>CM053571.1:40224340-40318029 GCA_028646485.1 Cryptoprocta ferox
TAGCCTCTGCTGTTGGAGACAGACAGCAATGTATACCATTCTGGATCCCTTTTAAACCTGCCATGCAGATCAGGGGCACCTGGGTGGCTCAGTCACTTGAGTGTCTGACCTCAGCTCAGGTCATGATTTCATGGCTCGTGAGTTCAAGCCCCACGTTGGGCTCTGTGCTGACAGCTAGGAGCCTGGAGCCTGCTACCAACTCTGTATCTCCCTCTCTCTGCCCCTCCCCTGCTTGCTTGCACTCTCTCTCTCTCTCTGTCTCTCAAAAATAAACATTAAAAATTTTTTTTAAAATCAATAAACATTTAAACAAAACCTGCCATGCAAATATTCTTCTATTGATATATTCTTATCATTATGAGATGACAGCTCGTGCTGTCCAGGCTGGAAGGTAAGGAAGAGAAACTGCCTAATCCAGAGCGCTTCTCACTGCGCCTGGGGAGGAGTGGAGGTGGTGTCAGGAAACCAAAGTGCCATTTTCGTTCCCTTCTTTGAAATCACATCATTTCAGAGTGGGGTTTACAGCATCCCACTACCTGCCCCTTTCTTCATTCTGCACTTCTAAGGGGGTTTGACTATGTGCACATTCTTTTTCAGATGTCTAATTCTGACTCAGAAAATTGCTGGTTTCAACTCTTTTGCCAGATGGCTGAGGAAAGAGCAATTGACTGTTAGTGCTAAATGCCTGTGTCAGAGCCCAAAGCAGCCGATTCCAATTAACATAAAAAGCAGAACAGATCTCCCAACGTGCCAGTGTAAAAGGATGGGATGATGAATCCTTATCCTGGCTGCAAAAGGAAAACACTGCATCCTTCCTCCTCTGAGATGCTGACCACACTGGTGGGTTGAGAGGGGGACTCTATTTGTGAATGAGCAGGGACTACTTACATTTCAGCACTCTCAGAACCATACCCTTGCTTCCCTTCTGTGTAGCTGGAAGGGAGTGGTCCTCCAAGTCACATGTCAGAAATCTTTTTTGGTTTATTTGTTTGGGTGGGTGCAGCACACCACTGCAGCCTTCAACATAATTTCCTCTCTTTTCAAATGAGATTTAGTTCAGAGAAGTAAGTGGTGCTAATCTTTAAGAGGATGGTACAGATTTCTTGACTTTTTTTTTTACATTTTCTTTTTAAATTTATCTTTTCGATAGGCAATACATTTAGAGAGATCAAAATAAAATGAAAAAAAGGATTTAAATGGAGATATTTTGTTTCCATTTACCCTATATCTTTCTGCCTTTGTAAGTAATCATTTTTGTTATTCTCTTGCTTATTCTTCTAGTGTTTCTTTATGGATATCTAAGCATATATGTATATATATTTATATGTGTAGATATAAGTATATTCTCATTTCCCCATTTTCCCCATAAAATACGGCATAATTTATATTATATTGTGCCTGGTTTTTTGTTGCTGAACAATGTATTTGGAGATCTTTCCATATTAATACACAGAGAACTCCCTCATTCTGATTTTACTTCTATATCATATTCCACTGTATGGATGTACCATAATTCACAGGCCTCTGTGTTTGAACACTTGGCTTGTTTCCAATTTTTTGCTGTAATAGTTCTCTAGTGGATTGGGGCACCCGGGTGGCTCAGTCAGTTAAGCGTCCAACTTCAGCTCAGGTCATGATCTCGTGGCTCGTGGGTTCGAGCCCCGCATTGGGCTCTGTGCTGACAGCTAGCTCAGCGCCTGGAGCCTGCTTCAGATTCTGTGTCTCTCTTTCCCTCTGCCCCTCCCCTGCTCATGTTCTGTCTCTCTCTTTCTCTCTCTCAAAAATAAATAAAAACATTAAAAAAGTAGTTTTCTAGTGGATTGTCTTCTCTCTCTATGTATATATCCTGTGATTTATGTGTAAGAGTAACTGCAAGATAGATTCCCAGGAGCAGTATTGTGGTTCAAATGCATCTGTAATGTCAGAAGATATTTCCAGATATTCTTCCAAGGAAGTTGACCATTTTGCGTTCCCTCTAGGACAGTATGGGAGTGTCTGTTCCCTGCAGCATTAGTAACTGAGTATTGTCAAACCTCTGGGGTTTTTGTTCTTACCTGTCTGATAGGTAATGAATTAGTAGCTAAGGCTACTTTTAATTTGTATTTTTCTTACTCATCTTTCTTCAGATAATAGAATATTCTTGGTTTGCTTGTTTTGTTTTCCCCATCTCTCAGAGAAGGGTCATGACATGATGATGCTGGGAAAAGGTCCTTTACATTGCTCCTCTATTGGACAGTAAGGACTTCATAAGATTCTGGGCTGTTTGCCATGTCCTCGTGTGTTAGTTTTATTATGCCATGTTTCTTTATAGTGACTAGTAATCATATTAATAACTAACATTTATTGAGTGCTTACTATACTCTAGGCATGATCATAAATACTCTATATGTTAATTCATTTGCTCTTCAAAAAAATAAACTTTATGAAAGAGGGTTGTTGCAATCTTTATATTCAGATATGGAAACCAAGGCACCGAAAGGTTAGTAACTTATGCAAAGTCACAAAGACAGTCTTTTCTAGAGTGAATCACTGTCTCATTTTTTTGAACAATCTCAGTTTTAGCACTGAAAGTCCCATTTCCCTAGGAACCTTCAGTCCTGGGACAGTTGGTCACCCTAGTCTGACCCCAGAGTCTTTGTGTATCATCATTAAACTCCTTGTGAGACCAAAAGGGCCTGTGTGCTTATATTCAGAGGAATGAGGAAGATGGTGTGCTTATAGTGTTATGTATGAGACTTAATATACAGATTTCTATTTTCATTCAATTAGCCTGATGCCAAGGGGGCAGGAAAAAAGAGTGGGGCCATTCCCTCAAGTCAGGCAGCGACAGAAATGGCCACACAGAGAAGGCAGTTAATGCAACTACTGCCATGAGAGACCTGTGCGGAGGTCTAGTAAAAAAAATTATAATTGTCTTGTCAGTGGTAAGTAAGTAAAGAATTTTCATGTATGATCTCCATTATTCCTCTGAGTAGCTCTATGAGATAAGAGCCAATATTGCATCCCTTTTACAGGAAGAGGTTAAGAAACTTGCGCAAAGCAAAGTGGATTGAAATTTAAGCTGTCTTCCTGCAAAGTCTGTGCTTTTAAGCATTATATTTTACCTAAATATAAACACATATTTGATTTCTAACGGGACCCTTAATGGCTATAGTTGGAAAGACTCTCAAACAAGGACAGTCTGAGCCTTTAGGCTTGCTGCACAAGATGCTGGCTTGTGCTTGAGGAGAGTAGCCGAGCAGCTGAGTGATCAGAAATGCCTACAAGGATTTCTAAGAGCTCTGGGGAAAATCTGAGAGAACAGGCCTTGTTTAAATGTGTTGAGGATGTGGAGAGGGGCAGAAAAGGCTCTGCTGTCTTTCTGCCACCTGGAGTCATGTGGTAGTGAGCAGCTTACTCTGGAGTTAGGCACCTTACCTATAAAATAAGGATCACTATTTCTTACTTGCTACAAAAATTATCTTTTGAAGACTCTACAATTTCTAAGGTTCTTTACTATCCATATAGCCCTGATTTCTCAAGCTACATTATCCTTGAGGAAAATTAAACCCTCATTATAAAAAAAGTTATACCAAGTGTATAATATACATACGTTGATACAACTCAAGAATGCATTCGTTTAGACTCCTGTGATAGATAGAATTTCCAAAATAGCCTCCCAAAGAGGCCCTGTCCTGACCCCAAGAACTTGTTAATATCATGAGTTATCTCTCATTATGTTTTATGGCATAGTTGATCTTAAAACAAGGAGTTTGGGGGCACCTGGGTGTCTAGGTTATGATCTCACAGTTTGTGGGTTTGAGCCCCACATCAGGCTCTGTGCTGACAGTTTGGAGCCTGGAGTCTGCTTCCGATTCTGTGTCTCCCTTGCTCTCTGTCCTCTTCCCCCACTTGCATTCTGTGTCTCTCTGTCTCTCAAAAATGCATATACATTAAAAAACTTTTAAAAAAGGGGTGCCTGGGTGGCTTAGTCAGTTAAGCGTTCCGACTTCAGCTCACGTCATGATCTCGTGTTTTCGTGAGTTAGAGCCCTGTGTCAGGCTCAGTGCTGACAGCTCAGAGCCTGGAGTCTGCTTTGGATTCTGTGTCTCCCTCTCTCTCTCTGTTCCTCCCCTGCTCACACTCCGTCTCTCTCTCTCTCAAAAATAAATAAAGATTTTAGGAGCACCTGGGTGGCTCGGTTGGTTAAGCGTTTCCCTCTCTCTCTGCCTCTCCCCCTCTCATGCTCTGTCTCTCTCTCTCTCTCAAAAATAAGTAAAACATTTTAAAAAATGAAAATAAATAAATAAATAAATAAATAAATAAAGATTTAAAAAAATAAAAAAATTAAAAAAATAAGGAGTTTGTCCTGGGCCCACTGTAATCACATGAGCCCTGAAAAACAAAGAGCTTCCTCTGGTTGGTGGCAGACAAAGTCAAAGCGGGACAAAGGGAAATTAGAGAGACTTGAAGCACAAGGGTCATTTGACACAGCATTATTGGCTTTGAGGATGGAAGGATATTTGTGCCAACGACTGTAGGCAGGCAGCCTAAAGTAGCAGAGAGGAGCCCCTGGCTCATAGCTAGTAAGGGACCAGGAACTCAGTATTAAAAGTACAAGAAAATGAATCAGCCAATAGCCCGAATGAGGAAGTGTCTTCCCTAGAGCCAGCACAGCACTCAGTCTGGCAGCACCTTCATTTCAGTCTTGTGAGACCCTAAACAGGGAACGCAGTAAAACCTACTTGGATTTCTAACCTGTCGGACTGTGAGATAAGAAATGAGTTTTGCAAGTTGCTAAATATGCGGTCCTTTGTTATAGAGCAACAGATAACCACTACAAGTCCCCATCCATATTTCCTCAAAGCCTCATTTTGTAGCTCATACCTCTGTGGCCTTCTGTGTGCATCCTAGACTGAGGAAATGTTCTCCGAGTCTATTTCTTATTTCTTCATTTCAAGCAATTGCATAACACTGGGAGCCTCTGATTGTATTATCCTTTTAAATGAAACTCCTGGCAGAGTGCTGCCTCTTGTCTTTGGTTGTCACCATTTCTGTCCCTCAAGTTACTACTGCTATAGGCCATGGTTTTGCTTACCAATCAGGTCCTCGGTACCTTGTGTCTCCTACTCTCTGACGCTACCTAAGTCCACTTCTTTCTGGCTTCTTCTTAATTAAGTCAAAAGAAACTTTCTCTTCAACCTTCAGGCACTTGTATCTTTGTTCTGATGGCTCAGTCTATTGGTCTTGATTTTCCCCATTCAGATATGTAAATCAGAACCCAGCGTGACCTGGGCCTCCTTAGGGGATGTCCCACTTATGAGCAATCTTAACACTGGACCATGTCACATTGCATCATCTTTGCTTTTTATGATTTGTTTATTTTTTTTGTTTTATTTTTGTTCCTTTATTTTTTATCTCTTCTATTGGATTATAAAGCCAATAAAGCCATTAAAGGGAACAATATGTCTTGGTCATTGTTGACACTTCAGTGCATCTCTCAGAGCCTGATACATTGTGAGTACTCAACCAACACCTGAATGAAAATGAGATATTAACCAATTATCAACATGGTAGTAAGGTAACAGTTTCCACAAATAGATATACATTTTTTTTTTTGGATTGTGGACTATGTCAGAGACATTGAACCATTTTTCTAAAAAAAAACTCTCATAATTGGAAACACTGCCAACAAGGAAAACCATTGGTTGAAATATATAAAAGCAAATATAAGCTCTAATGGCCTCTTTAGTGAGCAGAGTATTTATGGTATTTTGATCAATTAATATTTTTCTCAAGTGCTATAGCTTCAGGAAGCACAATAACAACACTTATTGTATACCAGCACATAGTGCTAGCGCTATTGTACATTTTCAGGAGCAGCCATTCTTACAATTTTCATTGTCTTTAATGAAATGAATTTAGATGTTATGTTTTCTGTTTCCCAATAACTAAAAAATTTTTATTCCATTTTTAAATTTCAAAACATTTTCAAAGTAGCTACTAGGTAACAGGAGAGTATAGGGTTTATGAAAAACCCAGATGCTTTTTTGCAGGCTGAGTGTTGACAGAGGACATTATGGGGACAGTGAAGCAGTAGAGGTGGAGTCCTAAGTGACGTGAGACGAAGATTGGAACTGGAGTCACTACTCTCAGGAGTCAAAATTTCACCAGATGCTAGAGTTCAAAGAGTAGAGTAGAAATGGGAAAAGGAACACGAAGGTCACTAGCTAAAAATAGGGCAAAACTAAGGCTGTGAATGGCAAGTTAATGTTTGGTATGCATTAAAAGGGGTGAGCATTCTGTCTGTCTGGTCTTAAAGTATATTAGTCCTGTCCTTAAAAAGTTCAAGTCCTAGGGGCGCCTGGGTGGCTCAGTGGGTTGAGCATCCAAGTTAGGCTCAGGTCATGATCTCACGGTTAGTGAGTTTCAACCCCGCATCGGGCTCAATGCTGACAGCTCAGAGCCTAGAGCCTGCTTCAGATTCTGTGTTTCCCTCTCTTTCTGCCCCTCTCCCACTCATGCTTTGTCTCTCTCAAAATAAGTAAACATTAAAAATTTTGTGATCATTGGGCACCATACTTTATCTGACCAGACACTTCCATTGGAAACAAATCTGTTGGAAACAGTATTTGCATGGTTGGTAACTGAAAGAATTGCTAGGCAATCTTAATGCTAGGGTTTGGGGTTATTATCTACTGTAACATGTAAAATATAAGTACTTCAATGTCTGATCTCCTAAGAGGGTGAAGACATGGAGGTATCATTCATTTCCTCTTTCTTTAATGTATTTATTTAGTCAGTAAATACTTACTGAGTATCTACCATGTGCTAAATACTGTGTTAGGTGCTGGAAATACATCAGTAAAGAAAACAGACAAACTCCCATGGCACTTATATTTCAATCAGGAAGATAGACAGTAATTAAATAAAGCGAGAGCACTGTTAGGATAAAGAAGAGAATACTGTAGACAAGAGAGTCTAGTACTAAAAAATGTGAATTCCTAAGAAGTTGGGTAGATAATATGTCTATAATAACCATAATAAAACAAGGCGCAGTAGTATATCATATAGCTACTGACCATCTGGGTACTCGATATTTACTGCAATGACTTTCTTTTTCCTTAGCTTTTGATTTCTATTTTTTTTCTTTAGGTTTTCTATTTTATAGAGCATCAGGGTAAGGCAGCAGGGAGACAGAATTGCAGAATTTTTGATCTAATAGTTTTCTTAGGAATGAATTCCTTTCACTTTGTAGGTCATGGAATTGAGGCCCAGAGAAGTTAACCTGACTTGCTCTGGGTGTCACAGCTAGTTAAAGCTAAGTACACATAGTTAATGCTCATCCTTGTGGATTTCCAGTGAGTGCTACATCGCTAGGTCTTTTTAGTTTATAAAACCCCAAATCTGTACTTTCATGGTCTCACATGTGATCAACCCTGAAATTTCCCAAGTTCTTCAGGCTCCAGTGATTATCTTGTATTTAATTCCTAATAACAACTTGTAAGCCCTCATCCACCCCCAAATCAGGATGGTGTTTCGTGTTTAATGGGCTCTCATGTGCCTCTTCTCTGTCTGGCTTGGTTGATGGACTCTAGTGTCCCAACAGCTTCTCTAGGCTGCTGGGAGTCTCTTTACTTTACTTAAGTCTCAGTGTGGACACAGTTAATTTTCCAAGCATTTCTAAGACCAAGCTCTATAGTTTACAAAACTTTACCAACAGTCTGGAGATAATAGAAGAGAATTACTCAGCAGGAAGGGAACAGTAGCCTGGATGTGAGCTGGCACTGGAGTTCATTGGTCAAGCCATCTAAAAGAGATCCCTTATTGTCACCTCAAACTTTCAACTTCCCCTAAGCCCAGTCCTAGCACCATATTGCCAGGACCAGCTTAATATCGCATGGCCTTTGACCATGTTGCTCCTACCTGGAGCCCTGCCTGTTAGGTCTTCATTGGCTCTAAAGAGTAAAGAAGATCTTTTCTTCTCCCAGAGAGGTACTTCAGTTCATGGTGATAACCTTTGACAAAATCATACAGAGCAGTTTACTCTTTACAGTCTCATATTTTCCATTCCAGATTTGAATTTGGGCTTCATTTGTACATAATCAAAATGCTCTAAGAAATTTTTCTAAGACGAAAGCGTATACCCCTACCCATTATGAATACTGCTTTCACTTCCAGTTAAAATTTAAAAATATAAAACAAACAAACAAAAAACTCAAAAAACTGTTGGCAGCTTTGAAATAACTGTCTTATATACCTAATAGTCAGCTACCAAAATTTCCATCTTACTGGATCAAGTTTCTCCTTGCATAATCTGTAAATTCCCTCCACTTCTTCTCTGCTAGTTGCCTTCCATTACCATCTTCAAAACTTGTTTTAAGACCTATCCTTTCCTGGAAGCCTAGTTAGCCTCATGTCCTAATCAACACTATGTATTTCATTTGTATGATGCCATTTTGCTGTATTTGTCATTTGTACATGTATATTCTTTTCCCAATTAGAACACAAACACTTTAAAGATTTTTGTAATGTTTTTATTTATTTTTGAAGGAGAGAGAGAGAGAGAGAGAAAGAGAGAGAGAGGAAGAGTGGGGCAGAGAGCGAGGGAGACAGAGAATCCCAGGCAGGCTCCGTGCTGTCAGCACAGAGTCCGGCACAGGTCTTGATCTCATGAACCATGAGATCATGACCTGAGCCAAAATCAAGAATCGGACGCTTAACGGACTGAGCCACCCAGGCGCCCCTAGAACACAAACACTTTAAAGGCAGTTACTTTGTTTTAATATCTACCGACTCCTCATTTGACAACCATGCTTATACCTATTTAGTACTCAACAAAGGACATATTTCTTGTCAGACCAAAATCTATTGTTTCACCCCCAAACATTGCCAAAGGCTGTAGACTTCCTGCATTGCTATTTCTATTTTGATGTCTTTCATTTTACTTCCTACTGAATGTGTCTCACGTTCAGTAGCCAGTGCTTGTCATATGAATTTGGGCATGACATCCAAATGAAATTGTCATCCAAGAGCATTGTTTAATCTCCTTTGACTTTAAACCTGGGCTATGATTTGTCTATTATATAACTTAATGGGAAGATAGTATGTTCAAACACCAGAGATGGAACTGGCGCCCCGATGCTCCATGGGCACTGCTTTGTCCAGGAAGACTGTACAGCCTTCTGTGGATGGCAGGGGGATGCTGGTGAATTAAGACGGGAGCTAGCGGGAACTGTAATCAGAGCCTGAAAAGCCAGTGGAGGGGGGTGTCGGGCCGGAGGGATCATACCTACTGATGAGTCTTACTGAGAGCAGGAAGATGATCTAAGAAAAGAATTTGAGAAGCCTTGGCCACAATACCCTCAGGCCTAAGTGTGGCCTGAAAACACAGCTTGTGAAGGAGGGGTTTGAGTAAGGAGATGGGATCAAGGAGTGGGGACTCCATTCTGCAGGTCCACACTGAGATATAGAAATAGCTGAACTCAGTGTCTGTTAATTTGTGAAATAAAATAATAACATATCTAATAAACATCTTTCTTTTTCAATGTTTATGTTGAGAGAGAGAGAGAGAGAGCGCATGGGTGACAGGTAGAGAGAGAGGGAGACACAGAATTTGAAGCAGGCTCCAGGCTCCGAGCTGTCAGCCCAGCGCCGGACATGGGGCTCAAACTCATGAACCATAAGATCATGACCTGAACTGAAGTTAGACACCCAACCAACTGGGCCACGCAGGCACCCCCTAATAATCATCTTCATTACCCACCTCTGTGCCCAGCTTATCCCACTTTACTTTTAATATTTAATATCATGTGAAAGTTCAGGAAACTTTGATTTTCTGCTGTTTGATACATGAATATGCTCAAAAATACTATTATATCTTTAAAGATTTGGTCATTTTTTTATTCAGATGGTATTTTTTATCAAGAGGAAAGTTATCTCTGACTAGGAGTAAACCACTGAAATCCATGGTAGAAATCTATAATGTACACATCTATAATGATCTTAATAGTTTGGGTGTCAAAAAATGTATGTATCTATAGCTGTTTGATGAAACTGACACACAGCTAGCAGAATACAGGGAGGATTCATTTACAGACAAATAGGTTAGGTTCGACCCACCTCTACTCTTGATTAACTTTCTATCTGAGCAAGTTATTTAGCCTCTTCAAGTCTCCATTTGCCATCTGTTAAATGAGGCTGGTGATAATAGTATTTAATTTCATAGGGGTGTTGGGAGTTTAAAATGAGTTAATCTGTGTAAAGCTTGTAGAAGAATGTCTAGCACACAGTGCCAGATAAATGTTGGCTGTTATTACAATTATTATTACAATTACACTCCTTTGGTCTACTTCTGTAGTGAGTTTCTGCTTCAGGTGCTTGGAGGTAAAGATTTCACTGTTAATTTTACAAATATTGAAAGTCGAATTTTTTCTTCTTTTCTTCTGAAGCATATGTGTGTGTGATGTACATATATGTGTATGTGTATGTGTGCATATGTATATGGTAATTTTTAAAATGTGTGCTTGTTAATTTCTGTATTACTCAGTAATGGATTGAATTTTCTTTTTCAGTAATGCTGAAAATATTCTACTCATGGGGCAAGTTCTCTCTCATCTTAACCACCAGGGATAGAATGTAATTCAAATGCAGGAGCAATTTCAGTCAAGGTGTGAGCCCAGAGTTCCCTTTATATTAGGGCCAAAGGAACAGTTTAATTTTCCCTTTGTTATGTTTCAAACGCATCTCAAGCTGTACTGGGAATATCACTGTAAAATAAAGGGGTTCTTGCAATTCAGCACCTCCCACACACAGCTAATTAAATAGAATGAGAAGCAAGGAGCAGACAAGAATCAAGCTCATAAATAATACACATTTTTATTAATAACAGACAAATGATCTTAATTAAACCTGCACTTTTCATGAGTAACAAGCTCACACACAGATTTGTTTCCTTGTCCAGGAGCTCTAGGGTGAGTGGAAATGTCCTGGAATTTTAATATAAAGAGACTCCTCTTGGCTCAACAGACTCTCCCTGTTATGTTTTGCAGCCTCTCACTGTAGCTTTTCCCAGCTTCTAGGACTCAAGTACCTAAATGAAAGGCCCATGTCTCCTCCGAGCATTAAATAAGCCTGTGTTCCTGGAGACAAGTCTTACCATTTAAAAAAGATTTCACATCAAAGCACATATAATCCACAAAAGTCTAAATTAGGTCTCTTTTAACCATTCTTATTGCCTTCTTTACTGTACCTACTCAAATTTGTGACTTTGCCCTGTGATTATTTTCTATTTTTATTTTTTTAATTTATTTATTTAAATTCAAGTTAGTTGACATACAGTTTCACTGTATGAAACATTGGTTTCAGGAGTAGAACCCAGTGATTCATCACTTACATAGAACACTCAGTGCTCATCACAACAAGTGCTCTCCTTAAGACCCACCACCTATTTACCCCATCCCCCCACCAACCTCCCCTCCAGGAACGCTCCATTTGTTCTCTGTAAGAGTCTCTTATGGTTTGCCTTCCTCTCTGTTTTTATCTTATTTATCTCCCTCTCTAGATGTAGGCTTCTGAGATCAGAGACTCTATATTGTTCACATTCCACAGGTAAGCTTAGCTGCTAGTGCTAAGCTTACCTTTGACCTATGATAGGTTTTTGAGATTTGGCGTGTGTACATGTGTGCGTGTGTGTGTGTGTGTGTGTGTGTGAGGGAGGCAAGCTAAAGCTCAGGATTTTATGGCTGCTTCTTTTTTAAACTGAAAAATAATTTACAAACAATAAAGGTTATTTTTTGAAGTGTATACTTTCTTGTGTTTTGACATATGGAGTCATATAATCTTTACCATAATCAAGATAAATATTTTTATCTGTCACTCCTCAAAGTTCCTTCATGCCCCTCTGTAGTCACTTTCCTGCTTTGCTTGCATCCCCAGCCCCTGGAAACCATCAATTTGTTTTCTGTTCCTATACTGTTGTCTTTTCTAAAATATTATATAGATGGCCTCATATAGAGGATAGTCCTTTGTGTCTGGCTTCTTTCATTTAGCAGAACGCTTTTGAAATCCATCCATATTGTTTTATGTCTTAGTAGTTTGTTTCTTTTTATTATAGAGAAGAAATACAGTACATTCTTAAAAATTATTTATTGAATATATAAAAAGGAATATAGACCTGGAAGCACATCTACAAATGGATTGATCAAGAAGATTTAAACATCCTTATCTTCAAATATTTGCCGAATCCCTGGATAATATTTTAATTACGCTTTAATGGTAATCATAGACTAATACTCGGTCTCATTTTTATCTTGGAATGTTTTGATGGAATAGTTTTCTAAGATAATTAAGCATTTAAGCCCCATCTTTAGTGGAAATGAAATCATTTTTAATTTTAATGACACCTACGAGTTAACATCTGGATATTGTCCCATAAAATCTTCAGTGGACACCCTGACATAGGTTTGAGGGAAGCATAGATTATATCCATTTGGACAGTGGGCACAGCATTTTTCGGGTAAAAATTTCACATTTTAGCCAAAATTACATGAAAATTATCTTATTTGGATGTGAAAAAGGAGAATTTAAAATATGTGGCTTGCCTAACCTTAGCCTTAGAAAAATAAAAATCAATTTTGGAGGCTTCCTAAAAATTTTATCTTGGATCCTTAAAGACTATTTTCCTTGGTTCTTACTAGGGCCACACCAAAGGGAAACTTTGGTATTTCAAAGAGTGCTAACATTTAGTCCTTGAGATAAAAGGGAAATCAGGTCTGTTCTTTCTATGATGACAGAAAAGATCAAGGAGAGACAAAACGTACAGAAAAGAATTGAGATTAAGAATGAAATGTGGAATCAACATGCTAGCCTAGTGATTTAACCTCTTGGGACAGTGGTATTCTCTGACAAAACAGATAAATAATTCAATCTTGCCTGTCTCTCAGGTTGGTGTTGTTTATTTTTAAATGTTACTACACATGCTGCTAGTATCACGTTCTCTTCAGATCATCTGTTCTTTTGCTAGAGACAGTCCTGCCTGATATTTGAACATGTTGCCTGTCCCCTAACTCAGCGGTGGAGATCACTGCAGGGAAGATTCTTCCTTCATTTTTCTACTTTGCAATGAATGTCTCCATGAGTACAGAGGAATCTTATTATAAAAAAAACCTTAGGTTTTAACTCAAAAAGAATATATGACAATATATAAGCTACTCTGTAAAATTCTCCACATTTGCTCCACAAAAGGAAAATTACTAAATACACATGAATTTTCCTAATCTTTCTTCTTTACTTACTAGTTACCAGGCACTGTGCTGAGAGCATGCCACATATTATCTCACTTAACCTTTACAATAATACTCTTAAGTAGATATGATGATGTTTATCATTTTACAGATGAGTAAACTGAGACTTCCATTTTATTTATTTTATTTTTAAGTAATCTTTACATCCACTATGGGGCTCAAACCTACAACCCCAAGATCAAGAGTTGCATGCTTTACCAACTAAGCCAGCCAGGTACCCTGAGACTTTGATTTTCTTTTTGGTCTTCTGTCTAGTTGTTCTCTCGTTGTAGCTGATTTTCATGGCTGTGATTATTGTGAGGCTGTTGGTTTTCAAAGCTACTGTACAGCTGTGGAAGGTGGAATGGGAATAGGGCAAGTTAAAACTTGACAACGCTTGCTATTCTTATCAAGATGTAGCCATTTTGTTGTTATTGTTGTTGCGGTTGGCTAAACACTCTTCAGATTGTTTTAAGCCTTTTAATTTTTAGAGTTCTGAAAAATTGATTTTGATACACTTTTCCCAGGTTCTCATTGGAACAGATTTTGGGGGGTCCTTTTTGCCCCATTTCCACTGATGTCCTGGAAGTGATTGTTTTTAGCATGGGAGGTAATGGCTAATCTGAGGCATTTCTTTAAAAATTCTCTTATAAATACATAAATACATTTTGAATAAGGCTGCATGGATCAAAATGTGGTCGAGGACCATCTTCATCGGAATCACCTGGAAATTAATTCAGGATGCAAATTACTGAACCACACCAGTTCTATTAAACCAGCTTCTCTAGAGAGAGAATCCTGAACCTTCTATTTTTCACAAACTCCCCTGTGATTGACATACATGTACAAACTAAAATTAAAAAAATCATTGCCATATGGTATTCTACAACTGACATAATTTAGGGCTTACACACTAGATGTTGGGTTGTAAAATTGATTTTAAGCATCTTAAAGTTCAGCAACAGGAATTTTGGCAGATTAGCACTTTCCTTCAAATTACATGTATCACAGTAATTGTCTCTACATAAGTATCATAATATGACAATATCTAAGGATTGTGTTATTAAGCACCTGCCTTCTGCTAGAGTGGCTTTTATTATATCATTTAAATCTCAAAGGTATGACTTTTTATCCTTATTTTAAAGGTGAAGAATCTGCCCAGGGTCATATAACTAACAAGTGGAAGAACTGGGACTTAAAAGAAGTATCCCTGAACCTAAGTCCTCTGCTTTTCCTGCTTTACTTCCCTGGATCTCTTAAGCTACGTCTTTATTAGACATTTCCCACTTGAGCATAAAATGATTATTCTGCCAATAGATCCACAACACTGACTCATTTCAATTCTCTTTAAAAACTACAGAACATTAGGTATCTTTCTTCTCTCTTTATAATGCAATCCAACACCTCTTTGTCTGAAAGTTATAGAATAATTGGCAAATAAAGTGACTTATATGGCACAGGCATGAAATGTGGTTTGCATGAGCAAGGAAAGAAGATGATTTGGAACCAGTGTGTGGGCTGAGAGCTGAATTTCACAGCAGCTCTAAAATGTAGGTGAAAGAAAGGAATTGAGGCCCTTAAGCAAAGCAAATCAAATTAGTTCAAAGAAAAGGAAATGACTTTCCAGATTAATAGAGATGAGCTGACATGTACATGCTAAACACTCTCATATTTTTAAATGACTATTTGTCATTTTCTCAAGGCTGTGGGCAGTGGGTGTATATTTCAAGGGATGATTTTCAAAAGAAAAAGTTTTTTCAATGAGCTGGCCTGCATTTCCTGATGTTTTGGTGCTATTTCTTAGAATTCTGGATTTGGGTCATCATGTGTCAAAAAGAGAGAGCATGGCAGAAAAGGGTGCCCTAGCCCCAGATGTGACCTAGAAAATTGGCTGAACTGACTTTCAGAGCTGTCAGCTTATGATTTAGATCTCACTCTTTGTTTAAAATTCCTCCGATCAATTATGTGGCATAGAGTCACAAAGAGGAACGCAGGAATTTATTTTATGTTCTGAATTTTTTCAGATTGGTTCATGTTCATATACGCATATGTATTTTTTAGTAGATGTCAATTTTTATTTTATTATTAAACATTTTTAGTGTTTACTTATTTTTGAGAGAGAGAGAGAAGAGAGAAGAGAGAGAGAGAGAGATAGTGTGAGCTGGGCAGGGGCAGAGAGGGGACAGAGGATCCGAGCGAGGCAGGCTGTGTGCTGACGGCAGAGAGCCCAATATGGGGCTTGAACCCATGAACCGTGAGATCATGACATGAGCCGAACGAAATCAGACACTTCACTGACTGAGCCACGACGATGCCCATAGATACCAATTTTTAGATAACTAGACTCAGAACTCTTTGAAAACAAGGACTGTTTCTCCTTTATCCTTGTACTGTCAAACCCAACACTGTGCCTGGCATGTCGTAGACATTAAAGATATTTGAGGAATGAATGAACAGTTAGAGTCTACCAATGATGCAGTTTAGTAGATTACATTTGTCTCATTTTTCTCAATATATTACTTTATTGGAAAATAGATCGTTTGAAAATATAGGTAATAATTCATTAAGTATCAGGGTAAAGAATAACATTAAAACAAAAAGCCATGAACCTACCTAGTTTAAGAAAAATGTTAAAATTAACTTTGAAGACTCCTGAGTATCCAAACATTTTTTTTTTCACTATATGCCTCATCTCCAGAGATAACTTCTGTCCTAACTTTTAGTTTATTATTCAGTCTGGTGCTTTTATGTTAGAAATAAGTGTGCCTGTTGTCATTATTAAGATTAATTTCCATTTAAAGCAACAGTAATCCTTATTGATGGGCTAAACATCCATAATGGGTGTGATATAAAGGTCAAACAGGATCATTCCTGAGAATATATTTAATTTTTTTGTTTTTTTAATTTGAGAGAGAGAGAGCATGAGCTGGGGAGGGGAGCAGACAGAGAGAGAGAATCTTAAGCAGGCTCCATGCTCAGTGTGGAGCCTAACATGGGGCTGTGTTCCATGACTGTGGGATCATGACCTGAGCCAAAATCAATAGTCAGATGCTCAACTGACTGAGCCACTCAGGAGCTCCTGTATTTAAATCTTAATAGGAGTTTTCATAGCCTTCCCTCAAAGGAGTAAATAATACCATAATTTTCGTTTCCTTAGTAGGATGAAGGAGAGATTTTAGTTGGGACTGTCCTTAGTGTCACTGTACATTCCCACAGGGGGCCTCACATGCTGTTGTTAATGAGACTTCAGTGGCTGGAGACATGTTGCTTTCTAGAAGTACGGGTCAGTGGCGCAGAGAAATTTGGCCACAATTCCTGTTCCTGAAATATCTACTCCTTGTGGATCCATTGACTATGACAACAGCTATTCTACCCTGTAGATTTGGAAGGTGTGAGCCATGCTAAAAGTCAGGCTTGATAATATCAAAGCTGTTTTCTCACAGAAGATGAAAGAAGTGATTTGCAGTTTAACTCACAGCAAAGTTTGAGACCACAAGAGAAAAAGGCCTCTCTTACAAGAACCTGATTGACTTCTTTGGGGACTTTCCAGAAGAAGGAAGATTTGCTCTTGTTTTTCTTTCTTAAGGGAGTGGATTTCCTACTTTTTCACTGATCTTTATCTCTGAACGGCCAAGTTTTTTTCTTTGCTCACCAAGGGTGAGCATGGTAATCTTTTGAATATCCTCAAAAGTAGACCTGGTCAGTTTTGTTTGCCATTGAATGAATACGATTCTATTTTCCAATGCCGTGGTATTGGATGTATGGTGTTGGTATTCTGGTTACTACATTGACAGCATTTATACATTAGTTTTATTAATGGAGCTCATGTAGCACATTCATGAGCATCTAATATGTACTAGATTTTGGGAGCATAGAGTGTATAGAGCAGATAGTCTCTGCCTTCAAGAAGTTTATAGTCTATCAAGGAAGACAGACATTAATTCCTATTCAGTAAGTACTGTGAAGGAAAAGTACACTTCATCTTACTAAGTGTTAGGGAGACAAACCTCCCTTCCACCTGCGTCCTATTTTCTTGTAGAGGCTTACCAACTAATGCACCATTCCTGGCTCCTCTGAACTGGGCCTTCCTGGTTTAGCCCTTCCCTCCCTTTTGCTTTTGGGATGGGCCTGTATCTTCTGAGCCATTGCCTCTGAGTGGGAGGTAGAGTGGGATAGAGGCCTTCCGGGTTTCCAGCACTGCTGTGACTGCACATGCCTGTTTAATTCTGCAGTCCAGGGTGGGAACCCTGCTGATGCCACTTATCTATGCTACATTCACCATAATGTAAATGCACTACTAATGTAATACTACATTTAGTACTATTATGTTGGTACGCAATCCTCCTCTGCTTGATTCCATTGTCTCTCTAAATTAATTCAGAATTTAGGGGGAAAGAAGATGCTATTATTGGTCCCTTTAGACTTCAGCATTAAGCATCATATTTGATGATTATAGTGGGAGAACTAATAATGTCTCATTTCTGGACCAGTGGCTTTCAAATTCTGCTTCTCAAAGGAAGAAGGATTGTAGCGAGCTGGCAGGGCTATACCTTGTCTCTTCATAATGCTTCCGGTGAGAACAGGTTTGCTTGAGTTATTTTCTATATTAGGCTTCCAATAAAAATTCTGAGGTGAGAAGGAGTTTAGGAACCAGTGACTTAGACTTATAGCTTTCAAGTATTTTAGACCACAATCTACAGTAATGATTACGTTTTGTATTACACATACTGACATGTATTATATATGTATATTATAGACTTTACAATCTCCATTTCATTCCATTTCATTCTGTTCCATTCCACTCCACTGTATTCCTCTTCTTTCCATGTCATTCAGTTCCTTTCTATTTGATACCATTAGAAATAAAAGTTGGGTTAAAACTCAGTAAATTGGTTCCATAACACTCATGAAGTTTGAAGTATTCTTATCAGGCCATGTTCATTTTACCAGAAGGATGTAC
Source organism: Cryptoprocta ferox (assembly GCA_028646485.1). Lineage (NCBI taxonomy): Eukaryota > Metazoa > Chordata > Mammalia > Carnivora > Eupleridae > Cryptoprocta > Cryptoprocta ferox. The sequence goes on from CM053571.1 coordinate 40,242,563, forward strand.
TTGGACAGGCTTCCTGTCTGTTAGTGACTTGACCTTCTCCTGATGGCATCTCTTCTGCCTTATGTGCCTTATTCCTCCCAAAGTTTAATATATTGTTTTCTGAATGCACATAAATTAGGGTTGAACTTATTAAGAAATGATGGTCTCATCTGAAAAAGTCTTTTTTCATCATTGTTATTATCACTGAGACTTTCAACAATACCAAAATAATGTGTTATATTTCAAACCTGGCAAACATTAGTGAATATTTCTCTTGAGTCTCATTTTAAACCTTATTATTACTACTGGACTTTTTTGTTTTATATTGTTTAATGGGGTAATTTTCTATCAAATCACAGCAGTGAGCAAAGCTGACAAAAACTCAAGTTCAGAGAATTTGCATTCTACTGGAGTGTTTCTTTTACATAAAAATATTCATACAACTCCTATTTTAGATTGAATTATTTATGTGAGCTTATTTATTCCTACCACTCCATTCCTGACAGTATGACATCCAGAAAATGGCAGCTGGATGAGGAAAAGGAGGGCGGTATCATTTTTGTGCTTGAGCTGCTACCAGACAATACAGGGATGGGTGGAGTACTGAGAAAGGGTGCAAGGCAGCATAACAATATTGGGCATGGAAAGTTGAGGCATCCAGAGGGATGTGAAATATTCTGAAAGGGAAGTAAGAGGAAATCACAGCACACAGGGCCTCCTTCCTCATAGAGTGTTAGACCAGCCCTGTCCCCTAGTGTATGAGGAAGCTTCAAAACAACAAACACTGGGAAGTCATCTGAACTTTTGTCTCTGAAACTGGACATCTAATCAAGAGAGCCTCTGATGAGGGGCAAGTGGTCAGTTCCCAGATGGAGAAAGAAGAACACGCATACCCAGCAAAACTCGGCCTCACCAGATGCCAGGTTGAGTCCTCTTTCCTGCTTCTCTCAAGTCACTGCTTGTTTGCTTAAAATGGGTAGTAGAAATAGGCAAATACAGGTGCTGTCTGCATTGGCAGCATGGCCTCTCCTCCAGATTCAGGTTCTCCCTGGATGGCACTGGCTGGTAACCACAAGAATGAAGATATAATCAAGGGAATGCTGGCTCTCTGCCCACCACTAACTGGTTTTATTCAGCATCCCCATTGTTGATAATAAAACAAAAGTGAGCCTTCAGTTTCTCGTCTGCTTGTTCCAAACCAGCACTAGCTGCAGGCTATCTGACTTGCCATTTTGTGGTGTCATGGAAAGAACACTCACCAAAAATCAGCAGACCTGGCTTCTTGTCCAGGTTTTGCCTCCACCATACCGTGCATGTCATTTAACCTCCCTGTGCCTTATTTCAACTGGAGATCCTAGCCCCTAAGTTGGTTAAGCTTTGTGGTGGTTCTTTTTTTTTTTTTTTTTGATAAAGATTTTTTTTAACTTTCTTAACGTTTATTTATTTTTGAGAGACAGAAAGACAGAGCATGAACAGGGGAGGGGCAGAGAGAGAGGGAGACACAGAATCCAGAGCTGGCTCCAGGCTCCGAGCTGTCAGCACAGAGCCTGACGCGGGGCTCGAACTCACAAACTGCGAGATCATGACCTGAGCTGAAGTCAGCCACTTAACCGACTGAGCCACCCAGGGCGCCCCAAGCTTTGTGGTTCTTTATCTCAGGGATTTATCAAGGTGTAAAGGAGAAAACAGCTTAGATGACATTCAGGGCTCTGTCTTGAAATCCTCAATGGTTGAAAGGTATCCTGGAGGGTGTAGGGAGTGGGCAAGAGGCACTGAGACTGGAAGGAGAGATTTCTGGTGAGTAGGGGGGAGGGAGGAAGAGAGAGATCCTGCTTCCAGAACTTGTGCTCTACTCGGGAAGTGATAAGGCCTTGAGAAGGAAGTGTTGACAAACAGTGAGCGCACCCTTAGGTGGCTTGGGCTCCACCACTTGTGTTTCTCAGCTCATAGATTTCTACCCTTGACAAAGAAGTAGCAGAGCCTGGGACCACAGGTCTCTCAGCCACAGCCAGTGTGGACTCATATCTGACAACCTGAGGGGCCTTCCCAGCTTGGAGCTAGGTAAGACCCCAGTGCTTTATACCTTTGCAGGAAGGAGCCCCAAGAAAGCCTAAGGTTTCACTTCTTCACAGTCCAATAGGAATGGGATTTGAAGTCAGAACTGAATGGATTTAAAGAAAGTAAAAACAGTGAATGCATAATTTTTTACATACCTGAGTGAATGGACTGCAGTTCACACTCTATGTGTCACTGTATTCACTGAGTGAAATCTCTCAGAAGACCCTATGCTGCATCCTTTCTGTACACACTGAGCTGCTCTGCTAGGCACCCCTGAGGACACCAAAGCCCCATGGAGGCAAGGCTGGTCTTGGTACAGTGTGGGCAAGGCTTGCAGAGCAAAGCAAGATAAGCAACATGTGGCTTGGAGTCCTGCCGTGGGTGGGTGAGTGGCCGGGCAGGCCCAGGCAGGGCTCGGAAAGCCCATCACTGAGGAATCACCCCACGGGAGGCAGATTCTGGGTCACAGTTCCAACGCTTCATTTGCCAGGGCTCTTGGTGCACAGCTGAAACCATCTGGGACTGATAGGTTCTCAGGGCTTCCTCAGCCCCAAGTTCATGTCTGTGTTCCTGACTCATGTCAATAGACTTCCCACTCTTAAAGAGAGAGACAGGAGCCCTGAGACTTCTGGGCCAAAGTTTCTCTCTTGCTGTAATGGTTTCTTGAAAATAGAGACTTTGCCTTGGCTCCTAGACCCAGTTCTCCGTCCATACCTCACAGTTCCCAGTCAGTCATGGAAAGAGGAACATGACTAAAAATAACCACCAGCTGGGTCCACAAAGTTCAGCAGGGTGCGTCCGTAGCTAATGGAGAAAGTTTGAAGTCTGTCTTTGTGGTTCTGGAAACTCAGCTGTGATGCACTGGCCAGAAGGGCCCTTCAAGTGGTGTTATTCTTAGCGTCTCTCAGGGCAGCCTTTGCAAAGGCAAGCTCTCGCTGCCTGCGTGTCATGGAGGTCACCCAAGGATAGCAGCTTTAGGGAAAATAGGAAGAAGAAAAAGAAACTGCATTTTAGCGAATTTTCTCAGGCCTTTGTATTGCCCCTTTCTTTTCTTGCACCATCTCTGAAGCCCCTAGAAACCCCCCTCCACTCACATGTTAGCCAGGAAGTTCTGTGCCTGTGCTCTCCCTGGATGCCCAGGGACTTCCATGATTCCCTAAGCCTGCCTTTCCTAACATCCTCTTGTCCTGGATCTCACTCTCTCTTCTTTATCAAAACTGACGCATCTGTCCGTAAGGAAATGAAGCTAATCTGATGGTTTAAAATTACTTGTTATACAGAATATGGAGCATCCTTTCAACCTGTGGTAAAAAACACATATCATAAAATGTACCATCTTAACCATTTTGAAGTATATAGTTTCGATTGCCAAGTATATTCACATAGTTGTGAAATAGATCTCCAAAGCATTTGCATTTTGCAGAATTAAAACTCTTTATCCATGAAACAGCTCCCATTTCCCCCTATTCGCACCCCTGGTAACCACACTTCTACTTTGTTTTATATACTTCATGTAACTGGAATCATGCCGTATTTGTCCTCATGTGACTGGCTCAGGGTTCATTCATGTTGGAGCCTATGAAGGCTTTCCTTCCAAGGCTGCATAGTATTCCATTTGATGTATATAGCACATTTTGTTGGACATTTTGGGTTTTTTTTTCCCATCTTTTGGTTCTTGTGAATAGTGCAGTTATGGATGTGTGAATATTTGAGACCCTGCTTTCAATTCTTTTAAATGTATACCCAGAAATAGGATTGCTGGATCACAGGGTAGTTCTATTTTTAGTTTTTTTTTTTTTTTTTTTTTGAGCGACTGCTGAACCATTTTCCATCTTAGCTGCATCATTTTACAGTCCCACCCACAGTGCACTAGGGTGGGACTGTAAACTTCCAACTTCTCCAAATCCCCACCAACACTTGTTATTTTCTGGTTTGTTGTTGCAGTTGTTTTTGTTGTTATCAGTAGCCATTCTAATGAGTGTGAGAGTATGGCTGTGTTTTAACAGACGACTAAAATGCATATTTCTAGAGGAATAATGATGGTGTTGTTTCAGGCTCTGTCATGGGCCATGGGGAGTTATTGGATGTTTTCATTAGGAGATACTTATTACATCAGTCAAATCATATGACATAGACCTCAACAGAGTCATTGTATTCCCTGAGTGACAGCTCCCCTGTACCTAAAATCTAGATAGATTACCTTTTCTATACCCCATTCTCAAATTGAGAAAATCAGACTCAGGACATAGGATACATGCGGGCTTCTGGAAGTCTTATGTCTAATGGCCTCACATCTGGCTCCTAGGTTCTGCTTGTGTTATGGATTTTCTTAAAACTCTCCCGACTAGATCATTCTTGTTTTGCTCCACATGGACACAGACACAGAGCTCGTTTACTTTTTCAGTTTCCACAGGATGAGTCATTCACTCACCGCTTTTCTATATACAGTGGACTGAAGTTTTGAGGAGGGGTTTATAATGCAGGAAAGCAAGCTATTTAAAATGGACTATTAGCACTCCCATTCCCAAAAGTTCTTTGCACCATCCTGCCTCCCACCATTGGTTTTACCTGCTGTTCTTGGCCCCAAGTCCTTGGCTCTTATCCTCCCCAAAGCCAACAGACTTCTCTTAAAAGAGAGACCAGGTATCTCAAAGCATATATCCAACTGTAGTGGTTTTTGGAAGCTGGATACTTTGCCTTGACCCCTAGACCCAGTTCTCCCTAGGGATGCCAAATTCTCCTCACTCTTGCACACAGATTGACTCCAGTATAAGCCCTTTGCAGACCCCAAACCTCAAAATGTTACCTGAATACAATTCTCATTACCCATTTATGAGCTCGGAAGACCAGTGATCTTGAGTTTTCCTGTAGCCAGTCAACCCACTTTCCTCGAGAAAGAAATGTCTTGAAATAGCATTATTTTTCTTCTGATATCCAAGAAACCTATGTGATTTAATATTGCTGACAACAATTTTGTCTGCATACATTTGGGAAAGCTTCTTGGAATAGTCGAGCCTTGCAAAAAAGATACAATTCTGACATATGTGTTTCTTTTCTTTTTTCTTGTTTCCTTCCAGCTAAAATCAAGGCTAGCTGTGACACGGTTAGGATGTTTCCTAATACTGGCTCTGTTCATTTTCAAGGACTTTCTGCACTACCTGTGGAAGCTAGACTTGCATAGTCACCATGATGTTGGCTTTTTTACTTGGGCAACTGTTTTTGTGCCCCATTCCCACACTGTGCTGACTGTTTGAGGCAGGAGGCTAACAAGGATATTAGCCTCTGTAGCTCTCAGCTGTGATAATACACCTCTTGATCTCCCCTACATGGTTAAGACCCCCATTCCCTCCCTGCAGGCAGACATCCTAGTAGGAAGTCTGGCCTGAACACTGGAAGGTTGTCATAGAAGTCACATTTAGTTGCTTCCTCTTACTATATATGGTAGGCTGGAAATGGTATCATGAGGCTAATCTTGTAATCCTTTTCATCCTACTAGGAGGACAGTGGAATTCTGTGGGCCAGAGAAATGCAGGCAGCTGGGGTTTGAACTTTAAGCACCAGTGTGATAGCACCAGGTCTCCTGTCCAGTCACATTGGCCCTGCAGTGTTGGGAATGATGTATAATCAGAAGACAACTGGAGATTTCAAAGGAGATAGCCTGTAGGGGTCACTGGGCAAAGGAGAACATGTCATGAGGTTAAACAAAAGGATGGTGGTGGGGGAACAGTATGTCACCAAATTTGAGAGCTAAGAAAAGATTTTTTCAAATCCCACAGAACTTCACAGAAGTTGTCTTAACTATGCTGTCTACTCCAAAAGAGGTTGTAAATAGGATATAGTAATGGGAACAAACAGCTCCTTGTCCTATAGTAAAAGACTGCTTGTATTTCTGGAATGCATCACGCTCCCTCTGATGACCTTATCTCCTCTACCTGAAATAACTTCCCTGCCTGCATCTCTCCCATTTCCCTCTCTCCAATTTTCCCTAGATTCCTTCAGATTTCAACATAGATGCCATTTCCTCTGGGAAACTTTCTTAAACCCAGGAGTTTGGGTGGGATGTGCAGTTCATGTCTTAGTACTTATCTCTGAGGTTGGCAATTGGGTCTGTCCTCACTGATCTTTTCTATCATCTCAGGACTAGGGTCTGTGTCTTATTCCTCATTGTTCTCACTACACCTAGCACCTGTAATACAAGGTGGCCAATAAATATCTGTTGAAGGAATAGATGATTAAATATATGGGCAAGTAAAAAAAAATAGCTATTTTCAAGGCTTCCTTAAACTAGATCCAAATCCTTTATTGAATATTTTTTATGCAGGAAATCTAAGTTACAATTTCTTAAAACATGTAAGGGTTAATTGTGGCTATAAAAAATTGCTTTATTAATGATTTAATCTTTGGAGAGTGAACCAAATAAAGCTTGAGCATTCTGTGGAAGAATACACGAGACAATTTTTTTTCCCCAAAGGCCAACTTTTTCAACTTTGAATTTTGCTTTCTCTTACATCTTTGATTAGTGGATTATAGAATCCATGGTTATCGTGAAAATTAAAGGGAATAAAAGGTTTGCTATGAAGGAATTTGGCCCTGTGAGTATCTTAGTCACTCTTCTACGTGATACATAAGCGGCTTACATACAATGGGATATATGTCTGCCTAAATATAAATTAGAAATATGCATCTTTGACTGCAGCAGGCTTCATTTTTTGTTGTACATAATGTTTTCAAGAACTGACAATATAGAATCAATTCGGTTTCACCATTTTTTAACTTTTAAGATGAAGTCTTAGAAATAAGGTCTGGATATTACTCATTCCATTACCCTTCCCACTGTTTTTAACTGCTTATTCTACAGTGATTAATGTTGAACTTTACCTTGACATAGACCCTAAGGTACTTTCTTTATGTTACTTCTCCCAAATGGAAATAATAGGAGAAAATTAACAGTAACAACAAATTATTGATTTTTGAGCCATCTTCTGATCTTTTGCATTGACCATTTTATTTTTTCCTTCTATGTAATATATCAAGCAGACCAAAAGAACAGAGTAATATTTTATTTGAACTTAAATAAGCCATTAGAGTAACTTGACCCTTTTCCTCATCCAAAGCATTTTTTCATTTTCAGTGTTAACCAAAATTATCAGAAAGCCTTACTTCTTCATCTGACAAAGGCATGATTTCTAAGATAGCTACAAAAATGCTCTTCTCTGTGAAAAGTTTCAGTAAAGTTTGTGTGATCTGTGAGAGGCAATTGAGTGTAAAGCTTAGAGTATGGGATTCTGCAATATAAGGTTGCAGTTAAATATGGCCCCACAAAATGCACTTCCTGATTATATGAACCAGGATTAGAAAAATGACACCCCCCCATTCTAGAGTTATCAATGAGAAGCTGTGGTGAATATAGCTTATGGTGAAGGTTAAAACTCCTTCATCATGTGAATATATTTATCTTTAAAAATCTGGGAAAGGAGAATCTCAACACATCAAAAACTCATGTGACAATTAAATCCACAGTTGTTTTGTAACTTTTGAATGGGTTGTAAACTTGCAAATGGTACAATACCTTACCATCCTTATTGACACACTTGATAAAAATGATATTAAATTTTATTCTTTCATTTATATATTTGATAAGTATTTATTGACTTTCTGTGTGTAGTGGGGCGTGTGATAAGTGCTGACATAGGCCAATGAATTGGCCGTGACACCTGCCCTTACGCTGTTCATTGCCCAGTGTTCTTCTCCATCCATCGGAATGGTAGAGTTCCTCTTGAAGAAGCAGTGCACCAAGCTGAATAAATATTTAGAATTATTCCTCCTCCCTAATATGGAGATAATAGGAACTACCTTACTGAACCGTTGTGAAATTTAGATGTGATAATACATGTAAAGTGGTAGAACTTTAGTACATGTCATGTAATAGGAGCTCAATACATTTTAGCTAAAAAATAAATATAGAAAATCATAGAACTCGATAGTTGTAGAAGACCTTACAGTTTATCTAATAAGCCAGACTCCTCATTTTAAGGTTGAGGAATCTGATACTCAATGAGGTCAAGTAGCTTACTCAGGGTTGCAACTTTATTGTTAGCAGGCGGGACAATGGCATCTGTGATCTCTTGATTTCTACCTCTGAAGTTCACTATAGTGAAGTTTTCACTATAGTAATTGCCAGAGAAGTTGTGGGTGGGGGAGAATAGCATGATTGTTCCAAGCACGTGGCAGATACTCAATAAACACGTATTGCATCAATATTGAACAAAATCATTACCTCAAGGAAAAACTCTAACAGTGTAAGAGCTTTCAAAAGCTTGATGACACACGCTAGGTGTTTTTATTCTAGTTGAGCATAGTCTGATTTCTTAAAGATATCACATTCGCTGGTGGTTTATGTATGGTGTGATTTGCTTGGGTTGGGTCCATGGAAAACACACACCATGAAACAACTCCACCATTGTTTATCCATCAGGTGCAGTCTCTTACCTACTTACCAGACATTGGGCACAAGACATGTTCATTCTGGCAGGAGTTTCCCAAGATTACCAAAGGCATCCTCTTGGTTATGGAGATTTGAAAAGCTAAGAAAAGTCTTTCTTATTTTCAACCCAACCTGTTTACTTCCAGAAAATATCAAGGAGGTATGAACAAGTAGCAAGTTCTCAATATTTGCCTGCAGACAACATCCAGAGAAAGCCTGAGCTACACTAGGTGAGCACATGAACCTTTAGAATCCTATGAACCACACAGTGTTTAATCCACTATTTAGGTAACAAGGTGACAATAGCTTGCTGTGAGTCCAAGGAAGAAAATAAGTTTTCTTTCTGAAAAGGAAGGATGTTCTTTTGGTTCTTGCCTCTTCTACCTTCAAAAGATTGTGAAGTACCCTGTGATTTTTTCTTGAGAGCAGACTCAGTTACTGCCTAGAAAGCTATGCACCTCTTTCAGTGCCTCAGACACAAATTTGAAGGAAAGAGTGAAATCACCAGCTTAGCAGCCTGTGGAACTTAGATGAGCAATTTTCCAATGAAGGAAGATAAAAGAGAGAAGGAACAAGGAAAGAAGAGTGGAATTGGGGTCAATATTAATTTTATTTGGGTGAGGATCCATTCGATTAATGATATTAATCCTTGAATTTCAGGGACAAGCCTCTTAACTTTTCTTCTACAACTATAAACATAGTTATTCTTTGACCTTTGTGTGTGTGGTCACAGTATAGTGCAGGGCAGTGATTCCTAGTGGGTAGTGGTAGGGGATGATTCGACTCCACCCCCTTCCCAGGGAGACATTAAGCAGTGTCTGGAAACATTTTTGGTTGTCACACTCAGGGGTTGGGGTGGGGTGGTGGTATGGCATCTAATGGGTGGAGGCCAAGGATGTTACTAAACATCCTACCATGCACAGGAGGGCCTCCCACAACAGAAATTATCCTATCTAAAATGTCAATAGTGCCAAGATTGAGTAACCCTGGTACAGGAGCTAAAAGCTTAATTTATGGAGTCAGTCTGCGTTCACTTCATAACTGATGACCTTGTACACATTATTTAATCTCGGCTCCACAATTCCCTTTCTGTAAAATGGGATAATAATAGTGTTTTACTTATAGAATTTTTGTGATGATTAAATGAGTTAATATGTATAAAGCTCTCAGAACAGTGCCCGATGTATAGTCATTACTATGTAAATATTAGATGTTATTTTTGTGCAAAATAGCACAAGATATATTTAAGAACTATCAGAATAATGGAACCTCTGCAAAGTATGTTTTTTGGGGAATTTCACTAAAAACTACCTTGAGAAGTTAACAGTCAGTATAGACTGGTTAATTTGATATGATCCGTAAGATACTAGAATCTAAGTGATAATAAGTTGTGTGACACTGTAATTTCTCTCTGCTAGTTTCCTCCAGCTGATTTAGTGCTATGATATTGAAACAGGAAAGATGTCAGTGCACATTCTACTACATCGTATATGCTTGGGTAGTGTTTGAGTTTACTTAGTAATCATGTTTTCAAGATTCCTAAAAAATCAAAGACATGTGAGTTCCCTAGGTAGAGGTAGAGCTGTGAGATGGGGGACCAGGAAAGTCTAATGGACATACAAGTGAAAAGTAACCATGCGTATGGCAGGGCTCTTGGTGGCTGTAAGAAGTAGAGGCACTTCCCCATGAAGATCACAAAGAAAAAACTAAAAGGCCAGAGTCTGATGAAAGACCTTGAAAACTAAAGGTGGTGATATTTGTGGACATAGTCAACACATTATCATATGATTTATTCTCTCTTTAATTGTAGAGTTGAAGATGCCAGAAAGGGAACATTTAAGTACATATGACAAATTGTAGGTGTTTAGCTGGGAAAAGAGGCCTGAACTGGTTGAACTGACCCTGTCTGAATACTGTTCAGGCCCAGAATTATATTTAATTTAGTGGTTTTTGATTTGCATGAGGGTCTGAAAATATCTCTATTAAGCTTGGTTAAATGGTCCTTGACCTTGAGACCCTTGTTTTATGCTCCAGATAATTTCAACAGCCAGGAGACTCACTCCGGCTTTTCCCTATCCTAGATCCTTTCTCTCAGAATGAAAGTTTTAATTAAGAAGATGTTTAACATTATGGGCTGTAGGCAATTTCAAAGCCTCAGGAGATCAACTATAAAGTCACAGTTTCAGGCCAGCCTGTGATAAGTGCCCATCTAATTTAAATATTTGTGAACATAGCAGGAGATATTTACAGTATTACTGAGAATCCCCCAAGACTTGAAAAAAATGTGCCTTTATGTTTTATACTCACTTTTGAGCTAAAAGGGCTAAAGTTCACCAGGTTCTGGTATTAGTAAAAGGAAAGAGGCCACATACAAGTTAAGAGTAGTAATTGCCCTTTTTGGATACCTGGTATAAACACAATCAGACACCATGCAAGGTATTTTAGATATTTAGAACATATCCATAAAACTCTGTCCATTTCGTAGACAATAAAACCAAGATTCAAAGAAATCAAGTAACTTGTTCAAGATCACAGAGCTGGTGCCAAGATTTGGGTCCAGGTCTGTCTCTCCTGAGTCCCCTTCTCTTGAGAAATTAACACACATGAAATATATCTCTCAGGTACTACTATCATCCTAGGAGTCTTTAAATGATGAGGGGATTTGAGATTGGTCATGTCTGCGGCTAGAATCTGTCCCTTTGGAATTAACCTAAAACTTATGTCCTCTTCTGATATTTCAAAATAGGAGGATCCCAAATTTTGAGCAATTCTCAGTACTGCCTTGTCACTCACCATAATGAAGATACCATCAGAGGAACACAAGAAAGATCTCTTAGAGAAAAAAAAATGTAGATTCTACCTCCATAATAATTCAGAATCTATTTCTTCCCATCTCCTATACTCCCATCATTGTTTAAGTTTCCACCATATTATAAGGAGGATTGAAACAGCTTTTCCCAACTGGTTTGGCTGTACCTCTTCTCACTCCCCTACACTCTCCTCCCAGTAGCTGGAGTGATCGAGGTAAATCTGCTTATGCCACTCTTTGCTGAGCATCCTCCAGTGGCGCCATTTTGTATTCAGAATAAAATCCAAACAACTTTGCCTTGCCTTCAAGTCCCGTTGTTCACTCTTCCTACCTCCCAAGCTCTGTTCTGCCTCAGGCTCTTTCATACTTTATAATGACTGAAATATTCCTCCCACAGTTCTTTGCTGACAGTCTTCTCTCACCATTCAGTTCAAATGTCAATATTGTGGAGATGGTTGGTTAGGAGAAAAGTCATCTCCACAATATTGATGTTTGAACTGAATGGTGAGAGAAGCCCAACCCCCACCCACCTGTTGGGTATACAACTCTCCTTCATGACATCTTCTTTTGTGTTCTTTAGAGCATTTATAACCAACTCACATTTTCTCCTTTATATATGTGTTTATCATCTATCTCCATTTTCCAAGAAGTTTGCCCTCATTACTGCTGCATCTTCAGGGTCTAGAAACTGCCTGGTTCATAGTAAGCACTTAATAAATATTCATTAATATTGGCAGGAACTCTGGGTTGGGAATCATGGGAACTGTATTTAATCCTCGCTCCGCTACTGGTTTATGTAGTATGTGGGACAAGTCAAACTTCTTGGGTCTCTGTTTCTTCCTATATAAATTGGATCAGATGACCCCTAGGACCCCAAGCTAGTCCTAAAATATTGATTCTGATAAAACCCTGACTCATTCTGCAAGTCATGGAATGGAGTTCCCTGACTTCTTTCTTTAGGCCCCAAAGGCATTATTTTAATATTAATAAGTGAGAAATGCTACAAGCCTAGATTATCTTTAGTGATAAGGAGAGTTTGTTCAATATGTTAATAATGAACTTTTCAGTGCCCTGAAAGTGCGTTTTATACATAGGAAAAGCTAATTCAATTTTAATTCTAATTCATAGAAATTAATATTCAAGGTACTAAAGTTACAAATAAAAGAATCCAGTCTAGGGGCACCTGGATGGCTCAGTTGGTTGAGCGTCTGACTCGGCTCAGGACATGTTCTTGCAGTTTGTGAGTTCAAGCCCCACACAAGGCTCTCTGCTATCAGCACAGAGACCCCTTTGGATCCTCTGGCCCCCTCTCTCTTGCCCATCCCCTGCTTTCTCTCTTTCTCTCAAAAATAAATAATATTTTTAAAACTCCAGTCCTGTTGGCTTTTAATTAATTTTGAAAATCTTAATCTATAGTCAATTTTAGCAAATACTTTGATGGAGTCAAATAATATTGAATAATATTTGGTTCCAGTTAAATTCAGTCATTTAAACACCCTTAAATATTTTAAATTACATTTTATAGATTTGAACTTTTCTGAAATACGTTAGCTGGCTGTCAAAATATTTCTATGTACTTAAGTGCTTCTTATAAATCTAAGAAGTATGTTTATAAATATGGCAATCTTGAATCTACCTAAAAGTTCTAATACTGTATATAACCTTAATATGATTTCAACTTAAATTCACAAATCTAAATCAATTTCTCAGATATGTATTTTAAATTGGGATAAACAGGCTGACCTATTATTCTAATAGGATGGATTTTATTAAACATTGCCCAAAAAATTCCAAATATGCACAGCTTTCTTCACAGAATAATATTCTTTTGTTTTGATGCACAATGTTATACTTAATTTTAAATCTCCCTGAGACTAAAATATACTTACCAGCACTAAGGAAATCATTACATCATGCCCCTCCTTCCCCAATTTGAGAAGTAGGTGTGCATATTTGTGTGAGTATTAGTTTAAGCTAAATTCTAGGGATAATCAGCAGCACTGATCAGGTATTTACACTCAAGTGCTGTCAATGGTCGGAAAGATACACACTTGTGGTCAGAAAGATCCAGTTCCACAGGCCGCCTCTGTGAAAGCTTCAGTGCTCTTTATTTCCAATCAACAGCAGACATTTTGTCTAATTCACATAATAGAATTATTTTGAAGTAGCAACTGGTTAGCATAATGGATGACAGAAATATGCTCTTATATGTGGGATTGGATTTATTAAAGGTATGTGGTTTGGCTAAAACATTTGAGGCAGCCTTTACCTTCTGTAAAGAGCATATGAATCTTACTAACCCTTCATCTTTATCTCTAAATGGATCTGTCTGTGCGGTAGAATTTGGTTTGAGTCATACCTTCGTAATAACATAGTGGTGAGGTTGTGGGAGAGTAGCTGATTGCTACTGTTACTTACCAAAAAGGAACTAATGGTTGTTCCTAACCAGTTTGACTTTAACCAGTTGGAAACATCTTTCCATGTAATTTTGCTATTAGCTTATAGTTGCATAATGAAAAGAGATACCTTTTGGCAACCCTGATGGAAACTTATTATAGTTGCTGTGTTGGTGAATTCATAACTGCAGGAGTGGTGGTGGTTTCATAGTTGGGATCTTTAATTTTGTACTTAGGGAAATCTATAATGCTCACATTGTTTGATTAGAAGTTGTACTTCCTCAGCTTTCAACTATGTAAATGTCTTTTCCATTGGATTTTAAAGACCTTTGAACTTGATGGAATCTTGTGTTTTATATTTTACATTCACAGAATTACATGACTATGTTTATTAAAATAATATTGGATTAAATTTTAGCTCTCTCTCTATCTTTCTCTCTCCCTTTCTTTCTCTCTTTTGGTAACTGTTGAAGGCCGAACACCCAAAAGTCATTCTACTGATAATGGAAATTGGGAGAAAACACTCGCAAATTGTGTGACAAATCCTTAACAAAGCTGGCTCTGGAAATACTTTTATTCCAAGTGATGGAGGGTCAAAGGTGTTTTAGTCTCCAGAGAAATGTTCAGAAGTATAGATTCCCCTTATAGGACCCCAGGTGCATGCCCAAATGTCAATCGGACCAGCTATCTTCATTTGAAAAATGGGGAACATGTGGAAAGGAGAGGTAAGGAGAAGAACGTTGAGTGGGAAAATAGGGGAGAAAATTGCTTTTACTAGTATTTTTCTACTATCAAAATTCTAGACAAAATGTGTGCAGCCAAAGGAGAGGAGAGCTGTCAAATGTCAAATCATTACAATTTTTTTACTAGCAAGGATCCCTTTTAAAAAAAGTTTCTCTGTTGATCCACATTTTGATAGATTTTTCTCTACTAAGCAAATGGTATCTATTGAGATAATAACTTATTTCCCCACTTTTATTAATTAAGACCTACATCTGCTCATTAGAAATTCTGATTAGCATGTGTTAGGTTGACTTGATCATGTCAGCTAAAGCAGAGAATTGGGATGCAGCTTGGGGATATTTTAGTTAACCTTATTACAAGAGTTCTCTCAAAACATCTAGTGTTTGAAAAGAAATACAGATTTTCAAGCTTCATACCAAACACTCTGAAAGATAATCTCTCGGGTTGGGACATAGGAATCTTCATTTTTAATAAGCACTGTCCTCATCATCAAATGGTTCAGATCTCATGTTTCTTGAACTATACTTTGAGCAGCACTGCACTGTAAATTTTGAAATACTGACAATAGCTCCCAGACTTCCCTCTGAACTGACGTTACGATCTGGTGACCAGTCCAGGAACCTGTGGAAGGGTGGGTAATTGCAAACTCAATTTAGCTGTTCAGCCTTAGGCACTTCTTCTGTTGAAGCTCAAGAAGCTATGACTAAGCTGACCTTTTGTCATATCTCTTTTCCTCCCTGTTTATTTAAGTTACCATCTTAACTGGCCCTTGAAGTCAAAAGTGCTTTTGTTCTCTGCATGAATGGTTTGATTCACATCACATGAATATAGCTTCAAAGAAAGAAAAGTCTCTTACCTTCGGATAATTTCTCCCTCCCCCTGCAAATGCCACAAGCCAGCTAAATTGGGATTTTAAAGGTTTTCTGTTTTAAGTATTTCAGAGTCTTCAGATTACCACCCTTTATTTCCTCCTTGGAAGAAATAAGGCCAAAAGAAATAACACCCACTTAGAGAGTTTTTAACAAAGGTGATTTCTTCCACAGAATATTGTATTTAAGGTGGTGATTCACACAATGGGAGCTTAAAATGCACTGCTTCCTGGGGCCTCCTCCAGAGTGTGTGATTCAGGAGGTGTGGGAGGGGGCCCAGGAACTTGTATTTTGATGCAATGATTACGCAGGTCTCTGAATCAACACTTTAATGAATGAACCCCAACAGATCACTTGCCCAAGGTTGAATGACTGAGAAGTGACAAAATCTGACCAGGATGACTGTGTTCTATCATCTCATGCTTCTGGAAATCAAAAGGCAGGACAGAATTGAGGCAGTCTGAGCCACTTGTTCTTTGTCGAACTAAAGATTCCTCATTCACCTGTCCCCCTTTCCCCCCATTCAGTTCATGTTTCAGCTGCACTGAATTTCTTGTGGTAACAGATCACGCATGTTGGTTTTTGTCTTCCTGCTTTTGTGCATGTTGTTCTTTCAGCCTAGAATTCTTGTGCCCAACTTTTTCTCCCAGCTGAATTCAGGACTCCATTAACATAACTTCCTTGTGAAGCCTTCCTAAAACCTCAGGCTGAATAGGTCTTTCCCTTCTCTGTACCCAGTTAGATTTTTGTATATGCTAGTATTAGGGTGCTGAGAAACTGGTGTATATTCCACTGCCTGTAATTTACTTAAAATCATTCCTCATAGGCAGTGTGATATGTATATGAGTAATTTAGTAATAAAGTCTACATTCTCGGGTCAGTTATGTGAATTATCCTATCAGGCATCACCTCAAGAAGTGGCAACAATCAGATTTGAATAACGGACACTTTCAATTTTAGAGCCTGATCATTTGGGGGAACATTGAGCAAAAATTACAAATACTAGCTTTCAATGAAATGCATTTTAAATAAAAATATAAATACATTATTTTTAATGCTCATATGCTCTATGGAGTTTATATGCCTCCCCCCAAAAACCCACTATGCAATTGATTTATCATCCCATTTCATACAGTCTGAACAAAGGCAGTTTTAAGAATAGCTGCTGAGAATGCATGATATGCTCATTTGCAAATAGTGGTGTCATTTCTCAACACTGTCAAGAAAATTCATCTAAAGAAATTATAAGCCTAAGGAGTTCCTACATTGCCCATTTGTCATTAGAAGCATTCCCCACAATGAATAGGCATTACAGGTTGTTAAGCATCTCTAGGAACATTGCTCATTGAAATTTGTTGGAAAGATGATTGAATGTTACTTAAGTAGAACTTTACATGCAATAAATAGTACATTTGCAGACTGCTGAGAAAATTGATGAAAAGGATAATGTTCTGTTTTGGACTCTAAACAAAAGGCAATCAATTAGTAGGACCAGTTTGAATAATGTGAAAGAAACAGTGCCTAGAAACTCTCCTGCTGAAAGATTGGACCTCAGGCTGAAATAACTGCTTTTGCATTAAAAAGATCTATAGCTTGGCA
This sequence comes from Cryptoprocta ferox, assembly GCA_028646485.1. Classification (NCBI taxonomy): domain Eukaryota; kingdom Metazoa; phylum Chordata; class Mammalia; order Carnivora; family Eupleridae; genus Cryptoprocta; species Cryptoprocta ferox. The sequence goes on from CM053571.1 coordinate 40,259,501, forward strand.
TAAACACAGCACGGAAGAGTATTATGAACAGAATCCATTTCTGGACCTACATCACGACCCAGAGCTTGATTCCTCATGAGTCCACTTTCTTTTCTGGGCCTCGCCTTTATTATGGGCTGCATTTCAACTTCCTGTTAAGCTCACAGCAACATACTCTGGTCAGCCTATAAAGTGTCCTCCCCAGCAAATATTTTAAGTGATTTAAAGAGGGATCATTAATGATGCTTAGAGAATGTTACTGATTTTCAGGACTAACCTTCCAAAGCTACGGTGTGGAGTTGTCAGTAAGACTGTGTTTTGTTGGTAATGGAGATGAGTGAATTTTGATGATGGATCCTTTACATAGAGGTCGCCAGTTTTTTTCCTGTAATGGTCCAAATAGTAAATATTTTTGGGATATGTGGTGTCTGTCATAATGCAACTCTGCCTGAAAGAGTCTGAAAGCAGCCATAGACAATATGTAAATGAATGAGCATGGGTGTGTTCCAATAAAACTGTGTTTACAAAAATGGACAGCTGGCCTCTGCTCTATATCAAGGAACCAAAATCATGGCTGAACAAGTCCCAACACAGAACAGCCTTAGATCATGCATACATATTTGTTTTATTAAATATATTTTTAATTTTAGAGAGAGAGAGAGAGAGAGCGAGTAGGGGAGAGGGGTAGAGGGAGAGAGACGATCTCAAGTAGGCTACACACTCAGTACAGAGCCTGATGCAGGGCTCAATCCCATGACTCTGGGATCATGACCTGAACTGAAATCAAGACACTCACCCAACTGAGCCACCCAGGCACCTCTATGCACACATAGTTACAAGAAATAACTAAACTATTATCTCACAGATGATGATTTCTAATTTCATATTACTTGCATATTATCTTTGTATTATAAATTTTTAATGGCTGGTATTAAACTTGAAGCTCCCTCATTTTTCCTCTTGTGCCTTCTTCTTTAGCCTTCCTTCTGTGTTTCTGTCAGTACTTCCTAACATTTTTATTGAATCAGTTTAGATTGGTCCCTCTGGGAAAATGAGCCTTTGGAATGTGCCTTTGGACTGTTGTGTAATTGTTGCACCAAAGCCAAAACCAAGAGGATAGGCACATTTAATTTGTAGCCAGCTTAATGGATATCAGGTGTTGGTACCAGTTAACTATTCATTTTTTCCCCTTTCCCTAAGCCCTGAGATTTTTATACAGGAGGAATCAGAAGGCTTAGAAAGGAAGTCAATTAAAAAATAAAACAACTAAATTCTACGCCTGAAACTAATATTACACTATATATTAACTAACTAGAATTTAAATAAAAATTTGAAACCAAAAAATAAAACAAAACAAAACAAAACAAAAAACACTCTAAAACACATTGAACCTGAAGGATGTCAGGTAGGAAAATGATATCCACTGATTATATACATAGTAGTTCTCTTAACTGACTTCAGTGAACAGATATACTCACTGCATTCCGGGCACTTTACATTCGTTCTGTGAAAGAGACTACCTGATTCTCACAGCACATAGCATGATTGAGCTAGCAGCCTACATTCTGGTACATTTCAATCATCTGATAAGCTTTTAAAAATCCTGTTTCCTAGGCTCCATTCTAGACCACTTAAATCAGAATCATTCAGGGGGGCACTCAGATGATTCCAACGTGCAACCAAGGCAGAGAACCACTCTTCTGGCTACTCAGAGTGTGGTCCGTGGCCAGCAGCCGCATCTCAGAATTTAGCAGTGTAGACTCTGCCCCACCCTGACCTACTGAAGCATAATTTGCATTTTAACAGAATCCTAGGTGATTTGTCAGCACATTAAAGCTGAGAAGCCCTGCTCTGGCAGGTCCATACACTTTTGTCACCACTGGCTAATAGCATGCATACCAAGATAAGCAGATTTGTTCCCCAATCTGCTTGTCCAGTTATAATTGTTATTATATGAACATCATATAACTAGTGAATTACATTAGTTATATGAGTAGTGCAAAAAATTAATCATTGCCATGAAAGCAAAATGGAATATTTTGAAAAATGAGAAAGGTGAGTATAAAATTGCCTATCAAATGAAACTTGAGATAACCTGTAAAGATGGAGGGAAAAATTCATGAAATTTTAGAATTTGATTGTATAGTGATATTGCTTCACAATTGCTGTGCCAATTTAAAGAAATGGTACATTCTGGACCCTGAGTTTTGGATGTGGTTCATACAAGAAGATTCAAAACTCCAGTCATTGGCAGATCCATGTCAAAGACCCTTTGTACACATTAACACAGGTAAACAAATTTTATATTAAAATTTAAAAGATTCAAAACATTTTATGATGTTCCATCTTAATTGGTTTTTTGATGAATTTACTAACCACTGCTCTGAATCACACTGCATGAGAAAGTTACCACTCAACTGTTACCACTCAACTGATGAAACAACCAGCTTGCCTACTTCCTCTTTTCAAGGTCCAATTAGTCTTGCTCTGTGAGAGTGGTTTCTGGACTTCTGAATTTCACTGACAAGGAAAATTACAGAAGTATTTTGGAGAACTCACATGGAGTTGCCACTACTTCTTAGACCAGTTGAGGAAGAAAACGTAGCCCTATCATGCATTATCCGTGATTTCAGGAAAGAAAGGAATTAAAGAGTTAGAAAGACACAATCTCAGGATCAAAGAGAAGTCTTCAAATGGCATAATATTAGCTTTATGGAAATGAATTAATTTTTTTTAAAAAATTATCTCATTTTACTATGAAGTGTCAAAACCCACCAAACCTGTGCTAACAATCATTAGGAAACCTTCTATAAGGTGCTAGAAAACAATAGAAGTATGGGATCCTTGAAGTTTACTCTTTACCAGGACTCTACCCTGATGCACCCTTCTGACACAGTTAAGCATGTGCTTCTTTGTACCATGGGTACCTCTATTAGCACTTACTTCACTCTATTGTAACTCTTAGTTATCTGTTTATCTTCACCCCAGGATTGTTAACTGGGTCATCCTCATTATGTATCTCTTATGCTCAACACAGTATCTGAGACATAGTGGTGAGGCAATGCATATTTGTTGGATGAATGAATGCAGCAGGTCTGCTTCATACACATTTATGTCAAAGAGAAATGGAACTCACTGCAAGATATACACTTTTCTGGCCCTCTGAGATTCCTGCTGAATATTTTTGCTGAATTGTCAATAATATGGTAATATATGCCAGTAATTAAACACTGTAGAATTGGCCATAGTTGATTGTGTTTTTTGCTTACTTCTCCATTATGAATCCATTTACTAGAGTATATTTAATTAATATTGATTTTCAGACTGAGGGAATTTCAGGATAAAAGGAAATATTAACTGTTTTATTACATTGTATTTTCATTAAGTAGTAACTTTTGTAGCAAAGCTCTGTTACTTATTAATAGGACAAAAAAGTTAATCTAAGAGATAAAAAATTGAAAATGTACATAAGATCTTCCTGTTGCAGAACAAGTGGAAGAAGTAAGAGTTGTAAAGAAATGGAAGTATTCTTTTCTTTTGAAAATAAGACATAACAGGAATAATTAATACCACAAGTTTGTTCTTCAAAAAATAACTCCCTCATGTATTTGAAATTATGTAGTTGTCTTTTATCTTTTCATTAAACGTCAGTAACTAAGTGCCAATAAGGCATGTTCAGTATAATTAATCACAATGCCTTTATCTGGATGTTCTATTTATAAATTTGAACTTCAGACACCAATATATGAGATTTTTTTTTTAAAGCTGATGACTCTCAGGATTGATAGTCCCATTACTTTTATGTTCATCTTCATGTGATCCCATAAGAATGCAATTTGAATTGTTTTTAACATTTTTATTATATTGATAATACTATTAACCCATTATCTAACATTCTATTCTTCTTATGTGATAATTATTCTTCTGACTTGTGACTCCAGTGTGGAAACGAAAATACTTTTCTTCTGCTGGTATGCTATCTAGCCATGTTCTTTGTTTTGATTCCCTTTGTGACCACTGGAATAGAATGGCTGCTAAATGAGGGGTGCAGCTGTGGCCAAGAAGCGAAGAAGGCCACTGATGCTTGTGGGGACTGTCCTATTTAGCACTATGCTTTGATCTTTCTAGTTGATTCCTCAAGTAGATCATGAGTATGGCTGCTGCTTTGAACCATTGGGAATTTCCCACATGAAGATACCTGGTAATAGACTTCTTGGCATCTAAATATTCTCCCTTTTATTTGAAATTGGGAAGTATATTGACTCAATACTTGGTTTTAAATAAGAGTTATCTTTCTTTAGATTAGAAGAATAATTCTGAAACTGCAAGGCTAGCCTTCTTGTTCTCTCTCTTCACACACAGTATTCTTCACACGTAGAATATGTGGGATAAATGGAGATATTCTTTCTGCTGTCACTATGGAAATATGATCTGATGAATCAAGCTGACATGATGTGTGGGATAGGCTGAATCAGGAGCAGGTTGTTTTGCAACATTAGTGAAGACAGAGATATCCACCATGTAAAGCAGTCTGTCTGGACCATGTCATCAGGGAGGGGCTAATGGAATGGGGACAGGGATCCTAGCCCAAGAGTGGTTGATGCATAAAGTACATTTGGAATTACAGCTGCTTAATAAAAAAGGATGCTGCATATTGAAGTCTTATAATGATCTAATTCAAGCTTATTGCACTTTTATCCCCCCTGAAGTGAAACATTTCATTTTTTGGGTAACTGGAGGTCTGTAGGATTGAGGACTGTATTGAGAGGAGAATTATATCATCTACTTGAATTACTTTTTTATTCAGTACCTAAGCCCAAGTGCTTAATGATTAGGGTATAAGAGAAAAGGCAGAAAAGATATACCTGCTCCCTTGGAACTCACTACTCTTCTCTGGTTTGAGCCTGGAGGTCAACAAATATACAAATAAATAAAAAATTTCTGTAGTCACAGACTGTGATTAGTCTAGAGAAGGGAATAGAAACCAACAGAGGGATTAGAGGTCTGTGTTGACATTAGTGCAAATCTTTCCAAACACTGAGCACTCTGGGACAAGAAAAGGATATGGGGTCCCCAGTGCTGCTTCTAAGACACTGAGAAGGAGGCATTACCTTGCTCATCCGGTTGCTACAGCTCAGAGAGATAAATGTCCAGAGGCAAGCTGAACTTTCAAAATGTTCTCTCTTTGTCATCTGCTTAAAGAAGCACATTTGAATTTTCTAAGCCATTCGGTATTTCTTGAAGCTTTTCCCAATAATTGTTTCAAATGGCCCAAGGGTAAAGTTTCTGTCAATGTTCTTACTACAGCCATAATAGTGCTCAACTGTCACCTTAACAACTTTATGTCCTACAAAGTTTAATGGAAAATGTGCCACTTCGATGAAACCAAAGAAAGCTGAAAATGGGATACAGAAAATAACCCTGTTACTATGGTGATGGTATCTCTTTGGTTGTTGAAGAAAATCATTTAATAATGTTACAAAATCTTAGTAAATATTGGACAGCTTTATGGAAATGTAATAAACTGAAGTCATATATCAAAAAGCTCTGAACCTCGTTTTGCGTTTTTGGCACACAGCAGCATCGTAATGCAGATGAAGACTAAATGGCCCATAAATGTTAAACACATAGTTAAGCATGGGGTATGTCAGCCAGAGTCTCGGTGGTTTTCCTGTGCAATATGTTCAAGTTAAATGCAATTATAAGGAGAAACACCTGCTTTTTCCTAGGCCTACATATATTTTCTTGTGTTCTCTGGGCCGGAAAGGTAGAACAAAAAACATATCTATTTGCTTGCAGATAATCAGATAAGATATCAAGAAATATGAGCAAGTTTGTGTCATTGGATATGCATTGAAAAGGTAAATGCTGATAATGTTGTTAGCCTGATACTGCTACTGCTCAGCCCGATCCAAAATGTAATTGTTTTTTGTGTTGCATGCCGTGTCCTCTAATTTGTGAGGGAACTATTGATTTTATTCACAAGACACAGCTATTGTTTTGTGTTTTTCTAGACACCACCATAAGAAGCTGAGCTTGAAGGTATTTTGAATAATGTGTCTTGGGATATAAAAGCTTTTCAATTTGTAAGGAACACTTTATCTTAACAAAAAAAAAAAACAGGTTTCTCCCCAGCAGCTGGTCTAGATTTCCTGCAGAAGGAAACTGCAAGAGACAGGATCTTCCTACAGCACAAAGAGGAGGTATTTCCAGCTAAGAAATTGCATGTGCATCTTGTTCACTATGTAATTCAGCCAATTACTCTGGGATAATCAGGGAGAGATACTGCTTATTCATGAGATGGCCAAACAACCAAATGAACCAGTCCATCAGTTTCCACATTCTCAAAATGCAAAACAACAGAACTGACTGATGGTTTTCAGTCAGCCAATGAGCTAAAGCAAAGCCATCAATCTAGGAACTCTATACAGCAACCCTTGGGCACTAGTTTTATTTTTCATGGTTACCCTCTTAGGTTTGGTATAAGTACCTCACGTGTGGCTTTGAAGGTTTCCATGCTCTGTTTCTTTGGTTCCTATGCTTGAGAAGTTCTCAATTATTCTGGATTTGATTTCTCAAGATGGCTTTCCGGTTTCTCCTCTTTCCAGTTCTCCAGGGATATTGCTTAGTGCACATTCCTCCATTTCTTTTCGGACTCTTGGATTCATAACTTGCTTAAAGGGATCTATTACAAAGAAGAATTGAGAGCAAGTTTCTTTTTTAACAAATTTTAAAGTTTATTTATTTATTTTGAGGGAGAGGGAGAGGGAGTGGGAGGGAGAGAGAGCGCGCGCGCGCGCGCATCCCCAGCAGGCTCCGTACTGTCAGTACAGAGCCCGATACGGGGCTCGAACCCATGAACCATGAGCTATAATCAAGAGTGGGATACTCAACCAACTGACCCACCCAGGTGCCCCTGAAAGAGCAGTGTTTTTTGAAGAACATTTTTAGGCAAAGTTGTTGGTTTGGCTGGAGATGAATAAAAACCAAAGACTATAATAAACTTAAATGTAAAATGTTCTGAATAAGTGTGTTACCTTCTATTAGAATATAAAATTTGAAGTGAGAAGAGGTGGTAGATGAGGCTATACAAGTACTAATAATGGGACCATTGATGGGGGGCACTTTTACATGCTAGGCATGAAGTGTTTTACATGGAGCATCCCATTGAATTTTTTCTTGTTTTATTTTTTTATTGAGATACAATTGACATATAGCATTGTATTAGTTTTAGGTGTACAACATAATGATTTGATACATGTATTTATGGCAAAATGATTACCACAACATTAACATCTATCACCACACATAGTTACAATTTTTTCTTGTAATGAGAACTTTTAAATGTATGATACTGTATTGTTAACGAGAGTCACCATGCTGCACATTACATTACAAAAATTTCTATCTTTCTCTCATCCCATTTAATATTTACAAGCTTTAAGGTGGGTATTATTATTATTCATACTTTTCAGACTAGGAATGACATAGGATGAGTAACTTGTTCAAGGTCATATAACAACTAAGTGGCAGAACTAGGACTCAGACAAGTCTTTTTGAATTCAAGTCTAGAGATTAACTACTCCCCGTATTAAGATCACTAGGCTTTGTATAGTGATCCCTTCAGAAGGTAACAGAATGCTGTGATCAATATCCATCATAGAACTGAAACTTAGAACATTTTAGCATCACTAAGTCCCAGGAAGGCTGTGCAATGCACACTAGAGCTCTCCTTGGAGGCCCTTAAGGAGAGCTGATGCAGAGGCCACAGCAGAGATATCAGGAAATTGATGGTCAGCCCAGCTCAACACCAAGTTAGAAAAAGCAAAAGTGAACAGTGAGTTTTGGAAATAAAGCTATGGGTCAGGGGCTGTGATGCAGGTGTAGATCAAGACAGGGCTAAGGTGAATAAAAAAGATTAATTCAGACTGAGTGTTGCAAAGTCAGAATTCTGGCTGATGCATAATTAAGTCTACTTCTGTTGGGTCAGCATCAGCACCTTAAAGGAACCTATCTAAATGAAAGGAAAGAGGGGGAGAGGAAGAGAGGGAAAAAATGAGGGAGGAAAGAAGAAGAGAGGAAGGAGGGAAAGAAGAAAGGAAGTTATAGATGAGACAGTCTCATTATAAACAATTTAGAACATTCATAGAAATTTGAAAAAGAAAAAATTTACCATAGCTCTTACCTTCTAAAGAAAACCACAGGTAATACTTTGGTATATTTCTTTCTAGTTTTTCTCCTCTACGTAAAGAGTTACATACTTTTATACAGATTTGCCAGTCTATATATACAGTTTAGTGTCCAGCTTATTTATTTTAATATAAGCATATTCTATATTATAATAATTTTTGGTAAACATTGTTTTAATGTTTGTGTGATATCCTATCACTTAAGTGTATAATATTTACTTTGCCCTTTATTAGACTTCAGAAAATTAGCATTTAAAGATTTTTAGCTATTATTCTCTGATGTTTATTGCTTTTTCCTCTCCAGTTTAGGACTTTTTTAACAAAATGTTTATTTTATTAATATTTGAGAAAGACTGAGGGTGGGGGGGCAGAGAGAGAGAGAGAGAGAGAGAGAGAGAATCTCAAGCAGGCTCACGCTATCAGCGCAGAGCCCAACGAGGGGCTTGAACCCACAAACTGTGAGATCATGACCGGAGCAGAAATCAAGAGTCAGATAATTAACCTGCTTAACTGACTGAGCCACCCAGGCACCCAGGACTCTTTTCTCTTAGAGACCCCCAAGATGGAATCTGTGGGTTAAAGCCTAAAGACCTGTTTAATCCTTGCCAAATTGTTTTCACTTCCTCCAGCAGTGTTTGAGGGTTCCCTTTTCACGACATTATCATCAGCACTGAATACTCATAAAATAAAGGACAAAACAAAAATTAGGCAGAAAATGGCAATGTATTGTTTGAAAAATTGCAAGTCTTTGATTCCCAGTAAACTGGATATCTTCCCATAAGATGATTAGTCATTTGCATATCCTCTTTTTGTGGATTTTCTATGCACATTCCTTGCTCATTCATCTTTGGAGATCCTTTTCCTTTTCTTATTGTGAAATATATATTGTAATACCGAAGAGTGTATAAAACATGTACAGTCTAAACAATAATTATATAGTGAACTCTGCAACCACAGCCCACGTTAAGAAATAGCATGTAAAATATTGTCTCCACTCTCAAGATGCATGAACCCCTCCTTGACCATCACCTTTTTCTCTTTGGTACCCTATTTACACCTCCAACCTTCTAGTAAACACAATCCTTACTTTGACTAATCATTCCCTTGCTTTTCTTAATATTTTTATTACCTGTATAGGCATTTATAAACAGCTGGGTTTAGTTGCATCTATTTTTGACCTTTATATGGATAGCATCCTGTTCTGAACTCGGGACCACTTGTTCAACATTTCGTTTGTAGGACTCATTCATATTGCTGTGTGGAGCTATTAGTGGATAGCAGTGTTATTATTTCCATTTATTACAACAAGTTCAAATATGACAGCAAGTTTTTTCTTTTTTCTATCATATTTGAGGAAAATAGGTTTTTAAAAAAATTTCTTAAACTTTTGGTTATATTTCAACGTTCAGACGTTTTAGACACGTTTGCACAGTAAAATCCATTATCTTTTCCTTTATGAATTCTTTCATTCTTTTGAAACCTAGAAGGTCCTTCCCCTATAGAATATTGATAAATATTATGCTCTTATTTTAGCTTTTTCATGCTTTGATTCTTTTTTTTTAAATAATTTAATGCTTTAATACACATGTATTTATTTTGGTTTATGATCTGATCCAACATCCAGATTGATTTTCCCTCCAAATAGGTAACTACTTATTGAGTAATCCTTTCCCATATGGATTTGTGCTGGTTTTTTTTTGTTTTGTTTTGTTTTTTTTGTTTTTTTGTTTTTTTTTTTTTTTTTTGTTTAGCAAGGATGAGGCAGGGCTGAATATACAGATGAAAGGTAAAACAGGAAATATGTCCAGGTGTGGTGTTGGACAGAGGGGGAGTGATTTAATGTCCAAGGGAGTTAAAGAGGGCTTCTTAGCAAAGGCAAGGATTGGGCTTTGTCTTACATGGCCAATGGGAGCCTGCTGGGGAAACAGTGGGGTAGGGGGAAATGGGTGGGTAAATATTTCAGGGAGAGGAAACTGACAGTGCAAAATAGTTTGTGGTTATAAACTTGAGCAGCTCTGGTATCAGACAAATCCAGCTCTTCAACTTATAAACTCGATGGTCTCCAGCAACTAACTTAACCTTTCTGTGCCTTATTTTACTCATGTATAAAATGGGGATAAATAGGTATTACATTGTAGGATTATCATAAGCAATTTTAAGATAATAATTGTAAAGTACTTAGCAGAGTACTTGGTATATCCTAAGTACTCAATAAATATTTGCTGCTAATACTACTTAAATATTAGATACCACTCTATTCCTGCTTACCACTAGGGGTGGGGACATGTCAGACAATCAATATGTATTTGTTGAGTGAATGAATAAATAAGGAACCGAAATTTGAGACATCATGGTATCTTCAGGAGTATGGAAGTAGTTTGATGTTTGAATAAAATTTGTGAGGAAGTAGGTAGAGTAGGGATCAAATCATATAGGAAGGGCATCTTTTCAGGGAGCTTGATATTTATCTAGTAGGCAGGAGGGAGACAACTGGGTGGTTGTAAACAGAAAAGTGATGGGAGTATAATCAAGAGAAAACAATTACCTTAGGGTCATAGAGGCTGGTGGGACTTTCAAGATCTCTAAACTCACATCCTCTGTCTCCTACAAAACACTGAGAAGAGGTTTTAATTTCATTCATTTTGAATATTTTATATTCAAAGATACAGGCTCTGTATCCCTAAATAAACTATGTTAGCCTTCAGTAGACCTTTAGTTAAGGGCTTATGTAGGATCTTCTTTATTTCCAAGGCATTTTCCTATGTGGTTCTGGGTAAAAGTTTGCTAGTTGCTCCCTAATATCTGTGTTCTCCTTTTCTTTGGTAACTGAACTCACAATTTTTAGCTGGGTATTTGGCTATCTGGAATTAGGACTACATTTCCCAGTTCCCCTTTTGATTGGCTGCGACCATGTGACTGGCCAATGGAATGTTAGCAGAAGTATTATGTGCAATTTTCAGGATCTATTCCTAAAAGGAGGGGACCTCCAGACGTCATGTCTGCTGGATAGAGTGCAGACATGATGTCTGGAGGGTAAGCAGCCATTTGGGGCAATGAAGTGGAGGCCATGCATTTCAGATGGTAAAGCTGCTTGCTGGCCATGGCTTGTCTTCTCCCAGACTGTATTTATGTGAGAAATGCACTTCTATCATTGTTATTTTGTCATTTGTGTCATTTGCAGCTGCACCTCATTTTAACAAATACCAATTCACACCTATTTACTAATCATAAGGCAACAAATGCACCATTCACCGCTCTGTATGAAAAAATACTTCTCAAATAATAGGCAGAAATTACCAGAGTTCTCCTCTATCTTTAGTGTTAAATTCTGCCAAGTGTTTTTTCTTTTTTTTTATCCTTTTCACTCAGATCACTTTTTTTTTTCTGATTTACAGTGTTTTCTTTTAGCTTCCTGAAATATTTTGATGTTCCTCCCTTAGGTATTCCTTAAACTGGGATTAATTCTGTGTAGGATAAAGGATTGCTTGCTACTGTCTTCAGTGAAGGTGAATTTTATTTCTTAATTCCAGATTGGTATTGGCATCTTTCAGTTATTTCTCAAGTGAGCACTATAGTTACTAAGAAAATAAGGTTATACTTTCCCATGGTTATTTGTTCATTTCTCACTTGTGTATATTCAGTCAGTAAATTCTCTCCTAGCCTGGAGCATTATCCAGAACTTGTATATTTGTTGAGATCATAAGAGACAGAGTATAATAATAATATTGTGGGGAGGGCCAGGGAGAAGGCTGCAAAGGCTGGACAAGGAACAGTGACAGCTTGGTTTATTAGCTCTGGGTATCTAACTCAATAAAGTGATTTTTAAAATGTTTGTAAATTGATGTCTTATTGTTCTGAGAAGCATATAATTTTCATTTCACTAGGAATTGCAATTCAAAAATAAGTTTAGGGAATAAATATTAAATAGCAAATGATAGCAGCTTAGAGAAGTAACCATTTGCCTATTCATTGCTTCTCCAAGAATAAAGCAGGAATCACAGGTTCTATTAAGATTAATTGTTTGGAATATAATTCAGCCACAAAAACGAGGAAATCCCACCATTTGCAACAACATGGGTGAAACTGAAGGGCATTATATGAAGCGAGATAAGTCAGACAGAGAAAGACCGATATTGTATGATCTTGCTTATATGTGGAATCTAAACAACTAAAAGACCAAACTCATAGAAAAAGCGATAAGATTTGTGATTGCCAGAGGTGGAGAGTGGAGGGAGGGGGAATTAGAGGAAGGTCAAAAATTAAAAACTTCAGCTGTAAGATAAATAAGTACTAGGCTATAATGTACAACATAATGCCTATATATAGTTAGTACATAGGAAAGTTGTAAAGAGAGTGGATCCTAAAAGTTCTTATCACAAGGAAAAAGTTTCTTTTTTTTCTTTTTATTGTAACTGTATGAGATGATGGATGCTAACTAAACTTATTGCAGTAATCAATTCACGATGTATGTAAGTCAAACATTATGTGGTACACCTTAATTATACAGTGATGCCTGTCAATTTTATCTCAGTAAAACTGAGGGGGGGAGACTTCCAACAACTACAACAACAATAACAAAATGGATTGTTTAGATAAGTGAGTGGGAATGTTGTGCTTTGCTTGCTGATTTCTTTTTCTAGATTGGATTGTTTATTTGGCTTATGTGCCCACTGGACAGGATTTTTTTTTAAGCATCAGAATTAATGCTGGTTCACCTTAATAGATAAGTGGAAAGATACTGAAGAGTCAGAGAGGTGTAGCAGTAAGAACATAGACTTTGGAATAAAATACAACTGATTCAAAGCTGATTCAAAGCCCACTTCTACAACTTACAAACCTCTTGATCTTGAGAAGTATATTGGAGATATCTGGGTTTTCATTTCATCATCTGTAAAATGGAAAAAGTGGCATCTTCTCCCCAGTGTTGTTTTTAATAATTTGTCTTACTTCAGGGCTACTAAGGAATATGGGTAACCCACAAAACAACTGGGCATATAGTACCTACTGATCATGTTGTACCTGGGCCATATTAAACACTTTCTAAGTACTTGTTGAATAAAGGAATGGGAAATACATGTACACATCCGTATACTTTGTTTACTTTCCCTTGGGCTTCAGTTCCCACAAAACAAATGCACGGGGTGCCCTTGAATGGCCATGTTGGTAAAGAAGTAGTCAGGGAATAGAGCAAGGGATTGGGTGTGAGGCAGGATGTGTGTGTGTGTGTGTGTGTGTGTGTGTGTGTGTGTGTGTGTCTGTGTCTGTGGGAAAACCCCAAGCCCATCGAATACTTCTGGTTTGCTTTGGTATTTCACTGACTTAAGAAAATGTAAACACAGTGCTTTGTTTGGGTTGTGACTTTTAAAAGCTATCTACCTATTTCAGGTGGTTTACAGTTTTGACATTGGCTCTCCCCCACTGAGAAAGATAAACGCTGTCAGGTGCAACATTAGAGCATTAGATTTTTGCTCATGATTCTGAGCCAGGGCAAGCAAACCAGAGGAATTAAATGGGGCTAACAGATATACATAAAGATGGCCTCCTTCGTGGATTTAAAAGGCAGGGAGCTCCCTCCCAAATTGATGGGTCGATGTCCCCCCCCACCTCATATTTTACTCTCATAAGAGAATTTGTGTGATTTGTTTCAGAAGGTTACTGTACATAAATTCTGTGTTAAGATGATTCCCTTGATTACACATCTGCAAAATTCAGTGTCTGCAAACCACAAGCTCTAGGTATTCACAATGGTTAAAGCATACAAGTTTCACGTAGGTACAAATTGATTGAAATTCACAGCATTGCTTTAGCTCCATACCAAGTTTTACTAAAGAGGCTTTGATTATATGTGTAACCCTTTTCCTCTCCTCTGTTTTCTAGCTTGTGCTCTGCTTAACAAGATGAAATGATATAATGTATAAGAAAGAAAATTTTATTTAAAGGCAAAGTACAATGCACACGTCAAAATAATACTTCACTGATTTACTTAGCTACCTATATTACAACCTTCAACTTGGTCCCAAATGCAAAAGGTACTTGGAAAAAATGGTTTTTAGAATTAGCACTTGTGTTGGGGCATCTGGGTAGCTCAGTTGGTTAAGTGTCCAACTTCAGCTTAGGTCATGATCTCACAATTCATGAGTTCAAGCACCATGTCGGGCTCTGTGCTCTGAAGCTTGGAGCCTGGAGCCTGCTTCGGATTCTGTGTCTCCCTCTCTCTTAACCCCTCCCCTGCTCATTCTCTCTCTCTCTCAAAAATAAATGAACATTAAAAATTATGTTAAAAAAAAAAGCATTAACACTTGTGGGGTTTTTTCTACTGTTAAAATTTTATCTTAACAATCAAGCTCACAGAGGGCTTGTGCTTAATCTTTTTGATACTTGGTTCCTTTGGGTTCTCACTGCACCAAATTAGACTATATCAACTCTGGTTTTATAGAATTTCTTTTTTTTTAAGTTTTTAAATTTATTTTAAGAGAGATAGAGAAAGTGCAAGCTGGGGAGGGGCAGAGACAGAGAGACAGAGAGAGAGAAAGAATCCCAAGCAGGCTCTGCGTAGAGCCTGACATGGGCTTGAACTCATGAAACTGAGATCATGACCTGGGCTGAAATCAAGAGTCGGACGCTCAACTGATTGAGTCACCCAGGTACCCCTGGTTTTATAGAATTTCTATTTTCACTGTATCTGTAGCCCGGATTAGAATTCAAAGTTCTGAAGTGTGGGATTACTGTCCTACCTGAGCTGTTGATGATGTCTAAGAAAGGAAATAATTTAACATTTGCTTTATTTCCATGGCTTTCCTTGAGTCATTTGATATAGTCCATTTGTTCTTTTATTCATTAAAAATATTTAATAAGTCTATGTGCTCTGCTATGGGTTCTCATGGCTCAAGGAAAGGAGATTCTTTTCTTAATTTTAATTATTTCTCAGAATTAAATTGTAAAAACATTGAAGATGGAACAGATGAAATGGTAAACTTTTAATGAACCTCATGGAGCAGGGCCCCTAGAATATTTTAGGCTTTAAACATTGATTGAATTATTGAATTATAATTTACTGTCAACAAATGATACTCATTCATTCAAAAGGACTAAATTATGATGCAAACCAGTGTCTTGCAAGTTAGTCAAGATGTACCAAGCACAGGCTCAGATTGAGAACTCTTCTGAAAACATGAATCTAGACTCAGAATTTGTGGGCCTATTGGAACCCTGCTTTGGGGATCCTTTTGAGTGGAGTGATGCAAAGGAGAAAGATGTGTTCTTATCACCGCTCTGAAGACCACAATGGTGGCACATGAGGGTGTCAGTATGCTGGTAGCAGTACTAGCAGATGACTGTAGGGCCTACGGAGCAGCTACTACACCCAGGGATTTGTGGGCCACCCCTCTTGATGCTGGTGGGTGGGGGCAGGCATGTGGGTGACTTTCTGGGATCAGACTGTAGACAAGAGCTGGTAGAATTTGTGTCTTTATCATTAATGTAACCTTAGGCTGGTGGAGCTCTGAAAAATTTACTTACATATAAAACTGGAAATTAGAAAAGGAGGAAAAAATAAATGACGAAAGAATGGGGAATAGAACTATCTCCCATCCAGAACTTTCTTTCTTGCCCCAATCAAGTGTTTTCAACTGCCCATGAAACATGGCCATCTGGGTATTTCATAGGCAAAAGCAGAATTTATCATTTCTCCTCTTTCCCCCTAGATACTTCCAAGTTGTTTTTGTTTTGTTCTTTTTGGAAATGACATCTTTATTCTCTAAGACATCCGGACTTCCCTTTCTTTCATTCCTAACATCCAATCAGTTGATGAATCTCATAGATATGACCTCTGAAATCTTACTTACAAGATTACTTACTGCTTGAGATTAAGCCTTAATTTTTACTTGCTTATCTATTGTAAATAGTTTCCTAATTTGTCTCTGCCTCTGTCTCCTGGCTTTTCTGTATATTTTGTATACCTGTGTTAGTCTTTCTTCCTATAACTCAATGCTTGTCATGTCACTCTTCTACTTGTCAACTTTCAGGGGGTCTCATTTAATGAGTTAAACCCAGACTCCTTACTCATATCCAAAAATCACAAAAATAGGCTTCAATCTGCTTTTCTAAGTTCACCTGTAATCACTTCCATTACTGACAACCTCTACTCCAATCATATCTTGAATATGCCCTAAGCTCTTCTCTCTTAGAGCTGCACACCATAATTTCATACATCCTTTAAAGATCCACTTTAAATACCATCTCATTAATGAAATATTTTTCCAACCCCGTAATTCCAACCAGGCAAGAGCCTTCTAACTCTCTAGTATACTAGTTTGACTTAATATTATAAAGCATGTGTCCCAGCTAGTATTCTCACCATTGTGTACTTGCCTTTGTTAATATGTTGTGTACCTGTGATGTTCCTGACATTTTGTTAGGCATATTACTTACATTATTTTGTTTAAATGTTAGGACTTCAACTTCACATCCATTTCTATTAGGTTGTGCTGCTTTTTTGTGTTCAAGGACTTTCTTTTACTCATATATATGCCTCCTGTAATTTCTAAAACAGTGGAAGTGATTTGTGTGTACTGGACATAGGGGGTTATTGGCTGGGAGCTCCTGGCAGTTATCATGTACCATAAAAAGCCCGAGATTGAAGCAGAGATAGATGAACACGGAACCAAAAAATGGAGAGATCAGGTTTTGATGACATTCTTTGAGCCTCTGCATTAACCCCATTCAGTTTTTGAGCTGTTCAGGTACATGAGCTGGTAGAGTCCAGTATGAGTTCTATTTTCTGTTTACTAATTGGAAGTTACTAAAGTGATAGAGCAGGAGAATGTTGTAAGGCTTGATTTCAGCAAGGTATTTGAAATAGGCTTATTGACAAGAGGGTGCATTGCAGTTTGTTTAGTATATACTCACATTATCTGTATGAAAATATGTCAGTTTGGAAAATTTCTTTGTTGGTATTGCACAAGTTTTTTAGGTAGAAGAAAACGTAAATGAAAAAAATATAAACTCTTACAGATCTTGAATGTAATGCACAGACATTGGATACCCAGCTTCCAGATAGGTGGGAAATACTGTATCCAACATGACATGAATGATGCAAAGGAAAAAAAGAGTGGTGTCCAGGTCAGTGTGGGAGATCAGAGAAAAGGTGACAGAGTTTATCTGAGACCAGAGAGGCAACATAAAGGCAGGCAGCGAAGGCCAAAAATACCTAGAGGCAGTATTGGCATTAAAATCAGTCAGATGTAGGTTCAAATCGTGTTTTTGTCAATGAGTAACTGTGTGACTGAAGAAAAATTGCTTTAATTTCAAAACCTCTGTTTCTCCACTATAAAAATGGAAATAATGATGCCTACCAAATGGTCTGTTTTGAAGAACAAGTGGGGTAACCTAATTGGAAACAATGGGTACATAGTAGGTATTGAAACATAAGATCTATGAGGAGTTGGCTAATAATTTATTGGGAATGAGAAGAGAGGATCAAAGACCTCTGAGGCAGGGAAGAGGGAACAGTTATGAGGAGGAATGATTAATTCTTCAGAACACGTCTTCCTCATCCAGGAACAATTTATCCCCTACAACACATTAAATGCTCAGCTTAACACCCCATAAAAACGAACAGACTAAGGCGATACAATCAAACTTAACAGGGATAAATGTGACATTTCATATTAAAAAATCACTTAGGTAACTATAAGACCAGTAAAGATGATGGTTTAGTTCAATATTAGCTTAATTGAGAATCCACAGAGTGATACAATTTCTAAAACCGTGGCATCCTTAGGATGCTTTAGTAGAAGCAGAGGATGCATAGTATAGGAATCATGAAGTACCATGAAATCTGACCAAGAACAATTCAGCTGAAAACAGTTTGAAAAATAGCACCTTGGTTGACATGATGATCTGGCTGAAATTGATATTTCCTAGTCACAGACTTTTGAAACATTGGAAATTTTGGTGCCTAATTTTCAACTGATTAACCTCCCTTGACTTTTACAGTAGAAAGTTGGAACTATCCCAGTGTTAGTATTTGAGTTCTTCATGGTTTTCAAGTACTTATTCTTTTCATATTATAAAAAATACAAACTCATTGTAGCAGCAATAGAAAATGCAGAGAAGCGAAAGAAGAACAAAAGCTCATAATTTCACTCACCCATAGCTAACCACTATTATTATCTTGATTTATATCCATCTAGAATTTTTCCTCTGCATTACGTCTACCTAAGGAAGGGGGCTACGTTGCAAGGGAGTGAATTATCAGGAGTTTTTAAGAATTGGGAGAACCTGTCAGAGATATATGTCATATAAGGAGTTGTACAGGAGGAAGGCTGGATGTTATAATGTCTATTTTTTTCTACTTTAAGGTTCTTAAGCAAGAAATACAATGTCATTAGAATGCTCACTGTGTATTGTTCATTTATATTACATTTGTAGGATTCAGCTGAAAAAAAAAACTTCTGGAAATTCCAGCTCTGATTTGTAAGCCATTCTGTTGTTTTCCAAAGTATTGGCTCCAATGCCTATATTTGATTTCTGTGCTTGAGTAAACCCACCCACATGCCAGACTGAACCCCAGTGCGTTTGACATTTTCCCTCTTGAACAGCATCCAGGATAATGTAGCTTACTGGAAAAAATCTACACAGTATGACTCAGCCAGTCATGCAAGCCTTTCTTTCTGTGGAATTCCTTTTTCTCTCAAAATGAAAATGGACCATATTATTTAAGGATAAACAAATCTGAAAGTGTTTCCAGTAACATCTTTTTATGCATAGGCTACTGAAGATTAACTAAAAATTCTTGGCTAAGATCTTGCTTCCTACCTAAATGTTTCAGTAAATACAGTTTTATTGAAATAGAATTCAACTTCTCAAATTCCCCAACTGAAAATAGAAAATGAAGCCCCATTTCCCAAGAGGAGGAGACATGCTTTCTTCTTCTTTAAGAAGAAATTATGTGTGCAGTGCTGGCCCAACAGTCTACATTTAATGCTCTCTAAACCAAATTATGTAAGGTAGAGTTACTGCTTATGAAAAGTCATATAAGCTACATGGCCCAACAAGATCTGGATTCTTCTTTCACCTTCCTTTATTTTCTGATACATTTCAGGAAAACTTCCCAAATAAGCACATGTATTGTCAATACTCATAATTTTAAATCTGTTACTTTCAAGGAGTTGTATTTTAGATACGGTTTTAGAATTATTAATAGAATTTTATTAGATGAACATATACATTTGAGAAGTTCTTTAGGTGGGAGGGTTTTGTAAAAGAGGTAAGCACTTCTAGAAGCTATATCAACTGCTGTCATAACATTGGCCATATAAAAAGAAGGAATGACAGGACTATAAAGGTTGAAATCAAAACAGAAAATGGGAGTAGAGAAAGAAGTAAGCTACAGCATATTTGATCGGTAAATAACAACAGTAGGGGCTAAAGTATTGAATGTTCACTATTGTATGTGCTTCATACAAGGTGAGGTGGTTTATGTAGGCTGCCTTTTATAGCCAACCTACGAGATAAGTATTATCATTTCCATTTTACAAATGGATAAAATGAAGCTCACAATAGTGAAGGGTCCTATTATAACTGTCGGTAGAGTGGAGATTCATAGTTTGTCCCCAAATAAAGCTGACATTTTTCTCCCTATACCATGTTGTCTCAGATGTGGCATAAATAAGCCAAGAAAAGAAGAAGAGTAAAATAAGTGAAAAATAGTAAATAGAAATAAAATGTATTTTTTATTCAAATTAATTTATTTGAATTTATTGAAGAGAGTCATGATAGAAAAAAAAAGAATTGGGTTGAACAGGCAAAGTGGAGCAGGGTTAGGACTGAAGAAGACCTTCCTGCCATAGTAAATGCAAGGTGCTAGGGCCAAACACTTCCATGTCCTCTTTGAATTCTCTCCCTGTAACTCCAATTTCTGATAAGCTACTTTCTTCTTAAAAATCTCCGGATTATGCTCATTTTTGAGAGTGCCTTCAACACTGTCCACATATATCTGATGACATTGTGAGAATAGCAACATAGTACCTTGTCTGACTGATGAATGAAAAAGAGTCCCTTTCCTCCTCCTATTGGGCCACGGTAGTAGTTAGCAGACTATAGTCTCATTTCAACAACTGCCACCCCTGGGAAAATGCTTTATGCAGGGCAGAATCTGCATGGCCATACATGTAGTGGCCTTGGTCTTGTTCTTTTCCACTACCATTATTTTGACTCTGGTTCAAGTCATTATGATTTCTTCCCTGCAGCATTTATCTTAGTTCTTCTCCTTACCTCCAATCTTGCTCTTATTCAGTGCTCTTTTCACACAGCAGCTGATTTGCTTTCTAAAATACAACTCTGATCATGCCACCCCACCAACAATTCTACAGTACATCCCCTTTGTCCCCAGCATGGAGTCCAGATTCTGTGGTTTAGCAAACACGCCATTTTTCATCTGACTCTGCTGGCTTTTCTCCTCTCCTCTCTTACTGTGCTTCTCTTGCCTCCTGTTCTCTTTCATCTTTGGTATCTTTGTGTCTTGAATACCCTTTTCACTCCTAACTTTGTGCCCTTTATCTGTTGATTTCTGTTTGTTCTTCAGACCTCAGATCAAGACATCTCTGGGTAGGCTTTCTGACTCTATAAGCCTGAGTTCTGTGTCCCACTGTGCTCACATAGTACTTTTACTCACTGTGAATTGTAGTACTTAAGTCACTGTGTTGTAGTTATCTGCCTCTTCCTCTGCCTTTTCCACAAGGCAATCTACTCCTCTAGGACAGGAGCAGTATCTTATTTACTACAGTAGCCCACGGACCTATCAATATTACTCAACTCAACTGCCAGCTGGCAGCATAACTTGCTATTGGGTGGATGCAAAATCACTCATGTAACTTTTCCTAGAAATGTGGAGATAGGGACGGGGGAAGAGGAGTGGAAGGGCAACCCCTTTCTGGCTTTTAAGATGTTCAGTGTCTCTGTGACACTTCTCTGAGAAGTTTTTGATCTATGGACTTCCCCTTCTTTCTCATTCTAGGATGGAATTGGAATTTGGACTATTCTCTCACACCTGCTTCAGTGGTGTAAAATGACTCTAAAGGAATGTATCAATTAAGCAAAGAGAAAGCCACTAGCAATAGCTCTGACAGTGTTATTCCAAAAGAGATCTGCATATGGAAAATGAATGAAATTTGAGCAGATCCTTTTAGTGTCTCAAACGGACATAAAATAAGAGAATGTAGCTAGGGGATGGCCTGCAGGTGGGGTGTTGTTGATATTTAAGACACCAAATTTTGGAATTTTCAGAAATTCCTTTTAGTGGAAGAATTATTGACCCCAGCAAGTACTGTATCCTTGTGGTGACTCATTTAGCTCTCCAGAACCTGAAGATGCATTTTTGTGGTCTCTCTCTCTCTCTCTCTCTCTCTCTCTCTCTGTGTGTGTGTGTGTGTGTGTGTGTATGTGTTTGGGTTAGGAATAAGGACCTAAATGGAAAGAGTGTCCATGATATTATTAACCCTCAAATTCTTCATGATTCTCTCTTCATATCTAACCCCCCATAATAATCCTCCCACTCTCATGTTGTTTAAAATCTACCCTCTGTCCTCCTGAGGGGAGAAACCAGTAGCTATGAAACCGAGCAAAGGTAACTTCCCCACTTGGCAAAGACTAAATCAACTACATGGCATGTGGGATGGTATAGAAGATGTTAGCATCTGCTACGGGTCCACAGGAGAGAAAGTGTTTGTTCAGGTCTTTCTTTTATTTTTTATATCTCATAACTTGCAGGGCTTTTTTCTTTTTTATCATGTATGTTTTCTCCCTAGAATAAAGGTCAGCAAATGTTTTTGTGTAGGGCCAAAGAGTAAATATTTTAGAATTTGCTGGCCACCACAGTCTCGGTTATAACTACTTGACTGCCATTGTAGTGCAAAAGCAGACATAAGCAATATGTCAGGAGATGGTCATTGTGCGTTACAATACAACTGTATTTATAGACACTAAAATTTGACCTTCATATAATTTTCTTGAGTAGTGAAATATTCTTCTTCTTTTGATTGTCTTCCCCAATCGTTGAGAAGAATATAAAACCATTCTTATTTTACAGAAGATACAAAAACAGGTGGTGAGCCAGACTAGGCCTTTGGGCTGTAATTTGTTGGCCCCTCTCTCAACTGGGGAGAGACAGGGTTGGATTGGTGCTTTCAGCCAGTGATCTCAAACTTACGTGTGCATATGAATCATCTGGGGGTTCTGTTAAAATGCAGATTCTGTTGTGAGCGTCTTCTTTTCTAATGATCTGCCAGGTGATACTGCTGCTGCAGGGTATGACCTAGGGACCACACCTTGAGTTGGATCTGTCCATGGCAGGGAGCCTGGATTGGAGAGAGACTGGGTGTGGGTAGAGAAAGGATGGTAAAGATCAGTTAGGAGGTTTTGGAGAGGTTGACTCCACAGGCCTTGGTTGCTGAGAGGACATGAGCGCAAACAGAGACAGAAAAGTTGGAGGTGACACCAGGCTTTTGTTGGTCAGTGGTACCTGTAGCAAAGATCACAGTAGCTCCACATGAAACCGGGTACAGAATAGTGCTAAGAATGCTTTTATTGAATAAATAAAAAGGCAAGAAGAAGAAGTTGGAAGGATTGGGAGGGGGGAAGATGATGACCTTAATCTGGGAGAGTTTGAGTTGATTCGGCAGAAATCAAGAAGATAGCAAAAGCAGGTAATGTGCTGAAGGCAGAATGCTGTGTGATACCTGCTGGTCTGGGAGCAGGTTGTTCTCCATCAGCTGAGAGCTGGAGCTAGACTCATAGCACTCCTGGCCAGAAGGAGCACAAACTTTAGCCCAAACTTCCTTTCCTTAATGAACAAAAATGGACTGGGGACATTAGTCACCTTGCAAGTGTTCTTATATACATGTTTAACTTTATTCTTATTTTACAATAAGGAATTTTATTACAAAAAGCCATCAAGGAGTCAGAATTTGCTGACAAACATTCTAAAGCTCTGGCAAACCAACTCAGTGTGAAAATTATACCATAAGGCCTGTTGTCTCAGGTTTCATCCTCCCTGGTGTCTAATTTAGTTTGTTCTTCTCCAAAAGACAGTATCTTTCATGTATCAAAGGAATTGGTACTTTATGCAATATCATTAGTGCTTTCTCAGATGAAACAGGCTTCTTTCCTTTTTTTTAACCCACTTTTACCTTTGCAAACCCTGATGAAAAAGGATTTACCTGAATTACCTGATGTTCTGTTTGTCACTGGCCATAAAAACAAAAACAACAACCCCAAACATATGTGATGTTTAATCAACAACCTCCTGAGTCTCTCCCTGTCTCTGGTCTCTCCCCTTTAATCCAATATGCACTGGTACCCATTTAATATTTCTGAAGCATATTCTCAATCTTATTTCCTCATTGTGCAATAAACTTAAATTACTCTCTGTGGTCTACAAATGAAGTCCAGACTCATCAGTCAGCCTTTCTATATGCACTTCCATCTGATTTCCATATACATTTTCAAGAGATTTCCTTTCCTATTACTCACTTTCACCCACCACACCCAATGACCAGATCAAACTCATGCCTCCTCATCACCCTTTCTTGCCTCAGGGGTATTGTGTATGCTGTTCCACCCACCCCCACTCTTACCTCTTATTTCTGAACCCTGGTCCTTTGAGTCCAGGTTAGACTTACCCTTATCCATGAAAACATTCTGATTTCTGAATTGGAAATATATTTTTTGAATTTCCAAGCTTTTTATTTGTGTGGCAAGGTATTACAAAAAGGGTATAGGTCTCTAGAATGTAAGCTGAAGGCAGGACTTTGTCCATTTTATTCATTGCTATGTCTGTAGTGCCTAGGCAAGTGCCTATCACACGGCAGGTGCTGAAGAAATATTTCTTGAAGGAATGAATGAGTGAATAGATGAAGGTATGTGTTTACTTAAATTCAGTGGTATCACATGGACATGCCTAGGACAAAATAGATGCTTAATACATTAGCATCCTTTTCTTTTATTCTCTTTTTTTATGGATGCCATAAATTTCAAGCTTATCTTTTTCTACCTAGTGCCTAGAACCTCGTGGGAGAAGATAGACAAGTAAATCTATTGAAGACCTACTCTCTGTCAGGTACTGCACAGAGTGCCTTATAATTGCATCTCATTTTAATTCTCCACAAGAATTCTCTACATTAGGTGTTATTCTTTCCATTTTATGAATGGAGAAGCTGAGGCTCAGAGCTTCCAAGGTCACAGATCAAGTAAGTGAGCAGAACTGGATTTTAAAGCCAAGTCAGCCTGACTCCAAAACCCATAATCTCAATAATCATTTATACCAGTGTGGGGTATTAGCTAGTAAATTACAAAGTAGGATGTAAAACCTTGTTTACTTGTCTTGAAAAATCCATGTTCTTGCCACTGTGTTGCAGTGCCATTACATAGCAAGTGCTTAATAAATGAATTTTAAATTGATTACTTTTTAAATAAATAAGTAAATAAGTTTTTATATAAACGAATGAATTACTAATGGCAAAAAAACTAATGAATCACAGAACTAATCGATTAAGAATAAGCAACTTTCCAGCAAAAGAATCGTGAGTTTGGAACGATGCCGGTTGGCACAGAATCACCAACTTCCTTTTGCAAGGTTAGTGACAAAATGCAAATAGCTCCAACTGACATATAGTCCCTTACTGCCATCATGGGAGTCCAGAAGTTCTGCAGTCCCCACTGAAACCTGCACCCTTAATTAGAACACCAGCCATGCCATATCAGAGTCTCTGGTCTAGGACTGCAGGCCCAGAAAAGCAGCAGCTGAAACCTTGTTTTGAGCTGTCCTCCATAGCAGATCCCAGGCTGTGGTAATACCAGCTCCAATGGAAACTTTGAAGTCAAAAGCCTCTCTGATCCACCAATACTGACTATTCAAATCACAAAATTAACCAAGTTGAGGTAGAGGTACTTTCCAGTGAGAAACTCTGCATAATTTCAGGTTATTCACATACCTTCAATGTAAGTTATCACACCGTAAAAGATAATAAAGTGATTCCGCTATCAAAAATATCTTTTAAAGTCTTCCAGGTTATGTCCCACTCAGTGTGTGACCTTAGACATTTGCTTAACCTCTCTAAGCCTCAAGTGTCAAAAAGGGACAACAGTGAGTACCTTATCAGTTGGTTTTAAGGATTCAGTTTTTTTTTAAGGTGTATATAGCATTTAGCACATGTTCAATAAGGATTTTACTTGGTAATATGTTACATTGACCACACTAATTTGAGCACATTTGGCAATTTCTTCCATAGCAACATTTGGAAGCTGGACAAACTGACTTGAAATTTATCCTGATATTGAAAAAAACTCATATATATTCTATTTGTAGTATGATTATGGGGGATTAATATCCTGAGAGTCTCTCTCAGATGTGTGCAGCCAATCTTAGATACTTAAGAGAGACCTCGGAGTCTCTTTCAGGTATTTACAACACATTGTCTATGAGTTATGGTTGATTTTGATTTGATTTCTATAAAAATAAATTCTGATTCTCATCATTAATACAATAATAGTAAAAACCACCTTTTATCAGACACTAGGTAAGTGCCTGGTATGTATTATCTAGTTTAATTCTTACAACATAACTGTAGAGAAAGGGTTATCATCCTCACTTGCAAATGTACAACTCAGATTTAAATTAGTTTATGTAATTTGTTGCCCAACATTATAAACAGTAAGTGACACCACTGTGATTTAAGCCTAGGTCTGCCTGGCTCCATGTGTTCTTTCCATTGAGCTCCAGAGCCGTGGCACTCTTAAACACATAGTCACAAACCAACATTTTCATCTCACTTAGTGGTATTGAGTGGTGTACCTTTGCTAGGGGCTGCGGGTACAGGGCTGAAAAACATTGTTCTCTAAGGATTTAATAGTTCAGAAGGAGAGACAAGTGAATAAATAGGACTTACGGTGGTAAAAGGGCCTGATTGACATGTACATTGGAGGGACTGGATTAGGTAAGACACTGGATGAGGTGATGCTTTAGCTGAGTTCTGAAGAATGAATAGTCATTAGTCAAGTGAATGGGTGGGGCACGGGTGGGAGAGAAAGATGTCCTGGGGAGAAGGCACAGCATATAGGAAGATCTGCAGGAAGAGAGGCAGAGGCATAGTTGGACACCTGCAAGCAGTTTAATATGTTTAAAGAATAGAGAGAGAGAGGGAGAGTGGAGAGCATGAAGCTTTGGGGTGAACGTAAAGAAGTTGGGTTTTATTATAGTGATGTTTATATTGATTCAGGATGAGATTTAGTTTAGGTAATTAAAGAGGGCCAAGAGAGCTGGAGAGAGGTAGAAGTCATGGACCAGGGAGGCCACCCTACATAGAAAGGTGAATGAAGTCTGGAGGAGACTGATAATTTGAAAGTATGGTTCATAATAGACTGTAAATGCACCTTGCCAGACTTCTCACTGCTCCATGCATCTACATCTTGGCCCACTGTGATAATGAAACTGTGAAATTATAAACAGGATATTGTTCAGAGCCTTATTATATTTAATTCTTTATCCAGTCTTAACCAATGACTTACAACATAAGTATAGTTCCTGAACCCTGTTTATTCAGAATCCTCTCCACTAATTTTTCTCAAGAGTTAGTCTTTGCTAGATACTGTGGCGTTGGGCCAAGGTGAATTCCTGACAGTATGAGTGAAGTTGAAACACCTGAGTCACATAAGATCCAGAGGGCAGGTTAGGTAACCAGAGCACTTCTGTGTTAGCCAGGTGTCTTGACAAGAGCTAAACAAAGAATAATTTCTCCTTCAGAGGCATATGGCTTTAATTTGGGAAGGACAACTCCCCAGAATTTACTAGAACTTTACAGTAAGGTGACCAGTGGTGTTTTGGCCATAGATGAAGAAGAATTACTTGGTGCCACCATATCCTCTAGGGCAGCAAGGGACAGCTTCACAAAAGGATGTTCTTTTGCCAGTAAAAGTAAGACAAAAAAAAATAAAGAATCCTGAAATGATTACCTATGGGGAATGCTGTGGATCAAATTGTGTTTTTGCTCAAAATTTTTGTTGATATTTTATTCCTTTTGAATTCCAGTACTTATAGGATACAGTAATTTGGGATATGGTTGACTTAGTTACATTTGTTGCAGTTATACAGATAGTACTTATATGGTACCCAACATAATTCTAAGGACTTTCTATATTAGTTCATTTAATTCTTTTATAATCCTATGAGGTAGGTACTGTTGTTATCTTCACCTCTAGTTTATAGATGAAAAAGTCAATGGAGAGTAATATGTCTGTGGTAAAACAGCTATTTAGTGGAGTTGAATTTTGAACCCAGGAGTTTTGACTTTGGAATCCATGCTTGAAATCTGGAGTCCCTAAGTTTTAATGTGAAGTAAAAACACTAGGGCAGTGTGTTGAAATTAAGAATCCCAGGCCGCACTCTCAAAGATTCTGATTTAATATGTCTGGGAGGAGCCTGGGTATTTGCATCTTTAACAGATGTTTCATATGCTTGTGATATGGGTGTTCCTCAAACCTCACTCAGAGAAACACTGCTCTAAATCATAAAATTAACCTGTCTTTGTTACTGTTGTTGAAAGTCTTCTTCCTGTTTCCTATACCCCAGTATGCTCTTCAATACAAAGAAAAACAATGTGAAAATACTGACATTCTGAAGATTCTCTATCAATCTATCATCTATCTATTCATCCATCCATCCTTCCATCCATCTATCTATTCATCCATCCATCTATCCTCCTTTCAATCCATCCATCCATCACTTATCCATCTATCGTACAACATTGGTTCTATTTACATACATATCAGTTTGAATGAAACTAGTTTTAAGCCAAATTTTAAACATTCTGTATGATATTAAGTATCTATACTACATTTTTAGTCAGTTGTTTCTATGTCCCATGGACCCATTTGGAAATAAATGTGTGATGAATCTAAAAGGAGACAATCCTTTGCACTTTTGTTACTGAATTCTTTTCCCCTCAAAAGATGACATTCTTTTACAGTTCCAGTGTTAGAGTCACAACTAGTGTGTGTGTGTGTGTGTGTGTGTGTGTGTGTGTGTGTTAGTCATTTTAAA
The DNA here is from genome assembly GCA_028646485.1 of Cryptoprocta ferox. NCBI lineage: Eukaryota > Metazoa > Chordata > Mammalia > Carnivora > Eupleridae > Cryptoprocta > Cryptoprocta ferox. The sequence goes on from CM053571.1 coordinate 40,287,764, forward strand.
ATGGCCTTTTAATGCTTGTAGCTATGTTTTTAGAATGTGACCTTACCAATGGCACCTTTTCATTCATTCAGGAATGTCTAGTGTTTCTTCTGAGTTTTACTATACTTGTGTTATATCTCTGTACATTTATGATGAAAGATATGCTGTCAGAGTACAGTGAGTATTGAAGTCAATGTAAAAATGATTAGTTGAAAGTTACTATTTGGAATCTCTCATTTTTCTATCTGATATAAAAGGGTATCTGTTGGGGCATCTGGGTGGCTTAGCCAATTAAGCATCTGACTCTTGATTTCAGCTCAAGTCATGATCTCATGGTTTTGCTTTTGAGCCCTGCATTGAGCTTCATGCTGACACTGCAGAGCCTGCTTGAGATTCTCTCTCTCTCTCTTTCTCTGCCCCTGCCCCCTTCTCTCTCTCTCTCAGAATAAATAAACTTTTTTTTAAAAGGGCTATCTGGTTTTCAATCTTACCTTTATCTAAATTTAGGTATTCAGAAGGCACATGGTTTTAGGTTAAAAGTAAAGTTCACATCCATTTGATAGAAAAACAGTTAGAAAAAAAAAGAGTTTAATCAGAAAATCCTCACCAGTTGTAATTGAGCGCTCATTATCCACAAAGGTCCCAGACAGGTTTGTCCTCTTTCTTAAGGCTGATGCCTTTTGATCCATAATAGAGGACAGCTCTCCTGTACCAACTCTTGCCCACTCACCTAATTGCAACTGACTGAGTAAAAGAATTGGTGTATGAGACAGGATCTTTGTCTTTGTAAAAATGAGAGACAGATTAGCTAGAAACTAGAGCAAAAGCATATTAACAAGGATTGTAGAGGTTCATAGTGTTCAGTGCACCAAAGGAAGCAGAAACTAGAAAGTCATGGAAGGGGAGGAGCCTAGTGTGAATTCCTTTCTATATTCTTCTTTTATTCTTCGATGGACTCACAATCCCATGTGGTAACTAATTTCTCCTAGAAGTGACTTTTCTCTTATGATCTTTCTCTTTGTGACCCTGTTCCAGAAAGTTTTGCACTTCTAGGCCTAAATACCAAAGAAAGACAACGTCAGTTTCCCCTATATTCCGACTGAAGCTTTGTTTTGAACTCCCTAGGTGGCCTGAGGAGATCTAAACTAACTCATAAACTTTCCTGTGAAGATACAATTATTTTTGATGTATTCTTACTCCTTAAATTGAGGATGTCAAGTAGAAATAAATACTTTTCAAAAGTTAATTAACTTCTGCTTCAGGCCAACATGGAGAAAGTGGGACCAAGTTTAGTCTTCAACTTGAAATAATGAAAAAAAAAAAAAACCTACAGGCAAATATATGAAACAAAGGTTACTAAGACATTGGAGATCAAGCAGTGAAGGACAGTGACCCCTGAGAGATGAGGATCAAATAAGGTAGGTTCTGTTATTGCCCTAACTTCTTGCCTTTAATGCGTTTCCAGACTGTTGTGCCCCACCTGGGGCCAGGAGACCCCATGAGTTGAGGAGTAAAACTGAAAGGCTGGGGAAGTAAAGGCAGTTAAAGTTTGTGGGGCAGAGTTCTGGAGACGAGAAGCTGCAGAGGACAGAGGCTCAGATACTGGCTGAGGGGCCTCTTCAAGTTTTAAGCACGATGCTGATGTGTGCATGTGGTGAGAAAACTACCCTTGGCTGTGGAATGAATTTCCCACAAAGATTCAAAGGATAAGTTCCAGGAGCTCACATAGGGCTAGGAATTGTGCCTACTCTCACCAGCCAGAAAACTTATGATTCATGTGGTGTTGGATAGAGTACTTAGAAAAGTATTGCCTTGGTAGTGGGGAATAATTAGTCCTAAACTAAATAGGGCTCTGGTGCTGCTTAATGAATCTCAAAAATAGGAGTTGAAAGTGTCAAATTGTTTCCAATTAATGTAACTGTGTCTCATAACAACACTCAAAAATATGTAGCATACCCCATGATAAAATTCAAAATGTCTGACGTCTATTAGGAAGTTACCAGGCATGCAAAGAAATGAGAAGATATGGCCCATAATGAGGACACCAAACCAGAACTGGCATAGATGTTAGAACTAGCACAGAGCATTAAAACAGTTATTATAACTTGTATTTCATAGTCAAACGGCTAGAGGAAAGATGTTAAGTAGAGACTTGGAAGACAAAAGAGGCCCAAATTAAACTTGTAAAGCTGAAAACTATAATGTCTTAGATAAAAAATACACCATAAGGGATTAACAGTGGATAAGACATTGCAAAAGATTAGCAAATTGGAAGACATTGCAATAGAACATATCCAAAACAAAAGATAAAGACAAAAAGGAATAAAAAGTAAATAAATAAAGCATCAGTGAACTATGAGACAACTTCAAGAAGCTAAAAATATGCATCATCAACTATTAGAATGACTAAAATGAAAAATATGAGTATGCTGGATGCTATCAGTTTCTTAAAAACTGTATGACCCAGCTATTCCCTGTTAGGTGTTTGCCCAAGAGAAATCAAGTCATTTGTCCATACTTGTTCTTAAATGTTTATAGAAACTTTATCTGTAACAGCACAAATTAGAGATAATCCAAATGTCTATCACCAGGTGAATGGATGGTATATTGATCCATGTGTATGTTATATCCATAAAATGAACAGTACTCATCAATGAAAAGGAAAGAAGCTAGACAAAAAATAATATATACTGTATGATTCCATTTACTTAAAATTCTAGAACATGTAAAGTAATCTATAGTGACAGTAAGCAGATCAGTGGCTGCCTAAGTCCAGAGCAAAGATAAGGGTGGCAGTTAAGGATGACAGTAAGGAGGGGTGCCTGGGTGGCTCAGTTGGTAAGGTGTCCAACTTCAGCTCAGGTCATGATCTGGCAGCCTGTGGGTTTGGGCTCTGCATCAGGCTCTGTGCTGACAGCTCAGAGCCTGGAGCCTGCTCAGACTCTGTGTCTCCCTCTTTCTCTACCCCTCCCCCACTTGTACTCTGTCTCTCTCTCCCAAAAATAAATAAACATTAAAAAAAAATTTTTTTAAATGATAGTAAGGAATTAAAGAAGAACATAGAAAACTTTTGTAGTAATGGATTTATTCATTTTCTTGGTTGTATTGATGGTTTGGGGGTATATACATCTGTCAAAAATTAACAAACTGTACACTTTAAATTTAATGTATAAATAAATTAATAAGTTATTTATTGCATTCCAGCTATATATATAATAAACTTATTTTTTAAGTTTATTTATTTATTTTGAGAGAGAGCAAGTAGGGGAGGGGCTGAGAGAGAGAGAGAATCCCAAGCTGGCTCTGTGCTGTCAGCACAGAGCCTGACACAGGGCTCAAACTCATGAACCATGAGATCATGACCTCAGCAAAGTCAGACGCTTAACCGACTGAGCCACCCAGGTGCCCCTAAAGTTATTTTTAAAATAACTTTTTCCAGGGGGCGCCTGGGTGGCTCAGTCAGTTAAGTGCCAGACTTGGGCTCAGGTCATGATCTCACAGTCCGTGGGTTTGAGCTCCACGTCGGGCTCTGTGCTGGTAGCTCAGAGCCTGGATCCTGCTTTGCTTCCTATGTCTCCCTCTGCCTCTGCTCCTCCCCTGCTCACCCTCTGTCTCTCTCTCTCTTATCAAAAATAAATAAACATTAAAAAAATAAAATTTAAAATAACTTTTTCCAAACTATGAACCATGTATCTATCTTATTTAGAAGACTGTAGAATCACTTAAAAATAAGGCACAATGGGAAAAGATTTGTTTCTCAGTAGTTGGTAAGAGAGGACTTTCCTTCAAGTCAAAACTCATTGTCTAGAACCTAGATCTTGAAGAGCTGAGGAGGACCTAGTGGCTGTCCCAGCATAAGGTCTCCAGGGGGTCACTAACCAGGAGACATCTCAGAGCCAACTTGAAAGGGATAGTCACTGAAGTACAGCTGAGAAAATTTTGTGCCAGGAGAGAGAAGGCAATGTATAGACCAGAGAAGAAAAGCAGAGGATTATGAACTCAAGAGAAACATCAGTCAGGATGCCACATAGTAAGGGATAGAAGAGTCTGCAGGTAAGAAAGAGGAGGCTGTGGGGCTGATAAAACAGAGGTAGAAGAAGGCCAACAGAGTCCAGGCCAAAGTGAGAGACTCTGGTGAGTCACCCCTTTGGACTTACTCTAGTCAATGTTTAATGTGCTCTACTGGTATGAGGCAAAGCCTAGAAGCAGAGGAAATGCACTCAAGTGTTATAAGGTGTTATGTAATTAATAAAAAATTATTCTCTTAGGGGTGCCTAGCTGGCTCTGTCAGGAGAACATGCAACTCGATCTCAGGATCATGAGTTCGAGCCCCATGTTGAGTGTAGAGATTACTTAAATGAAACTTAAAAAAAATTATTTTCTTATATAGGTTATAGCAACATCTAGGTTGAAACCCTTGATGGATATGGCATAAAAAGTATAAAATTTGTTTATTTAAACATCAGTGAAAGAATATAATGTGTTCTCAACTTTTATTGGAGTGATTATTACACACTGATAAAGATTAAAGTTATCAATTAATGCTAAATAATTTGTGAAGTAAATTTCATGGTAGGCAGAACAAGAAGCAAGATTTCACTGTGGGTCCTTAGCTAGGTTTAGAAATCATCAAAACAGAACTTTTAGTAAGGAACTTTAGAAACAATTGAACCTGAACCATCGCACATGATATCCAGCAGCCACACATTTGTTTTAAGTTTAAATTGACTAAATTTTTTTAAAAATTAAAAATTCAGTTCTTCAGTCATGGTAGCCATATTTCATGTGCTCAGCTGTGCTAGGTATGGTTACTGACTACCATACTGGATAACACAAATATAAAACATTCATTCTTTGCAGAAAGTTTTATTGGACAGCGCTGATATATACAAATTTTGTCCCATTTTAAGTTACTGAAAACATATTTCTTAAATTGAGTTTAATTTTAGGGTGGAGGAATTTGAGGCCCAGAAATTTTAAGTGATTTACATATATCACACAAGAAGAGCCTGAAAATGAACCCAAATCTGACTTTCATGTAAGGGATCATTTCAGCATCTCAGCCACCAAACTTTTACTGGTATGTCTGCACTTGAATAAGAGAAGCTTGGATACTCCAAACTGGCAAGTAATCAAAGAATCATTTAGTTTTTAATTTATATTCTACACTTCCATTGGCAGAGCTAAAGTCCAGAAACTTCACTTCAAACAAAATCATGATGTCACACTATAAAAACATGATCCGGAAGAGCTTGGGTGAGAGTTTGGGTGCTTTCCAGTTGCCCTGTTCTGTCCCTTTATACAAGTCCCCATTCAATCCACTCTACTCCATGCTGGGATCAGACAGTTTTTTAGGTTAACAGAAAGATAGGAAGATCTGTCTCCTCTTCAAATGTCCCTGGAGTGCCAGGTGGTAAAGTGCTTGCATTTTCAAAGGTTACTCAGCAGGACTTTGAAAATTAAAGAGAGCCCAGATGAGATGTGGGGAGAGCATGCAATTACATCTGAAAAGGTGTAGCCTTTCAACTGGGTGAATTCTTGATGAGACAGCAAAGTGAGTCATTAAACAGTAGGCTGTCAATGAAGCTGAGACCCAGATTTGCCTTGGATCAGCTGCAATGCCAATAATTTAGCCATCCAAAGAAACCATGGGAGGATCTTCAGTAAATCCTTGGACCTGTTTTTACTATAGACTTACAATCCTTATTTTTCTGAAAATGGGGAAAGACAGGAGTAGATATATGTTGAAGAGTTACTGATGAAATTCAAGGAATCTTTAGACCAAGTATGCAAGGTCATTTTGGAAGGCCAGTGTTTTATAGCCCCTTTACTGGCCTCAGGGAGAAATGATCACTTCCACATTTGAATTTGGTAAAAGTTGTTTTTCCTGGACCACTGTTAAATTTCATCCAGCTTTTGGCAGGAATTGCCTTCCTGGACCCTGCTGGAGTGCTGGCTGACATGTTACATCTTCCACAGCGCAACAACTGTTCTATCGAATTCTGGGAGAACAGCCTATTTTTGTTACCAGACGCTAGAGGATGCGTGACATGTCATTAACCTTCAAAACTGGCCCTGCACAAGAGTATTGTCAACAGATGGTGACTCTGATTCTTTCTTTCCTCTCCCTGCCTTCCTCCCCCATCCCCAGGATATCTTCTGGCTCAGAATGTTCACTGGTTTCAAAGGGAGGTTTTTGTCTGTGAAACAGACTTTGGGGAATGTGGAACAAAGACTGGAGCAAGGTTTCTTTATAACTGAGGCTTATAGAAAATAAATGGGTAGAAGAAACCATCAATAGTGTTCATATGCAAACACAGGCCAAGAGCAATGAAATCAACATCTAGGCTGAGAGGCAGGCTGCATTACATCAGGGAAGGATGGCTGGAACACTGGATGGAAACGCCGAAAGCCAGTACGGACTTTAGCTCTTTAACTCTGGGTTTAGCTATTTAACTTTGAAAATGCTCATTTTGCCTTTTTCGTGTTTATCAGTGGAAGTCAATAGTAACTGGAACATTAATTATCAACCATCCCCAAAAGGTATCTTTGAAACAGGAAGTTGATTGATTCATTCAGCAAATATATATGGGGTAGTTTCATCAAGCCTATGATAGGCTCTAGGGATAAAATAAAAAATTAACCAAAGTGCCTGTTGGTACAAGGCAGGCTAGTAAACAGATGATTATAATACAACTCTTATAATTTCCATGGAAACACAGATGAGGGAGAGGTCTGCAACCAATGCTACAGGGATGCCGTAGGGTGCAGTTCCAGAGGGCATGAAAATCCACGTTTTACTATGTGTGTCACATTTTTCCAAAGCATCAATTTCATTTGATTAGAAATTTAAACTCTTTGTCCTATAATGGAACATACTTTAAAAAGTAGAAGTAGGGGCACCTGGATGGCTCAGTCAGTAAAGCATACGACTCTTGATTTCGTCTCAGGTCATGATCTCATCGTTCGTGAGATTGAGCCCCATGTTGAGCTATGTGCTGACAATACAGAGCCTGCTTGGGATTCTCTCTCCCTCTTTTTCTGCTCCCCACCCCCCACTCATTGTGCACATGGCACGCACTTACTCCCAAAACAAATAAACTTAAAAAAAAGGAGAAATAAATTTTAAAATAAATTGCTTTCATTCAGTCCAGGTACTGGTTCATTCTCCATTCTTCTTTCTAGGGAAAACTTTGAGATCATTGGCCTAAGACATGATTATTAGCTTTTTGTGCAGGGGTCACTAAAGGCCTAATAAGTTCTTTGTCCTCAGGTTTAGAGGTATCAGCATCATACTGTTTTACATTCACATGGCACTATATGGTTTACAAAGTGCATTCGATGGATTTTGCGCCTCACAGTAAACCAGTGTACCATTCCCACGTGAGCAATTAGGAAATAGAAGCTCTGTGAGATTAACTTGTTTCAATGAAGGTCACAGGGCTGGTAAATAACATCAGACTGCACCTTTGGCTTTCTGATACCAAATCTATTATTCTTTCTACTAAATCATCCTGCCTCCTCTCTTTCTAATAATTAAAATTAGAAGGCCAAGGTCAAGGAGTTCTAGCCTTTCTTGCTCAATCTTTGGGAATGGAGAGTAGAAGTGAGGAGGAGCTGACAATGGGTGATGTTGACCTGAAGGTCCTGAGAGTCTGGATGAGTCAGAATGCCCCACTTAGTATCTGGGAAACCTTATGAGGAAATGGCATGAAAATTGATGATGGGGGAGCTTGATTAAGTAAGGAGTGTAATGGTGACAACTTAGGAACCTATCATAAAAGATTTCTAGATCTATTGATATATTTGGTTGACTGATTAGGTGGCCTTGACACACATTGTATTCCTTGTTCTCTCATGGATGCCTCACGACCGTGGGCTTGCTGATTTGACTTTTTCAACCAGTCCAAGGCTATATAAGCCATCTAACATTAATGAAATTGTGGGAGGTTATAACATCAGGAAAATCTCCATCTTTTTTTAATGTTTATTTTATTTCTGAGGGAGAGAGAGAGAGAGACAGAGCATGAGCAGGGGAGGAGCAGAGAGAGAGAGAGAGAGAGAGAGAGAGAGAGAGAGAAACAGAATCCGAAGCAGACTCCAGGCTCCAAGCTGTCAGCACACAGCCTGATGCAGGGCTTGAACTCACAAACTGTGAGAAAATGACCTGAGCCGAAGTCGAACGCTTAACCAACTGAGCCATCCTGACACCCTTAGATCTCCATCTTAAATTAGGTAATCCAGGGGATACCTGGGTGGCTCAGTCAGTTAAGTTTCTGACTATTGATCTCGGCTCAGGTCATGATCTCACAGTTCGTGGGTTCAAGTACCATGTCAGGCTCTATGCTGACAGCACAGAGTCTGCTTGGGATTCTCTCTCTCTCTGCCCCTTCCCTGCTTGCATGCGCTCTCTGTCTCTTTGTCTCTTTCAAAATAAATAAACTTTTAAAAATGTTAAAAAAAATAGATAATCTGAAAGTACCGTGGACCATGTTGATGCTTACTGAGAAACAAAATGAGACTAAACCACTTATCACTTAGCAATGCTAAATTCCTGAATTGCATGTTTATATTTCACATGTACCTCTGTCATCAGATTAAAGAAGGCATTTGCTGAAAATAGTTACAGATTTGATTAAAGTCACATACTCTGTTTCAAGATTTAAAAATTAAATGGCTAAGACTAAGAAATGACAAACTAAAGGAAGCCACAGTATGGCTGCCAATTATTGTTGGCAGGAAATGGAATGACTCCTTCTGCACATGTGCTTTCTTTGCTCAGGACAATGGGGCATGATGAAAATGTTCAACTTATTGAATATTGTGGACATTTTTGTCATTCAGTTTGTAGGAGGCTGTTGAAATGCAACCACAGACTAACAAGAATGCCAAAGTGACCCACGTTTTCTTTCATGTGAGAGAACTGATAATAAACACTAGGAAAAAGTTATAAACTGTTTCAAAAGAGAATGTGGGTGGTGGATCCCAGGAAAGTCCAGGTGGAGAACTTCCAGAAGTTAGGAAGGAAACACAGTATTGCCAATGGGAGGCATGATCCATTGCCAAGAGGTAGGGAGTAGGATTCATTTCTGTGGAGACGTAATCAAATGTGTTTTGGTTGCAGGAGAATGTGAATATTTCTGAAGTTCTTACTAATGTGACCTTGATAGGGTATCCTCTCCTGTCTAGTATCTCATCCTATAAAAATATTCACTAAATAGAGAGGGAAAAGGGTATTAACTTGGTTTAACCTCTGCAAACTTGCCCAGGGTCACTGAGAACCCTAAAAGGACTAGGAAGCACTTGTAGGGTCAGGGGGGCATATGGGAAATCTTTGTACCTCCCACTCAGTATTTCTATAATCTGAAACTCCTCTAAGCAATAAAGTCCTTTTTTTTTTTTTTTTTTTTAAGGACTGAGTTGTTGACAAAGTTCTCAGTGATCAAGACATTCCTAATTTAGCCCAAGGTCATTAACTGAAGTTTAGGTTTTATCCCTAACTGGCTCTTTTACTTGGGGGTAACTTGCCTTTCTGAGCCTGTGTTTCTGTATCTAACTGATGAGAAGTTTCCCCCAGATTATCCTCAAGGTCTTTTACAGCTGGAGAATGCTGTGATTTATGTGGGGAGAAATATCGCTGTATGTATAACAGTCTCAGCAGGAAGCACAGTTTTGCCCATGGATAAATACCTTGAGTCATTTTGCCATTTCTCCAGGGAAATATACACTCTATTATTATAGGTTTGCCGTAACAGGTGTGTTGTTGGGGGTTGGGAGTGAGGCATGAACAGAGGAAATGATTATTGTGAGTGGGGAATGGGGATATAGATGGAGAGGATTAGTAATGAAGGTTGCTCTAGGGATCATTTTTCATTGTAACCTTAGCCATTCTGTCCACAGGGAGATCCTAGATTTGCATTTTCTCATTCCATTTGCAGCCCTAGAAAACGTTTGTTCGTTTGGGGCCCTTTTTATGAAAAGACTGCTCCACTGGTCCCGAGTTGTAAAAGAAAAACACAAGAGTTGGGTAACTGGAGTCCTGTGGTTTGTTCTATAGTGGTGTAGAGGTTGTACATCCTCTCCAAATCTGCAAGAACGCAGGCCGAAGGTGCCCTTTAAAGCATGCCCGCCCTTTCCTGCATATATGCCAAATAACACCACAGTGAATATTGGAAGAAAATGATGCGGCATAAAGTAACGGCAAAGCAAAAGGCGCCTTTTGTAAACAAATCCTTGCAGCAATCTTGGATGGTCTCTAAATATTCTCCCAATTCATTCACTCAAACATTAGAGCATCTGTTCGTGAGCCAGCAGAGCTTTTCATTTGGAATCATGACACTCTGCAGGCAGTTCCATGGAAGAAAATCTTTTATCTCAGCTTTCAAAAGCTCCATTAGGCAGATCCTTTTTCTTCTTTTTGGAACAGACCCCTGCTTTTTTGGAGGAGGTATGTTCTTGACAAGTACGCTTCCCAAATGCACAGCATTGTAATTCAAAGCCCAGTAACTTGACCAGCTTTTGACGTTATCAGATTGGAGAGAGAAGCGCTTCTGCCTGAGGCTCAGCCACAAAGGTGAATGTTTGCTGCACCCCCCTAGCAGGTCCTAGCCTCCCAATGGCTCATTTCAATTTTTATGTTAGAGCCACATGTAGAGACCTATCGGATCTCACAAGAAACAGATGTTAGTTTCTTGACTCAAATCCCCAAGGTTTCAGAATATATGAATACTGGTATTTACGTGGCATTTATCTCACATTTCCTGGGGTGGTCTGGATTTCAGATTATTTTTCTTGATCTTCAATATTGAAAATGTGTTTTTTTACATCAATGGCTCTCAAGCTTCAGTGTACCTTAGAATCATTTGAGAATGTTTATTAAAAATGAAGATTCACATGCCCTTCTCCCAGAGATTCTGAGTCAGTAGATCTGAGGTAGATCCAGATATTTCTGTCGAGGTTTAAATCTTTGAATTGAGTTGTCACATGCCCATAGTAAGTGCTCCACCTTAAGGTCACAGTTCAATCAATTTTTTAAGACTTCTATGTTTTTAGAGCTGTTTTAGGTTTATAGTAAAATTGAGAGTGAGGTACAGAGATTTCCTTTATACTTTCTGCCCCCACGCATGTGTACCCTCCCCCTTATCAACATCACTCACCAGAATAGTACGTGTTACTAAGGATGAACCCACATCAATACATCATAATCACCTAAAGTCCATAGTTTACCTCAGGGTTCACTCCTGGTGTTGGACATTCTGGACAAATGTATAAAGACACAGACCCATCATTATAAAATAGTATTTTCACTGCCTTAAAAATCTTTTGTGCTGTGCCTAGTTTTGCCTCCCCTTCTACTTCCCCCACCACTGATCTTTTTATTCTCTATAGTTTTACTTTTTTCAGAAAGTGACATAGTTGAAATCATTCAGTTATGTAACCTTTTCAGAATGGCTTCTTTTACTTAGAAGTATACATTTAAGATTCCTCCAGGTCTTTTCATGACTTGATAGTTCATTTCTTTTCAGCACTGAATAATATTCTATTGTCCAGATGGAACACCGTTTATTTATCCATTCACGTGCTGAAGGACATCTGGTTGCTTCCAGATTTGCTTTTGCAATTACGAATAAAGCTGCTATAAACATCCACACGCAGGGTCTTACGTGGACATAAGTTTTCAACTCCTCTGGGTAAATGCCAGAAAGTGTGATTGCTATATAACCAAACTGTCTTCCAAAGACGCAGTGGCATTCTGCATATCCACCAGCAATGAATGAGAGTTTGTTCCTGTTGTTCCACAGACTCACCAGAATTTCGTGTTGTCAGGGTTCTGGATTTTGACCATTCTAATAGGTGGGTACTGGTATCTCATTGTTTAATCCCCTGATGATAAATGATGGAGAGCATCTTTTCATGTGCTTTTTGCCATCTGTATATATTCTTTGATGAGCTCTCTTTTAAGATCTTTGGCCCATTTTTTGATTGGATTTTTGTTTCTTTATTACTGGGCTTTAAGAGAGTTCTTTGTATACTTTGAGTAATAATCCTTTATCAGATGTGTTTTTGTGAAGATGTTCTCCTAGTCTGGTAGCTTGTTTTCGAATTCTCTTGATTTTGTCTTTCATAGAAGTTGTTAATTTTTATGAAGTCCAGCTTATCAATTATTTCTTGCATGGATCTTGTCTTTCATATTGAATCTAGAAGCCATCACCATACCCAGGTGGTTTCCACTCGTGAGTCTCTGCTCCAGTAAGCAGTGACTCCTTGTATTCCTGTCTGCCCCTCCAGTCTTGAGGGCAACTGTTTGCTCTGTGTCCTTCCCTCTCATGAATCCAAGGAGAGCTGTTGAGTTTTCAGTCTGTTCAGCTTTTCATTTGTTGTTGGGACCAAGTGGCAACTGCCAAACTCCTTACATGGGAAACTGAAAACCGGAAGTCCCTCCAGTTCACTGAATTTTTACATATGTTCGCTGAATTTTTACATATGTATACATCTGTTTAGCCACCACCCAAATAAAGCTGTGGAATGTTCCAACACCCCAGAATGTTTGCTCATGTCCCTTCCCAGACCAGCTCTACCCCACCCTGCCCCAAGATAACCATCATTTTAATGATTCCAGGAATCTGCCTTTTTAACAAGCTGCAAAAGTGATCTGAATGCATATGCTTTTCTTCTTCTTTTGAAAACCAGTGGATTTGGTGCTTTGGTTGGGAAAAAAGTCACTTGCAATTCTGGGGCTTAGTATACTAGTAAGAATAGTCACATAATGGATAAATGTAACATGCCTGTCAAATTCACCTTTCTGAAAGAGATTTAGGAAAGCCCCAAGTCTGCTAGTCACAGAAAGGCATGCCTGGAATGTGACTGACAGAAAAGGAAACTTTAGCCCCCATTCAGCTGGATTATAATTCACTGGTCTTTTGGGATGAACACTGGGTGTTGTATGGAAACCAATTTGACAATAAGTTATATTTAAAAAAAATAATTCACTGGTCATGATCTAGGGTGTATGGTGGTATATTATGAAGGCACTCTTGAGAGTAGGAAGTTTTAATGTCTGTCAAATGCTGCTATTCAGGCAAAGGGTGTTTTAATTCTATAAAACCCATTGCTTTATCTAGAAACATTAATAAATATTGTTTGAGCATCTTTAAAAATGTTTTTTAATTTTTTTAATGTTTATTTATATTTTGAGAGAGAGAGAAAAAAAGAGAGAGAATGGGGGAGGGGCAGAGAGAGAGGGAGACACAGAATCTGAAGCAGGCTCCAGGCTCTGAGCTGTCAGCACAGAGTCTGATGTGGGGCTCGAACCCACAGACCATGAGATCATGACCTGAGCCAAAGTTCGACACTTAACCAACTGAACCACCCAGGCGCCCCTAAAAAAACTTTTTTAAATGTTTATCTATTTTTGAGAGAGAGAGAAAGACAGAGTGCAATTAGTGGAGGAGCAGAGAAAGAGGGAGACACAGAATGTGAAGCAGGCTCCAGGCCCTGAGCTGTCAGCATAGAGCCTGATGTAGGGCTCAAACCCACGAGATGTGAGATTATGACCTGAGCAGAAGTTGGACACTTAACCAACTGAGCCACCCAGGTGCCCTGATATTGTTTAAGCTTCTTAATTAATTCTCACAACAACCTTATTAAGATAGGTGTATCCCAGAACACCAATATCAATTTTTTTGGGTACGAATAGAATATAATAATGCTAAAGATTTATTGAATGTTTCCTGTGTGCAGGAACTTTAAATGGATTGTCTTTTTTCCCCTTTATTCCCACATTTGGAAGAGGGAAATTAGCATTAGCAAGCCTGCCCAACATCACTAATTTGTGTCAGATAAGCTCAAACCCAAGCCTAGTGTCATCTAGATCCTAATCACTTAGCTTCTGTGCGTTTTCCCCACAGAAATACAATGCCTTTATTTCTTAGCTTGATGGGGTCTCTCATGTCTTGAGACTGTGTAATTTCCTTGGTTTTAATTTCAGGCTTTTGAAGGATAATTTGGAGGTCTGAGTATTCATGCCCAACAGAAGACATACTCTGACCAGGAGATAACGTCCAACATAAATTCATAAATTAGCATTATGGTTTATGCATCATAATTTTGTGAGTTTGGTCAGTGGGTAAATGGGCTTCTAAAGGGCTGAACATCTCTGTGTACCGTGATAAAAATTAAATTTTAAACTTGAAAACTTGAGAATAATATCTAGCCCAGGATAATTTCACCATGGTTCTACCAGCAAACTTAGCTCCACCTCCTAATCAGTGCCCCCTACGGCTTTCCTTCCTCCAGTCCCCCGTGAAGTTCTGTCCTAAAGGATGTAAACACTCAGTTTTTTTTTTTTACTTGAAAATCTCAAAGATGGAGCACACATTTAGGGGAGAAATTTATTCTTTCTTTACTGTTGTCATTAAAATATACATACAGTGATAAAGCACATTAGTACCTAAAGGTCTTGTCCCACTGTTTTATTGGTTGTACCATACATTTTAGTTAAAAAAAAAAATCACCTCACGGATGTTTTCCTAGGCAGGCTTAATTTCTTTTAGAAATGAGAGTTACATGTGCCATAGTCTCCATTCATAAATAATTCCATTTCCTTTTGCTTATTTATAGTAAGCAAAATCCAACTGTTCTCATGAGTAGATGGCCAATACCAATCTTGTGCTTTGCAATCACATTTCAGCACAGAGCACACCTGGCACTTTTTATATTCATCTGTTAGTATTCACAGAGAAAAAGCAAATGTCCTTTTCTAACACCTTCTCTTAGTTTTAACCATTAACTCCATCTATGGGATCCAGCATTCATCAGTGTAAAGAATAGTTTGATATCAATGCCAGTAATAATCCTATAGCCTGGAGATACTAATTCTTATGGGTCTACCCTGATAAATGCACTCTTGTGTCTTCTGAAGCAATTTAAAAAGGACTTAGGAGCTCTCATACCCGTTTAGAATTTATTCAGCCATCTATTGTATTAGAATATATGCTCCATGAGTACAGACTTTTGTCTGTTTTTCATAATTTTTGTGTGTCCTAGTACCTAGAACATAATAAGAGTTCAATAAATATCTACTGAATGAATTGATCCTTCCATCTATCCATCCAGTGTTTACCACCCACCTTAGCTAAGGTACATACATCGTCCGATGCACAGAAGGAAAAATATCAGGTTTCCCTAAGAGGTCTAAAAGCAGCTCCCCCGCTCTGTCATTTCATATATCTCTAGTTCAAATAAGTACTAAATTATATCGGACTGATGCATCTTTTCTTTATTAAACCATCCTGCTGCCCCGGAAAATAAATAATTCTTCTGATGTAGGTCATTTAAGCAATTACATATTTGTTAAATAGAAGTTTTGGGGTTCACTAAGCAACACCAGTTTGTTCTAATTCTAGCTTTGATTCATGGAAATGCAAAGTCATCTGTTTTTATCCAATAATCAAGAGAGTTATTTGCCCTTGAAATGAGTTTGATTTTCTAACAGGAAAGGTAAGGCATGAACAGAAGAACTAATCCCTAAAAGGCCACATTTCCATTGCATGGGGTATTTAAGATCAGTTAGACTAAAAGAAAGATGGGAAGATAATGGCGGAGAGAACTTTTGTGCAGCTCAGGTCCCCTCCAGCTCCCCCTGCCTGCTGAGTTGCAATGGTGCTGATCATATTCCTTCCCTAATATGCCCTGCTATCAGGTCATAAGCAAATAGATAGAGGGCCCAGCTCTGTCTGGCTCTCCATGGGCAGTTTTGGTCATGAACTAGCTCAAGGCTCACCTCATAACTTCAACTCCATCACTTTCTTTCTGGTGTTTTCTTTATCAAGCCTCATTGCCTGGGAGCTCTAGGATACCACTCTAACACATGCCACCTGTGTTGTTGAATCCTATACAGGCCTGGAAAATGAGCATATTCTCACATGTACTAAACGATTCTCCTTTGAGTGAACTAGAATTGCCCAAGGCTAGACAAGGGTGACAAAGTTTGGTAACTCCAAGCCCTGACTGGTTGTCATTGAAGCAGCTGTTGCCACAGAAACCAGGAAATGCTTAAATCCCAAGTCTCATTTGCAAATCCCAAGGGCTTCTCCTTTTATGCTAGTGGAATTAATTATCCCAATAGCTCAGAGACATAATCTTATAGAACCTTGAAGCCATAGACAGTTGAACTCCTTGCAATGTCAAATCTACATGGATCATTCAAGTTAATTAATATTGAGTGGTAAATGCTGCTAAAAATTCAGGGCCTCATGTATGGCAGGATTTAATTTTATCAGTACTCTAGGGTTAGGTTGGTAGATTAGCATGCACTGGGACATGTTATTCACAATGATGAAGTAAATGCAATGAACTGGAAGATAGGAATATTGTTACCATAGAGTGTTATTTGAGCATGCCAGTAAACCTATTTGGTCTCAGCTTCACTTTAGTGACTCTGTGGGGATTTTTGCTCTTGGTGTGTGTAGAGAAAGCATCTGCTATGGGACCAGGTCCTGTTCTCTGGACTTGGGTTCCATCATTCATGGAAGAGTGCCCTGTTCTAGGCTCATAGTTACATACATAGACCATGGTATGATGGTTAAGAGATCAGATGCCACAGAAGACTATCCTGAGCTCTAACCTGAGTCCCCATTTAAACTAGCTGTATGACCTTGGGCTCATGCTTTAAACTTTTTAAGCTTCTGTAAAGTCAGGGGAATAATAGTACTTATTCCGTAGGATTAAATGTGATAATGTATTTTTCATTCTGGGCATATTACCTGGAAATCAGGAAGTGTTCAATAAATATTGGCCATTGCATTATTTTTATTGTTATTGGAAAAATAGAATTGGAAAAAGGAGTGGGCTAAAGAAAGGTGGAAGTGGGCAGAATTTGTGGAAAGACCTTTGACAAACTATCCTTAAAGTTAGTCATTCTTGAAATTATATTTATTGAGTGATTACTTTGTGCCATGCCCTAGCCTATGCATTTGGGATATGCAAGTAGACAAAACAAGTATTTCCACCCATGTGGAGCTTTCTGTCTATTGGAGGGGAACAGTTAATAAGCAATAGACACAGTAAGCAAATAAATTATATACTAGGTTAGAGGAACGTGAAAAAAGAAAAAAGTAATGCCCATATGAAGAACCAGGAGCACTGAGGGGTAGGGAGTGGGGCTAGAGTAAATCTAAGACTCTGCTCATAACCAAATTGGGTTAACCCTCCTGTTCAGTCTGTGAGCCCTTAAAAGAGCACCAAACAGAAAAAAATCTTGACGAAAATTTACTCCATTCCTGGTACTGTTCTAAAAGCTCCACATATAATACTTTAAAAAATCCTAACAACAAGTAGATATTATTATTTTCTCCATTTTATAGAAGAGGGACCTGAAGAACAGAGAAGGTAAGTAAATTGTCAAAAATGACACAATTAATCTGTATCAGAGCTATGATTCCCGCACCAGCATTCTTTACCAAGAAGCTATACCAACCCCACAAAGCAGTGAGATGAACTCAGAATGTAGAAATCCTGACATAACTTCACACTGCTTGAGCAACTCTGCCTTTCAAAATAACAAAGTTGCCTCAAATCCAATCATATCCAGATTCCTATTTGGGGGGGGGGGGCTTCATACGTTAAAGGTAAAATATGTTATCAGGTACTCATAATGATTGCTTTACTTTAGTCATCCACTGATAGAGAAAATAAAAAACAGCTAAAAGAGACTAAGTGACTATGAATTTAGTAAATCTTTTAAATTCATTATTATTTTTCCTCTCAACAGGCTCTACTTAGGTTTTTTATTCCAAGAACAGACATGTACTTTGCTTGGGATACATAAGGATTTGGGAACTCTTTGCAGTAAATCAAGTCCCCCAGAGGCTTATGACCCATAGGGAGGGCCTTTAAAACAAACTTTTAGTTGGATTTCTGTGGTTGTCTTTCAACTGGGGATGGATGACAGAGTCCAATAGGAGGGGAAAGGCAGACTTTGTTTTCTTTTATATCCATTTTCTTAAATGGAATCCTGCAAGTTTCTCTAAACCAGGGTCCCAATTGAGAATTCTCTGATTTGAAGCTGTATCAGGCTAGAGGCTTTTCTACCAGCAAACTTATAAGAAATATATAACATGTGGAGTTAAAGACTAACACTCCTAAGCAAGACTGTTCCGTGATTGTATCATAGCCACTAAAGACTGGATAATCTATCTGAGCCTCAAATTCCTTTTCTATGAAATGGGAATCCCTATCACCACCACCACCACCACCACCACCACCACCATCATCATCATCCTCGTTCCTTGGGATTATGATGAGAAATAAATGAGATTATAAGTAAAATACTCATCACAATACCTGGCACACACACAACATGCAATGAGTGTCGTTGATCATCACTAATAAACAATGATGTTTTTAGTATTTGTGTGAGATAGACTTGTAGAATAAGGAGAAATGATACTTGGCTTTGATCATGACTTTTTGCATTAGATGTAGCAAAACCTCGGGCAACTAGTGATCAGATCTCTTTTCACTCTCAAGCATTCTGAATAGAAAGAGAAATAGAATAATTTATGGTAGGGGGGAAAAAGTGCTTTTAAACAACTGGCATAAAAGTTTTACAGAAGACCCAGAGGCCAATTTACTATGATTGGTCAGTTTTCTGACTAGAAGGAAAAGAAGGTAAAGAGTATGCTAAGTAGTAATGTCTACTTGCAGAGAAGCAAGGAAAACAAGAAACAGAAGCAAAAGAGAGGAAAGAAGGAAGGAAGGAAGGAAGGAAGAAAGGAAGATAGGAAGGAAAGAAAGAAAAGAAACAGTGGGGAATAGTAGTAGTCATGCTAGTGGGGCAGAGGTAGCTGTGTGACAGGTGGCAGGCATCTGGTGGGGTGGGTGTAAAGGAAGAATGGAGCCAGCAATGAAGACAGAGATGCTAAACAGTACTTCTGTTTGGCTGTTGTTTCCTCAATGCTTGTTAGAATAGGCAGTGTGCATTTTCTCCTCCTTGGGTTGAGTAGTTTCTGAAGATGATGGTGTAGAACACACACATCTCTGTGCTAATAATGTGATTTTCTATTCAGTGTTTATTATGTACCAGGTGTGCTTTTTGTATTGCATAAAATAGATTATTTTTATAGAAAAATAGAAGCTGAAGCTTAAAGAGGTGAAGGCTGCTTAGCAAATTAGGAGAAAAAACTCCAGAATCTTTTGCATATTTCTTTGTTCCTTCATAGCTCTTGAAGTTTCAAATGGTCGACTCCTTGGTATCAGGAAAACTATCAATTGGAACAACTCTTGTCATTATGCCATGCAACAGGTTCATTGTAAAATTTAAAAATAGATATATTACTCTTTTATTGTTTTGTTTGCCAGAGTGAAAAACTAACTTTTTTTAGAAGGGCAAAAATGGTATCAAATGCTACAAATCTGGTATTTGATAATTTTCAGTTAATTATGGATGGCATTTGTTTAACATTTAGGCAATTTGAAAAGGAATTATTGTGTATTAGCTGCATTAGTAGCAAAGGTTTTCCTAAGCCCTTGGAACCATGAGTCAAGGTAAATAAAGGTCCCTTGATTAGAAAAGGGCACCAAAAAAGTCTTTGAAAAGTAGTTTAACCTGACTTTGACATTATATTCTTGGGAACTTGCCCAGTTTCAAGGTGAGGCTATTGAGACAGGAAGTACAAATGATAATACACATTATGGGGTTCCAGTTAACTCCTCATGTAGAAGCTGAAACTCTAAGGGAAGTTAGCCGTGAACCCCAAAGATAAATTAAGCGAAAGTTAGAATTGAATTGTGACTTGAAATTTTCTAGCCTTTCCTATTAGTCCTGTAAAGGAAATAAATGGCCCAGGTAATAAATGTATTTGCTTTGAACATTACATAGAAAGTTGCCTTGCATATACTTTAAAAAATTCTGAGGTAACGATGACATATTAATTAATTCTGGCCTAAGTCCGTTGGTGTTAACAATAAAACCAGTTGCATATTACCTGGCTAATTTATGACATTTGTCTACCTGTAACAATGAGCATTTTGAGGAGCCAGTATATTGTCACAGGATACCAAGAACTATGGCACAAGAGGGAAAACATGCTGCATATGAGGAAGAACAAATAGACAAGTGCTAGGATCCAACTTTTATCTCCTTTTTTTCCCAGGTTTATTTTTGAAGTACTAACCTTAGCACTGGCTTCTAATTTTGTTGACCTGACAAACGAAATGGGGGAAAACCAGAATGGAGAAAGGAGGACATTTGGAAACAGGTAGGAAATGCTTGCCTGCAGTCCATCCAGCTCCATGTTTCCTAATGAGCATGTTCCGCCAATCATCCCTGACTTCACAGTGGCGTTTGGAACAGTTAGTTTTGTAGAGAATCCCTTTCTTATACCCCAGTGGAATAAGGCTGTGTCTGAGATGCCAGGAGTGGATTGCTTTTCTCCCTCCACATGGCCAGAAGAGCAAGATTTTTATGTAAGCAGATAATTCAGTTCTAGTGGTTGGTTGGATTCAATTTGTGATGGGACTAACTTCAATTTCCACATTCTGGAAGGAGGGGTTGCCCTTTTCACACTGCAGCAACAGACCATGATCCTGACTAGTTCCATCATTTCTATGTAATTAGAGTGAGGGCTTGGGCAAGGATCCTTGAGTAATGCCTGCATACACAAATACATTTGTCAAACTGACCTCTATTACAGCAGGGAGCATCTGAGCCAGGAAATATTTAGCAAGTATAGATGTGCTAAGCACTAAAGTAGGTACTTCTTTAATAAGTAGGTAACAAATTAACTGGACTCAATGTCTAGTATCTACAGACGTATTTCCCATCCACTTTGGGACATTTCAAGGCAAGGCTAGACTAAACTCTGGGGAGATTGGGGATTTGTGGTGCCTTTTTTCCTTTGTTTACACACTGGCTCATTCTAGTGAATCTATATGGAATGACGACTCTTTCCAACATTACTAGATACTGTTGTTTGGACAGCAACTCAAAGAAAGAAAAGACAGATCATTAAATACACCCATGCCACATTAGCAGGCAAGCTAGAGACAGAAAGTTAGGATGTGCAGTTCCCATCAGTATTTGGAATGTTGAACTAGACAACTGGACCCCTTGGAGAAGGAGGATAGGGATCAACTCTTGGCTGTCAGTGGTCATGTGCAAATATATGCATTAAGACAGAAGGCCAGGGGGCGCCTGGTGGCTCAGTCAGTTGAGCATTCAACTCTTTTTTTTTTTTTAATTTTTTTAATGTTTTTTATTTATTTTTTTGAGAGACAAAGAGAGACAGCGTGAGCCGGGCAGGGTCAGAGAGAGAGAGAGAGACATAGAATATGAAGCAGGCTCCAGGCTCTGAGCTAGCTGTCAGCACAGAGCCCGACGTGGGGCTCAAACCCACGAACGGTGAGATCACGACCTGAGCCGAAGTCGGACCCTCAACCAACTGAGCCACCCACGCGCCCCGAGCATTCAACTCTTGATTTTGACTCAGGTTATGATCTCACAGTTCATGAGATTGGTTCATGAGATCAAGCCCCCCGGGGCTCTGTGCTGACACTGTAGAATCTGCTTGGAATTCTCTCTCTCCCTTTCTCTTTGCCCCTCCCCTGCTTGCTGTCTCTCAAAATAAATAAATATTTAAAAAAAAAAAAGACAGAAGGCCAGAAAGCAAAGGCCATGCACACGAGGCTACAGGACCTAAGGACTAAAACAACCCTGACTTCCAGAACGGACAACTAATACCTATTTTAGAAATTAGTTCAGAGATGGTGGCCTCACATGCACTGGGTGTGAAAAAGTGCTGAGGCCTCTCCTAGGCCTGGCTGCCAAGAAGTGTAACCAAGAGGGCCAGTCATCTTTCTGAGACCAGACCTTTTTTAGGGCAAAAGAATGAGCCAGTATAATCACAATCACCTGGAACTAACTGTGGACAGTACTGCTTTTGTTCTTCAAATGAAATCTTCCAAAGGGGATGTATTACTTTCCTAACTCCCCTCCCTAGAAGGAAGACATTCTTGTACAATATTTGCTGCACTCTTTTGTTGTAATCTTATGGAAAATGTCACTTGTGATTTTTGTGAACATATAAAAACAAAGGCTAGTACCTCACTATATGCTACATTCTCCGGCAACACTCATCTTTTGATCTCTTTTCCTTGGTATGGGAGCCGAACAAAGAACAGACACTTCCAATCTAATGGAGGTTCCACTAGACTTAAAACCTTAGCTCCCTTTTCCTTTTCTTACAAGTACTTCTCTGAAGTAACTTGTCATTGAAAAAAATGTCAAACCTTATAAAATTTGGTTGAACTCTTACTATTTTTGAACCAAAGTTCTGATCACTTTAGTGCTGCTGTAAATATGATGGTTTGGTGGCCCAATTCTCCTGTTGTGTGCCTCCAGCGAGATCAAGTTCACTTCCCAGGGAGCTCTGTGTCCAGAGGTTAAGAGGAGGGCAGCACAGAGGAGTATGTCTTCTCCATAGGCTCTGACAATGGTATTACGCATCGTAGAGCTTTGCATCTCATAAAATCCACAAGTTAAGGTTAAATGCATGTTTTTTGTTCCTCTGCCCAATATCAAAAGCTCTCCTTTGAATGTAATATGAAACTAGTGGTTCTGACCCCCCAGCTATGGGGCATGTGCTTGAACTTTGTTTTTCTGGCATTTATAAAAATATGCTGACTTGAGAGCTCTTTACCTGAGTCCTACCTGTAACCAACAGGGTGGGTTTCTGAGTTGACTATGTAGGATGAACTCTGCAGCTTGGGATCTAGAACAGAGAAAAGTTAGGTAGGCTGAAGTTCTTATCCCGACCTCATTAGCGCTGTGGTCCTTTCTTCTGAAACAATTGCATTGATTTCAACTTTCAATCCCAGTCCTAATGCTGGGATGGGTCCAACTCAACTACTCAAGGCTGTAGCAATACAGAATAATGAATGTTCTGAAATCTCATTTTTTTAAACCTATCAAGCTTGTTTTTGTTTAGCATGAAGATTTAGATCCCAAATTCCCTTTTGACTTTATTTATCTTCTCTCTTTATCCTTGATTTTGAAAATACACGTAACTATTCTGCCATATAGCAGAAAGAACATGAGACTCTAAAGTCAGAAAGATCTAGGATTGAATTTCAGTCTTGCCATGTAATTTTAGGCAAACTTATCAACTTCTTAGAGCCCCCATTTACTCATTTATAAAAATGGAACAAATAATGTGGCATGGAAGAGAGACGATTAGTTTTAGAAGCAGAGGAAATGAGTTTAAATACCAGTTCCTTAGCCTCTTGGAGCCAAAAAGGTGTTAGTATCTACTTCATTTGGTTGTAATGTGCTGTCTCTGCCTGTGAGTTCATGAGGGTTAAATGGAGTGGGTGTGTGAAATTCTCCTGGACTATGCCTAGTGTACAGTCAGGACTACATGAGCATTAATTTCCCTGTTCATTATCTGCACAGTTGTGTAGAGGTCAAAAACTCCTTTGTTTTTCAGGAGGTAAGGACATCTGCTCATATTGTCAATAAACATTTGAATTAGAGGACTAGAACAAGTCAGGACACATTTATTACCTTGCTCACTGGGAGTAGATTCTCCAGTGTCTTATTCTGTGCGAGCTACTCTAATAAAATACCATAGACTGTGTGGCTTATAAACAACAGAAATTTATTTCTCACAGTTCTGGAGGCTTGCAAGTTCAAGATCAAGTTTCTAGCAGATTCAGTGTCTGGTGAGAGCTCACTTCCAGTTTATAGTTGGCTGTTTTTTTGTTTCATTTTATTTTGTTTTTGTTTTTGCTATGTCCTCTTATGGTAGAAGGAACCAAGGGCCTTTTTCTTAAGGGCACTAATCTTGTTCATGAGGGCTCCATGTGTAAGCTAATCACCTAAAGGCCTCATCTCCAAATACCATTACATTGGGCATTAGGATTTCAACATATGTATTTGGGGGACACAAACCATCTATAGCATATAATAAAATCTTGGAAACATAGGAAAATATACATGATAAATAATTGGTGGATATTACCTTATAATACATAGTATGTTCACTGTGTCATCCCTCATTCACAACATATAGTTTAATGTGCTGTGCAAAAATGCAGTGAACATGGTGTGTGACACAGCTTTTCCATCAGACTCTGTACAGGCATCCAACCCCACCATTCTGGCACAATCACTCTCAATGACTTTCTCCCTAATCTGTCTACTACAGGCATTATTTAGTCACTAAGTATGGCAAACATATGCCTATGTTTCCAGACTATATGGCCACCCTGTAGTAAAGTTTCAGCATTTGAATAAGATGTAGGGTTCACAGAGGATTCTGCTTTCTATATTGCAGAAGTAACAAGAGCATGGTAGCAGCCTGTTTTGAAGACTTCGGGGAGCAGTGTCCACCCATGACTGGTGTTTCACATGTGCTAATAGGACCCCCTGCTAAGAAATGCTTCCCCCTACCCCCTGCACCCAATCTACGTATAATTTGTGATTTTCTTTTTGTTTTTCCTTAAGGTTTGAATTACTGAGGTCCTATACAATAAATACTGAGAGATTTTACAAATTCACTTCAATATTTAGAGGGTGGATGGATGAAGAAGGATGAGGGATGATAAGAAGGGCTATCTAGTGAAGCAGGAGAAGACATGAGAGAGTGTGATGGTCCAGATGAGTTCAGAATGTGTTTTAGGGGTGCCTGCATAGCTCAGTCAGTTAAGCATCTGGCTCTTAATTTTGGCTCAGGTCATGGTCTCGCTGTTCGTGAGATGGAGCCCCACATCAGGCTCTGCACTGATGGTATGGACCCTGCTTGGGATTCTCTCTCTCCCCCTCTTTCTGCCCCTCCCCTGCTTATGCTTGCTCTGTCTCTCTCTCTCTCTCTCTTTCAAAAGAAATAAAAGAAACATTAAAAAAAAGAATATGTTTCAAGAGGGAGGGGATGATCAACTGTTTGAGATACTTCTAATGGATCAGTAAGATTAAGATTATAAAGACTGAGAACTGAGCATGGATTTGGCAACATGGCTGTTAGCCTTGATAAGGGCAGTTGTTGTTGTTGGGACCAAAAGATTTACAGGAGTGGAATTAAGAGAATGGGAGAAGAGAGTTACAAACAACTCTGAGTTTTGCAAATTCCTATATTTGTTGTTGCACTCAGTGTAAGGTAGTTCCCAAAATCATTATATCTGTAGACATTTTATTTGTAATACAGAATCAGTGCTACCTCTGATGTTTATTTTCTTTGATTACAACTTTAGAAAGGACACAGTGCTCAAGCCAACATATGGAAGCTAAGGGCCTAAATGACTTCTAAGGTCTCTCCCAACTGAATCATTGAGGAACATCATATTTCCCAGCACTTCCTGCCAGATTGTCCTCAAGGACTGCTCTTATTTCTTTTATGCTTGTGAATGTGAGGCATAGTTTTTATAAAATCCTGTTATGTTACGTGTATGTTATGAGGATCCAACAGAGCAAAGCAAGAGCTGAGTGACTCAACACAGTCACAGCTAGAAGAGAAGGCTTACATCCAGGACAGATATTCCTGGGTGCCACTCTATTTTTCTTACTGAATTCCATCCTGTTAGGCCAGATGGAAGTGGGTAACCATAATGGCCTCACTTTCCACATGACAAACCTACTCAAAAGATATCTTTTAAGGTATGTGTTTATACATCTACCCAGGAGGTGACTCGACTTCTGTGATTTCCATGCTAAGAAATTTTTTCTGCAGTTTTCTGGAAAACACTATTGAGGAAGCTATCATCAGAAAATAATGTTTCCCCATCCATATTGTACCTGCTTATGTATATTTTTCCAAACACTTCAATCTTTTTTACTACTGCATTTTTTTTAGATCATATTTTCTAACTACAATTCATGTCATTCTGTTTTATGTCATTATAACTCTGACTGCTATGGAAAAGTGAGTCCTGCAGTGTAGGAAGCTTGATTATAATTGACAGATAAATCTGTTTTCTTCTGGAAACTGTGCATTCCAGAGCAGCCCCGGCATATACGATTCTTAAATAATCTCTTTGTTTATTCCCCAAACAGAAGGCAGTCAACTCAACCAATTTATTCTGCCAGCATTGCAGGAGGACTCCCATGCATTTTCCAACTTTTTTTTTTTTTTTTTTTTTTGAGCTGCTGTTGTAAAAGTTTAATGTGCTTTGGGATGTGTCATCTCTTATTTCTTAAGGGTCAACTATGCTGAGAGAGAGAAGGTCAACTTAAATACTTCTCGGATTTCATTTCGGGAAATTCCAGGCCCCAGCTCAGCTTGTTCTGTGCGTGTCCACCTATCAAGACCAGCCCTCTGTTGTTGCAGCTGTTGCTGAGCACAGAGCCCATTTATTTCCAATCAGCAGGAGCTTCCCGTAAGTGTTACCCAGATGCTTTTTCCTAGTGCTACTCAACTGAGCCTTTTTTACAAGATTGATCGAGCAGCGTGAGCCTCATGGGGCTTTGGAATAAATACATACCTCTAATGTTTGATGACTTTTCAAAACTCAGATGCAATGCTAGAGGCAAACTATAAGAGATGTCAACCTCCACCATTTTGTAGGTACCATTTTGTAGAAGGAGGAAGTGGAATGAGGAGTTAGAATGAACACATTGAAAGTTTCTTTCATTGTATTCTTACACCAACCATGCGGCAGCAGAGACCTGCACACAATTAAGGCTTACGGAGAACTCCGACTTAGAGCCTTGACCTCATCTCCCTTTGTTCTAAGATAAAAAGGATTTTAGTGACTTACCCAAGGTCATCTGGCTAATCATGCCATTATCCTGGTATAATATTTTGGTACTTGATCTTAGAAAAAGAATCTCAAGGTGATAAACAGGAAGCTCATTTAAAAAAAAATTTCTTTCGTCTTCTTATTTATCCTAGAGGTCATGGATATTATGTTTGATGGTGATAGTTTTAATCACACTTTAATATGGTCTGTTCTTTCTGACTTGTCAGAAGTTTGTATTTTGATAAGATAGAAATATATATTTATCCTCTATCTGTATAAACACTCACATGCATGCATGTGTATCTTGCTTCTATTAATAGTTACTTTGTCTGCAGGGACAGGAGGCAAATGTGTCTGAATTTGTACAAAATGAAGACATCGAAGTAGTAAACTAAACTGACCCAATATATACTATAGGAGGCACTTAAATTCTGATAATTCATGTCTGATATAAGCTGCAAGAATCTGAAATGGTACACATTACTTTCCTTTCTTCTTGAAACCTAGAGCAAAGAGGATAATGTTCTAGAATAAAGGAAAATGTCCTTTCAAAATTTAGGCCTCCCTTCTTATTTTGCCTTTCCCTTTTGCAGAGCTCTTACTGATCTTGTTTGAATCTTGTGATTTAAAAATGTCACTGCTAGTTTTGCAGGACACCAATCACATCATTTCTATTTTAATCACCTTTTAGAGACATTGGATCACTGGGCAGATTTAGGCAAAAATTCATCAGCTGCATCTTTTAGCTTGCTGGCTAATACTAAGTATAATGAAGGAGAGCAACTTACTGATGTTTCCCCTGCTCCCTCCAGTGTGTTTGTCATTTTACTTGTCAGTGGTTAATGAGGTGCGCTCTGGACTCTGATTGCAGAGTTGGGAATCCAGGCTCTACCTCTTGTTTAGGTAGGCAGTCTTGGGACAGTTATTCAAACTGTCTGAGCCCCATTTTTCCATTTAAAAAATGTGGATAATAATAGTGTCTTCTGTACAGGATTGTTGCAAAGGTCAAATGAAAATATGTATGTAATTACTCTATTCCCTGGTACAAATAAAAAGCTCTATAAAGAGTTCCTGTTATTATTATTATTTTATTTTTAATGAAATTAAATATTTTTAACCTGGAGAGAGATGGAGAGGATCAGATTACTTAGACTTTTGAAAAGGTGCACCTGAATGGAACTGTGGGCCTCAGGGCTGGCCTGCGCAGATGTTCAGAGATTGTCTATGGATCTGTCAGTCATGGAGGTGTTATTCTCTCCTGCTCTCTTGACGTTCAAAGGACTAACGGAAGGCCCATTGTTAGCCCCTGAAAGATATTCATTGGCCAGAATATATCTGACCATAGTCTCTTATGGAACAAAAAAATCATTCTTTATTCATGTTCTAACTTCCCCTCCAGGAAGTAAAACAATGTAGTAGACAGCAACCTTTTGTCTAAGGTGAGTTCAGGCCAGATAAACAGATAAATAGAGCTGTGCCCAGTTTTCTTTTTCCTTTTTACCATTCTTATTAAGTGGAAAATAAGATTGCTGGCATTACCCTGTTTCCAGGGTAAATGCCCTGTGTAAATGTTTAAAATTCACTCATGACTCTTCTCAGTAAATTGCCCACCATCCCCATAGATGATCACTCTTCTGATTTTTTTTTCATTTTGTATTAGCTTTCTAGAACTTTGTATTAATTAAACCATAAAGTATGCACTCTTTTGTGTCTGGCCTTCTTCAGCTGTTGGAGGACTTTGATGGCATGACTTCTGCAAAAGTACTAAGTTTATAAGTTACTAGCATATCTTTCTTTCCTTCTGACCTCCAATGTTACTGCTAGGTAGAACTACTACTACTGGAAGGCTGAAATATGTGTAAGTGGGTACTCAAAGTACATTCTCCAATAGACAAAATGATATACATTTTAGTTGGCTATAGTTGCAGTCTATCATTAGTATATTCATGAGGTAAATTAGGGGCTAATAGACTTTTTTTTTTATTTGAGAGAGAGCGAGAGAGAGAGAGAGAGAGAGAGAGAACAAGAAAGAGGGGCTAAGAGAGAGAGAAAGAGTCTCAAGCAGGCTCTACACTCAGCATGGAGCCCGACATGGGGTTTGATCCCACCACCCTGGGATCATGACCTGAGCCAAAATCAAGAGTTGGACACTCAACTGACTGAGCCACTTGGGCACCCCTGGGGCTAATAGACATCTGTGAAACAGTTTAGGAATCTAACAGCCATGGGCATTGGTATATGTGCTTAACAGGAGGAATGGGAAGTGTCAGCTGATTTAGTAACCCTGGAAAGTGGTTGGGAATTTTCTTATGCACCCTGGAACCCCTATACATCAGTTGAGTTATTGAGTTGTTGTTTGATTATCAAGGGTTAGTTAGTTGAGTTTGACTTTGTTCCCAAACCTGTATATGCCAGGTATACCATTATTTTAATTACATACTTTAAAAATCATATAGATTGGTGAAATGTGAATGCAAAAAGAAGCTTATTGATTTTATGGCAACTAAATTTGATGTTATGGAAAAGCACAATACATTTAGTTGGCTAAAAAAAATCCATCCAATTAAGTATGGATAAAACAGCTATTAAAGGGGAAAACTGTATAGGAAAAATCATAGCAATCTAGAATTCTGCACAATGATGGCTTTACATGTGTCTTTATCTTCCTACTTTAAAGGCAAAACAACCTGAAATATATTGGGTAGTTTCTGTAACAAACACAAAGCAAAACCAAAGGACCCTTGATCAAAGAAAAAGCCATGGTGGATCTATGTTCATTTTTATATGTGTTATTTTTAAGCTTTAATGCAGATATAGTTAAAAATATACAAGATAAACCGAATAATATAATGAACTTTTATACCCATCACCCAGCTTCAATAATTATGAATGTTCTGCCTTTCCTATACCGTTATTCATAGCTCTACCCATTCCCGCAGCTTTGTTACTCATTTCCTTTTCTATGGTTCCTTTTTCATTTGAGGTAAAATTTATATCCTTGGCAATGCACAAATCTTATCTGTATGATTTTGGCAAATAGGTTTGTCTATGTAATATACACTCTTATCACAATATAGAGCATATCTATCTCCCCAGAAAATTTCCTCATGTTCCTTCCCAGGGAATCCACCACCCCACCTCCCAAAAGTGACCACGTTTTTCTTTCATTTTTAGGCTATTTTTCTAAAACTTCATATAAATGAAGCCCTATAATGTGTACTTTTGTGTGTGTGGCCTTCTTCTAATCAGCACAGTGTCTGTGAGACTCATCCAGTTGTGTGCTGGCGCCAACTCAAACTGGTTTTAGGAGTCAGCTGTGTACATCTCTTCCCAATTCTGCATTCAGGAACATCAAGTTGAAACAGGAGTATTGAAGTGGGAACATTTACACCATAGAAATCAGCAAACCTGACAAATCAGGGCTTGTGCTGGCCTGAAGAGCCAATTGTCAGCACATCACTAGATTCATTCACATGGTTGGGTGAATCAGTTGTGCAGTCCTTTTTACTGCTGAATAGTATTTTTTTGTATAATATACCACAAATTGTGTGTCAGTA
>CM053571.1:40318529-40366836 GCA_028646485.1 Cryptoprocta ferox
CTAGCCCTTTATCTGATATGTCATTTGCAACTATCTTTTCCCATTCCATCGGTTGCCTAATAGTTTTTTTTTATTGTTTCCTTTGCAGTGCAGAAGCTTTTTATCTTGATGAGGTCCCAATAGTTTATTTTGGTTCTTGATTCCCTTGCCTTTGGGGATGTGTCAAGTAGGAAATTGCTGCAGTTGAGGTCACAAATGAAGTCTTTATAACCACCTAGTGGGTCCTATTCAATCCCTGACCCCCATCCCCATCACCACCTATTTCCTTTCCTATCTAACCTCCTACTACTCTCTCCCTTACACAGTCCACACCAGTCTCCTTGCTGCTTTTCGTACTTGCCCAGTGTGCTTATGCCTCAGGATCTTTGCATTGGCTCTTCTTTCTACATGAAATAGTCACCACCCAAGTGTATATATGGCTTGTTTCTTGATTATCTTCAGGTCTTTGCTCAGATACCATAACCTTCTCAAAGAGGCCTAGGCTGACCACCCTATTTAAAAGTGCAACCCTGCCCTCTCTATGCCCTTCCCACGATCCCTTTATTCTCAATCACCCAACACATCTGACATACTATAGAGTATAATTATTTACTTGTTAATTGCCTGTTTCTCCAAAGAGGGCCAGGATTTTCTTCTCCTTCTCCTTCTCCTCCTGCTCCTCCCCCTCCCTCTCCTCCTCCTCCTTCTTCACCTTCTTCTTTTCCCCCTCTCCCTCCTCCCCCTCCGTCTTGAGAGAGGGAGAGAGAAGAGAGAGCAAGAGTGCGCGCATGTGAGCAAGTGGGGGAGGGGTAGAGGGAGAGGGAAGGAGTGAATCCGAAACAGGCTGCATGCTCAGCACAGAGCCCAATGCTCTGTTGGTTGTGGGATCATGACCTGGTCCTAAATCAAGAGTCAGATGCTTAACCAACTGAGCCCCCAGGTGCCCCAGGATTTTCTTCTTTCTTAGTGCTGAATCCTCATCACCAGAGCAGTGCCTGACACATAGATAGTTCTCAAAAAATATTTACTGCGTGAATAAATACATGGAATGAAGAGGTAGACTTCTGGGTGCCACAAAGACCCATATTGATACTACTGTTTTTGGAAAGAGGACCTTTATCCTTTTTAAAGATGTGAAGTTGTACAAGCATGTCGGCAATTGCTTCTGCACATCATGTATACATTTGGAAATAGTCTCTCCTGTTCCTGCGATGACCTCTGTCTGCTTTCTAACTGCTATTGGTAGCAATTATTCATATTTGAAAGTAAGGTGACATTTCTTTTAAAATGTTCTTCAATCAGAATTTTTACTCTTTTAAAAATCAGCCTCATCCTTTAATTAGTCCAACATGGTAAATGAAGCTCACACCCCAGTGCAGCTCATTCCATTTCTGTACCTCAATCTCTCTGTTTCTCATTTTTCCATTAACCATGAGGAGGGTTGAGAGAGGAATAAATTGTTTTCTCATGATGAAAGGCCTGAATAGAATAATTAAGCCAGTCAATTCCCAGAGTGCAAAGGCTAAATTTTTCTTCCTCGGATATGCACTGCATATTTGCAAGCCACAGCACAGTTAGTTGCCAAATATTCTGTAGACGGTACTGCCTGAAACACCCTCTGAGGGGGTTGGAGAGGCTTGGTACAGATCAAAAAGGATGTCACCTAAATGTTTATTGTACAAGAGGGGACTCTGTGGGGGAACACTGTTTCTCAACTTGTTTTATTACTATTAATATAAGAACAGAGAGCAAAAGAAGCTGAGTCTGTGGCTCTCTGTGTTCTAAGTATCTGGTCATCAGCTTTATATATCTTTTTTATAAAAAGCCCTTGATTGCAGGGAGGGGTGGAGCTACTTGCCATTCATCTTCCTGTATCAATATTCATTATATGGGGGTAAGAACATCTTGTCCCAACTTGGAATACACCAGAGAAGACCAATTAAACTCCCTTAATAAAGACAATTCCCAAATGTCCTCTAGACTAAAGCCAACTTGGCACTTCTGCCACTGTGGCGTGGTCTCAGTGAGAAGCCCTACAAAAATACATACCTGGACTCAAAGCAATGTCCAAAGGCACAAATGAATAAAAAGTCAGACAGCATCTCGGAGTTTTCAAAGCTATGCTTCCCTTGAGTTCTGTTTTACTTAAAAAGTTACCATATACAATTTGACAGTCTATGGATGCCATATTGGATGACAGGAAGCCCTCCATTCCCAGAAGAGGAGCTAGGCCAAAGAATGGGTTATAACCTTGTGGACTATCCTTTTTATAGTGGGTATTATCTGCTATATTTAGAGAAAATGGGGGCTTTGTTTTTTTGAGATTAAAGTTAAGTTTTTTTAGAGCTCTTGAAGGTTGTTGCCACTAAATAAGGAAGAGATTTACATCTGGACAGACTCACCCTTGTTCTAGAAAGACCATTTAAATGGGCCTTTCACTGATGTACATATAATATAGAACCTTACTTTAGAGAAGAACTGCAAGGTCATTACTTACCTGAATTACAGATGCTGAGAGTGAATCACGTTCTATGTCATTATTTTCTATCCACTTCATGCTTTGATATATTGTGGTTCAGAGTTATAGCTGTCTCTTAGTTTTATTGAAGATGAAGTTTCCACTTTTTTCCACTATTTTTTTAGAATAATTTATGAGGATTATGGGGTGAAATAATTTTATTATGTCATTTTAAGAATGGAAGTAATACATACATACATTTTAGATATTTGTGTTATCATCACTACAGGAACTCTATCAGGTGGGCATACCAGGAAAGACACATTTTATTAAAATAAACAGAACTGAAGAGGTTTCTGCCTTGTTGGGGAGAGACACAGTTCATCCCTAATTAGATAAAAAATGGTCTTGGAATTTTATGCATCTTTTGATGGAAAAAGGTTGGGCCTGCTAGGTATTGTCTGAATGATTGGGGGCTACTTGCAGAAGGTGCTGTATCTTTCTGGAAACTATACATTTTGAGGGAGTTTACCTTTCTCTTGGAAGTCTGCCAGGAAAGAGATTAGTGGTCTGAGAACTGGGAAAAGGGGAAGGAGAAGGGAAAAGATGCAAAGAAGAACAGAGAGGGAAGAAGATAGAGATGGAGAGAGAGAAAAGAAAGGGGGAGGAGGAAAGAGAGGAAGGGGCTGTAGTGTTTTTGAGCCAAATATCAGTAAGTATTGACATAGAAAGATAGTTGGCTGGCAAGAAATTCCTTGTGGTAGCAGAGGATAGGAAACTCTAGGACAGGGTTTATCATGAGATAAACCTTGTGCTTTCTAAGGCCAATCCCTTCATCTGCTCTGCCATCACAGGAACTTTATCATCCTACTATCTCTCCCTTTAGTTGACCCAACGTCTCCCCTATGGATCCTTCTGATTAGCTTTTTAGAATGAACTAGTCCTTCCAATCCTCTCACTTTATCTTACACTATATATAAAAATTAACTCAAAATGATCAAAAACCTAAACGCAGGAGCTAAAACTATAAAACTTTTAGAATAAAACATAGGGAGAAAACTTTATTATATTAGATTTGGTGATGATTTCTTGGGGAGGACCCCCATTGTCTCCTGGGCAATGACCTGGTCCCAGGTTTCCTCCAGCCTCTCCCGGATTCTCTGTCTCCTTTGCAGACCCATCCTCCTCAGCAGCCTCATCATGTGCCACATTTCGACTGTCTGTCATAAACACACAGGTCTCTTTTCAGCACCCACCCTTCCTACCACAGGGCTCTGGCACGTGCTATAACCTTAAATAGTTTTCAGCTTAATTATCACTTTTTCAGGGAAACCATCTCTTAAGTCTCCAAGTAGGTAATTCTTCCTTATTATTCTTTTTGCACTATGGACTTCTCCTTCATAACATCTCTGGATGCTCTTTCTTGATCTGCCTTAGCTGTAGTTTTACATTTTTACATATATTTTTATGACTATTGTATTAATAATATCTATCTTACCCAATGGACTACATTTCATCAAGATAGGGTCCTATTTATTGTTCGGTTTGATTGTGGGGAGGTTACATTCTATTCTCAGTGTGTTGCCTGGCATAGAATTTCTCAATACATTCTTGTTGCATAAATACCCCCAGACTTTACTAAACATCCATCCCAATAGTTTTTGTTGTTGTTGTTGTTAGCATTGAGGGGCAGAGTGGGGAAAAAGGAGGACAGCATTATAAGCTTGAAGACAGAGTCTAGAGAGTTTGGAGGAAAAGGCTCAGGCATGGAAAGGCTCAGTCAAGCACAAGTCTCCCCTCATGCACTCCCAGAGATGTGGGGAAAAGGGTGCAAGCCATTTCACTTGTCCACTGAGAGCAAGGATGAACCCTGAATGTTGGACACTTGGGGACATCCAGATGGCAAACCCTATGTTTGCAAAGATGTTACTCTTATGATCTCATTGAGGAGGAATAAGGGTTTTCAGACTCTAGATGAAGTCAAACTTCATTTGTGGGTCCAAAACCTGGCAACCCATCAGAAATTGTCACAAAACACACAGATTCTTATTCAGTTGGTCTGGGATGGAGGTCAGGAGACTGCATTACAAAGTTACCCTTTTCCAGTGCACCCTTGTGGGATTCTGATAATAGAGCCAGATTTGGAAATCATTGGCCCAAGCAATTCTTATGGTATTTTTCACCCCTGAATTTCTATGACTTTCTAAATGAATAATTATATTTTTCCCCAACAGAGCTTATCTGATCTTCAACTCAAATCAGAATACATGAGTTAATTATTCATTCTGTCATGCAACAGAGATTTGATGCAAACTTTTTTATCCACAAGCCACCATTAAGTACATGTGTGTGCATTAAGAGTGAGATGGGGTTGGGGTGGAGAGAAGTACCTCTGCCCTTAATAAAATTACAGTAAAATACAGATATAGACATAAGACATTCAAAGAATAATTAGGGATATATAAGGCATCATATGAATGAAAATTCCAGGTTTTTTTTTCCCATCAACATTGCCAAGCATCCAGAAAGTTTCCAAAACCACAAATAAAAGAGTATTGACCTTACATGTCTTCCCCTTCCCACCTCCTTGAGAGATGTACCCTCTTTTCTCTTTCTTCTATAGCTCCTACATCTCTATATTTGTTATGTTTTTTCTAGAACTTTGTGCAGTGTTTTTTTTCAATCTGGATATGTACTGGTATCAAGTACATGTGATCTGTATATCCTACAAAGTTAATTGTTTTCCCATGACTTAATTCCCAAACAGAAGAAGAATGGTTATTAGCTTTGCAAAATGGTTTCTTTTTTGTGCCCAAACCAAGAGGATCGAATAGGGTACCAAAAAAGGCAAAAGAAAATTAAAGCAGAGAAGAGGGAGTTGCAGAGATGAAGGGCAGGCATGGTGTCAGGAGTGGCAGATATCAACTGTGGTGGTATAATGCAGCAGCTCATTGGTAACAGAGATGTAGTGGCTAACTCTTAGGAAGGTAAGATAAGAAACAAAGTTACAGCCAGGGCGGTAGCTCAATGCATTTGAAGAGGAAGCCATAGTACAGGAAGCAAGTACAGGAAGTAGAAGATGATCAGGAAAAGAGGAGAAGAAGGTGGAAGCAGATGAAGGGCTCAGCAAAAGGCTCAGCAGAAACCCCAGAAGGTTAGAGGGTGGGGCCCACTTGTCACACAGGAATCAGATGATAATATCATTCTATCCTCTATCCCACAGGGCTTTATGTCTTTCTAGAACTATACTATGCTCACAGTGTGATACTACTTCACACTCCTAACGAGTGCCTTGAGTCAGTACTTAAAGATCATATGATGTTAAAAATGTTCTTATTAATAGGCCGGGAAGGTGACAGTCATAGCCAAGATTCATCAACTGGTTTACTGTGAGCTCGATTCTTTATATGAATTATGTTATTATAAATGCTTACCAAGATAATAATGTAGATACTGCTATCATTGTTATTTTACATTTGGAAAACCAGATGGTAACATGCTGGTAAATGTTTAAAAATTCCAAAAATAAATCCCTAACTTATAATACTTGCCAGTTTCTATGGTGTAAATACTCCCACACTGGCCAATTCCGACCTACCAACATGATGTCACTGAATGCAAGTTGGGGACAGTTAGTTGCACAGTATACAACCTCTCTTGTATGGTATGTAAAAGTATACATATGTATGGAGTATAATGTGTATAGTATAATACAAGTACAAGAGATAAAAATATGTAATTATATTATTAAGAGCATAGTTAATACCAAAATGCACTCAAATATTAGGAGATGATGAGTTTAGTGTATTTGTTAACTTTATGTTAAACATTATTTAACTATAAATATACTTTAATTTTTAATAATGGTCACCAAGTGCTTGAAAATTTAATGATCAGCTCTCATGAGCCAGTATAAGCTGGCTCCAGCAAACTCCTGTCAGCCCACCGTGATTTGGAGTGCATTCACATTTTTTTTAAGTTTATTTTATTTATTTTGAGAGAGGGAGAGGGAGAGAGACAGAGAGCATATGTGCAACAGAGAGGCAGAGAGAGAGGGAGAGAGAGAATCTCCAGCAGGCTCCGAGCTGTCAGCATGGAGCCTGACATGGGGCTCAATCCCACAAAACTCAAGAATCAGACACTTAACAGACTGAGCTACTTGGCGCCCTCACTATTTCTAACCATTCCTAGAAACCAGTGGATTAAAAAAAAAATCTTGTCCCTTTGAATCAAGAACTGAATCTTATATTTCAAACTCTGTCCCCAGAACCCCCAGGAGGTCCAGGTAGTGGGTAATTAGAGTCCTATTTTGGACAAGTCTAAGAAACCAAGATAAGAGATGAGGCATGAGGGTCACCAGGATTGGTATGAGGATCAGTCTGTAGCCACAGAAATAAAACTCTTTTCATGTATACCCCAAATTAATATAAATATAAATCTTATATATCTAGACAAGGCTGAAAGTAATCCTGGACATGGAGAGTTTTAAACTTCCAAGGCAGGATAGGCAAATGATTGCCCTTGTCCAAAGACAGAGACCTTGAGGTTGACTTTCCACCATCCAAACCCCCTCTGTTACCCATATTTTGTTATGGGGGGTGCTGCCTATGAGCTGTGGGGATGCTGACTCCAACTCTGACTCCAAGGATGGGGTATATTATTAAGACCTAAGGGAAAAAAATTCAGAGTATTCATTCCACCTAGACCTAGAGAGGAGTGTAGAGCAGCAAGGCAGGAAGGAGGGTTTGCTGTATCTTGGGAGTAAACAGTAATTTATTCTTTGGAAAGTGGAAGTATATAGACCTGAGAGTTGTCAGCAGTCAATAGCATGATAGCACGGCAGCTTTAGCATGAAACTGATACCACTGAATGTTAGAAAGAAGGAAGGAAACCAGGTTCTTGGTGATGCAGTTAAACCCTTGGGTCAAACTGACCCTTACGCCTACATACTTCTGGACTTCTAGTTATGTGAGCCAATAAATCTTTCTTTATGGCTTAAGCCAGTCTGACTGGTATTCTCTGATACTGGTCCTGAATGCATAATAAATGATAAAATCTTCAAAGTGATCAAGTAGGTGTTCATTGAGAGTATAACTCGGCAAAACATGCTAGAGAAATATGAGAAGTAAAAGGCCACAGAGGGCTGGAGTGGCCCATGAAGATGACAAGGGTGTCTTTCTTCAGAAGTGCCTTTGAGGGAAATATAGATGTGGCAGATGAGAAAGAGAGGAGACCTGTCATCTGCAAGGAAGACATGACAAGCTGGGTTGGAATGGGCTAGGACCTGCTTAGCATGACCCTGCCCTTTCCTCTGTCTGACAGTTACAGAAAGGAATTCATTCATTTCCTCATGAGCAGAGGCCCTGCCCGTTGCATCAGCTTACTGTGCTGGGCTGGCACCCACACCTCAATCAGATAAGGTAGCTATCGGAAGTCAATGCCAAGTTGTAAAAATAGAAAAACAGGTAATGGGAAGTTCTCTCTGATTTGCACCTGGAGAAATATAGGGGAGATGGAAGTGAGTAAGCCAGATTGCCAGGTAATGCAAACATCAGGCATAGATTGTAACACAGTCATGACTGACCTTCTTTGAAAAATGTACTTTGTCAAATGTGATTTTGGGGGGAGGGATTTGGTATTCTATAGTTAGTTAAGAGCAATGTCTAGAACCCAAGTTAATGTACATAATAAACTAATCAAAATCAGAGCCATGTGATGATACACTCAGACTGGAGATGCTGTTCTTTGACAATTAGACAAGCTGGCATTTGCCCCACACTTGGTGGCGTCACATGGACTCTTATGTGAACATGAAACAGAGCTAATGGAGCAAAAAGAAAGGCAAAAAATATGTAGCAAAAAATCTGGAACTTAAATGTAAGCTCCTTATAAGTATGCCCTCCTCCAGCTGTCAAGAATAAATAAGGGAAAAGTGTCTGAAACGGTCTTTAATAAACAAATCTGTGCCACTCTTAGCTCTGGTCCTAACATGCTAGCAATTCTGCAAGATTTTCTGACATAATGGCTTATAATTACAGATAGTCCAACAGTTATTTTTATTTTTAAATTATTTTTAACAT
Organism: Cryptoprocta ferox; assembly: GCA_028646485.1. Classification (NCBI taxonomy): domain Eukaryota; kingdom Metazoa; phylum Chordata; class Mammalia; order Carnivora; family Eupleridae; genus Cryptoprocta; species Cryptoprocta ferox. The sequence goes on from CM053571.1 coordinate 40,327,047, forward strand.
GGTATACCTTTCCATTTATTAAGTGCTTTTAAAAATTTCATTTATTTATAGGAAAAAATTTTTGAATATAGATGACACACAATGTTACATCAGTTTCAGGTGTACAACATAGTGATTCACCGTCTCTCTACGTTATGCTGTGCTCATCACAAGTGTGGCTACCATCTGTCACCATACAATTGTATGTAATTTGTAATATCATTGTCTATATTTCCTACCAGCAGTAATTTTAAATATCACAGGCTCTACTGACACTTTTCAGAAGTTTTCCTTTTGATACATTCATTTTTTTTCCATTACATTTAATGCTCTAATGTCTCTTCCCCCCTCTTCCAACAATCTGGAAATTCTGGAAATCCTCAAGCAAGCTTACATCAGAATCTGAACTATATGCTATTCCTCTGCCTCTCCAAGCACACAAGAATAAGGCCAAGAATTCATATGTGTATTTTACAGAATACTCAAACTCCAGGTCTGGGACCTGGGAGTCTCAAAGTCAAGGCCAGGCAGAGCTGATGAACCAAGACTAGAACCAGAGTACCCTGAATCCTGGGGGCTATTCTAGAACCCAAGAGCACCTGAGCCTCTTTGCACATCCAGGAAAAACTAGAAACCTTTTCTAATCTACAAAATAATTTTCACTTAAAAGTGGGGGAAACATTATTGGTGATCTTTTTACTTTATAACCTTCCTCTTTCTAATAAAAATCGAAGCAAACCTGTCATCAAATGGCCTTTTCAGAGGTAGGGCAGAAATGAGTATGAATCCAAGTTCATTCACTGTCCAGCTCTGTGACTTCTGACAACTTGCTTAGTGCTTCTGTCGCTTGTTGTCACCTTTACTAATATTTGCACTTGGGCATGTTACATGGATTAGAAATAATTTATCAAAAACACACAGCACAGTGGCTGGTATAGAGTAAACATTCAACACATTACTTATTACTATTTTAAACCAAAACAGTTGAAACATTTGGGAACCTATGTGTCTAAATGAGAATATGAATCTAAAAGAATTTTCCCCCATAGAAAATTCCCATAATTGTATATACTGGCTGCGAATCAAGTTATGAATCAAGGACAATATGTTTAAATTAATCCTAATCTGATTAAAAATAAATTCTAATAACTTGCCGCAAAAAAGGAAACAATCAAGATCCCATCAAGACAAATTCAGTAACCACAAAGCATACAGAAGTAGACAAAAGAAGATAGTACCATTCTTTCCATGAGTGTATGACTCATTTTCAAGTCAAAGATGGTATACAGGAAACAAATGCTCATTTACCCACTAAACTGCTCAGAGCTGGGGACAACACTCTACTCATTTTTGTATATTCAGGCAAAATGTTATGTTCTTCCTTACTGGACTTGGTCCCATTTTTGCAGGTGTAATTTTTATAAGCAACAATGGGAAAAAAGTGTCATTTGGAAATGTATTCAAAGCCCACTAAGAGGACACATCCCCTTGGGTTTCTCTTTAACCTTCAGGCTGCAGGATGACCTCCAAGCCATGCTAGAGAAGCAAGGGCAGAGGGCCAAAGACATCAGAGAAAGAATAGGATACTTCAACATTTTCTGAAAAGGACAGGTGTGCTATTTAAGAAGCATTTCCCTTAGCGGCTTTCACTTTTGCAAGCAGCCCGGATATACCTGATAAACTGAGGCTCTCCAACCTTGAAGGCTGATACATAGAATTTTCATGCTGTATATGGGAAAATAATGCACACAGTGTTGGACAGTTGTCACTGTGTTCTCAGGCAGCCCTGTTCTCTCATGTCACTTACAAATGTGCAAACAAACATACATTGTGGCAAAGGCAAGGAAATCACTAGCCTGTGTTTGAAACTTAAGCCTCCCCATTCTTTGGAATGTAGCATTATTCAGGCAATAAGAGTCCATGGTACAGCATCACTCTTTCTCTCCAGACTCCTTTAAGACTCTGGCACACTACAATAGCTAATATGTTTCAGTGTATGAGTAAGTCCGATCAAAGATAGACAATCATTGTGGAGGCACTGTCATGATAACAGTTCTCTCATTTTAAAAAGATTTCATTGTGAAATAAAAATATTCAAAATGGCCACCCATACTTGGGCAAAAAATCCTCTTGCAAAGTAGAGGACTAATAAATATCTGTAGAATGAATGAATAAAAGGTTGAAGGAATGTTTTCTGTGGATTCTGATGCCTTTCTTAGAGAGATACTACTTCAATCACGGCTCATTCCTTTGGTGAGAATATTTAAACACAAAATTATGATAAGCCACGAGTGTCATACTTAAGAGCAGATTCAGGAACTCTGTTCTCTGCCTGCCCCTTCATGCAATTCTCCTCCACTTTCTGAAAAAGAGTAAAATAAAAAATCCTCCCTTCCTGCTGTTTCCACCCCTGAAATACTTGGAGGCTGATGTCTTCTTTAGTCATCACTGAGCTAAGCTGCAATCTTTTCATCTTTTCTCAGAAGTCATTTTCTCCATCTGCTTCATCATTGCCTTTACTTCTGACTCCACCCAATGTGCCCACATCTCTCAGACATAAAGTTCTAAAAACGGAAGATTGGCTTCAAGGAACCAGAAGGAGTCCTGGCAACATGAAGCCATGACTATAGAACATGTTGGGCTGTGGGCTTCCTTCGTTATTTCTTGCCTCCTGGGGGAGCTGCAATCTTGATGGAGCTCTGGGGTGGTGCTATAGCAAAGGAAAGAGTGTGCTGCTTCCTTCCGGCCAGCTGCTTCCCCGTGTACCATCTACATGACCTGATGCAAATCTTTTAGCCTCTCTAAATCGTTTCTTTGTCATAAGCAGCTTGGGGAAATACTAGCTACATCATAGGACTCGCGCAAGAAATAATTAGTATATGTAAATGGGGTGTATAAAGCATGTAGCAGTCTATGCGTACACCTCTATATACCTGTATACACCATGCGTTGCATGCGTTATGCACAGCACTCCCAGCAGCCCCCAAATGTAGGGTACCCAATTTCTCTCCCTCTTACCACATTCCATTCAGTTTACCAGGAATTTTGTCTACCCTTTCTTTATTTTTTATGAACTCATCCATTTCTCTCCACTGATCTGAGTCACAGTTGGATCAGGTACCACCTGACCAGAACCACCATCATTTCTTACCAGGACCACTGGAATAGCCTGCCTCCTGATGTATCTCCCTGCTTTCAGTCTTGCCCCTTATAATCCCTTCTCTACACAGCAGTGATGCCGTCTTTGTAAAAGATTAATTCGATAAGTCTACTTTTTTGCATAAAACCCAGGGTAGGTTTCTCATTATGCTTAGAAGAAAAAAGAATCCAAACTCTTTGCATGAACTATGGGGCCTCATGGGATCTATCCCTGCCTGGATCTCCGAAGTTAGCCCTCTCCACTCCTCCATCCCTCACTCTGCTTTTCGCTGCAGGGGCCTTTTTATGTTTCTGGAGCTCACTATGCTTATCCTGGTCCCAGGACCTTTGCCCTTGCCTTCCTTGAGGCTTGAATATTCTTTTCTCAAATCCTCAGATCTTCATATGGCTGATTCCTTCTCATCATTCAGGCCTAAGGCCAGATATCACCAAGAAATCTCCTCTGATCACCAAGTCTCGTGTTGTCTGTCCCCCAGACCCCAACACTGTCTCTCTTTAGCACATTACTTGCTCTTACTTTCTACTACTTACCACTATCTGAAATTACAGTATTTATTTATTTACTTGCAGAACATCTGCTTCCTTCAACAGAATAATGGCCTCCATAACAGAAGGAATCTTGTCTACCCTGCTTATCTCTGCACTGTCACATTCTAAAATAGGGCCTGTCCAGATGTAGGCACTCAGTAAATATTTGACAAATGAATAAATTGGTGTTTTTAAGCCTGTCCAGGAAGAACTGAGCTGTGTCATAAACATAAACTCATCAAACAAGATATAAAGTTTTAAGGTGTTCCTGCAAAAGTTTAACATCCAGTCCTAAATTCTGCACTGCCAGAAAAATCTGGAGCATTACAAAGTGGTTCAAAACACAGAGCATAGTTTAATCCTAGCTTCGTACTTCCTATGTGACCTCGGACAAATCAGTTAACATATCAAAACTGATTTCCTCATCTAAAAAAGTAAGAATAATAACGCATTCACTAGATGGTTTTGTTGAGAAATAAATGAGCTAAACATTTAGCCCAGTTCCTGGAACACTGTACATACTTAATAAATGGTGGCTATTATTGTTACGGTTACTGTTATTACAGTAATTAATTCCAGCACCATACTTTACAAAGAACATTGACAAATTGGAGCTTCTCCAGAGGAGAACAAACAATCTTGTGAAGGGTCTGGAAACCGCAACTTGTGAGGAACAATTGAAATTGCTGAGGATGTTTACCTTGGAAAACACAAATTTTAAGAGGAACACGATAGCTTTTTTTCAAAACACTGAAAAGAACTGTCTCATGGAAGAGGGATTAGATTTAGTCAATGCTGTTCTAGAAGATACAATGAGAGCCGAGGAGGAAAAGTTAAAACTTGAACTCTTTATAATCTAAGAACCAAGCTGTCCAAACCAAAATAGGATTGAATGCTACTTATAGAAGTAAAAAAGAGGCATGGTTATATACATTTTTTACCAAGGAAATTATATATGAAGCCATTTACAATGACCACAATGAAAACTTTGTATCAATATAAAAAATACGTCTGGCATGTAAATTGCAAAAAGGAGACTGAAACATGCATATATGCTGGGATCCCAACTCTGCTTTCATGAGAGGAGAATACAAGCACAAGCACACACAAATGAAATGTGTGCTGCTTCATGCAGTAGCACTTCCTGTCTCTCCAAATATTGCAACAGAGGCCAGACAACCTCTTAGAAGAAATGGCATTCAAGAAGCAATGTGTCAGAGATAGGGCTGGGCAGTGAGCACCTGGAAAGGATCTGAAAGTTCCATGAGTCTGTGACCCTATGAAATTTATTGTTGAATTGTGGTAATGCAAAATAGTGCTTTTTTTTTTTAAGGAATAAAGAGGCTCCTTCAAATATCTTCAGTTTCTCTCAACTAAAATAGAGAAAAAAAATCTAATCCTAAGAGACCCAAAGTACTGGGCTCTGTGCCCTAATGAGGACATTGCAGCATCAGATAGTAGATGCTGGTGGCCACTATTTCTCTTCTGTCCTAGAAAAAGCCTGTGAACCTCTCTGAATCTCATGTGCTGGATCCTTCCCTGAAAAGGAGGAAGTTGCATGCCTTCTAGGTCTGAAAGCATGTGATTCATCTTGATTATTTTGTTTGATAAATATGGACTTGGCCAAGAATTAAAAACCACCTGAACTTCGTAAATAAGGAATATCCAAGAACACCAACAAAGGAATAACTGTAGGTGAATTTTGGTCCAAAAATCAAGGAGTGTCCTTATTTTCCTGCCAAGTTCAAAAAGTAATAACTAATTCCTTTTCTAATTCAGTGAGTGAGAAGTTGACCTCTAAGAGACAGGCATCCATGAATAGGGTATTCTAGTAACGTCTTTTTGTTCTCTACGTAAGATGATATTATGTAGTCACCTACATTGGCTTCTTAGCCTTTGGTAATAAAGGCACTCTTTTTCACTGTTGTAAAGTTCTAGGCAGAGCTTTCAGACTGTCTACATCCTAGAAGGACCAGTAGAAAGAGGATGGCCATTTTCAAGCACTGAGGACAATGTCTGATCTTCCTGAGGTCAACCTACCTCCCTTTTATACCTCAGATTATCTACAGTGGTGGCAAAAAGGTAATTTTCCTTTCACACTCAGTGAACTAAGAGAATGTGCTTCTTGAGATAGAGATATTACAAAGTAGTGACCCCAAAGAACTTCTGAAAATGACATATAAGTTACTGTTATAAAGAACAGAGAACAGTTTCATTCTCTTCAAGCCTTTGGTTACAATTCATCTAGATTATCTTCTGGGAATGGAACAAAGTCAATCTTGCTGTTCCATGCTCTCTCAGTGAGAGTTCTGACTTTTATATTTCAGATAAAGAAAGGATTGTAAAGTGCCAATGGTCAGGAAGTCCCATGCCTCCATGCCCAGAACTGCCCTAGCGTTCTCAACACAATGACTATAGGCTCAAATGATTATCATCTGAATATAAGATAGCCTCTTTTTCTTCCAGAATTTAGATTTTTAATGGTTAATTTTATAAATAATTGAATTGAAATTCACATTATATAAAATTAACCATTATAAAGTGAACAATTCCACAATTTTGTACATTCACCATTTCCCCCTTCCTCCAGTCCCCGGCAACTACCAATCTGTTTTCTGTCTCTATGGATTTACCTATTCTGGATATTTCTCAGAAATGGAATCATATAATATATAACCTTTTGATTTGGGGAAGAGAGACTTAATTATGCTCAAGTATATACTTTAGGAAGAAACCACATTTGTATAAGGAAATATATAAACACTATCACAACAATTTATCTAAACAAACATTTTATTAAGACCTGCCATTTGTAAAACATCTGAAGTGCTTTTAGTAGTATACACACACAAAATGCCTATTAGCTGTCTTGCACTCAAAACATCCACAGTTTGGGAAGAGAGTGACAGAGAAAGGGGACTGGGAGTCAAACAAGAGAGGCCACCTTTTTGACAAAGAAGAGAAGCTTGGAGCTTTGAAGTCCTTCCTTATCCACATCGAAGAACGGTACTAATATTAGTTAGAATTCTTGGTTGCAAAGTTTCAGAAATTCTATGGGTTTAGCTTAAGTCAAAATGGGAAAAATTTATTATGGTGAAGCAGGTATGGCTTGTGACACATGGTAGTAGAACAGAGCCGAGACTCCAAAAAGAGATACTCAGGAATCCCTCTCTCATGGTGGTTTCTACATGTGTTTAGTACCAGTTTATTCTTTGCTCTATGCTCCTGTGGGCAAAAGATGGCCATCCCACAGTTCCCAAGTTTCTATCTTCTCTGTCCAAAAGATATCATACTTATGGAAGCTAAGATCATGGGCTCTAGAGTCAGAATGAGATAAGTCTAAATCCTAACTCTGCTATTTAGGCTGTGTGACATTGGACAGGTCATTTAACTTCTCTGATGTCAGTTTCATCAATAGTAATACTTACCTCATAAAGTTATTAAGAAATTTAACTGAGAAAACATATTTAAATATCACTATCATATAAATCTTTAAGAAATATTATTTATTACTACTTTTATTATTATTAAATTATTATTATTATTATTATTAAAGAAACCAGCCCTAACTGAGTGGGTCTTGGTCACAAATACAGATTTCTATGAAAGAGACTGATTGATCTAACTTGGGTCTGGTGCTCATCTCTACTCCATCAGTTACGGCCAGGAGGTACAGTCATAACCGAGAGAGATGGCCAGCAGTGACACATTCTTGTGGTAGAGAGAGGAGAATATGAGTTACAGAACCCAAGAGAAAAGATGCCAGGAATTAGAAGGGGTATGGAGAGAAAAGCTGCCTAGCAGGCAGCTGCCTGTGGAACCCACCCCACAGAAGGAGAAACGTGTTGCAGGTTTCTGACCTTAGCTTCTGGGACTCTCTCGGGTTGGTTTTTGGAACGTGTGCTACTGCTTATTTAATTCAGCTGGTGTTGATAAGCCAAACTCCTGGGCTTTGAAATCATGTTTACTTTCTTCTTCTTTTTTTAAAATCACTTTAGCTTGTTTGGGTTATTCTTTTATTTTCTCTGACCTTTAGTTTTAAATTTTATCTTAATTGCTCTAGCTTTTGGCTTCCTTGCTGCCTTCCAATTTCTTTCATGTTTTTCATTTTTGGGGGTGGGGCCAAGAAGGGGTCAATTATTTAACCTCGTTTCCAGTATTATTCAATCTTTATTTAACTATTCTATCTTATTTTTTTATTCTAATTTTTACTGTTACTTTTAAACCTTTTTATTGTCTATAATTTTTGTTCCCAGAAATACTGCCAGTAATATTTATTTTTTACATTCTGTAAAAAATGTAGGCTGACAGGTATTCATTTCCAATACCATTTCAGCCATCCTATAGAGATTCTCAGCCCCTGCGGCTGATATTTACAAAAATCTTATGGCAACCCATGTAATTATCCTTTACAGGTCCCCTCTGCCAAGGGATTTACCTCAGGCTCTTTCTCACCATGCTCTATTTCCATCCTCCCAGGAGAAAGTGCCTCCCATCAGCAGACTGGGTAGGCAGGGAGCCATCCTCCCCTGGAGAACTGAAAGCTTACAACTCTGTCAAAGAATTGGTGAAATCAGATGTACTGTTCCAGTTGAATGAGACCTTCTCATTGGGGAGCTGTAGGATTTAGCCCCAGGACTCCTCTATTCTCTGTCCATATTTAGTCCCTGGTTCATCTCTTAGATGCCATCCACATGCTGATGACTCTTAAGTCTGTATCTTCAGAACCAAACCTCCTCCTGAACTCCATAAAGATAACTTCCCACATGACAGTCTCCTCAGCAAATGCTGTTGGGAAAACTGGACAGCAACATGCAGAAGAATGAAACTGGATTACTTTCTTACATCACACACAAAAATAAACCCAAAATGGATGAAAGACCTAAATGTAAGACAGGAAACCATCAAAATTCTGGAGGAGAAAACAGGCAGCAACCTTTTTGAATTCAGCTCTAGCAACTTCTTACTAGACAAGTCTCCTGAGGCAAGAGAAACAGAAGGAAAAATGAACTATTGGGACCTCATCAAGATAAGTATCTGCACAGCAAAGGAAACAATCAACAAAACTAAAAGGCAACAGACAGAATGGGAGAAAATATTTACATATGACATATCTGATAAAGGGTTGGTATCCAAAATCTATAAAGAACTTATCAAACTCAACACCCATAAAACAAATAATCCAGTGAAGAAATGGGAAAAAGAAATGAATAGACACTTTTCCAAATAAGACACACAGGTGACTAACAGATACTTGAAAAGATGCTCAATAATTTCTAGAAAATACAAATCAAAACCTCACACCTGTCAGAATGGCTAAAATTAACAACTCAGGCAACAACAGATGTTGGTGAGGATACAGAGAAAGGGGAACACTTTTGCACTGCTGGTGGGAATGCAAACTGGTGCAGCGCTCTGGAAAACAGTACGGAGGTTCCTCAAAAAGTTAAAAATAGAACTACCCTATGACCCAGCAGTTGCACTACTAGGTATTTAGACAAAGGACACAGGGGTGCTGATTCGAAGGGGCACATGCACCCCAATGTTTCTAGCAGCACTATCGACAGTAACCAAATTATGGAAAGAACCCAACTGTCCATGGACTGATGAATGGATAAAGATGTGGTATATATATACAATGTAATATTACTCGGCGATCAAAAAGAATGAAATTTTGCCATGTGCAACAACACGCATGGTACTAGAGTGTATTATGCTAAGGAAAATGAGTCAATCAAAGATAAATATCATGTGATTTCACTCATATGTGGAATTTAAGAATCACAACAGATGCCCATAGGGGAAGGGAAGGAAAAATAAGATAAAAACAGAGATGGAGGCAAATGACAAGAGACACTTAAATACAGAGAACAAACTGAGGGTTGCTGGAGGGGTACTGTGTGGGGGTGGGGTGGCTAAATGGGTGATGGGCATTAAGGATGGCACCTGTTGGGAGGAGTACTGGGTGTTATATGTAAGTGATGAATTACTAAATTCTACTCTGGAAACCCTTATTACACTATATGTTAACTAACTTGGGATATAAATTTTAAAAAATAATAATAAAGGGCATGTTCAATGAAAAAAAAAGCTAACTTCCCACCTTAAATCTCAATTTAATGTCCAAAAGACATCTCAATCACAGCATGTGAAAACCAAACTATTGATTCTCCCCTTGGCTGAACCAGCTCCTCTCAAAGTCTTCCCCATCTCAGATAATAACACCACCATTCTCCTAGTCATCTAGACCCCAAATCTAGCAGGTGTCTTTTACTACTCCTTTTTTTTTTTTTTATAGCCCGTATCCAATTAATCAGAGAATCCTGTTGGTTCTACTTTAAACTTCCATCACTTCTTATGGTGGGGGTGCTATTGCAGTAGCCTATTTACTGGTCTCTCTCCTTCTATCCCTGCCTGCTAAATTCTACGCCTTACATAACAGCTAGAGTGATCCTTTAGAAATATTTGTCAGTCTATATTATTCCTCTGAGAACTCCAATAAGTCCCTCTCTTACTGAGACTAAAACTTTCGTTTTGACTATGAGCTACAGGGTTATACATGATCTGCCCCACCACCTAACTCTTTGTCCCCAAGCTACCTACCTAACCTTGTCTCTTACCATGACCTCCTGGTGTATTCTGTTCTAGCTCTGCTGACTTCCTTGCTGCCCCTCCGACAGCAATCATGCTCCCACTACAAGGTTTTTGTATTTGTTCTTCCATCCTCCTAGAACTCCTTTCCACTAGATATTCACACGGTTTAATCCCTCACTTCCTTTGGGTTTATCATCCTACATAAGAGAGTACTTACCTCACTATTCTATCCCCTTCCCTACTTTATTTTTCTTCATTGTACTTGTTACCATCTGTCACAATTGGTTATTATCTGTCTACTTTTATTTAAATGTAAGCTGCACTAAAAGAAAAGATATTATTTTCAATTTGCTCACAGCTACATCTCTAATACCTAGAATAATGCCTGGTACTGGAAGATGCTCAATAATTGTTTGAAAACTTATTGAATGATTAAATAAATGATTTGACAAATCCTGGTATTATAATTCAAGCAGAATTTTCAAACAGTGTATGTGGGGTGTGGGGCAAGTAATGTTGGGAAGGGGAGAAAACAAAAGTAAAAAAGTAAAGAGGAAGGCATCAACTGTTGATTGAACTCCACCTGTATGTCAGGCAGTGTTAGATGTCGCTTCTGGGTTATTAATTTTAATCATAAATTTTGTAAGATAAATGACACTGTTTTTTCAACTCTAGTAGTTTTTCTGAAACTTATCTCCCATTATCTCTTATATTTTCACTCAAACTATAGTCCTATTTGCATGCAGAGACATAGCCTCTAGAAAATAAGTCTACTAATCTTGATGTATGTTTTTTCCTTTTCTTTATAGGAAAACAATATGGCAGGTAAAGGTGGACTGACCATATTTATCAGGGTGAATTCAAAATAAAATGTGAACCATAGAATAGCATACAAAGTATTATGGGTTTATAATGAAAGAAGGAATTAACCTCAATATGTGTACTCAAAGAAGACTTTAATAAGAAGGTAGTATTTGATCTGGACCTCAAAAAATTGACAAGCTTTGTAAACTCAGAAGTCTGCTATAAGGCAAGCTATAGTACAAGGAAGAAAAAGAACTGTAAAGTGCATAGTGTGCACAAAACCTTTCAGTAAATGTGGTAGGCAGCTTCCAAGATGGCTCCCAGTGATCCTCACCTCCTGCTATTTATGCCATTGTATTATTATCCTTTCCACTTGAATGTGATAGGACCAATGACTTACTTCTAGCCTCTAGAATATGGCAAAGGTGAGTGGGAAGCCACATCCATGACTAGGTTACCTTAGACTATGATTTCTGTCTTGGTAGCAGATTGTCTCTATTGCCTCCTCAGCGTGTATGCTTTGATGAAACAAGCTTTCATGTTGGAGAAGCCCATGTGGCAAGAAACTGTACCACATGGAGAAGCCCATGTGGCAGGTTTCTAGCCAAGAGACAGCAATGATCCAAGGCTCTCAGTCCAGCAGCATTCCCCAGTCAAGCCTTCAGATGAGGTCTCAGTTCTCATTGACACTTTAATTCCAGTCTTGTGGGAGACCCTCACTTACAAGGACCCAAAGAACCCATGCCAGCATTTCTGATTCACAGAAACTGTGATATAATAAATGTTGCTTTAAGCTGCTAAACTTTGTGGTAATTTGTTATATAGCATTGAATGACTAATTCAGCAAGGGACAAATGAAAATTTGCATTTTTCCCTAAATATTTTTTGTAACAAATCTTCTAATTTGTAATACAAGCATTTATGTAATACATATTTATGATGAGTCTTCTTTATGAAATTATTGTTGTTATAGTTACTCTAAAACCTGGAAACATCAATCACAGAAAGGCTCTACCCTCAAGAAGTCTAGTGCATGCAGGTACCATGTGCTCACCAATAACTGTACAACAGGTGACCATGCTAATCCACCATGAGTCGTTGGAGATGATCCATCCAGAACTCCTGGTGTGGGGGTATTTGAGCTGGATCATAAACAGGTTGGGCCTGCAAGGACAGGCAATAGATTGTATGTAAACAAATACATGGAGGTAAAGGATTATGGGGGACGTACAACAGACAATAAACAGCTCCTCTTGTTTACAGAATAGGACACATTCAGGATACAGGGAACATGCATGTAAACAGAAATGGAGAAGTAGTAGGCTCAGACCATATTGTGAAGTTCTTTACACACTGGGTAAAGGGCTAAGACTTGGTACATTTCTGGACCATCTGTTCAAACTCCATTGCCAAAAGCAATGCAGTCCCGAGTTCCGTATGAAACTTTCCTCATTCCATATCAATACTTTTAAATATTGGGCCAAGAGTAAAAACTTCCTGTATTTCTATCATGTCCCAGTTCATTCAAGATTACTTATCCATCACGTCTTTCTGAAATGAATGGCTCATTGCATTTTATAATGCAATTTGAAGACCTATCATTGAAACTGAGAGATTAATACCATCTATAAAGTGTTGTATGCATTTTTACGAAGTGAATTATTTTGGTCAATGTCTTTTTTGTTTCCAGTATAAAAAAACTCTTCCAACTATTCCCCACCCCCGCAAAATGTCACTTACTTTAAGCATTCCCATTTATTCATCAGGACTTGGAGGTAGGCCACATGGTTACAAAATATGTATTTATGTCTAATTTGTATACAGCTTTTGCATGTAATTTAATCAAAGGTGGCTGAAATGACACTTGAATAGACAATTTTCACTTGCATATTTACCGCATTCAATCACTTCAAAAATCCATTCCAGCACATCTTGAAATTAATCTTCACTAGAGGCTCTTTCTACATCATCTCTGCTAGTTACAAAATTCTTTGTAGAGGTTCTCAATGTGCTTCAAAAGCTTTCTTCTCATCCAGCAGAATATGGTTCATTTTATAGTCTTTCATATATTATTTTAGAAGACAGCACAAGCTTACCATCTTGCTCCTCTAATAGTAAAAGTTATTTGCAAACCTCTGTAATTATACCTCAATACCTATTTAAATACCCCAAACAACATATAACCATGTATTCCCTACACTTTCAAAGTATCAAAGTATTTTGACCTTGTCACTCTCAATTTTGGACTGTAAATATCTAATCACACAGCACACAGAATCCTACGGCAGTAACTGTCCAATGATCAAATTACCATCTCCATACTTCACCAGATAAAAAATGTTTATAATTCAGTGTCACGTGTTTTTTTAATTGATGATGTTTAAGCAGCCTGGAGAATTAATAGGGTTTAGTAGAGATCACAGTCCCAATTAGAGTTTGTATCTGATATCTGGGAGGCTGCAGCCTTTTCCTCCTTGAGAGGCAGTCTCTTACTGAGGGCTGCTGGTTTGGGCAAGGTAGGAAGGAGAGGAACCCTGACATCCCCTGAGGGTTTGAAATTGCATGGCTCTTGCCCCATTAGAATAGTTCCATAGAAGCCGGAGAGACAGAGTATTTCTATAAAAAGAAGGCTCTTCAAACACAGTATTTGCAATTTATTCATCATTCTCCAATTAAAATGTTCAAAAGAATTTAGTGGTTTATTCCCCTAAATCTTGTTATAATAAAACAAATTTATTCACTTAAAATTAGTTTGAATTTACAATAGAACTCACTTTGGAGTATATTTAAATAGTAAGTTCCTTGATTCACTCAAATACTTTACAATATAATTGACACTGGAACTACTTTTTAATAGTAAGTTCCTTAAGGGACTATACTTTGATTTTTTTAAATTATGATTTATACCCCATTTTAAAATTTTTATATACACTTAGTAATATGATACAATGTCTGAATGCTTTATATTATTTAACTTTTTCTCCTGGAGACCAGGCTTGGGAAAGGAGTAGAGAGGAGAGAAGTTTTTGAATTTGAAATGTACTTTGCTTAGAGAGCTATATGCACTTTTAATGAATCATTGCTCTTCAATTTTTCCAATTTATCAAGCAGCTGATTTCATGAAAAGCTTGCTTTTTATAATTTTTTGCCTTTTTCAAACACATACTTCTATTCTTTTATTTCCAAATGCACAGCCTAAAATCAAAAGATTTACTTTTGGGCTCTCTGTGATTCTGACTACTGAAATTCTCTCTTAATCTCAGCCTGTCAAGGTCAAAGGAATATTCACTTTTCATTTTTGCCATGATAGCATAGACCTCAAATCTGTTAAATGCTTTCCTTATAGTTTCTCTGTATATTAAATTGAAAATTCACTCATTTATAGTATGTCACACAAATCCCTTCTTATATTTTATGTACTCCTTTACCCATAACATTTACCTACAATCTTACTTTCTATCCCTTTTAAGTTTTTATACATTGTTCTCCCCAACCCATTGCATAATAAATTTGTATATTAATATCTATTTGTTCTAAGCACTTTAATCTTTTATCAACGACCAGAGTCTAAATAATTCAGCAACTCTAAATTCACTACTAAATTTAGAATAAAACCAAGTGAGGTGGTCATCAGGAGACAACATTTCTATACAAAACTATAAATTCCAGAAAGGTAATGACCTTGTGAGGTTGTTAACTTTTGTGTTCTGGGTGATTGGTGAACTTTCTGGCACACAGGTAGCGTTCAATGAGTATTTACAGAATGGAAGAACTATAGGAGGTTAGTATTATCATTTTTCTCATTTTATTGATGCAGTCACATCATTATTAAGTGGTAAAGCCAAGATCCAAAACCACATGGAAACTCTGGAGTTCACATTCTTAATTACTATGCAATTGTGCCTCTCTTAGCAAAAAAGACATGTATCCAAAAGTTCCACGCTTAGAATTAGGGTCTTTTAAACATACAACAAGTGAACTAACCTAACCTAGAGGAAAAGGAAAAAATTTACACATTTACATGAACATTTTTTTAAAGTAATGTAATATTCTCATATAATCTCATTCAAGCATGGGAAACATTGCCAGAATATTAAATATTTAGATCTTGGAAAATCACTAATGTACAATTTCTGCTGTAGCATTTACTTTTACCCAAATGTCAAAGTTTTGTAATTGCAGGCTTGCAAAAGCAATAAATGAGTGGAAGGGTACACTCCTAAGGTATAAAAGACTGAGATCAATATTATGCTATTACTGCTTGGTTTGCATGTCAGAAGAGACTTGTGAGGCAAGTACCAAGGAAACATAATGGAGATCAGCATACTCAGCAAACAGTTGGACTCATTTCTGAGATACCAGTAAGTAGGTTCTAAATCTTCTCTCTAGAAAACCTGTGTAGCTAATTTTCATTTTAAAAGCACAAATTTATCTTTTGCATCCTAGGTTGGGCTACAGATTGTACAATGATCCATTAGGTACTGGCAGTCAAGGGTCTAGTACCAGTTTGTTTCTGAATGCCCATGGCTACCAACCCTTGACATTACTCTGTAGAAATGGTATGTTTGGTCATGACACACATGATGACATACAAAGTTGGCAGGAATCACTACAGTGGAGACACACAACAACCAGTTATTGTTCTAGTAGGCTGCATAAGGTTTTGTGTGGATTTAGTTCAAGATTTTAAAGTCTTTTGAATGAGGAAACCCTCGGGCCCTAGCACAGGATCTCTGGGGAATGATTGCCCCTGTTGTAGTTCAGCAATAAGGAGGCGGGGGGTTGTGGGAGCACATCACTGAATCCTGGCAACCGTCTCCATAGTTATTCATAGTTGTGCAGTTATGGAGCTTAGTTAAACTGCTTCCCCTGCCTCCGAAGGAAAGTTATGGACAAGAATTAAATCTCACGGAAAGTTCAACCTCATTGATTGAAACTTCTTAAGAGTTTAATGAGACAATTTTAAAAACATTTTTCAAACCTATGACAATATCAAGTACAGAAAATCCTCATGGATTTAACAAAACTATTTGAAAATTACATTTGTTTTTTATTTTTTTTTAACGTTTATTTATTTTTGAGAGAGAGAGACAGAGTACGAATGGGGGGAGGGGGGCAGAGAGAGAGGGAGACACAGAATCCCAAGCAGGCTCCAGATTCTGAGCTGTCAGCATAGAGCCTGATGTGGGGTTCGAACTCACAAACCATCAGATCATGACCTGGGCTGAAGTTGGATGCTTTATCGACTGAGCCACCCAGGCGTCCCAAAAATTATGTTTTGTATCTTATTTTTCCTTATGAAAAAAACGCTGCCATTTTAAACAAACAGGGTGGAAAGTCACAAGGCAAATGTTTGCCTATTTAAAAGAGCAAACTATTTCCAAACACCACAGAATACTTTACATAAAAGTAATAGAACTGTATTGTAAGTAGAAGCTACCATTCATTTTATTAATTTAATTACTGTATTCATTTAATCTAAATCAATGCAGACTTACTGTCATTGTTTATTCAGTCTATATATTTAAATATTTCTGACTTCATATGACTATCATTACTATACTATCAATCTGTGCTTATAAAATATTATTTATATATTACAAATATATATTATAATATTCATTATATATTATGTCGCTGTTTTTATGTTCTCTCTTTTTATGTTTGAACAGAATGATCATTAATTTGGAGGGTCACTTAACTCCCAGGCTGTACCTCTGGGAAATGAGAAAATGGTTAGTCAGGAACAATAGAGCCTGGCATCCCTCTCACAGACAGGGAGAGAGTAAAGTTTAACAGAACTACTAAATTCAAAAGCTTTGTTATGGCCAAGGACTAGAAGAGGTCATTTTTCTTTGTCACTGGATCAACATTTTTTTTTTCTTTTTTACTGCCCAGTGTGATCTGTGAAGAAGAGATGAATGTCCAGACTAGTCCTGAAAATTAAAAGCCAGAGTTCAGGGGCAGCTTGTTTAAAAGACAGATGGCCACAGAAAAAAGCTGTAAACAAGAAGAGTCATCAGTTCACCAAGAAACCCTGTAGCCTTGTATTTACTACAATGTAGTGTGTATGACCCTCTTGAAACCTACTCTTTTGCTCTTGCTCCTTGTCTAAATACACTGAAGTACTAGTCAACAGCTGCATCCTGAGCACAAAAGTGATGACTTCTGAATCCCTGAAAATTGACTGCTTTCCACTGTATCCACCTAAGTATCAACCCTACAACCTCCACAAGAACAATTCCAACAGAATGTTAAATTGATTTTCCCACTGTCATAGTATTTTATCAGGGGCCCAAATGCTGAGTATAACTAGGCCAAAACTAGTTGAGTGGAGATCATTAATTCACGGCTAAGGCACTGTAAACTTGACATGTGGACCCTTGACATATACAAGAGTAGGGTTTAGCTCATCACCTCTACTTTAATAATGAGTGGTAAAGATCTCCTTAGAGAGACTTGTCAGTGGTTATGCCTTTCCCCCACCATACAGAGGAAGAGGATCCACTCCTACGCCAACCAAACTAAATGAAGCAGGCTTCAGAGATACACCTGGAAAGCTACACCTGTGTCTCCTGAAAGTTAGGTGACACAGGCTGTTGTATGACTCACACCTGAAAAATTTTAAACATGAAAAAATTTAAACATGAAATCTTGATTTCCCCAAAAGCAGAATGAGAATAGAGGACCAACATGGAAATTAATTGCTCTCTCACGAATGGTGGAATGAAAATGTGTATTCTGAGAACCAGATATGGATTCTATCAGAGGAGCTGAGCTTTAATCATCTTTATAGGGACCCTGAATGGAAGGAGACAGTGACAGCCACAGAGAGAATCTGAGGAGTCAGAGGCTGAGGAGGAAACTCTAAATGACAGTTTATGTCAGGGACCCACGGATGGACAAGACACAGCTATGAGCCACTCCTAACTGCCCATGAAATCCTACCATGAGCCAGTATTAGCATATCTTCCATAGCAGAGATAGCAGAGACCAAGGGAGCTAGGGAAGATCTTTTCAGTGTATTTCTCCCATCCATCTTTTCCCTCCCCAATCCCAGAGAATCCAGAGGAAGCTGGTAAATGAAGAAGGGGTACAAGAACTGGGAAAAAGGGGAATAGGAATCACCCAAGGTCCCCTTTTCACTTCAGAGTTTTTGCCAGAATTGAGATGAAATGAATGAGATGAGAGATTAAAGCTTAAGTATTGAAGTATACTAGACTGTTTAATTACCTAGAAATGATACTCATGTGACATGAAAACCTATGGGATCATCTCAATTTCACCCAAGGGAAAGGGAAGAATAATTCTGCAGAAAGAGTTTATAGGGATAGGAATGGAAAAGAATGAAGTTGCTTTCTACCTGCTTCCTGTAAGTCCAATTCATTTAATAGAGTGTTATAATGTGTTCATGCACACATTTTGTGACGAGTACTTTGGGGCTAAAAATTACATTTCCATGAATGACAAGAGTAATGATGCCTCTTGACAGCTTATAAATGCCAGACATTGTGCTTAGTATTTTTATAAGCATTATCACATTTGAGCTTAATGATCACAGTAAGAAATTCATTAAATGGATTTTACAGTTCAGGAAACAGGGACCTAGGTTAAATAACTTGTCCAAGGTCACACAGGCAATGGTGAAGGCAGGACCTGAATTCAGACAGCTTAACTCCAAAACTTAGATTCTTTTTTCTTTTTAATGTTTCCTTATTTTTGAGAAAGAGACAGAGTGTGAGCAAGGGAGGAATAGAGAGGGAGACACAGAATCCCAAGCAGGCTCCAGGCTCTGACTGTCAGCACAGAGTCCCACATGGGGCTCGAACTCACAAGCCACAAGATATGACCTGAGCCAAAGTTGGATGCTTAACCAACTGAGCCACCCAGGTGCCCCTCCAAAACTTAGATTTTTAATGACTAGGCTTCTTCTGTAAAATGCTGAACTAGATATTATATAAAATAACAAAACAGTTAATGCTTTAAAAACATCAATGCCCATATCCATTTTAGCATATTATTGTCCATTTTTATTTTTAAAAACTCTCATATAGTATATGCTTTTATTGAGATGGCACAAATGAAGTTCAAGGACAATACTGTTCAGTAGAATCTTCTGCAATGAAGTAAATGCTCTGTATCTGTGCTAATACAGTAGTCACTAGCCACATGTGACTGTTGGGCACTTAAATGTGACTAGTGCAATGGAAAAACTAAATTTTTAATTTAATTCAATTTTAATTTAACTTCAAATTTAAAGGACTATATATGGCTAGTGGCTACAATACTGGAATAGGCAAAGATAATACTACAGGCATATCTTGACCTGTCCATCAATTGGCAGATCGGGTATATTTTATATCATGGGCACATACTGGAGACTCTAGGTTACCTAAAGGAAAAAGCTCTAGATCAAGGAGGAGCTAGGTGACTCATCTGAGCCAAAAAAAAATCTCCCAACAAAATCTACCTAACAATCTGGGATGATGCTGAAGTTTCAAAGCTTAATTCTTTGGATTAAGGATTACTGATAAATTTTGGGATACTTTCACAGAATCCAACCTGATGAACATTTTTATACCACCAAGTTAACTGCCTGAAAATACTTTTTTTTAGCACAAAACAAAAACATCTCCATTTCCCAGTGGTTAGAATCAGAGTAAGCCAAAAATTTACTGTCTGGAAAATCAAGGTATTTCTCCCAACAGCTAGAACATTATAATTGTTTTGGGCAACATTTTAAGAAAGACATTATGAAAACAATTCAAAAGACAACAATCAGGATGAAGAAGGGTCTGGAAAGATCGTTATATGAGAGAACATCATTAGCCAAGAAACAAGAAGGCACAGAGCTGGTACGGGTACTGCCTTCAAGCAATTGAATGCTTGTCATGTAGGAAGAGTCATGTTATTCTGCACTGTTCCAAAGACAGAACTAAGATCAAAAGGAAAAATTTTAAAAATCTGGTGGCCTCAGTGGAAGAAAGAGCAGGAAGTTCAACTGTTCAGTCAGAGAATTTGCTATTTAAAAAGTGATGCACTCCAGTTCCTAATTATGTTTAAGCAAATTCCAGAAAATCTAAAATGCTAAAACTTCAAATTATAGTTACTATAGAGCCCATACATGTCAATGGTACTTAATGAGAAGTTATCATGGGAGACTTGAGAACACAAAGGCTGAGGTTAAGCCATTTCTTTCTGTTAAAAAAAAATGAGGATGTTTAGTAAATATTTATATATTAGTTACCATAAAATTTAAGTTATATCCCTATCTATTCTATATCTTGTCATCAGAATTTCAGTTTCTATTTAAATATGTTTCCAGGGGCACCTGGGTGAGTCAGTTGGTTGAGCGTCCAACTTAGGCTCAGGTCATGATCTCGAGGTTCATGAGTTTAAGCCCTGCATCGGACTCTGTGCTGACAGCTCAGAGCCTGGAGCCTGCTTGGGATTCTGTGTCTCCCTCTCCCTCTCTCTGCCCCTCCCCCACTCACACTCTGTCTCTTTCTCAAAAATAAACATTAATAAATAAATAAATAAATAAATAAATAAGTTTCCAGAAAGGGCAAATGACTGCTGTATTAGAATACATGATGTAACAGTTCTATGGACGATTAATGTGTAACTTTAAGACTATATTTCTATTATAAGACATATTTGTTGGAATTTGTAAAAAACTCATGTGTTCTAGTAAAGTTCTAAATTATGTTTTTATAGAAGGCAAAGTTTGCTCATCAATCTTGGGGAAATTAATCCGAGTTAAGACATCACTGATGTATATCTACTTAATTCAACCTATATACAGTGCTAAATAAATTCTCTTACTATTAAAAACAGATCAAAAAGAACTTCTTTTTTTGTTTTGCAAATAAGATACATATACTCTAACAGATTAATTTGAAGTTACATTGCATCTCATTTTTTTCCAAAACCTTATTTTTTCACATTTTTCCAGGAATTCTCTCTTCTCCCTTTTCTATTTATTCAATTCCCATCTATTCTTCAAGGCCATGTGCAAGCCTCTTCTTTACCATGCCTCAGCCCTTCTTCCCTTATCTCAGACCAAGGTGTAGTCTTGTGCTAATTTATACTATGGTGTCTTTTATTTTCTGTTGGCTTATTCATATTCCCACATGGTGTCTTGCATGAAGAAGCACATGGTAAATGATGATTAATTGATTGAGAAGAATTGGAACATCTGTAGTGGGAGAACTAGCCAAACTAAGAAGAATTTCTATCTCAGTTATCTTTGCTGTATAACAAATTACCCCAAAACTTAGTGGCTTAAAACAACCATTTTATTATGCTCAAAGATTTTATTGGTCAGGAATTTGGAAACAGCACGATGGGGCAGCATCTCTGTTCCATAGTGTCTGAAGTCTCGGCTGGGAAGGCTAAGGGTCAGAGTAAGTCAATGGCTCAGATTTGGAATCATCTGAAGATTTGTTCAATTGAATGTCTAGTATTTGGGTGGGAATAACTCAGAGCTTAAGACTGCCAACCAGAGTACCTATATGTGGCTCTTCCATGTGACTTGGCTTCGTAACAGCATGGCAGCCTCAGGGAGTTAGACAGGGCTCACAGCATGAGTATGCCAGCCAGCCAACCAGCTGAAAGTTGTATTGTTGTTTCTAATCTGGCCTCAGAAGCATGTAGTGTCACTTCCACCATACTGTATTGGTTAAAATATTTACAAGTGCACTCAGATTCCTTGGGAGAAAACAAACACCACCTTTTGATGAGAGGAATGGCAAAAACACATTTTCAAAGAGCAAGTGGGTTGGGAAATACTGTTGTAGCCATTTTGGAAAGTATAGCCCACAACCTTTAAAGTCTTTGGAAAATGCAATTTCTAGAGGCAGTTCTAGGACTATAACAGTATTTGGATATGCTCAGTCTGTGACCAAATGCTCTGGAACTAAATGGAGTCCATGCCAAGGACTGG
Organism: Cryptoprocta ferox; assembly: GCA_028646485.1. Taxonomy (NCBI): domain Eukaryota; kingdom Metazoa; phylum Chordata; class Mammalia; order Carnivora; family Eupleridae; genus Cryptoprocta; species Cryptoprocta ferox. The sequence continues at coordinate 40,349,056 of CM053571.1, forward strand.
TAATAACAATGGCAATAGTAGACACCATTTATTGACACCTACTATCCAGTATTTACTAACTTCCCGACAAGCTTTATCTAATTCAACCCTCAAAACAGCTTAGGAGAAAAAGCTTATTAGTATCCCATTTTACAAACAAGAAAATTGGGACACAAAATAGTCAAGTAGCTTGCCCAAGGTCTGATATCAGCCATGTTTGTGTGACTCTGGGATCTAGGTTCTTAACCCTGCAGCTATATTACCTCTATATAGGAAATTACTCATTTTAAAGGGTTAAGAGCCCTTCAACCCTGCAGCTCTTTGCAAATACTTAAGTCTACTTGAAGAGTGTCACTTTTATCACTTACTCTTTCAGTAGCATTTTCTATTGTTCTTGGTTACGCGTGGCTTGCATAAACTTGGTAAAATTATTAGTCTGTGTAACCACAACTTGGTTATAATTGCTTCCAGCGTCTGTGTTCATCAAATCACAACATCGTCTCTTCCCTTGTTCTTGTCTATAATAGCAGTGTCAAGGCAGCAAGCAAGAACACATCCACAGAGTTTTTATCCCCTAATGGCAACTTCATTCCTATACTTGAATTATACGTTAGGGCTCATAACCTGCTCTGAAGTAAATGTCTTATCATATGTATTTGAAAAAGGCGTACTTGAGTGCCTGGGTGATGGTTTCTCTGATATATGGGGCAGAAGGTTCCTGCTGCAGTCAGTGTTTTTCCCATCTAGTTAAACACAAATTGGTGAAATCTGAGACACCCCAAGGACTCATTAAAGAAAAACTGCCAAACTGTTAGAAAATAGAATTTCCACATAGATCTCCCTACAGCTATGCTTATCAATTTGTAGGAAACTAAGAACAAAGATTCCAATAGCGATTGCACACATGTACAAAAGAGCCCATTTGATAAACTAATAATGGAAGGCACGCTTGTGGATAAACTGCTCCACATTTCTCTCCTTGGAGGCTCACATGCAGCAATGAAACTAAGCAGGTACTTGGATGAGGTGATTTTTTTCTCCCTGAAAAGGAATCATGTTTCATCCCTACTTTCTAAATTCTTTGTTGTCTTGTCAGGCATCTGTCCCTTTATTGCACAAGAATAGAAAGCCACAAACTGCCTAAAGGCAGGTGGTCTAGCTTTGAAAGATGCTCATATTCACCATTCAATTAGAATCTTCCAGACCATTTAATTGCAGTTGGTCTTTTTTGTTTAGCATAAGCAGGGGAACTGAGAACTGTCTTTCCTCCAGGCTGAACACTGAGGGATAGGTGTTCTGAACATCAACTTAAAAGCCACGAAATAAGAAAAAAAATATTTCAGGTAACAGATCATCTACTGAGCTCTATGGAATATAACTACTAAAACTGTCCTGGATAGCTGTGGAGGAAAACATAAAGAGCTTTTAGCAAGTACTGGCTCCTGGATAGATTTCTAAACATTCTATTCCAAGACACTGTGTGTACATATCAAAGCAGAAGATGCATATCTGGAACAATCGGAAAATAACTGGATAGAAAAAGAAATAAAGATGACACTGACTGCAGCAGCCACTGAACTACAGCAACCCCTGAAATGGAAAGACGGATTAAACAGCAGTGAGATTCATTTAGAAATTAAGTGAGATTATGTATAGAATACTCATTTAAAGTTTCTTAGATTGAGAGAATGTAAGAGTCAAAAGGCATATGGGGGTGCCTGGGTGGCTCAGCTGGTTAAGTCACTGACTTTTGATTTTGGCTCAGGTTGTGATCTCACTGTTCGTGAGATAGAGCCCTGAGTTGGGCTCTACCTTGACAGCGTGGAGCCTGCTTGGGATTCTCTCTCTCCCTCTCTCTCTCTCTCTGCCCGCCCCCACACTACTTCTCTCTCTCAAAATAAATAAATAAACATTTTAAAAGGAATCTGAAAATAAGTCTGCCTAGCTTTCTCATTTTGTGCTTTATTTTATTTGATAAGAGTGTACTGGGGAAAAGGTGGATAATTAATAGTATAAATAGGACTAGATACAGGTCTCTAACTCCTGAGCTCTTAACTTTCCTATCATACTTTTGTTTTGTTTTGTTTTTTGAGAGAGAGCAAGAGTGAGTGTGTATGCGAGCAGAGGAGAGAGAGAGAGAAAATCTTAAGTAGGGCTCCATGCTCAGTGCAGAGCCTGACACAGGGCTCGATCCCACAAGCCTGGAATCATGAACCAAGCTGAAATCAACAGTTAGACAAAACCGAGCCACCCAGGCACCCCATTCCTATCACACTTCCTACCAACTATATTTTGTAGAGGAGCTTACAGTGTTGTCATATATGTCATTTCATTACATTTTTACATAATGTAAGACATGAGAAAAGGCATCAGTCCATTTTGAAGATGATGCATTTACTTAAATGCAGTTAGGTACAGAAAGGTTAGTGTCCCTAATGTTAGTTACATAGGTAATGATACCAATTAAGACAAAACCTCAGGTCTCCAGCTTTCCGTTTCTATATTCTTCCTACTGCTTCAGATGTCCCACATGAACAGAAATAACTTAACATATTCCTATGGTATCTACCCTGGAGAGTAAGTGATTATGCCCATTGAGTATTCACTGAATATTATTAAGTACAAATACTTGTTAACCCTAAATTCTATACAGTGATATCTTGGACCTATGTTCTTTTATAACAAATCGTTTCATAAAGAAGCCCATGATAGAAAGCAAAAACAAAACAGAGGCAACTGCCACAAGGCAGCAAGCCTTCACAGGTGGCAAGATTTAAAACCAACCAACCAACGGGCACTTGGGTGGCTTAGTCGGTTAAGCATCTGACTTTGGCTGAGGTCATGATCTTACCGCTCGTGGGTTTGAGCCCCGCCTCGGGCTCTGTGCTGACAGCTCAGAGCCTGGAGCCTGCTTAGATTCTGTCTCCTTCTCTGCCCCTCCCCCACTCGCACTCTTTCTCTCTCTCTCTCTCTCTCTCTCTCTCTCTCTCAAAAATGAATAAATGTTAAAAAAAATTTTTTTAAATCAACCAACCAACCAACCAACCACCTACTCAATTTTGGGGGAGGAGGGCTTGACTATTTTAAGGAAAGTAGAGTGACCAAAGCTGAAACCTAAGATAGGGCAGGATGGGGCACAGAGGGAAAGGGCTTTTGAGGGAGCCGTAGGTGTAAAGAGGGTTGTGGGGGGTGACAAAAGGTTTCCTGTTAAAAGAACTGAAATAAGATGGTGGGAGAGGGAGCAGGGGACATATGGCAGAAGGCGGGGCTGGACTGGAAGGTGGAGGCCACACCCCTTGCTGCTGCCAGCCGGCAGAACTCAAACTCCGTCCTAGAGGCAGCTAGAGGGCAGTGAAAGGACTCACCAGGGGAAAATGTGAATAAATTCAAGTTTCAGAAAAATCACTCAGGCCAGTTAGTGGACCAGTTAGGAGGCTGTTACTATAATTCAGGTGAGAGATAATAAGGGCCTAAAAATAAGTGCACAAACCATTTGACTCACAGGACACAATTTTGTGACCTCAATTCCATACCTTGATTTTACATTATTTATCTCCTGTTTTTCTTCCCTGTTGAAAAATGTTAAGCTACAACCAATCAAATGCAGAGATATTTTAGGAGCAGGAGCCCCCAGAATTACACCCTCCCTGGAGTCCTGTTAGCTTTCTGGTCCCTGAAGGTGACATGCTGGGGGCTGGTCTGACTGAAACAGGTCATTCTCATTCTGTAACCCCCACCCCCACCCCATCCCAGTCCTAGCCCCAGCCTAGGCCACCGCTTTGAAGTCTTTTTCCTAAATCCAACAATAATTTTCTTCTTCAGCTCTAAATTTTCTGCACATTTTCTTGACACAGGGCCCTTTTCCCTAGGATTCTTATTATTTTGACCTCTGCTTTCTGAAAACGAAGTTTGGTGGAGATGTGTGTTCTATACATCAACAAAAGAGCAACTGATCCTGAGTTTGTTGGGGCAAGGTGTTTAAAATTGCTCCTTGTAACATGTCCACAAGTTTATCCTCTTCTCTTGGGGGCTCCCACATTCCCTCTGTGTCCCGTGGGAAGTCTCTGCTTCTGTATCCATACAGTAACAACCTTGAGCCACACAAATGGTGTCAGAGCTCACCTTGGCCAGGATACTTACTGCAGAAAGAAGCTGAGGGGCACCTGGGTGGCTCAGTCGGTTGGGTGTCCAGCTTCGGCTCAGGTCATGAGCTCACTGTTTGGTTCATGAGTTCGAGCCCCGCATTGGGCTCTGTGTTGACAGCTCAGAGCCTGGAGCCTGCTTGGGATTCTGTGTCTCCCTCTCTCTCTGCCCCCTCACCCACTCATGCTCTGTCTGTCTGTCTCAAATATAAATAAACATTAAAATTTTTTTTTAAAAAAAGAAGGAAGCTGAGTGTCAGGAGAATGAAGTAGATGAACTCTCAGCTTCTGTGCTCTCCCCTGGAGTGCTATAATCCTAAAAATGATCAGACCACACATTACACACACATGCACACACACTCATACTTCGAAGATTATGAAAGTAAATTTTGCCTGATTTTAACCAAATTCATAGTCTACCACAAAAGGACATGAAAATAGCTTTTTATTGTTTTGATAACCTGAATGGTTTTTGGCACTATAACAACGGAAAATAACTGAAGTGTTTGGGGTGGTTAACGTATGTCCCAGGGATTATTAAAAGTTATCTGGGTAAAACTAGATCCCAACTGAGTTCGATTCTTTGATAAAGAGCAACTGAAAAGAAACTGAACTGAGTTTGAACAAGTCCCTTCAGCACCACCCTTTTGGCATTCCCAAAGTGATGTTATTTATGACTACCTTACTCTGACACTGGGAAAGGGATGTACTCAATAGAGCCACAGGGCTTAATTCCCTGCAATAGTTGAGAGGGAAGTCCCTGTTGGGTTAAAAAAAAAAAAATGATGTTCACATTGTCAATCATCCCACGAAGAGGTAAATCCTAAGATAAGAAAGGAGGGCTTGAGAGATGTATGTCAGACCCTGAGGGTAAAGAGAACCTTTTCATTTTCTAGATTAGGGAGTCATCCTGATGAACACTAAAGCCTGAATACTGTAACCGCAGTTCTAGTGAGTGGGAGGGGAGAAGCTTTCCCTGGCTACCAGGAGTAAAGCAAAAGTTGCACAATAAGAAACTCCAAGAAGGATCTGGAACAGAGGCAGTGATTTAAAATGTTTTATTTTATTTATTAAAAAAAATTTTTTTGTCTTTATTTTATTTTGAGAGAGGCAAAGAGTGAGTGGGGGACGGGCAGAAAGAGAGGGAGACACAGAATTTGAAGCAGGCTTCAGGTTCTGAGCTGTCAGCACAGAGCCTAACATGGGGTTCAAACCCACAGACTGTGAGATCATGACCTGAGCCGAAGTCGGATGCTTAACTGACTGAGCCACCCAGGTGCCCCCTTAAAATGTTTTATACAAGTTGTACTTCTCTTCTTTTACCCTCAAACAGTCCTGAAAATGCTCAAAATGCTCAAAACCTGAGGTGCCTGGGTGGCTCAGCTGGTTAAGCATCTGACTTCAGCTCTGGTCATGATCTCTTGGTTTGTGAGTTCGAGCCCACATCAGGCTCTGTGCTGACAGCTGGGAGCCTGGAGCCTGCTTCGGGTTCTGTGTCTCCCTCTCCCTCTCTCTCTCTCTGGCCCTCCCCCACTTTCTCTCTCTTTCTCTCTCTCTCTCAAAAATAAATGAATGTTAAAAAATTTAATGCTCAAAATCTTAAAATGAAACAAATGTACTTTCTGATTTCTGTTTTAGTAGGGGAAATAGGGAAAGACGAGCACCCACAGTTGGAGGGTACTGGTCCAACAGAGTAGTCTACCTTTTCCCAAGGCCAGCATGGTACTGGCAGCAGCAGTCACAGTTGAGGAAAACTGTGCCCAGAGAGTGATGCCCTCACAGAAGTCATGCAGCAGCAAAGACCAGCTCTGGATAATTCTAAACAACCGGCATCTCAGCCTGTGGCTGTGGCTGCCTGTGCCATGGGGGCCTGCAGCTACCTCTTGGTCTACCAGCAAGCAGTGAGAACAAACCTCACGTCTTGTTGAGAATGTCGAGTGAGTGTGTATTGTACTTCAAGTCAGACGTCACCCAGTGTATCATCATCAGAACACTCCACAATGGAGCTAGGGTGTATTATGCTAAGTGAACTAAATCAGAGAAAGACAAATACCATATGATTTCACTCATATGAGGAATTTAAGAAACAAAACAGATGAACATATGGTAAGAGGGAAAAAGAGAGAGAGAGAGAGAAACAAACCATAAGAGACGCTTAATGATAGAGAACAAACCGAGGGTGGATGGAGGGAGCAGGGTGGGGGATGGGTTAGATGGGTGATGGGTATTAAGGAGGGCACTTGTTTGTTTGGATAAGCACTGGTGTCGTATGAAAGAGATCAATCACTGAATTCTACTCCTGAAACCAATATTACACTATATGTTAACTAACTAGAATTTAAATGCAAATTTGAGAAAAGAAAAAAAAAGAATACCATCCACAGGCAGTTTTGATAATTACACAGTTTTCAATTGTTTTTGTTCTTCTTCAATGTTTAGTTTATATCTATGGTATATCAGTGGTTAAAGATAGGAAGCTAAATAACACTGATGTTGAAATATAAACTCACAAGGAACATAAAAATGATAATTCTATACATGTCCTTAAGATTTTCTTTACCAAATCCACAGGTTTCTTTTAACTGACCAGAATATTTATATAACACATCAAGGTGTCTTGTACAAAAATCAGCGGTGAAAGAGAAAACCTTTCACCACTAATATGGAGGTTTTTGTTTAATGGGATTCAAGATTATCCAAAACAAAATGTTTTATTTGAGAACAAGGACTGATAACTAACAACAAACAATTCATCTTTTAGGAGCAAAACTATGATTATGTAAATAAAACCCTTTATGTTTTTAAGAGCAAAATACAAGAATTTTAATCTTATAAAATTGGCAGTTTTGTTAATGTTGTCACATGTAGCTAAGTTCATGTCTGCATTTTAACATATGTTTAGTTTCCCATTAAACATAGTAGATATCATTTTAGGTTTCTGGTTCCTTAGTAACCCTCTCAGTTATATAATTAGTTTTTAAAAACTGAATAGCTAGTGTTAACTTGTTAAGTTAGAAAGAGTTCAAATGTATTTTTGTGTAACTGTTTTTAAGATTGTATTTAAATAATTAAGGTAACCATACAATTTTCATTCAAATCAGAACAGTGTGAGAATAGAAGGCACTACGGATAATCACCAGGATAATACACAAAATCTGGGCCTATCCCGACAAAACCAGAACTTTTCACTATACTACTAAAATTACGAATATTTAATAATATATTGATTTATTTTAAGTTTATAATTATTTATTTATTGTATAACATATATGATGATGAGGTGATTTTTTAATGTTTATTTTTTATTTTTGAGAGAGAGAGACAGACACACAGGCAAAGTGTGAGCAGGGGAGGGGCAAAGAGAGGGAGACACAGAATCTGAAGCAGGCTCCAGGCTCTGAGGTGTCAGCATAGAGCCTGATGTGCAGCTCAAACTCATGAACTGCTAGGTCATGACCTGAGCCAAAGTCAGATGCTTAGCCGGATGCTCAGGCACCTCTGAGATGATTTTTTAAAACCTAAGAGTGTCAGTGAGATAATATATTACTGTAGAAGGAATTTGTGAGCCAAGAAAGGATACCTGAGATAGATAGTCCTATTTTAACCCAATCTATTCATTTCACAAATGAGGGTCCTAAGCTTAAATAGGCTAAAAGCCATGACCAAGATATCACAGTTAAACTGGAGGAAACTTCCATGACCTTAAATTATACCTATTTTCTAGATGATGGATGACAATTATAGGCAAATGATTATAGGCAAATAATTATAGGCAAATTATAGGCAACTTGCTCCAAAGAGTGAAACAAGGAACTAAAAATGTAATTTTAAAAAATATTTCAGGGGTGCCTGGGTGGCTCAGTTAGTTAAGTGTCCAGCTCTTGATTTTGATTCAGGTCATGATCTCATGGTTTGTGAGAGCACCCTGCGTTGGGCTCTGTGCTGACAGCATGGAGCCTGCTTGGGATTCTCTCTCTCCCTTTCTCTCTACCCCTCCCCCACGCATATTCTCTTTCAAAATAAATAATTTTTAAAAATAAATAAACAAAAAGTATTTCATAAAAGTCTAATAATGTGAAATAATTAGTCTTTTTAATAAAAAATCAAGAAAAATAATTCTTACTGTCAATGCTTTAAGGTTTTATACCACATTTATTTATAGAAACTCTCCTATCAATCTCAGTGGCAGGAAAGATCACTAAGGGCATCAGAGGTGGGAAGGAAATATCTGGACCAGTGACCTGGGTTGCTCCGCTTCTGGAGGCTCACAAGGAAAGCAGATTCTAATGAAACAGACAGTCAAGGCTACAGGCTCATCTCCACCTAGTCCCTCTGACATGGCGGTCCACTTGAATAGCAATAGCTGAGCATGAGAAAGTGCATTGAAGGAAAGGTAATCACGGTGCCCAAATGAAGATCCACAACCTGGATAAGCAGAGCCAATCCACAGTAGGGGACCAAAGTCCATCTGATCTGTGCAACATTTACAACACTGAGACAGAGGAAGATGCCGTGACCTTTAATAGCCACATTAGGCTTTCATTTTCATTCTGTTTTCCACTTATAAACAGGTTCAACTCCTAAGAATTCAGTAAACCTCAGAATCCTTGGGCAATTTGGGAGAGGAGTGCAATGAGGGTCTCAATAAGAAGGCATAGCATATTCTGCAGAAGGGAAACGGGTGCCTTGAGCAATTAGTTGGAAAAACAAGACCTGTCTATACCTGTACCCCAGGTAGCTGATATGGCTAATACTAGTTCACAAAAACCATTCTAAAGTGGAAGTTTTATTGTGCTTAAATTCAAATTGTGTGAAATCCACTAGAGACGATAGAGTGGTAATAGGCAAGTGTAGACCTTATAGTTATTTATCTAAAGAGTTTGAATGATTCCAACATAATTCCAGTTTGCTGACAAACTGGAAAAGGAAAAAATGGAAAGAAGAAAAGTTATGTCTAATTAAAAGAAATTAAAGGCAACAAGAGAGTAGAACAATAAAGAAAAGTGAAATAAGACATTAATGATGAGGGAAGCCAACAATGGCACCCAGTGGGAGAAAGTCCTTCCATTGTTACTTAGTGGCAGCTCTTTTCCATTTAGTTTGCCTTTCCAGTAAATACTTAACATAGTACCTTGATTTCACTCTTTCTCATTGCCAAGTAGTATTCCACTGTATATATAAACCATATCCTCTTTCTTTTCATTTTTTTAATGTTTATTTATTTTTGAAGGAGAGAGGGACAGAGAATGAGTGGGAGATGGAGAGGGGCAGAGAGAGAGGGAGACACAGAATCCAAAGTAGGCTCCAGGCTCCAGGCTCCAAGCTGTCAGCACAGAGCCTTATGGGGGGCTTGAACTCATGGACCATGAGTTCATGACTTGAGCTGAAGTCAGACGCTTAACCGACTGAGCCATGCAAGTGCCCCTAAACCATATCCTCTTTATCTATTGATCAGATGATGGACATTTAGGCTCTTTCCATAATTTGGCTATTGTTGAAAGTGCTGCTATAAACACTGGGGTACATGTGCCCCTATGAATCAGCACTCCTGTATCCTTTGAATAAATTCCTAGTAGTGCTATTGCTGGGTTGTAGCAACATGGATGGAACTAGAAGGTGTTATGCTAAATGAAAGAAGTCAGTCAGAGAAAGACCCGTATCATATGTTTTCACTCATATGTGGATCTTGAGAAACTTAACAGAAGACCATGGGGGAAGGGAAGGGTAAAAAAATAGTTACAGAGAGGGAGGAGGCAAACCATAAGAGACTCTTAAGTACAGAAAACAAACTGACGGTTGATGGGAGGGTGTGGGGGGAGGGGAAAATGGGTGATGGGCATTGAGGAGGGCATTTGTTGGGATGAGAATTGGGTGTGGTATATAAGTGATGAACCATAGGAATCTACTCCAAAAACCAAAAGCACACTTTACACACTGTATGTTAGCCAATTTGACAATAAATTATATTAAAAAAAATAGTACCTTGAGTTCTGTAGAGAAAAGAACATGAGATTTAAAGACAGAAAACTTGAACTCAAATCCTTGCCCCACCATGGACCTTGAACATATCACTTACCATTATTTGTCCGTGTTTCCCTTTACTAAAGGAGTAGCAACACCTTACTCACAAGGGTTATTAAAAGGAATAAATAAGATGACCATAGGAGCATGCTTGCCATAGTCATATATAAAACCATCAAATATGTTATAATTTCCAAGAATATTAAAAATGATCTTGAAGAGCACTTTTAAAGAAAGAATGTATAGAAAAATAAAGAAATAATAAAGGAAATATGGAACTTGAAAAGCCTTGAAACTAATGAGTTACCAGACATTTAAAAGTGCTCATTAGCATTTGATAACCTTTGCAGTTTGGCAAAGTGCTGTTCTGAAGATTCTATTATTATATGTTATATAAGTTGCAGTTAATGAAACAGGGAAGAATGAAAACTCAATCTATCTGAAAATTGCCAGTTAGCAGGACAGGGATTAAGAATAAAATTGTAATTCGAGAACAGACATTAATAATTAAAAGGTCAAGATAGTTTACCCCTCAGGAACTCACGTAATTGGGAGTTTATACTGCAAATTATAGTTCCTATTAGCTATGTGAGGGAAAAACTTCACCCTGAAACATGCGAACTTCTAAAAGAAGACAGGCCATCTGTTTTTCCTACCTAAAAAATTCCTACCCTTCTGCTATTTGGTCTGGTCATCACCATCACCACCATCAGATGTTCAATTAATATACAAGGTCCCAAGGATAAAAATGTGTAAGTAATTGTCCCTCTGCTAAAAATAATGATAAGTATTTTAAAAGGACACTCCATGTAGAAATTCAGGACTAGATAGAAAAGAAAGAAAAGCCAAAACTAGATATAAAACAAGAAAAGCCAAATTTCCCAGGCTGTATCAGTGTCATGATTGTCATTTTCCATTCCATCAGCATCATAGTGTTTATTTTATCAACTGTTAAAAAAATAGAGAGCATTTCTTAAAATTCCTCTTAAATTCCAGAAGTTCCCAAAGATTATTTTAAGTGTGCTCAATATTAGCCTCATAGATACCACTTACTGTCTTAAACTTTCCTCTAACCCTTCTCCAACAGCTGTGACAATGACTGCTAGAGAAATGGCAGAATCAATGAGATTCAATGGCAGAATCATAGCCAGCCAAACCAATGCCATGACAAATTGACCAATTCCAGTGCAACATGTCTCCTGCATTTCAAGGCAGACTCATATTGGTTCAGCTCACATTCCAGCTCTCCAACAGAATGACAAGAGACAATACTCCTACTTACCTCTTGACTTGTCCTGCTATAAAATCTCCATGCTCAAAATATCTTAAGACATTTCAAATGTGTGACTATTATGCTCTACAACTGTGGTCTGAGAAAAATTAGAAGGCAATTTTGTTCTTTTCTTTCATTGTGTTTAAATTTATTCTTGGGGCTAGATCTTCCTCTGGTCCTGGATGAAAAGTTGGACAGGTCACAGGTCTTTTCAAGTCATTCTTAAGTAACAGTCAGTGGCCAAATCTTCTCTTACTGACTTGCCAGAGTCAGTTGTGTGTTATTTCTTCCCAACTGCATAGTTAGCGATGTCATGTTGGAGGCCTGAAATCCTCCTGTTGGAGGCAAACACTACTGATAGTCCCCACCACTACTGTCATTAGAAAACTGTTTGTTAACCATTTACCACCATTGCAAACAATTCTCTGGTTACTTCCAAAAATAAAACAAACCTTTAGTTTAGCAAGGAAAATACCTTGTCCCTTAAAATAGGAAAATCTGCACTTGGCATTGGAGTTGGAGCTCTCATCTTCATACTCCTTGGGTTTACAACAGGTGGGACAGCCTGAACTAGGAAAGGAGAATGTGGTTGGCTCCTTCCTTTTCTCTTTCCTCAGCTAGGGTTTCTCTCCTCCCCCCTCATGCTAACACAGTTCCAGACTCTCTCTAGACTTAGGGCAGGAGGAAGTGGAAAAAGTCAGCTGCTGGTTGAGTGTTGGCTTGGTGGGGACTGTTGGGGTGACCTGGTGTTAGGTGTCTCTAACTTGGCAGCTATACAGAGCTGACTCTCCTGCTTGCACTGTTAGGAGCCCTCTTCATGTAGCTGGATCAGTCACTATTCCAACTTGCCACCACTTCTACAGTCCTTTCACAATTGGTTTCTGCCCTAGTTTCTTTCTGCTGAGTCCCCCTCACCCACTGTGACCTCTTAAACAGGACCTAAAATGAATTGACTATAGTTCTCTCATACTCATGCTTCCTTTGGCCTGACAAACTCCCAGAACACAGGTGTCTTAGCTTGGGCTGCTGTAACAAAATATCACAGACTGGGTAGCTTGAACAATGGGCATTTATTTCCCCTCACTGCTAGAGGCTGTTAAGTCCAAGATCAAGGTGCTAGCAGATTCGGTTCTTGGTGAGAGCCCAATTGCTGGCTTGCAGATGGCTGACTCCTTGCTGTCTCCTCACAGGGCAGAGGGAGAGTGCTGTTCTTCTTTTCTTAGAATAAATAAATCCCATCATGGAAGCCCTACCCTCATGACCTCATCGAACCCTAATTACTTTCCAAAGGTCCCACCTCCAAATAATCATTGCCCTGGAGGGTAGACCTCCAACATATAGCTTTGGGGGTGGAGGTCCACAAACATTCAGTCCATAACAACAGGTCAAATCCAACACATCAGCAATTCTACTTTGATATGGTGAGGGATTCAATATCACACAGCCAGTTTTTTATTATCTCTTTTGATAATTTTGTGTCATTTTTCCCACTTTGCTTTGAATCATTGTACATCTATGACTCCATGCTTCAGGAAACTTCTATTGTAAGATTTTTATGCAACATATTTTTGGCAAAGACCCCTCTCCTAGAACCCAGACTTGGGATTAATGAAGGCTAGGCTACAGCAATACTATCCTCAAATCTGGGTAAGCAGGGACTTACCCAGGCCCTGCACCTAACAGACCTCCACAGTTGAAATGCCTTCCTTGAAGTTTTCTAACTCTCTGGTTGCTTGGGGGACTGACTACAGCCAAAGTGCTCTCCAAATGAGACATCTCAAGCCCAAAGCAGGAATTGTGTTGGCCTTGGTCCTATATCTTTCTTTCAAGGTGTCCTCCAAATCCCACCCCACTCCACTTTTCCTCTGACCACATAAACATGCACACATCAGGTAACCAGATACCTGGAGTTCTAGGACTCGACTCAGGTCTAAGAAATTATCCTGAGGCCCCATGGCCAGACACAGTTTCAGGATGTATAGACTATTTCGGGATGCATAGACTATTCCTACAAGTTGGAAAAGTATTTGTTTTACAGGATTAAATGAGACTGGGCCTCCAGAATGGTGCTGACATGTTAATTTGGGATGAGCAAGGGAAAAGGAAAGGTAAGGGCAAGGGAACTAGAGATCTGACATTTCAGGAGCTAACAGCATAATAGATGGCTGAATAAATAAATTTGGATAAAGGAACATAGGTCTATGCAATTTGGAATACAGCATAAATTTTGTCATTCTTCTGTTCCTCCACATACATAATTCCTCAATGTTCTCAGGAAGCAACAATTCCTTATCCAGAGACGGGTATTAGAATCTATGTCCCTCTCTTCCAGGATGATACATAAGTAAAATATCCTCTGCAGTACATTTCCAAAGTCTACCTACCAAAGAATGATAGGTAGAAAACTTCATTCCAAGGTCAGGTTTAGCCTGAGGCAACCCATGGCCAAGCTTACCATGCTTCAAGGACTTCTGGCAGATTAAAAATAGCTGTAGCAAGAATACACTTACAGGCTGCCTGGCCACTATCACATAACTTGAAGCTAATGACACAACATGCACTGGTGATGTTACAAAAACTGAAAGCAAAATTTTTCCAACCATTTAAGTAATTATTCTGTAATTTTTGAGTGACATGACTGGGGTGCAAAAAGCTCAACAAAGACCCTGTTTGTCACTTCTTTCAATCTTGCAGAATGACCGTCCTCATGAGGATGAAGGTAAGAGCCAAGAGTCAAACATGTCTTTCTTGAGGGGCCCAGAGGAAACCTGAGCAGTTGTACTCATGGAGCACCCCCAAATTGATACTATCTTATAGCCAATGTTGAGAGTTGTGTCATTTTAGTTAAATTCAATGAAGTATAATTCATATATAAACACTGTGTTTGTCTTCAATCCTTTCAATACCAGATATGAAATTGAGGATCCCAAACTGCTAGTGCCCAGAGGCAACTACAGAAACAAAAGTAAATCATCTTTAGAGAAAGATATTATACAAGCCTCGATTCCTATAAACAATGTTTAAATACAATGCCTGGCTCACAATCAAAACATCCACATATGTGAAAAGACAACATAAAATAGATGAGAACCACTAGAAACAACAGGCAGTTTAGGCTGCAGATGTTGGTGTGATCAAACAGACTTTAAAATAAGCTTACTATGATTAAGGTTATAAAGATACAATTGAGAATTTCAACAGAGCTGGAAACTATGATAAAAGACATAGAACATTTTTTTAAAACACATAGACATTCTAGAAATTAGAAATACAACTAACAAAATGAAAACCTCAGTGACTGGCTTAACACTAACTTAGGTGCAATGAAGAGAGAATCCGTGAAGTGATATACCAATCAGAAGAAATGATTTAGAAAGAAGCACAAAGATACAAAGAAGATAAATACAGAAGCCACGATCAGAGGCATAGAGAATAGAATGAGAAGTTCTAAACTGGGAGTAAATCCCAGTCCCATAAAAAGAGGAGAGAGAGCAGGGGGCAGAAGTAAAACTTGAACAACCCTTGAGAATATTCCAAAACCAAACATTCTAAGACACAGTTCGGGAATCCCTACAAAACCAAAGCAGTTAAATAAAAGGAAATACATGCACAGATACACGCCTTAGTAAAATCGATTATGATCAAGAACAAACAGATTTTCTACAACACAGCAGAGGTACTACTTCTAAAGTAGCATCACTTACATTGAGAATTGACTTCTCAAAAAACCAATGAATGCCAGAGATAAAGATCTATGTAAACTGCTGAAAGAAAAGCAGTGTACTTTATATTTCTAATGAAGGTGAAATAGAAACATTTTGGGATACATAAGAACTAAGAAAATTCATGACCAGCAGACCAACAGTAAAAGAAATAAATAAGGACATTATTTAGGTGTGAGGAAATGAAACCAATTGAGAAGTAAAAGATGAAATAAAAATTAGGAAGAAGAAATAGCAAATGAAATGATAACTTTATGAGTACATATATTTGGCTAATGCTTGTTTAAAATAATAATTAAAATTAACAACAAAAGTAGCATTTAAGCTGGTGGTAGTAGATGGTATTAAAATGCTCCAAGATTATTATATTTTCTGGAAATGGTTTAAAAGTAACAATTAACATTAGACTTTGATAAGTCAAGGATGCATGTTGCAGCCATAGGATAACACTGAAGAGTACATAAATTTAAAGCTAATGGATAAGGGAAATGGAAAAAAAATTTTTAAGTATCAATCCAAGGAGAAAAAGAAGGAGAAAAGAAACATAGGACAATCAAAACATAGTAGGAAGTACATAATAAGATGGTAGATTTAAATCCAAGTAGATCACAAATTGTATTAATATATATGTGAAATGCTTCAATTAAAATGCAGATTATTGGACTGGTTTAAAAAAAACACAACTACATGCTATATATGATATAGGTCTAAACGTAGGGATACGAGAAAAAAAGAAAGGATGAAACAGATTTTGCAAACAGCAGCAAAAAATATTTAGCTACAGCAGTGCCCACTTAAGTAAACTTTAAGGCAAAAAACATTATAAGAGATAAAGAGGGATGCTTGTGTTGGTCAATGATTATATATCTGTGAAATAGCTAAAGGAGTGAAGGAGTGAAGCAAAGGAGAATACTGTACAACCATTCTCATGCATACCAGGTTGGAAGACATTCTAGTATTATGTATATTTTTAAGTTTATTTATTTGTTTTTGAGAGAGAGAGAGAAAAGCAGAGACAGAGAATCCCAAGCAGTCTCCGCATTGACAGGGCAAAGCCTGATGCAGGGCTTCAACTCATGAACTGTGAGATCATGACCTGAACTGAAATCAAGTCAGACACTAACTGACTGAGCCCCCTAGGCACCCTTCTAGTATTATGTATTAAAGATGAAGATGTACATACCTGTTATGAGCTGCACATAGGTATTAGGAGATGGGGCCTGTGAGAGATAAAATGCTCATGAGGGTGGAGGCCTCATGATGAGATTAGTGTCCCTTATAAGAAGAGATACAAGAGAACTTGCTTCCTCTGTCCCTGCTCTCTACCCTGTGAGGACACAGCAAGAAATGGTCATCCGCAAACCATGAAGAGGGCCCTCACCAGACACTGGATATGCTAGCACCTTCATCTTGGACTTCCCAGCCTCTAAGAACTGTGAGAAATAAATATTTGTCATTTGAGCTACTCTGTCTGTCATCATTTGTTATAGTGGCTCAAACTGACTTAGACAATACCCGATGACCCCACAAAATCCATTCAATGATACAGAAAAATATATATGTAATGCATCAGGATTCATGGCCAAGAGTGTTCATAGTAGCACTATTCATAGTTTCCTAAAACTGGGAGCTCTTTAATTTTCATGAACATTAGAACAAATAAATAAACTGAAAATACTCACACAATGGAGTAGTATAAAGCAACTAAGATGAATAAATTACGTTGAGAACAACAACATGAAAAAAATTTTCACAGATAGCTTACAAAAGATGCCAGACATAGGGGTGCCTGGGTGGCTCAGTCAGTTGGGTGTCCAACTTCGGCTCAAGTCATGATCCTGCAGTTCATAAGTTTGATCCCTGCATCGGGCTCTGTGCTGACAGCTCAGAGCCTGGAGCCTGCGTTGGATTCTGTGTCTCCCTCTCTCTCTGTACCTCCCATGCTTGCTCTCTGTCTCTCTCTCAAATATAAATAAACATTTTAAAATTTTTTTAAAAAAACAAAAGATGCTAGACACATAAGAATGCATGATAGTCATTCTTTGAAAGATAGTCATTACTAAATTTTAGCATGTGGAAATATATATGCAGATGATAAAACTCTAAACACAAGCAAAGAAGTGACACTATAAAGTTAGGATAGTGATAATCTTTGTGAAGAAAAGATACAGGAGGTATTAACTAGAAGGGGGAGCATAAGGAACTTTTGAGATGCTGGTAATGTTCTATTTCTTGAACTAGATGGTAGTTTTACAGATAATCTCTTTGTAGTAACCCATCAAGCTGTACATTTTTGTCTGTTTTACATCTCATTCTATTTATGTGTATTTTGTGATTTTTTAAGATGTTTGAAATAAACACATAAACCCCTTGTGAGACTTGCGCCTTACCTGATATGATCTAGACTGGGTAGAGGATCAGTCAATCACATCAGTTCATTAAGTAAGAATCATTTAAAAAAGAATGCCTCCCTACCTAGAACACTGAATTTTCAGCTAAATGTAAATAATTCTACTCCTGGGTAGTTACCCAAAATAAGTTAAAACATATGTCACAGAAACACTTCTATTAAGAACATTGATAGCCACTTTATTTCTAATAGCTCCAGACTCGAAATAACACAAATGTGTATCGTCGTGATCTT
>CM053571.1:40367336-40386856 GCA_028646485.1 Cryptoprocta ferox
GAAACCTAACAGAGGACCATGGGGAGGGGAAGGAGGAAAAAGAGTTAGGGAGAGGGAGGGAGAGAAAACTCAAGAGACTCTTGAATACCGAAAACAAACTGAGGGGGGAAGGGGAAGGTGGAAAGGTAAAGGGGGGTGATGGTCTTGCTGGAGGTCACTTGTGGGAAGAGCACTGGGTGTTATATGGAAACCAACTTGACAATAAACTATAAAGTTAAAAAAAAAAAAAGAAAAAGATACCTTAAAAAAAAAGACTCCATTTGTATCTTAGATCATGGACTTGCATGCAGTAAGAAGTGGAATTTAGGAATTTTTGTATGAAAACTACATTTGGTCAAAATCTCTAGCCTTTGGGTAATCTTAACCATACTGAGAAGAAAACTCCTCAAATAATAACCACCTAAATAGTGGCTGGTGAGAATTGCCCTGAGGTTTTCAAGTGGCAAATCTCACTCTCAATCAAAAGTACTAATCAAAAGTAATGTAAGAGGCACCTGGGTGGCTTAGTCGGTTGAGCATCCAACTTCGGCTCAGGTCATGATCTCTCGGTTTGTGAGTTCAGGCCCCGCATTGGGCTCTGTGCTGACAGCTCAGAGCTTGGAGCCTGCTTCAGATTCTGTGCGTGTGTCTCTCTCTCTATTCCTCCCCCGCTTGTCCTCTGTCACTCTCTCTCTCAAAAATAAACAAACATTAAAAAAAACAAAAAAATTAAGTTGTCTCCTGGGAGAAAAGCATCATTTAACCATGGGGATATTTAGGATTAGTATAAAATGTTTAAAATCATCAGAACCATACTACTAATATCATTATGGTAATGCAGAATTTATGCATAATTTAGTACTTTATATACTTGAGAAAAATCTTGTATCTTAGAGTGCAATCTTATAATTTTAGTTTCAATGTGTAATTGAATAATTGATTTGGTGAATATTACTAAGGTTATACACATCACTAGAATATTAAAAGGATTCAAGGTTTAACTTGTTAACACAAGTTAATTTAACTTGTCTGAATTCCTTAAGTATTTGGAAGGGCTTGTCAATCAGACCTTTTTAACTGAAAAGGAAATGGAATATGTTAAATTTGTTTTTTTTTAATTTTTAATGTTTATTTTAGAGAGAGAGAGTACGAGTGGGGAAGAAGCAGAGAGGGGGTAGGGGGACACAGTATCCAAAGCAGGGTCCAGGCTCTGAGCTGTAAACCCAGAGCCTGACACGGGGCTTGAACCCATGCACCGCAAGATCACAACCTAAAGCGAAGTTAGATGCTTAACCGACTGAGCCACCCAGGTGCCCCAGAATATGTTAAATTTATAAATGATGTTTACAGTACTTGAAGGTGTTTAGGTTACCAGATGATAAGTGGGAACCAAGCAGGATTATTCAAATCCCCTTAGCAAGTAGCTATAAATATTTGCTAGATTCTTAAATAGAATAATAAGCTAAACCTAAAATCTAGAGGATGAATTAGGTTTCAGCATCTGTAACTTTTGCAAAAGTGTATTAATAAAATATCCTGAAAATCTTTTCTGAACTCAAACCTACCCTTAACTATATGGGAATGTTCACATTTATCAGCGATTGTTTACTGCATGGTTTCTAGAAGTCCATTTCTTGGCCTCTTTCCCTCCACTGCTCATTTTTCCTTTTACACCTTCACTTGGGGCATGTATTTTAATGAAGTTACTATTGAGAAAGAGCAAACAGATTTCTTGGGATCCTGACAAAATCCTGGGCTATGCTTGGGAGTGGGTATGCAGTGCGTACATTCTCTTCTTTGCTGCCATTTGGTGGCATTCCTTTGGTAGTAATTGTTCTGGAATTCCGGAATGGAGCCCAGGAAGAATTAATTTTCAAGATTACAAGTTATACACCTCTCTTCTGGAACAATTACTTTTCCATTATGCACCCTATCTCCTAAAATGTATCATTTTATAGTGAGAAATGCATCTTATGTGATAAAGAACAGTGAGCTCCAGCTTGTATCGGACTAATGAGGTATCAATTAAAGGATAATATTTATTCACCTGAATTAATTGAATAACTATGTTGCTCCACTGGGAGGGGTTCTTAACTGGTCTTGAAAATTACATTATAATCCACATCTTGAATTTCTGGTTTTGGTGCATTTGAAAGCAAAGCCACCACTTGTGGTAAATCACTTATTCTGTCTCCTTCTGTCTCCATACTCCTGTTTGGGTCAAATCATAGAGGTTTTAGGACCAGACTTCAAGAATGGGAACAGGCCCCTCATGTTTTTTGTTTGTTTATAAATCCTTATTTCTTTCCAAATATATTAAGCAAGAGAAGAGTCGTGAAAATCTAAAGAGATGAACTTAATACTTCTTGAAGATTTATAAATTTAATTCTTATGTTCATCCTCATATTTTCCTGTAGTCCCTTATATATTTCATCAGTTTATGATTTTTTATGGTACAGATTTTATGGCATTTTGAGAGGTGTGTGTGTATTTCCTAACAGAAGCACATGCTTTTGCAAATATTTGTGGAAGAAGTGATGGAACCTGCCACTGAAATAAAGCCCAGGGAAATTGTATGTACAGTAATCATCATGTACTGTCAAGAACCGGTGAGCAATTTTTTTAAGAAAAAAATATTCAACAAAACTGAATGCTTTTTGTATTGGAGACAAAAATTGGGGCCTTTCATAAGTTTTGATGTAGGTTTTTTTTTCAGGAGGGATTCCCGGCACCATCAATATTTTCACTTGGGGAAAAAGCATTTCTTGATCACAAAGGCCTCCTTACTGACCCTGCTCTTACCCTCCTCGTCTCTGAGCCTATCATGAGCTGTTCTCCCCTTCATATGTCTGTGGAAACTTTTATCTATCTCTGATTTGGCACTTCTCACCCAGTGCTGAAATATTTATTTCTATTTCTTCTCCACCAGAGGATTCCAAAAGTCAAGATCTGCTTAAACACCTAACAGGGTAAAAGTGATCAATAAGCAAAGCCTGTCATGATAGGCAATGTGTGGGATGGGGGAGAAGACAATCATTGGAGGCCACAATGCTGGGAATAGGAAAATAGGAATCAATGAGGGTTCTGCTGGGACAAAGTGTGAGATGTTCCCAGAAGCTTCAGGATGTCTGAATATAGCAATGAAGCAAGTTTAATGAAAATTCTCCTGGATCATATATTTGAACAGGCAAGAACTTTGTGGGTAATGAAAGAAAAAATCAAATTTTCTCTTGATTTAAATACAATACAGTCCCAAGAGGAATTCTATCTTTGTATGCCCCACAGACAGATCTTTGTTCCCGTTGTGTGAGTTCTCAATGCCTACTGCAATGTTTGGTTTATAGTAGATGCTCAGTTAATATTATTGAACGTTGAACCAGACAGCTTTACATGTTCCATTCTTTGCTACGCGTGGGTTTGTTTTTGTTCCTTGGAGTGGGTGTTTTCAGATGATTCCCTCCCTTAGATTTTGCATTCTGGTTCCACAATAAATACCAGGTGATGATTAACTGTTATAACCTTCTCTTCAAGAAATCTGTACAAATAATACTAAAGTTGCTTAACAAGCAAATTTTTCACTTCACTTTTTAAAGAGGCATTTAATGTTCACATCTGCATTAGTAGCCCTAAGAGTTAGAAGTAATGCAAAATCTTTTAGCTGTTAAAATGATTGATAATCAAGAGCCCATATGGTGGATCCCTGGAAGTTAATTTCATCTTATTTTCCTTTTTAATATCTAAACATGATCTAACATTTATCTAACATGATTCTCCTTCTATGTATTAGCAAGTATTTTGGTGCTTGGAGGCAGGGAGGAAATAAGTTACGCAGGCAGGTTGATTGAAGGTCCACATAGTCAGGGGAGAATCTTTAGGGTACCAGACAATGCGGAGAAGTATGGACTCTCTGAAAGCACTTCTGGAGGCTTCCTTTAATTTGAGGCAAGTAAGGTCATCCATTCTTCCTTAACTGTTCAGTGTCAACTATTCTGATCTCATGGCTAAAATAGTTAAGTGGGAAAAGGGGAGTTGACAAGGGTGGTGGAAGTGACATGAAGGGAAGAGATTGCAACAGGGGGTGGGGGTGAGTGCGGACTGGTGACTGGATTAGATGAAACCAGGGGGACAGTTAAAGAGAATAAACATACCCATCTGAGCTCTCAGCTCGATAATTATAAGAATTTAACATCAGTGTGAATGGGAAACTGTATCCACTATTGGCCTTCTGTAATGACCTCAAACCTCCACTTTCACATTCCTAAACTGTCCCCAGGCTTCTGAGGTTAGGGTGGAGCAAGTATGATGGCAGAGGATTTGTGTCAAGGATATTCCAAAGTCAAGTGCAAGTGATTTGGAAATTTTCTTCTGCCTTATTAAATTTTCCTCTTTTCCTTCTTTAGGTATAGTTAATGAGGTAGAATTCTCAACAACTCTGGTAGAAAAGAGAATTTCCTAACATGTTTCTGTAATAATAATGAATAGTTTATTTACTATTTTTGCTCTGACTTTTCTAAATGACAATCTCCCTAATACTTAAAGCTGAGTCTTGCAAAAAGTTTCAAAAGACTTCTGGCTTTTTTTCTAGCAACTGCTAGTATATCACTTTAAAAATGTCCACCTTGAACTTTCAAATAATACTGTAATAAAAATCTGTTATGAGAGATGTTTAACTTCCCTAACATTCATTCTGTTTCATATATTAGGCTTTCATACACATTTATTTTGAATAAAGTATTTCATGGCTTAAAAGTTGAAAAGTTCCTAATATAAATGACTGGAATTGATTCAGTTAGTGTGCTGAATCTATTTATTTGAATTGTTCAATAATCTTTTATCATGCTGGTGAGGGAAGATGAGGCAAGCTGAGGGCAAAATACAGGCAGGCACCTGTCCCCCTCAGGTGGAATATGTGTGATATTCCTCAGACACTCCTGGCTATCCAACATCAAAGGAAAGGGGTTTAAGAGCTTGCCATGCTGATGTGGGAAACTAAGGCAAATGAAAAATTAAATTCCCTTACTGCCTACAGCCCGCTGACAAGTCCTTGAAACCAGCAGTGTGACCTCCATTTAGGGGCTCAGCTGCCTCGAGGATGACACTTTGCTGGGGGCAAAAGGGAATCTTGGCTTAACATTATCCCAACCTCAAGTAGTATCCCGTAAGTCTACTTCCTTTATCTCAGCTGCCCCAAGATATATGCTGGTAATCATACTCCAAGCTTATGGCCCCCTGATATACATCTGAAGGGGCTCATGACTGACGTTTTTTGTTTGTTTTGTTTTTTTGTTTTTAATTTTTTTAAATGTTTATTCATTTTTGAGAGATGGAGAGAGACAGAGCATGAATGGGTGGCGGACAAAGAGAGAAGGAGACAAAGAATATAAAGCAGACTCCAGGCTCTGAGCTGTCAGCACAGAGCCCAAAGCTGAGCTAGAACCCATGGACCGCAAGATCATAACCTGAGCTGAGATCAGATGCTTAACTGACTGAGCCACCCAGGTGCCCCACGACTGAGGTTTTATTAAACACAATAAATCGTGTTTCCCTAGCAACAGCTAGCTCCCCAAGGTACTGGAAACCTTGCTTCCAAAATTCCTTAGAGACTGACTCCCTCCCAACCTGAGGGTATATAATGAGTTACCCATCATGAGCCCATGTAGTCCTTAGAGACTTGCTCTATCTCAGACCCCCTCCCACCCTGAGCGTATGCAATGAGTGACTGGTCATGACCCCATGCAGCTCTTTCTGCCCACAGGTCCTGTCCCTGTGATTTAATAAAGTCACCTTTTTGCACCAAAGACATCTTCAAGGATTCTTTCTTGGCCATTGGCTCCGGATCACCCCAACATCACCCCAAAACTTCACCACTGCTCTGGCATTCTAATAGCTAAAGGAACAAAATTAGACACATTTTGCTGTATGGGTTAGATTTTATTCCATACTCTTGGAAACTGTGCTTTCTTTTCAAAATTCTCCTAGTATTTGTGCATATAGGTTTACACTATTAGCACTTACAAGAGATTTTCTTTCTAATTTCTTTTGGTGATGATTTGAATACACTGCAAGAAGGTCACTGTAGAGGTCTTAATAATTATATCAGTTGGGATGTTTTTTATTGCAAATGACAAAATTAAACCACAACTGGCCTAGGGGCTTTATTGATTCACATTCCTAAAAAGCCCAGAAGTGAAGCTAGTTTGGGTATAAGTTCAGTGCTTCAAATGACATCCGTGCTCCGTTTATCAGATCAATTGGCCCCATTCTCAGGTGGGTTCATCCCTGAAGTTAGAAGATGGTTTTGAAAGTTTCAGACAGATATCTAGCCTTCTCAACAACTCTGGTAGAAAAGAATTTCTTAACCAGTAGAAACAAATGCCAATCCTAATTCTCATTGGTACCGAACATGTATATTTTATAATGATAATATACAACAACTAAAAAAGACAAAGAAACAGGTGAAATTAATTTTATTTATATATTTTATTTAATGAATATGTAAAAATACATTTTCGGCATGTTATTGATAGAGAACTTGTTAATGAAGGGTTTGTTTTTTCCTTTACTGTCTTCAAAATTTGGTGTGTATTTTACACTAGAGCAGTCTCAATTTGGTTTACCCAACCTTCAAGTGCTCCGTAGCCACATGTTGCCAGTGAACATACTTTTAGTTGCTAGTATTGGACAGTGTAGTAATAAAGTCTCCTGAGAGCAAATACACAGATATCCATACATCTAGAGATGCAGTAATCTTTAGTATCTTGCTTAGAGTAGTAGCCATAAATAATTCAGTTCTCAAAAGAAGTCATTAAGTGTCAAGTTGATAGGAAGTTAAAATGAACTTCTAACTTCTATCCATCTTAGAATTCTGCAGACCAAACTTCCCGGATGTTTTTTTTTTTAAATTTTTTAATGTTTTATTTTTTGAGAGACAGAGAGACAGAATGCAAGTAGAGGAGGGGCAGAGAGAGAAGGAGACACAGAATGTGAAGCAGGCTCCAGGCTCTGAGCTGTCAGCACAGAGCCTGATGCGGGGCTTGAACTCACAGACCATGAGATCATGACCTAAGCTGAACTTGGCCACTTAACCAATTGGGCCACCCAGGTGCCCCTACTTCCCACATCTTTTGAACCCCCTCTCTTTACGTGGTAATCCTCTGCACTGTGAGCTCCCTGTTTCCAGGGCAATTTTCAAAAACCTCCTGCATTCTCAGACTCCCTTGTGGCTAAGCTGCAGGCATGTGATCTTGGTTTTGTAAATCAGATTCCTTTAAATGGGACTTCACTTGGGAGATGAACCAAAGGAGGAAGCAGATTAAGGAGGGCTTATTCATTCTGCTGATGTGGGGGTGGTAGCGGCTGTGGTGACTTCCTGCTCAGGCCAGTTCTGTGGTGTAGTTCTAGGAATTGTTCCTGGAGGCTGGTCTTGAGCCTGTTTCTCCATCCCACACAGCAATTCTCTGAACTATGTAATAAATTCAATATTTATTCAATAGAATGTATTAGCTCTCAGTAGATGTGTTTCCTACCTACGCTAGCTGCAGTAAATTGTGTTGCTTACAATGAATAGCCCCAATTGATACAACTCCTAATTTTATTCACTGTGAACACTTATGACTTTGGACAAAATAATGTCTTTCTAACAAGGTGAGATTCAATTAAAGTATTTTTCCCTCCTGAAAAAAAAATGTCTGTGACCTACGAAAGAAACATTTTATATTTATTATTTCTTTCTTATTACCTTATTTGCGTTTTCTGGAACATGACTACTTATAAGGTACCTAAAAGTTTTTTATAAAACCAACATGAAAATAATTATGTCTGAATTATATCTATGACATAAATATCACCTAGATATATCATCATTTCATGTCACATCCCTTCCTTCAATCATACTAATAACACTAAGAGACATAAACAAGTCACGATTAGTCAATTTTGTGATATTTGCCCTGGCTATTGAGCTTGAGGTATCAAAAAAGCCACAACTGACTACAGTTTGCCTTGAAATGTTCCTCCCATAA
The DNA here is from genome assembly GCA_028646485.1 of Cryptoprocta ferox. Taxonomy (NCBI): domain Eukaryota; kingdom Metazoa; phylum Chordata; class Mammalia; order Carnivora; family Eupleridae; genus Cryptoprocta; species Cryptoprocta ferox. Next base: position 40,375,337 of record CM053571.1, read on the forward strand.
AGTACTTGTATGTTTCATGTTGTGTAAAACTATTCTTTATTATTTTCAATATTCTGGACAAGTTGTATTTTTACTATACTCACAGTTTTTCTCTTCAGGTTTATGGTGTCTGATTAATTATATTCGAAAATCCAGGAGACAAGGTACAAATAGCTATAGGGAATCTTGTAAACAAAGTTAAGTTAGACAAAATGCTGCATTTTCTTTCATATCCTTTTAACTCTGATTAGTTTGCTGGTTTCTTTTACAGCTACCATAGTAACATTTTAATCTGTCATATGCCCAATTTCCAATTTTAGTTTTTAATAGAAAATATTCTACGCCTAATGATAAATAATCTTATTGTTAGACACATACAATATATATGCACATACACATGTACATATAAAATATGCATTCATTATTAAATATTTCGCACCTAAAATAAATTGTTACTTGGTTCTTATTCAAATCACATAACAAATGGTAGATTTTTACAGATTGGCCTCAATATGAGGAGAGTAATGATTTTCAATTATCTTGTGGTTCAGATAGAGAACTTCTTCCTTTATCCCCACATTCACATATCTGGTCCTACTTTGACTTGCTTCCCGGTGCTACTGCTGATGAGCTAAGTGATTGTGTCTGTGTTGGTTATCTTGTTGGCTCTCAGTTTTCTCATCTCTAAAACAAGGCAACAGAGTCTATGATTCTAAAATTCATCTTTAATGGGCCATTACTTATCTAAATTAGTATTAGTAGTTTTATTACAGACATCATTTCTTGTTATGATTTCATCTGTTATCATTTTTGCAAATGTAGTTTTTACTGACAGTCTATACTATTCTACTGTTTTTCTTCTGTCCCACTTTAAATTCAGAAACATTTTAGCTTGTAGATTTCTTTTTCTTTTCCTAGTACTTTTTTTGTGGAGCTGTGTAGAAGAAATCATCAAGAGGATCTTAAGGTTAATGACAGTTGATTAACAAATTTACTGTATTTAACCAATGATCAGTTTCATTTAACAAAATGCGAGTGACACATTTGCACCATTTTTTTAAAAAAAATACAATTTATTGCCAGGTTAAATGAATACAGTGAATACAGTATGTTCTTGGCTTTAGGAGTAGATTTCCATGATTCATCACTTGCATACAATACCCAGTGCTCATTCCAACAAGTACTCTCCTCAATGCCCATCTCCCATTTTCCCCTCCCCCCCCCCACCATGAACCCGCAGTTTGTTCTCTGTATTTAAGAGTCTCTTATGGTTTGCCTCCCTCTCTGTTTGACACTATTTTTTCCCTTCCCTTCCCCCCTGGTCCTCTGTTGAGTTTCTCAATTTCCACATATTAGTGAAAACATATGATATCTGTCTTTCTCTGACTGACTTATTTCACTTAGCATAATACCCCCCAGTTCCATCCATGTTGTTGCAAATGGCAAGATTTCATTCTTTCTCATTGCCAAATAGTATTCCGTTGTATATCTGGACCACATTTTCTTTATCCACTCATCAGTTGATGGACATTTGGGCTCTTTCCGTAATTTGGCTTTTGTTGATAGTACTGCTATGAACATTGGGTTATATGTGCCTCTGTGAATCAGCACTCCTGTATCCTTTGGATAAATTCCTAGTAGTGCTATTGGTGGGTCATAGGGTAATTTTATTTTTAATTTTTTTAGGAATCTCCACACTTTTCCAGAGTGGCTGCACCAGTTTGCATTCCCACCAACAGTCCATTTGTACCATTTTTAACCAGTTCCCAGTCACTAGCCAATCTGCACAATTAAGAGTGGATCTCAGGAATGGAAAAACTTACATTACCTAAATGTTCCATTGAGTGAATATTTCCATTTCCAATAAACATAGTTCGGATACTTTCACAACTGTCAAATATTTTAAAATTTTGATCCCAAAGCATTGCTGAGATATTCTATGGACAGGGCTAAGTGCTCAGTAGATTCTAAACTATAAAAAGAGGAATATTTATAAGCTTGATACTTCCTCAATCTTTAAACACCTGAGAATCATCCATTAAATGGTATCATTTAGGGTTGTTGGTAGCAAGCGATGTAAATTCACTCTTACTGCATTTATTGGAAAGATGGCATAGCTCAGAGAAGGAAAAGAGAAGCATTAAGAGGTAGACTAAAGAAATAACAGGAACTAGAATGGCTCAGGACCCCTAGGTGTTTTAGGTGCAGAAACAAACACCTTCAAAAGTTAAAGATTCATTAGGGATGAATCAACTCCAAACATTCCAATTGTGTAGACAGGAGTTCACTCCACACTCATTCCAATCCCTTCTCTCTTCTTCCATTATTGGAAATCAGGAAATGAAACTACATGATATCTCAGTCTCAGTTAAGGATATCTGTGTAACATAGTTTAAGACCTGGGCAGAATTTTCCAACCCTCTATTCTCCCTATCTGGAAGGTGGAAATGATACCTGGAGGGGCAGAAGCCAATCTGTAACCATGACAACTGCAATCACAGGCTTGTCTTCCTGATAATATCAATTGACAGTGCTAAATGTATTGGAAACTGCAAGTTGTCCTGATTGACAAGAAGACAGAATTGGAGACCAGATGATGCGCTTAAGAGATTAGGATATGATCATGCAGAGCCACTAGAAGCTCAGCCCTTCTACAGGTTACAGAGCAGAATCATTAAAAGGTTAGAAAGTGAAAGGTCTTGACCAGAATCCATTTTATAAGGAGCTTGTGGTTTCAGCATGATGGATGTTTTAAAGGGAATGGATCTGCAGGCAGGAAGTTCAATCAGGAGATTACCACAGACTGTGTATTCACAGTCAGCAAGCTTTTCAGAGGGAAAGGGTATTGCTATGGACTGAATATCTATGTCCCATCCCCAAATACGTACGTTGAAACTTAATACCCAGTGTGATGGTATTAGGAGGTAGGACCTTTAAAGAGGTAATTAGGTCATGACAGAAGAGGCTTCACCAGTAGGATATTGTCCTTAAGAAAGAGACCTCAGAGAGCTCCTTTGCCCATTCTGCCATGTGAGGACACAGCAAGAAGATGAACTAGGAAGAAGGCTCACACCAGACACTGAAACTGAGAGCACCTTGATCTTGGAATTCCTGGTCTCCAGAACTGTGAGAAATAAATTTCTGTCGTTCATAAGCTACCTAGTCTGTGGTGCTTTGTTATAGCAGCATTAATGAACTAGGATAGACATCATCTTATTCAACACCCAAGTTCCTTAACAGAGAAAAATTACAGATTCTTTTCTACACCCCAGTGCAACTAAGACCTGAGAATTGTCTCATGGTCAGTGCGGACAGGGAGAGACTCATGACACTCAGGAGGAGAGGAGGCCTCCTGACATTCAGCAGGGAGAAGAAGGTCATCTATGTGGTCAAAAATTAATAAACTTCAGAGGTCACTTGAAAAAGGTATTTGTAGATTTCATTATAAAAGAATTAATGTATGTATCAAATAAAACATTAAGGAGATGTTTTGTTAATTTAAACTTCCTTTCTGGAACTACTGGAAAGTGGAACTAATTATGAAAGAGCTGTTCATTCATCAATCTCTAGTGTCCAGGACAATACCTGGAATATCGTTGGTGCTCAAGCAATATTTGTTTATTTTGTATTTGCAGGCACTGTTCTAAGGACAAATTCTTATAACCCTATTCAGATGGTTCAGTTATCCTGATTTTATTTTCTTTATTTTCTTTATTTTTAATTTGTTTAATGATGATTTATTTTCAGAGAGAGAGAGAGAGTTCGAGCAGGGGAGGGACAGAGAGAAAGAGAACCCTTGCACGGTCAGCAGAGTCTGACTTTGGGGTTGATCACATGAACTAGGAGATCATGATCTGAGCTGAAATCGAGTCGGTCACTTAACCAACTGAGCCACCCAAGTGCTCCTCAATTATCCTGATTTTAAAGATGAGAAAATAGGCTAAGACATCCTATGATTTAAACTGAGATCCATGTAACTATGAAGCCCATTATTTTAATCATTGTATTATACTGCCTTTGTGGGGCCTGTGGACTATCCAAGTGATAATATCCAGTAGATAATTAAAAATAAGTGGCAGAAGTTCAAGAGAAAAATCTAGCTTACAGATACACATTTCACAATCTTTTAAGCATTTAAGTTATAATTGAAGGTAAAGAAGTGGAATAACATCACCTGGGCAGTGACCTTCAAACCCTTTGACTACAGTCATAAGAAGATTTTTTAATAGTGACCCATCACACACACACACACACACACACACACACACACACAGATGCATGTGTGTGCGTGTTTCCTATAATAATACTTTTCCTTATTAAATGTGATATATTTTATCATTTTTTTAAATTTATTTGAGAGAGAGTGTGCGCGCACACACACACACAAGTGGGGGAAGGGCAGAGGGAGAGAGAAAGAGAGTCCCAAGCAGTCTCCACACTGTCAGTGCAAAGCCCAACATGGAGCTTGATCTCATGAACCGTGAGATCATGACATGAGCAGAAATCAAGAGTCTGAATGCTTAACTGACTGAACCACCCAGACACGCCTATTTTATTATTTTTAATTCTGTTTTCTTCTGTACAATTCTATTTCATTTAAAACTGTTACTTGCAGTCCACTAGGCTTGATTCCATGATCCAATAATAGGTTGTGCTCTGCAGTTTGGAAACCACTGCCTTTAGTAATCTGTAGTGAAGGAGCCGCCAACTGGCTACCCACTGACCGGATTTGGCATGGAGATGTGTTCTCTTTGGCCGGCATACTCATTTCTGGCATACACATGTGCTACGCTTGACCAAAATTTTAAATATTGGAGATTTCATATAAAAGTTTAAATAAAAGAATCTGGATGCCCAAATTCTTTTGACAAATGAACACTTTTTTTCTACTAGTCATATTACCCATTGCCAGACCTTAACTGTAGCTGAGAAGCAGCCGCCTCCTAGTACCCCTCAGACTCAAGCATTTCTACACGTTATTCTCTCTGATGCTGAATATCAGCTGCCATTTAAGGTTGTGCTTTTGTTCTTTCTGTTGTTGTTATTTCCTAATAAGAGAAAAAGTAGTTCTTTACTGCATCAGAGAGCAAGAGAACCACATTATTTTTCTCGCATGCAGCCTGATTCATTTATTTATGCTATCTTCAGATCCCTGTAAGCACTTTGGTTTGTGAATCATAGTATAACCTGTGAAAGACTGAGTGTCAAGGATGGAACCCTAGGTAATACCCACAATAAAGGAAAGAAGAAAAAGAGCCCAGAAAGATACAAAAAGGGAATAACCAAAGGGGTAGGAGGAAACCCTTTATGGGGTTAAGAATAGAATGTTAAGGACATGAGGGGTCAAGAGCATCCAATTCAAGCTGTGCGGTCTCTCTTAAGTCAAAAGCGTTTGTGGATGTAATTAACAAAGCTTCTAAAGAAGATTCCACTCTCTTTAGATGATTCATCTCAATGTCTGATTCCCACTGTCAGGAAGAAACATAAATAAAGGATTTCACAGAGCAGGACCTGTCTTAACATGCCAGCATTCAGAGGATGAGGGTACTAAATGCAGTAGCCAGATATGATTTTCGTGGTGGTGTCTTTTGGATTGAACAAGAATGTAGGTCCTGCACATGTCCTGCTATTTAGAGTTAGGTTCATGAGACAAAAGTGGAAACGGAAGTGCCTGTCTCAGTGTGGATTGGGACTGAGCACTTAAGCATAATTTTAGCCATCCATTGACGTGTCTCAAATCACTTACCACTGATGGGTCCAAGAGCCTGGGACAATAACTGAGGTCAGAACCGTGGCATCATAATATTTTTATTAAGCTTTGCATCTATCCTAGCGGCAGCTCACTGTCATGGCACATCATTGGGGTAGACATATAAACTGAGTTGAAGTCCTAGGAATAAGGCTTTGTGAGGTTTTAGGTCACAGAAGAAAGTCATTTGCAATCAGCATTAACTAAGAATACTCAGTTAATAATATAGATAATTTGAAGAAATTGCAGGTCTTAAATTTCCAATGCATCCCGAAAGAATCAAAAGCTCCGTGGGCATTAACAATTAAATATTGCATTTGACACTTCAAAGGAGAGAAACAAACAAAATGAGCTCTGCTGTAATTTTCCCAAAAATGCTAAACTCTGACCCCAAAAACAAAAATAATTTTTAAAAGGATTTTCTACCTTATCACTAATCTTTTTTTTCTTTCATAATAAAGGAAGAAGAAGAAACAAAAAGAAAAGACAGACTATTCTTGCCTAAGTGTCTTGGAAGCAGAGGAGTGTTTGCTTTTCTTTTGTTCTTTCAAATCCCAGGGAAGGATGCGGGCTGGGGCTGCTCTTTGCCTTTTCATCTGCCAGGAAATAGCACACAAAGGCAAGGCTTCCCTGAGCAGGGCAGAGACATTGTGTTTTCTTTTTTTGATTCCCTGTTGAGCTGAGACTTTAAAAAAAAAAAAAAATCTGCCCACTGTGCTTCGCTTGTATTGTAAGCACCATGACTTGTTTTTTTTTCTTTGTATATCACATTTCCCATGTTTTATCATGTTAGTAAGTTAAAATGAAGGCACATTTTAAAGTGTTCACAAGTGGAAAATCTTTATTTCTTTGATTATGAATAAAGGTAGAGCTGCTAAAATATTCTAAGAGTAGATTTGCCTAGAATTAATGTACATAAAATATTCCACAGGTTATGTAGCCAGCCATAACATGAAGAAAATCTCCAAGATCTAAGATTTTACAATAAATGAAATCATACATATAGATAATAAATGTTATAATGAGAATTTCATTTTCTGCAAAGATATTGTCAAGTATAGGACAAAATGACCAACATAATATGTAGGGTAAAAATGATTTATTAGTATTTAACAGTCTTGAAGAGGGTCACTTTCTTACCCAAAACTCATCAGTGAAATAAATCCCTCCTCCTCTGGGGAGGGATACCAAGAGTGTGTCTAGTTTAGCTGAAATCTCACCATAGGAAGCCTGAGGCTAAGAAGGAAGGAGAGGGTCCTTGAGAGGATCCTGCAGACCTTGTAGAGACCTAGGAGTGATGCTTGTACTCAGGTTGCAGGGGGAGACATAATGAGAGAATGAGGGGCCATGCATGTTTGGAACACACAAAGATAAATAAATGATAGCTCTTGTGATTAAGATAGATATGGCCCCCAATTGCAATGGAGTCTTGTTATGTATAATACTGATATTTTACATGTATTTTGCATACCTTCTGTTCTGTGAGGTATGCTGTTGTGAGGCGGTAATAGAAGACTATTATAATTTTACTAATATTCTCATTTTATAGGTAAGGGAACCAAGGCTTAGAGACCTGCCCATAATCACTCAGTGAGGGTGTGCAGCATCTGGATCTAGAGTTCAAACCTTCTTCTTGGCTGTGAATGAGTTCTTACAAAGGGAGATCATGTGGTTATAACCCTTGGCCTTCCAGTGGAGGTATGTCCTTTCATCAGTGTTTGAAAGCTAACTATAGATACCTGAGATCATTAGGCTTTTGCAGTGCTCTGTGTATTTTATGGGGTTAATTATAACCAGTCTTGAGATTGCAGTCACCTTTCCATAACCATTCCTTGACTCAATAACTGTTTACCGAAAGAGGAACTAGGAGACATTCAATGTATAATTATTGAATAAATTGCAAGAACTGCTTTGGGTATAGCAAGATCAATGTATTTCCAGGCCATGGCTAATCATAAAATGTAAAAAGTAATGATTTGCTTCTCACATTTTTTTTAATTTTATGGTAATAAGGCCCACCTTAAAGTTTCGAAGGCTATTTTTTTCATAGTTTACCTTCAACTATGGTTGCAGATGGATGGCTGAGATTGTTGCTAAAGGAAATTAAGCATGGAAAAGAGGAAATAAAGAAGCACAGGCTGGTCTGAGGGTTAGAAGCAGCAGCGGTCAGCATCCAGCAGCAGCGATGGGAAGGACAACTTTGGTAGAGTGTCCAGTGGCCATGACCAGCCAGGATGAGGGCGGCATCATTCCAGTCAGTTCTCAGTGTCATTTTCATTGTGGTTCTGGCCCTCTAGCCATGGTTCCCGCCTACTTTCTAAGCCTATTTCTGCAGCTATCCTCACTGTTCTTTCTTTCTTTCTTTCTTTCTTTCTTTCTTTCTTTCTTTCTTTCTTTCTTTTTTTCTTAATGTTTATTTATTTTTGAGAGAGACAGAATGTAAGCAAGGGAGGGAGGGCAGGGAGAGAGGGGGAGACACAGAATCCAAAGCAGGCTCCAGGCTCTGCACTGTCCGCACAGAGCCCGTTGTGGGGCTCAAACTCACAAACCGTGAGATCATGACCTGAGCCAAAGTTGGAAACCTAACCAACTGAGCCACTCAGGTGTCCCTAACCTCACTGTTCTATGAGCCATGCTATGTCCTTCCAGTAAATACCTGTTGGCCTAAATTGGCTAGAGTTAGATTCTGTTGCTTGCAAATTAAAAAAAAAATCCCAATTGATGCATTTACAGCTGGATTTACTTGTTCACGCCACAAGTATGTATGGACCGAGGAATGTGTGCTCATCACTATCTTCGATATTAAGGATAACAACAATGGATCAACAAGGTACTTCCTTTATGAAGATGCAATTTTAGTTAGGTGTTAAAAGACCATAAATGAGAAAACAAATGAGCAAAATAATGTCAGTGAGTGACAAGTGTTATGGAGAAAAAAAATCACAGGCCTGGGTGAGAGGGCTGTTCCATTTTGGATTGGGAGCCTTTAGAACATCTCTCTGGGGAGGTGGTATTTGACCTGAGACCAGAATGAAAAACAACAATACAACAAGACAGTAATGGGTAAGTCTCAGGGCAATATATTCCAGGCAGAGGGACTAGCAGGAGCAAGGGTCCTGAGGTGGGAATGAATTTGATGTGTTCGAGCAACATTAAAAAGGAAAATACAGGTAGAGCCCAGCAAACAAGTGGGGAGGAGTGAAGATGAATGCAGACAGAGGCCAGAGCTTGGAGGGCCTTGTAAGTCACAGTTAGGGCTTCTGATTTTGTTCTAAGGATTTTAAGTAAGGAAGTGAGAGAAATTCATATTCTAAAAAGATGGTTCTGATGGTGTGTGGAGAACGGATCACGAAAAGACAAAAGAACCACAGGATCTGTTGGGTGCCTGTTCCAAGAGTCTGGACCAGATGGAAGAGGTTAGTGGGGACAGAGTGAGGAAAGCATATGCCACCAGCTGCTTCTCTTACACCTCTGGAAAACAGTTTATGTTCATCAAGGGACCGTGAACCAGGGCCACCATGTAAATGCTTGAATAAACACTTCCACTTCCAAGCAACTGAGAAAGTCCAGGCAGTTTCTTTGTTTAATTTTTGTGTAATTTTCCATTCCATTCAGCTGAAAAGAACAGTCAGGCAAATATGACTGCTCAATTCTTTGGCTTTGTGATAGAGAGAAACAGAACATAATGCCCCCAAAACCAAAATTCATTTTCCTCACACCAAGATGTTTTCTCAGTTAATTCAAGGTTTCATGACAAACCATGTTTGCTTAAAATTGTAGAAATGTAGGCTGGTCAAAGTCATTCTACAAACAGTGGTCTTAATCTAAAATATTTATGTGTAAATGTGTAATACTGTTTTGTGTATAGTTAAACAAGTCAGATATTTTAGAAACATGGTGCCTGGTGTTTGCTCAAGTTCTTTATAATTAACTCCGTAAAACCAGTACAAAAAATTATCGACAGCAAATACTGATTACTTATCACTGTTTATTGATTCTATTAATACTTCTGTGAAACCATTCCTAATCTTAAATAAGAACATGAAAGAACAGTTTATGAAATAATTCAACAAAAAGTTCTTATTTTGCCTTTTGCAACAATATGGAATCTTTTGATGCTATTAAAAATTACTGATGGACAACAAGATGGATAATTAAGATATTATCTAATTAATAAATTGGCTCACATTGTCTCCATGTATAAATGGTTTGACTTTTAAATGAAATAATTAGTAAGATCAGTCAAATGTCAATTCAGCTAATACATTTTTTTAGTCCTCTTTGAATGAATTATTTCTTCTCAGTTAATTATGCCTGAAGGAGATGTATTTTTGTATTTAGCTGTGCCAAATGTCATTTTAAATTTGCCTTACAAGGAGAGGGCCTTATGGAGCTAAGTTTTAATTGGACACAGTGGAAATACTGGTAACATCAACTTGATTTTAGGCAGGAGATCAAAACTAAGACATCGAAAGATAATTTTCAGGTGTCAGGAAGGGGACAGGATCTAAGTTTTATGGAAAACCTACTCTCTATTAGATATTGTGCTAAGCATTTTAAATATATAAGCTTATCTATTTAAGATAAGAGTCCTGTGAAGAAGCCTATAAAGAAGGCAGCCCCAAAGGATGACACATCTACTAAGTACTGAGTGGCTGAACAAAGATTAAATCTGTGTCTATCTATCTACAAATATTTTGTACTTTTCCTGATTCTTGTTAAATCTCCCTCAGTGTTCCCTCAGTGGTTAAGTCCAACTTTTTCCATTATTTCTGCCCCACCCCTATTCTAATTAGAACTTTTCACACTATAAGTAAGTTCACCTGACACCTTAAAAAATATTTGCTTTTCTTCTGATTGTGAAAGTGATATATACTTGCAGAAAACTTGGAAACCACAGAAGAATTTTAAAGATATCATATGTTCTTTGAACATAAAAATAACCTCTGTTAATGGTTTGATGTCATTAATGTCTTTCTCTTCAGTATTTTTCATACAAATTTGGTATTATATTTCATCTCCAGTTTCGTATTCTGCTGGGTTTATCTTTTATTGTATCATTATCTTTTTTCTACTTCATTAAATATCCTTTGAAAATGTAATATTTATATGGTACAAACCACCCTTTGGAATAGATGTATTAGAATACATTTAATTATTCTCTCATATATAAATATAAGTTTAATCAATTTTTCTTCTTTTTAAATCCTATTATAATAAATATACCTATTTGCCCACTTTTCTGATGACTTGCTACAAATGCATTCCTATAAGTAGAATCCTTGTATTTAAAACACATATTTTTATTTTTTTTTATTTTTTTTGAAAAATACTTTTCATTTTATTTATGTGTAGCATATAATCAGAAAAATGAACACTTGTCATAAATGTGTGGCTCAGTGGATTTTCACAAAGTGAACACACTCGTGGCCAAAGTCAAGAAATAGAATATAAGTTTCATGAGGGAGCTCCCAGGTGTGAAATGTTCTATGTCTTGATTATGGTGGTGGCTACACAACTGTATGCCTTTGCCAAAACTCATTGGACTGTGGTGCACTTATAAAAAAAAAAAATTGAATTTCATCATATGTAAATGTTACCTCAACACAAAACAAATAAAGAAGACATTACCATCACTCCTGTGCCACCTTGCTGTTAGTACCCACTTCCCACCAAAAGTAATCAGTATCATGACACCATATTGGTTTTGCCTGATTTTGAACATCGAGTCAATGGAATCCTCCAGCATATGCTCCCAGAGGTCTGGCATCTTTTGTTAAATATGACATTGT
>CM053571.1:40394446-40447274 GCA_028646485.1 Cryptoprocta ferox
GGGGAGCAGAAACTTTTTATTTTGATGTAGTCTCAGTAGTTTATTTTTACTTTTATTTCCCTTGACTCAGGGGACATATCTAGAAAAATGTTGCCATGGCCAATGTCAGAGAAATTACTACCTGTGTTCTCTTCTAGGATTTTTATGGTTTCAAGTTTCTCATTTAGGTCTTTAATCCATTCTGAACTTATTTTTGTATATGCTGTAAGAAAGTGGTCCAGTTTTGTTTTCTTTTGCATGTAGCTGTCCACTTTTCCCAGCACCATTTGTTGAAGAGACTGTCTTTTTCCCATTGTATATTCATTCATCTTTTGTGGAAGATTTATTGGCCATATATTTGTGGGTTTATTTCCTGTTTTTCTATTCTGTTCCATTAATCTATGTGTCTATTTTTATTCTAGTACCATACTTTTTTGATTACTGCAGCTTCGTAATATAACTTCAAGTCTGGAATTGTGATGCCTCAAGTTTTGGTCTTCTTTTTCAAGATTGTTTTGGCTATTTGGGGTCTTTTGTGGTTTTATACAAATTTTAGGATTATTTGTTCTAGTTTTTGGAACATGCTATTGGTATTTTTTAAAAAATTATTAGTATACAACACATGTATATTATTTTATAATTTTTTTAATGTTTATTTATTTTTGAGAGAGATACAGAGTGTGAGTAGGGGAGGAACAGAGAGAGAGGGAGACACAGAACCCAAAGCAGGTTCCAGGCTCTGAGCTGTCAGCACAGAGCCTGACATGGGGCTTGAACCCATGAACCGTGAGATCATGACTTGAGCCAAAGTCAGATGCTTATCCAACTGAGCCACCCAGGTGCCCTATTTTTTTTTTAATTTTTCTGTCTTTATTTTATTTTGAGAGAGAGAGAGACAGAGTGTGAGCAGGAGAGGGGCAGAGAGAGAGGGAGACACAGAATCTGAAGCAGGCTCCAGGCTCTGAGTTGTCAGCACAGAGCCCAACGTGGGGCTCAAACCCACGGACTGTGAGATCATGACCTGGGCGGAAGTCGGCCGCTTAACCAACTGAGCCACCCAGGCGCCCCAGGAGACGCCCTATTTTGATTGGGATTGCATTTCATGTGTAGATTGCTTTGGGTAGTATAGATATTTTAACAATGTTTGTTCTTCCAACTCATGAGCATAGAATGTCTTTCCATTTCTTTAATTTCTTTCATCAGTGTTTTATAATTTTCAAAATACAGGTCTTTCACCTCTTTGGCTAAGTTTATTCCCAGATATTTTATTGTTTTTGGTGCAATTGTAAATGGATTGTTTTTTTAATTTCACTTTTGCTGCTTCGTTATTAGTGTATAAAAATGCAACAGATTTCTGTACTTTGGTTTTGTATCCTGTGACTTCACTGAACTCATTCATCAGTTCTAGTAGTTTTTTGATGGAGTTTTTCAGGTTTTCTGTATATAGAATCATGTCATTTGCAAATAATGAGAGTTTTACTTCTTCCTTAACCAATTTGTGTGCCTTTTATTCTTTTTGTTGTCTAATTGCTGTGGCTAGGACTTTCAGCCCTTTGTTGAATATCCCATGAATATGATACATGTTTATCCATTCTCTTTTTAATGGACACATGGGTTGTTTCCAGTTTTGCAATATTATGAATAACGCTATTATGAACAGTCTTAAACAAGTTTTTCTGTAGAATTATATTTTCATTTATTTTGGTAACTATTAGGAATGAGATCGCTAGGTTATAGAGTAGGTGTGTGTTTATTTTATAAGAACAGCCAGACAATTTTCAATGGTTCTACTATTTACATTCCCACCGACAATGTATGAGGGTTCCAGATGTTCCACATTCTCATCAACATTTGGTGTTGTCAGTTTTTAAAATTTTTGCCATTCTGGTTGTCATATAATGAAATCTCATTGTGGCTTTAATTTGAGTGTCTCTGATGAATAATGATGCTGAGAGCATTTCCATGTGTTTACTGATGATTTGTATATCTTGTTTTATGAATTGTCAATCCGAACCTTTTGTCTATTTTTTAAATTGGGTTATATGTTACTGAGACAATCTTTTTTTGTGTATTCTAGATACCAGTTTTGCAGAGTATCTTCTTTCAATGCATTGGTTGCCTGTTCATTTCTTAATAGTGTCTTTTGATAAGCAGAAGTTTTTGTTGCAGTATAACTTAACAATTTTATTTAACTGATAACACATTTTGTGATCCATCTGTATTCTCTTTTTCTAAAAGATTTATGACTTTAGCTTTCACATTTAGATTTATGATGTGCCTCAAATTAATATTTGTGTATGGCATGAAATAGGAAATAAAGTTCGGTATGTTCTATGTGTATATCCACCTGTTCTAGCACCGGTTGGTGAAAAACTTTTCATTACTCAATGGGATCCTTTAACATTTAATGTCATTATTGACATAGTTGGATTTGGGTCTACCATTTTATTTTTGGCTCTCTGTATGTCCCATTTGTTTTCCTTTAGCTTATTTGAATAATTTTTAGAATCCCATCTGAATTTGCCTATTGACTTTTTAGCTATCTATACCTCTTCATATTAATTTTATTGATTGCTGTAGGAATTAAAATAGATACCCTTAACTTTTCACAGCATACTTAAAATATTGTACCGCTTTGTAGCAATTTTGTAATTTATTCCATTCTTTCCTTTATGCTATAGTTTTTATATGTACTGCATATTTTTTTCCTAAACCTGATAAGACAGTGTTTTGATTTTTGGTTAAACAATCATATGTATTTTAAAGAAATTATAGGGAAAAAGTGTTTATATTTACCCACATATTTACCTACATGACCAATCAGCTATTTAGTTTTTTCAAGTTTGTCTTTCTAAATGTGTCTTACAACATCATTTTTCTCTTTATTCTATCATTGTATTTGTCTTCATAGTACCTCATGACTAGATAATATCTCTTAGCTAATCACCTTTCCTTCAGACTCCCTGTTCTCAGTTATTCTCTCCCCAGTATCATAATGAGAAATACAGCAGCAATGAGGAGTCCCTGTGCAATTTGAGAAGAAAGTTAACATGTAGAACCTAACTCAGTGAATTGCCTCTAAGTCGAGCCTATTTTCGACAATTTTATATTCTATGCATTGCCTTGTATTGGGCTTTGCACAAAGAAGACATTCAATGAATATTTATTAGATTGTTGGATGAACAAAAGAACTCTTTTTTTCTTACGCACAATGAAGGAGAACCTGTGTTACTAACACAGTTACTGCTCTGAAAGCTGATAATAACAACTAACAAGAGATGCATTACATGGTATTGCTTCTCAGTGAAAATACACAAGTCACAAACAAATCTATTTCACTTTGTGCATAAAATAAAGGATGATTATAGACAGTCAAGAGAATCCTTTGGGAAAAGGGATCAACATTTATGAATCATCCAGAAATCTGTCCATCATATAGCATATGTCATATCAATCAATACACGGCAGTTTAATTTCAGAATGAAAAGACCTAAAAGTTGACCTGCACTCAGGATATTAAATTCATGATCTAGTATTATTGCCACAAACATGGTGTCAGCTTATAAATGTCTCCAAGTACCTGTTTTATTTTCTAAGAGATGCAAACTAAGATGCTAAATGGTATTTTCCCTTCTTCTCCTTCTCCTTCTTTACTTTTTGCTTTCTTTTTGTGGAAGCAGGTACATTTTATGCTCCTTCAGCTAAATAAACTACTGAATTTATAAGCTGAGAAGAGACTCCTCAAAATGACAGACAAGAGGGGTCTCAGATTAACTCAACAGCTGGATTTCTACACCAAGACCTGCTAAGAAAAATGAGCTATGGGGAGCTAAAGAGAAAAGGAGGATAGTTTAATTAAAACTGGCTCAGGATGGAAACCTTAATGAATTGCAGTCCCAGAGCAGAGCAGATCTCGAGACCTGAAAGTCCTAAGGGAACTGTCAATAATAAAGATGCAATTATCTGAACGGATTGCTCACGAGACTCAACTTGTTTTTGATAGTGCCACGTGTTGTTTCTCAGGGCATAATGATTTGGCAGAGAAATAACCTGGCAGAGTGTGCCGAAAATAGCTGCTTTATAATTACATTGCTACTTTCTGTAAATCTGATAATGAGGTAATATCTGGTATGCAAAAATTAATCATGCGTTCAGAGAGTTCCGTATTAAATGTCACATGAGTGAAATTTCCACTCAGTAGATACAACCTAGTCACAAAAACCTCTGGGAAACTGAGTTCAAAAACCAATTATGGATAAAAGAAGCCAGATTTGCCTTCAGGTTTACAACGTCAATCTTATTAGAGCAGAGAGGAAAATTTCAATCTAGTGAAAGGACACGGTCTCATGCTGTCCCTGCAGTGTCCTGAATGGATCTGAGGGATGACAGGAGGCTGAGTGAATCTTTGGGAACACTTGCAGAAGTCTGATGTGTTTATACTGTTGTTAATTAAAGCCCCTATTTGCTACCACTTCTGTAACAAATTGCCACAAACGAAGTAGTATAATGATAAAGTTTATTATTTTACAATTCTGTAGGACAGAAGTCTAAAATGTGTCCACAGGGCTGCCTTTCTGGAGATGTTAGAGGATAATCTATTTCTTGCCTTTTCCAGTCTTTAGAGGTTGTCTGCATTTCTTGACCCATGGTCCCTTCCTCCATCTTTTTAAAAAAAAATTTTAATGTTTGTTTTTTTTAGAGAGAGAGAGAGAGACAGAACATGAGCAGGGGAGGGTCAGAGAGAGAGAGGGAGACCCAAAACTGAAGCAGGATTCAGACTCTGAACTGTCAGCACAGAGCCGGACGCGGGGCTCGAACGCACGAACGAACGCACGAACGAAAGCACGAACCGTGAGATCATGATCTGAGCTGAAGTCTGGCACCTAAGCAACTGAGCCACCCAGGCGCCCCTCCCTCCCTCCATCTTTAAAGCCAATATTGCAGCATCTTCTTCCCTCTCTGACCTCTGCTTCCATACACACATCTCTCTGACTCTAATCCTCCTACCTCCCTCTTATAAGGACTCTTCTGATCACGTTGGGCCCACTTTCATAATCCAAGATAATCTCCCCATCTCACGATCTTTAACTTAATCACACCTGTACAATCTCTTTTACCAGGTACGATATAATATTTACAGGTTCTGGAAATAGGATGTGGACATGTTGAGGCGCCATTATTCAGCCTTCTATATCTCCCAAAAGATCAGAAAGATTTGTAGTAGAAATTAGCCACCTTTAAGTGTTAAGGTATAGATTTATAGTATTTTATACTTGATATGGTGATGGCTACATCCATTGGTTGTGTCAGCTGTGAATGCCAGGAGATTACTACAGAGAAGCTCAAATTGGGTAAGGAGGTTATTACTGGTCATTCAATAGAAAGTCCAAACAAAGGCAAGTCCATGGTTTCTCATGTTCTCCTTTCCTGCTCTGCCATCCTTAGGGTGACTGAGGCACTTGATGTGTCCTACCAGGTTTCCAGGCAGGAAAAAGCAAAGCAGAAGGGGCAATGCTAATAGACTTCCGTTTGCATCCTTCCCCATCCTTATCAATCAGTGATTGGATAAGACTGGCTCTTGTGTTTTCAAAAATGTGTCACCTGCTCAAATTTGCCGCAAGAGTCCACCAATAATAACGAAAATCAACCACAGTGTGTTTACATGTATCCCAAATAACAAATATTTTAAAATAAAATTATTTAAATGGACCCAAATGATAGCTATGGTTGTAGTTTGCTTCTAAGCAAATTAGCTGATTTTTAAATTTTTTAAGTGACTGAATCGATAGGTTATCTCATCACTTGTAAGTCAGCCTCTTGTAAGCACACACCACTTTTCTAGGCACTTCCCTTTCATGGTCACATAGATCCAGGGCAGCCATTTTGTCAAACATATCTATGGTTCTTGTTCCCAGTTGATAGTTGGGTCAAAAATCCCAGTATCTTTTCTGCACCCCACCTGTTGGCCACAGTTGCTTCACCTAAGACTGGACAACAACTGAGAAAAACTGGCTAGTCTTTTGCCTCAGAATTTTAAAATTGGAACGGAGAGAAAGAAGATTACTCTCTTCCTGGATGATTGAATTATAACACGTAAATCAGGGAGCTAATGATCTCCATGTTTCATGTGTTGGCTGGGGAGCAGAGGAAGCTAGTCCTCAGAGAAAAACCGTGGAGTAGAAGAGCAGAAAGGAGCACAGACAAAGTCCTGGTTCTAGATTCTGGGAGCCCAGCCATATTCCTGTGCTAGGTTTGGTTGCTGACTTTTAGTTATGAGAATGCTGGGGTTAGTTCACTGGGGCATTCTCTTATTTACAACCCAGATATAACTGTATATAATGTAGGATTATTACTGATCCATAAAGACTATGTCTGTAAAAGAACTACTGATGTTATAACAAAAGAAATCACTTTCATTAATTCAAAGGCAGAATTATGACTGCTAGGCTATAATTAATCAAACCAGTCTTATTTTTCACATACTCTTACTACGTCATACACTATAGTAACATGATAAAGGATTTGAAATAGCAATAATACAATTCAGGACATATGCATAAAATCTGGAAGAGTGCCATATATCAGAAAGAAAATTTGAAGTACTTTTATAGAAATGAAATAAGTGTTTATTTCAGACTTTACTTCAAACCTCTGGCATAGACTAGAAATGACTTCACTGTAGTACGAAAAGATTTATTATCCTTAAAAGGCTTCGTTTGGGATTCACTAAGTTTGGAAATTAAGAAAATGCCGTATTTCTATTATTCACAGGAAACCATCTCTTAATATTTAAGATGAAAACAACTTTATCAATAGCTGACAGTTCAGAAACCAATTATATTTCATTTAAAATACAGTCTGACATAAAGCACCAAAATGTGGATCTGCAGTGGTGAGAGAGTGTGCTAGATTACATATTACATTGCTAATTCGTAACGTTTCTTTCTAAAACTGCAAGCAAAGCCATCTCAAACATCTTGTTAATGAGCCTTATTCCACCTCCTCTGGGAATGCAGACAGGGTTTTTGCTTCCAGCCCTTCTGGAGGCAAATAAGGAAATGGAACTGACTGGGCTATATAAATCCAGATGAAACCCTCATATGAAGAGATTCTCATTTGTGCCATCTGCTCAGGCTGAACTGGAGATGAAATTATAAGGTGTCATTGGCACAGTCCCTGGAGAACTGTCACCAAATGATCTTCCTCCAAATTTGCCTTCAACTAATCACAAGCTGCTTTAATTCCTTCTACTGTGTTCATCATCACGTCACCGCCCTCAGATTTTCCCATCCCCGACACAGCTGACCAGCCCTTTTCTTGAAATGTGCCTCTCTGACATGCAACTTTCTGAACATACTTTCAGACTTTTGTGTGTCTTCTCAATATGCCTGTTTTCCCTCCCCCATGTGCTAAATGTGGGCATTTTGGAACATTTTATCCTCAACTACCTCATCATTAATCCCTGTACTTTGCCCCTGGAGTTTCCACTGACATCTTTGTGCAAATTTCCAAATCTTTCCTTGAGTTTTATTTCTATTCCTCCATTAGCCAACGGGATACCAAGTACACTGGCCCATCAATAAATCAAAAGCTTCCCACATCTTTGAACCCCCAAAGCGTTCTGACTTTCCTACTGCTACTAATGGTACTGTTAATTCATAGTCTTCCAGGCTTAAAAAGGGGAAGCAGAGTTTTGTTTTGTTTTGTTTTGTTTTTGTTTTTGTTTCTGTTTTTACTTTCCCTCCCATATTAAAAGTTGACAAGTTCTGGCTAGACTTTCTTAGTACTTTTGACCCCACTTGTTCCTTATTCTAGTTTTTACCGCCATCATTTTGGCCCTCCTTAGCTTTGCATTTAGACTATGGTGACTGTGAGGAAGGTGCTCACTGCCGCCTCAGAGGCTGCAGGTGAGATTTCACCGTGACCGCCTTGGTCCCCAGCTCAGCCACTGCAGATACACTGAGGCTTTCCACATCCAAGAAATAAATCTCAGGAGCCTCTGAACTGACAAAACCCCATGCTCACTTTATTATAACATCTGAGAGGCCAGGCTCGATGGGAAAACAACAGAGAAGACTTCTTCGTATTCTGCAAGGTAGAGGTTCTGCTGTTTTGTAATCTGGCCATATTAGAATACATGTTTTTTCAATGCAGAGGGGAGCTCCTAATGAAATGAAGATAACAGTTACCCAGTAGCCTTCAGAGGTATTTCGTTAGTACCCTTTTAGGCTGTTACTCTTAGCTTTATTGTCTACCTATGTCTTCTACTAACACTTTTTTAAAAATTAATGTTTATTTATTTTTGAGAGAGAGACAGACAGAGACAGAGCGTGAGTGGGAGAGGGGCAGAGAGAGAGAGAGGGAGACACAGAAACTGAAGCAGGCTCCAGGCTCTGCGCTGTCAGCACAGAGCTCGATGCAGGGCTCCAACTCACAGTCCGCAACATCTTGACCTGAGCCGAAGTCAGGCACTTAACCAACTGAGCCACCTGGGCACCCCTCTGCTAACACTTATCAGGCAGTTTGGGTGTGTAAACAATGATGGTTTATAAGACCAGCAGCCCAGAGTAAGGAAACGTCTGCACTTTCTCCTGCCTTTCTCCTTTCGTACTCTCTGTGGAGCAAGAGGACCTTGTCAGCTGGCTCTTGACCTACCAAATAAAATAAGCACT
The DNA here is from genome assembly GCA_028646485.1 of Cryptoprocta ferox. NCBI lineage: Eukaryota > Metazoa > Chordata > Mammalia > Carnivora > Eupleridae > Cryptoprocta > Cryptoprocta ferox. The sequence goes on from CM053571.1 coordinate 40,403,098, forward strand.
GGCACATGTTATGGACAGAAGCAGTCAATTTGGGAATATATTCCTGGGTTATCAGTGTGGAACACACCTTTCTGAAATCAAACAGAGCCAACCAGTTTCTGGTATTAACTTTGTTTACAGGCTTAATCCTGTAGCTTTCTGTCTGATAAACCTGTTTCTGTATCTTCTAATTCTGTGGCTTGTCTGGTGAGAGGAATGATTGAATTAGCTTATGCTCTTTTTAATTAGGAAAAAAGTACATTACCAAGAACATGCTAATTATTCATATATACTAAAATGTGTGATATAAATAGAAGCTTCATTAACTCAGAAACTTGACTATTTCTTTTATGCAAAAGTAAAATTTCTTGTTTTAAAAAATTCTGTAAGAGACACAATGCCCGTATTCAGGTGAATCTCCTAATCATTTTAATATTCTTGAAAAGTATACTGGTTAGCAGTGTAAAACTTAAAATCCTAATCATAAGAATTGCTTTTTTATTGTAAAATGCCTTTTACGATATTTGATTGCCTCTGAAATCTAGATGCATCTTATAATCAATAGCAAATGAAATTGTCCAGCCACCAGGGAGAAGGTAAGTTGATAAGTAATTGTCCATGACTAGACATATGTGTATGAGCTATTGATCAATCAATTGTCACCTTAATTAGAACTTTGCATTAGTAACATCACACTCTGGTGAATTTTAAACTCAAACCCTCAACTCTCAGTTAAATTTCTTTTAAAATTGATAGATATTATTATGCAGTCTTGAAATGAAAATTATTTTATATCTGGAAGATCATCTGCTTTGCCCCAGGTGATAAATTGAAAGCCAGTAGAAAGTGCCAAATTAGGGGGAAGAGAGAATTTTCTAAGATAGCAAAGACTGGTCTAGACAATGCGAGCATCATGGAAGTCTAGCACCACAGCATCAAACGTTCATCTGTTTAAAGGTCCCAGCTGGCTTATAAAATAAGCTATTTAACTTCCAGTGATACATAATTTAATTACTAGATGCAAAACTACAAATTTAGCTATATTTTAGCTTTCTGAAAAGCTGTGTGCCATTGTAATGGTATATATGGCTCCTGAAGGCCAAGAGTGATTTAGAAAAATCTTTATATTCTAAATGTGAAGAAGAGTTAAATCACTCTTTCTCAATGTATGTTGGTGGACTACCTGTGTCAGGATTCACTGAGATGCTTGCTTAGAATCGAGTGCATCCCTGGGGTCCACTGCTTATCCTTGAAGTTATAATATAAAAGGGCCAGGAATATGCATTTTAACGAGCTCCCACAATGACTCTGATGTACTTTAACAATTGAAGACTATTCTTAGATTCGTAGTTTGAGTGAGTGCAATCCTGAGAAATAAGGTAGAATGCAAATATATGTACCATTTATGGTTTATTAAGCTAAAAAGATTGTGAACATTTAATATAATATTTTTCAAGCAAAAAGAGAGTTAAGGTGAATCCTACAGTCTAAGATATTTTACAATGTAAGAAGTGTGATATTTTAACAACAGCGAGCTTACAAATCATATATAAAAAGGATGCATTTGAGTTGCTTTACGAATGTTCTTAGTAGAACTATACAGGTATTTAAAAAAACTATATGGGTATGATCCATATACACACGTTAAGCTAAGTCACTCTTGTCACCAAGGCATAAGTCCTGAAATGTAGCCTACAGTTACGTCTGGAAAAATTTAGTTCATTTGTTCAAGGTAGTGATCCAAGTCACCTCAGTTGGGGAAAAACATTTGAATACTGTTTAGAAAAAAGCCTCATGTTGAAGAGTAGCATAGATATAAATTACTAAGTCAAGCGCCTGGTAGATACTCTCAACCAGGATGATTTTACCTCCCAAGAAATATTTTTGATGGTGACACCAGGGTGGAGGAAAGGAGAGATACTGGCAGCCAGAAATGCTGCTAAACTCTTTCAGTGCACAAGACCCCACAACAAAGAACTACCCAGCCCACAATATCAGTGGTGCTAAGATTGAAAAACTCTGTTCTAATGAATAATCCTCTGCAATCTCCAGTTTTTTAGGCTGATTCTGGATTTAGAAAAGAAAAACAAGATACAAATAAAATAACCTATTTGTCTTCAACAAAAAAATAGCACCAGGGGCGCCATGGTAGCTGTCAGTGAAGCATCTGACTTCGGCTCAGGTCATGATCTCGTGGTTTGTGAGTTTAGGCCCCGCATTCAGGGTGTCAGCAGAAAGCCCACTCAGATCCTCTGTTCCCCCCTCTCTCTCTGCCACTCCCCTACTTGTGCTCTTTCTCTGTCTCTCTCAAAATAAATAAATAAACTTAAAAAAATAGCACCATAATTTTAAAATATGTCAGGGAAGAACAAACTACTTACCTTCTCCCTAGCGGCTGGACAACTTCATTTGATAGTGATTGTAAGATGTATCTAGATTTCAGAGGCAATCAAATATGGCAAAAGCTATTTTACAATAAAAAAGCAATTCTTATGATTAGAATTTTAAGTCTAAGTTGTACACTGCTAATCAGTGTACTTTTCAAGAATATTAAAATGATTAGGCAGATTCATCTGAATAGGGAAATTGTGTCTCCTATAGAATTTAAAAAATATATATTTATTTCTTCATTTTTGAGAGAGAGAGAAAGAGCACACGCTGGGGAGGGGCAGAGAGAGAGAAGGAGACACAGAATCCAAAGCAGGCTCCAGGCTTCGAGATGTCAGCGCAGAGTCCAACACGGGACTTGAACCCACAAACTGTGAGATCACGACCTGAGCTAAAGTCAGATGCTCAATTGACTGAGCCACCCAGGCTAATAGAGTTTTTTAAAAAAAGAAATTTTACTTTGCATAAAAGAAGTAGTAAAGTTTCTGAGTTAATGAAGCTTCTATTTATAGCATACATATTAGTATACATAAATAATTAGCATGTTCTTAGTAATGTGCTTTTTTCCCCCTAATTTAAAAGACTATAAGCTAATTCAATAATTCGTCTTCCCAGACAAACCACAGAATTAGTCAGAAGATACAGAAACAGGTTTATTAGACAGAAAGCTATAGGGATTAAGCTGCAAACAAAGTTAATAATAGAAATTGGTTGACACATATTATGGATAGAAAAAGTCAATTTTGGAAGATATTCCTGGGTTATCAGTGTGGAACATACCTTTCTGCCTGAACATTCTATTCCCTCATAAAATGAAAGAAATTTTCAGATTGGCCAGTGATATTTGTAAAATATCAATATGTAATTCTGAAAATTGAGATTCCCTACAGATAATGAAACAGGAGACAGAAAATAAAATAAAGGAGGAAAAGAGTGATAAAATGACAAGATGAGACAGTGATGATGGAAATAGCAACCATTAGAATCAGAATAAAGATGTTAAGTAATGACTTTAGTTATCTCAAAGAACTTGTGTCCTATGGGTTCAATATAGGAATGAAAACAACATAAACAACAGCTATTGTTATGTTCTGTATTACCTAGTTTAATCCTGACAATAGCACTGTGAGATGGATACCAGTGTGCCCAATTTCAAGATGAAAAAACAGGTGTAGGCATATTGAGTTACTCTTGACCAATTGGATTCCTTGGCTTCTCCCAATCTGGAGGGAGGGATGCGAAGGTGAAAGGATACTGAGAGATTGTTCTTGGAAGCTGTGGTGGTGGAGTGGGTGAGGATCCAGAGGTCTGGTGGCCAACAGCCACTGACGGGAATACCAGATGCCTGGATCATGTACAGCAGTGCCCATCTCTGTCCTAAGAAAATGCTCCTGTCAGGGCTTTGGCTATGTTCTCAGCCGGCTAGGTCCCTTTGTTTCCTGTCAATTTTTAAAGCTGATTCTCTGCCATTTGCATCAGATGAATAAAATCCCCATTATCTTCCGGTAATTTATTTTTCATCTTAAATTAGCCAGGGTCAGCTTTAGCGGTTTGCAAGCAAGAGCCTGACTGGTTCAGGGCTGGAAGAAGAAAATAGAGGAACTCTATTTAAATAGGAGTTATTTAAATATTAAGTGGGGAATGCAATAAAAATAAAGAACTCAATCTGACCTTCCCTGTTTCAAGGACTTGCTCCTCTAAGTATGAGATGCTGATTCTGGGGAGGGGAGGGAAGGGCCGCAGGGATGGGGGATCTCTGTAGAAGCCTAGATGATACTTATCACTGGCATTCATGGTTTACACTTCCTTCAAGTGAAATATCTGAACTCTGTCTTTTAAAATTTTATATTACTTGCCCCAGCACATCCTTCTCCAATTCTTCTCCTTCCGGCTTTCTTCTTGCCATCTGTTTCTCAACCTAAATGAACTTTTCTCAGAGATGCCTTCTCAGACCGCCTAAAGTAAGTTGTCTCATCTTCCCATCTCTCACTACAAACTCCATCTTATTTGCTCATTAGCACTTACCATCTCCAAATCTTTTTGATTATTTGTTTGTTTATATGTTTATCTCCCCACTCCCACCTCACCCCTGTAAGGTCTTTTCTGCCTTGTTTCCAACTGTATCTCCAATGCCTGGAATGATCTGGGCATGAAGAGGATATTTTTTTGGATGGGTGGATCTGTGGATGATGTCCAAGCTCCTTGGCATATCGTATACTCGCTATAACTTAAAAAATAAATGAAACTTGTACATTTTTATATTCGTGCTGTATGTAGATTAATGGCAGAGCAGGCTAGATATGGCTTATTTATTTAGTTCTAAAGTTCTAAAAGTAGAGTTGTAAAAACTAAAGAGATATTGCAATCTTGCTATCTACAGTTTCTCTTTTATAAACATCAAGACCCTTTTGAAAGAAGTGGTATTGACCAGAAAATCTGGTATATGACACAAGTCCCCCTTTCTCATAAAACACATTCTAATTTAATCTGATGTAGCAAAATATCATCATGAGCAATACAAAAAGTGTCTTCTGAGCCCACACTTCGTATCATGCACTGTATTAATCCCTGGAAAATTAGTTGTGAACAGGGCATGTGCAGCCTTTGCCCTTAGGGAGCCTACAATTTTGCAGGGTAACCAAATTAAAAAAAAAAAAAAAACTTTATCAAACATATATGATAAGTGGGATAATAGATCTGTCCAGAGCTCTACAGGAACATTTCTTTTGGAGTAGTGCTCACCTTAAGCTGGGATGGAGGGGCTGGTGATGGGCAGTAAAGCCTTAGCTGACATCTGCAGGTGAGTTAGCTGAGCGAAGGAGGGGGTGCTGGGATGGGGAATGGAGCGAGCATGAGGCAAGGGAAGCTATAGGTATGTGAAGGAGTCCCACAAAGATGTCAGGACAGAGCGACATACACTGATCATCCTACACAGGACCGGGATCCGTTAGTGGGTTTGGGCCACTGCTGTCATAAGCAGCCTGTTTCCTGTGATGTCTCTCACAATCATTCCAGTATGTATGTTACTAAACCCTTTCCGCCAATGCACAACTTAACACCTCTTCCAGGAAGAGGAAGCCTTTCCCGATCTTCCACACGAAAGAAACTTCTCCTCTCCTTCGTACTCCTATTGTCCATCACTTTATTTACAGGCTGACTACATGACTCTGCAGGTTTTGCATCACAACTTACCTAAGCATATGTGGCAGTTCTGCTTACACAGATGTGTTTATGAACACACTGCATATTTCCTGCTAGTCTTTAAGCAACTTGATGACACAATTCTCATTGGCTTTGTCTGTATTTCCTTTTGCGACAAAAACATTTCATTGGATTAATAATTCAATTGTATCAGTATGAATTTGAAATGTTAATGATCTATTAGTTCAGTGAGAAACATTAAGAAAACCTATATATATTTTGGAAAGTGGGAGAAAAGGCATTAAAGCTGTGTCCTTAACAGTGTTCAGATAGGGTGGGAGTGAGAAATTGACCCTGCCATTTGCCGTGAATCTCCATTCATTCAGCCATTTTCTGTTCAAAACTTTAAAATTCACTTTATGTTGTCTCATGATGATTTCATGACTTCAGAGTATTCATAAGAACCCAATCTGTTGAAGTCATCAATGAGTTCATTATTTTTGATAATTTTTCAAGTGTGTTTTGCCATTAAGAAGTTGTTCTAGTAATGAGTATTTAAGACATGAAATTATCAATATCATTTACATTGAGAGATTCTATATTATAGGAGAACCTCTGTGGTTTTTACTTTCTTTCTTTCTTTTTTTTAACAGCGTAACAGTCGATGAACTGTATCTACATCTGTTAACCAGAAGGCCAACTTGACTTCAGCTCTTAACTGCTTTCCTGATGGCTATATTGAAAAACTTCCCCATCTCACAACCATCTGGTGTCATTAACCCCTGAAATCATTTAGGCAATCTGTGCCGAAGATTGTATATGTGTGTGTGCATGTGTATGTGTGTTAAAAGACATTTTCAGGGAAATCTTTTTCTTGAAATTCCTTTTAGTTACTCAGAAAAGTTTAGTTCGTATCCCTCATCCTTATTCTATTAAATTTCAGTCAGCATGTCAAGATTATGACTGTTTTGGAGGGTGTCTATACCATAGATTTCTGCTTTTCTCCTGTGGCTTTTTTACACACCTACAGTTTTTTACACACTTACAGTTTGCTCCATTAATCAATCTTGGTGGATTTGAGAGGCCCCAGGAAACATTTCCCTGGGTGAATTTTTGTGCTGGTAATTCTCTCTCTTAGTTAATCTTTGAGGTTCCAGCTCTGCAGACAACCGTTAAAACACAAATGTAATCTACAAGCAGTATCATGTTAAGCCCTGAGACACTAAATTGTTTCATTAATATGACACATGGCTGAAGAAATGGGAAGAAGCACAATTTAGTGCCTATGGAAAGAAAGGAGAGGAAATAAGTGTTGCCAGATGGTCCCAATGAAAGCCCCGGACAGACAATTAAAATATGTAGAAAAACATACACATGATATTAGAATCTTGACAATAGTCTAAACTACATATTAGAGTTTGCGACTTAAAATTTATTAATTTAAAATTTTTTTCCCAAGCAGATAAATGGACTGGTTTTTTTTTTAAAGTGTATTCTATTGCTATTTGATGTGAAAAATGGATTTGAGATGGGCAGGGCTGGAAACAGGGAGACCTGTTTCAGTCATTACCGAAAAGCCTATTTGGATGGTTGAGTGAGGGGTGCCAGTACCTTGAACTAGGAAGGTACTGGAGGAAGTAGAATGAAGTAGACAAATTTTGGGTATATTTTGAAGACAGGTCTGATAGGATGTGATCATCAAGGAGAGGAGAGAAAGAGAGGAATCAAGAATGACTCTTAGGTTTTTGTTTATGCAGAATGGAGAGCACTGGGGATGATGAACAGATATTAAGGGGCATCCAGAATTCTCCAGGTGTTGGGGAGCTGTTTAAATTTTTTAATCTGATTTTTGACCAGGAAAATGGCATGAGTAAAGTTATACTTCAGGGAGACTTTAGATATCTTTAACATTGTATATAAGGAATCAGGGATGTGGGCTCTTGGTCTCAGTTCTGAGACCATATGACAGTAAACGGCACCTATGCTCTCTTTGGATTATTGTCATTTAGAATTGTTTATTAAAACTTTCAAGTACACCAACTAAGCCAGGATCTGTGAAGACCAAGGTGGAGAAGACACCTTTGTTAGTGGAGAAGTTTGCCCTATACTTGGAGTCCTAGCAAGAGCACATCTAATTCTAATTGAGTTTTAATTTTCGCCATGTGCTTCTGGTACAAGACCAAGGAGCCATGGGAATTCCTGAACTGGGATGATTATGTCTACTCTGGTGAATGAGGTGGGATGGGGAAATTGTTTGGTGAAGTTCTTAGGCTTTTGGAGATTGATAGAAGAGGGATTTGGTCATTGTTACAAAGTCACCCCGAAGTCCCTCTGCATACTGATTAGATGTGGTCTGTATGTGCCCCACCATTTCTGGATACATTTTATATTTTCCCCATCTTCTTCTTCACAGTGATTGCTAGCTTTCTGGTTGTTTGGGGGTTTTGTTTGTTTATTTTGTTTTGTTGGATCTTCAGTTATTATTCAGGGGAAATATTGTTAAGCAATAATCAACAGATGACACACTCATGCATAGGGATGTTGAGCCACTTTGTGGGCAGAGGAAATATTCCAAATAAGGCCATAGGGCACGATGCGAAACTGAGAGCATCAGATGTGGAAAGTGCTTCCAGTAAAGCCAACTTCATTTCTTTCTGTGACTCACGAGTTTGCATTTTTAAAGGTCTGAGGCTTTCCCATCAAAAATCCTAAGGTTTTCAACTCTAGTCCAAGTTCTAGCACTACGAAGAAGGGTCACTTAGGAAAGTTTACTCTTTGTTCCTTCAGCGTGGCCAATCCTGTTTATGGTTGTGGCTGCTGTTTTGAACCATGCTAGTGAAGCTAAGACAACTTGATGGGAAGCACACACTGGGGATGGGTGGGGAAAGGCAATCAATCTTTAATTTTTTTGTACTGAGAACAGCTGTTGGGCAGTTTACTTCTCAACCCTTCAAATTTTTGCCCCATTTGATGGCAACAGATTCCTTGGGGCATGACCCAAAGCTGGCAGATGTCGATTCCTCTTTGAGTGGATGAGGAAAGGAGGAGCAAGGAAGGAGTCTGCAGAGAGCATGTTTGAGGTGCAGGAGCTGCTATAAGCAAAGAAGGAAGTGCCTGTGGACCGTGTCCCATATTGCCCAGCAGAAGATGGTGTTTTTAATTGAACTGTTCCTACCTAATCTAGAGAGAAAGCTGCACATTGTTATTTATTATCCAACCCCATTTTCCATTTATCATATTCACTTTCCCCCCCTCCAGAAAACTCTTATTTTCCACTTAAGTAGGAATCAGAGATAGGTGAGGTGAGTGTTGACCTGCAGACAAGAACATCGGAAATAGGAACTGTACTTTTGTGTTCTCTTGCCTGCTCATCATTTCCTTCTTTCATAGGTGATCCTACTGTCTTTAACCTTCCTTTCTCCATTTCTCAAGTTAGCACACTGAAAAAAGTATAACTTGTTTTTCCTTTCTTATCATTCTCTCCGCAGAAAAAGCACATCTTTAAAACTCTTCAAGTATTTATAAGCATAAGGATTCCTTGTTCAATGGGGAAAAATTAGAAATACAGATAAACACCAATAATGCAACACTATTGAGCTCATGGATGAGTGTTTGGGTGTGGTATTCAGTGATAACTGATCTGTGTTGGATAGGAATTACGTTTTCCTTGTGTGCTGCAATAAACATGAACTGTAGTGTAAATATGTTAAAGATCCAGTGTGACTGCACAATGATTTTTCACTTAGTAAAATAAAAAAACAAAGCACTTCAAAAAATGTTTATTTTTGGAGGCACCTGTGTAGCTCAGTCAGTTAATCATCTGACTTCCGCTCCAGTCATGATCTCACCGTTCCCAAGTTTGAGCCCTACTTTGGACCCTGTACTGACAGCTCAGAGCCTGCTTTAGATTCTGTGTCTCCCTCTCTCTCTGCCCCTTCCCTGCTCATGCTCTGTCTCTCTCTCAAAAATAAATAAACATTAAAAAAATTTTAATGCTTTTTTTTTATTTTTTGAGAGAGAGAGAGCATGAGTGGGGCAGAGGAAGAGAGAGAGGGGGACAGAGGATCCCAAGCGGGCTCTGCACTGACAACAGCAAGGCCGATGCGGGGCTTGAACTCAGGAACCCGTGAGATTATGACCTGAGCCAAAGTCAGATGCTCAGCTGACTGGGCCACCCAGGTGTCCCAAAGCACTTTTTTTAAAAAAAGAAAAAAAATTTAGATAGACAAAGATAAATAGAATCAGTTAGAATTTTACTTCTCAAAATAGCTACTATGAATATATTGTAAATAAAAAGAAAAAATGTAGATAGACAATGATAAATAGAATCAGTTATAATTTAATTCTCAAAATAACTACTATGAATATATTGTAAATCAATTCCCTGTCCTTTCCAACATGTACATACACATAGAAGGGTTAAATTATACATGGTCACCTATAAACTGCTTTTCCATCTTAGCAATCTATCAGTTACTATTTTTAAGTGTGATTATAAAATCATAAGACAAAAATATGTAAGTGTACATTTTGAGTTTTTCTCAAAAATTTCCCAAATAATTTCCTAGAGTGTCTTGTGTAAATTCGAAGAATAATCTCCTTGGCCATTTTTTCTTTCTCCAAAGCACCAAGCTCTTTTCTCCTTAATTGCTTTCTCTCACTGTTTAAGAGCACAAGTGTAGCTGTATTCTCCCCCACTCCCCCTTCCCAGTGACAGCATCCTCACTGCTGCTGGTGGCATCTAATATCTGCAAGAAAATTCTTGAGGCTTGATGCCTGAGATACACATATCTGCACTAAGTAGGCCGTGTGCTACCTTTATGGATGTAATTAAAACTAAAGGAGATATTGATTTTTGTTCTCAATAAACTTGATATTTTGTTCTTTATTCTATTGATCAAAACCCCCCTTTTCCCTGGTACTCATGTATTTCTTTTGTTCATGCATTCAACAAGTGCATAAGGTAGGTGATAGGGAGATGGTGGAAAACAAACCAGGCATGATCCCTGGGCTCAGAGAGCTCCTTGTCAAGTAGAAGAAACAGGCATTCGGCTGGTAAACACACCAAAAAATACATAATTTTACTGGAAAGACTGCTGATGCTGTGGGGAAGACTAACGGGGAGCACCGTGTGTGTTGTGGACTCATGGAGGCTTCTCTCAGAAAGTGAGTCCTTGGCTGCTAGAACATGATAACCTGAATTTCCAGCACCTTCTGGTTTCAGAATCATTTCACCGTTATGCTCTGGCCCATTTTCCCAGACGTCACCTCCCAAACCTAGCCTCTCTTCTTAGCTCTTCCTCCAAGATTCTTCTGCCGGACTGTCTCCCAGATCTCTAAATTTCTAGAATACTGCAATAAACTCAGTTTATAAATACAGTTTCAAATATATCCATCTTCATACCTTCCTGTACAGTGATGGTTAGAAATGACTTAATTAAAAAGAAGATCTAATTATCCAATCCAGATGATTTTTGTAATTGAAACCAACACTTGATGTGCTGATACTCAGTGTTATAATAGTGTTATAATAGCTTTCACAACTGTAGCAGAAAAGAAAATCATGTAATAGCTTTCACAACTGTAGAAGAAAAGAAAAGTTTTATTATTTTTCCTCAAACGGGTTTGCTTTTGTCCTTTGAATAATAGGGAGTTTTCACTTGCAGGATAGAGGAAGACCAGAGAGGTGGAGGGAAGGAGGGCAGTGTATGGAGAGGGAAAGGGATTGAGAGAGAGAGAGAGAGAGAGAGAGAGAGATAACTAAATGGTTGTACTATTTTAAGTACCAAGGTTCTTAATGCCCTTCAACTCTTTCTGGCTTAATGACCTAGTATGAATGAGATGCAGTTATACTCTAGGACCTCTAATTTGTATAGCTAGGCAAATGTCTCTTGTTCCACCTTTTTGAACAATTCCGTTTCTTTATCAGGGCATTTCTCTGTGTTCTCCATCTCTATGCACAGACTGGGTGACGGGGGCAGATAATAGGTAATGGGTTGTTTCATAATAGAAGTCTATTATAACCTTGGCCTCATAAAGTCTTTCCCACATATAGGAGCCATTTATGGAAATATATGTAGAAATTATAGATCTGCTGTGTCTTAGAACTGCAGCTGGAAGCATCGCATTTTAAAACAGCTTGTGGGCTTCTGAGCATGACTCATATGTGGCAATGAAAAGATACACATACACAGTTCAGTGAGCTGTCAGTGGAAATGTTGTGAATTAAAGCAGAGCTCAAGAGGGTCATAAAAATTAGAGGTCATTTCTCTGCTCATTACTAAATCTGGGATTGTTTTTTACCTTGGCACTTTTCAATCTTAAATCATCAACTTATCTACAAAAAAAAGTCTTATAAAAATATTTTGTCTCAAACTGCTTAGGTTATAATTCCTTGTTTTTCAAGAGACATCCCTTATAGTTTAAGTTACCTGGAAAGTCATCTTGTATCACTGAATTCTGCTGTGCTGTTGAATTTTTCACATGCTTTTCCATACTTGATCCTGCAGTGGTCAATGAAGTGAGAAGTTGGGGAATGGGGGCAGGAAAGGCAGATGCAAAAGCATATGCTGACCTTGAAGCAGCCTCTCCTTTCCAGATGCTGTCAGATGGAGGTGCTATCAGGGTTTGCAGCCCTCTGCCTCGCAAAACACTGGAAATCCTCTTGCTTTAAGAACATTCCTTAGGGGGTGCTGGGTGGCTCAGTCAGTTAAGCGCTGACTTTGGCTCAGGTCATGATCTCGCAGTTGGTGAATTTGAGCCCCATGTCAGGCTCTGTGCTGACAGCTCAGATCCTGGAGCCTGCTTTGGATTCTGTATCTCTCTCTGTCCCTCCCCTGCTCATGCTCTGTCTCTCTCTGTCTCACAAAAAGTAAATAAATGTTAAAAATAAAAAAGAACACTCTCATATCGGGTGCCTGGGTGGTTCAGCTGGTTAAGCATTCGACTCTTGATTTCTACTCAGGTCATGATCTCATGGTTTGTGGGATCCTGCCCTGCATTGAGCATCTGTGCTGATGACGTGCAGCCTGCTTGGGATTCTCTCACTCCCTCTCCCTCTGCCCCTCCCCTGCTTGTGCATGTGCTTTCCCTCTCTCAAAATAAATAAATAAACTTAAATTCTTTTTTAATTTAAGAAATAATTTAAAAAGAACACTCCCATATCGTTGCTGTAATTTCTCATTCTTCTTCTTACTCGAAGAGTATAACTGCCTATATTTAAGGGAACAATTCTGCAGACTGTCAGTTTTACAGGAATGAGAGAAATGATACTGAGATTTGTTGTGGTAATGTCACTATCCCAGGATATGTAAACCTTGTTACAAGGACTATCCACTGCTCAAGCAAAAAGTTGCCTTTCATAAAAAATATTCCTGAGATTGTTCAATTACGTAGAATTGTAGAAACCTGGACCCTCTTTATAAAATGCAGTATACCTAAATGGATTCAAAATTTACCAATTTAGGAGCTCTGGGTGGCTCAGTTGGTAAAGCATCCAACTCCTGCTTAAGTCATGATCTCATGGTTCATGTGTTCAGTTCCCGCGTCCGGCTCTGTGCTGACATCTGGAGCCTGGAGCCTGCTTCGGATTCTGTGTCTCCCTCTCTCTCTCTCTGCCCCTCCCCCACTTGTGCTCTCTTTCTCTCAAAAATAAATAAAAACGTAGACATTTATAAAATTTACCAATTTATTGATATATCATCAGAAATAATAATAGCTATCCTGTGTATTGATCATTTATTGTTTACTACACACTATGCTCAGTACCTTCTTTGTGATCTTAATTAATCCTTACAATAACCCTTTAGGTAAGGATGTTGTTAGTGTTCTTATATCACAGATGGAGAAGCTGAGGTTTAAAAAGATGTAATAACAGGTTCAGTGTTACGTGGCTAGACAGTGGTGGAGGCAGAATACAAACCCTTGTCTGTGCCCTCATCATCCACTTTAGCCTCAGATCAAATGACAGATTTGAGAAAATCATTTGGTTGTCTCCAAGAGGAAGATATTTTTAAAGAATATTCTAGAATTTGCTTTCTAAAGCATCAAGGGTGAGCATTCATGCTCATTAATTTTCTGCCTGATGTGCATACATTAAGAAGATAAGTACAGTGTACAGTTCATGTTATACCAGTTTTTTGACAAGCAAGGATTACAGGATTCTTAAACTGGAAAAATAAACTGGCTTGGGATAAGTAAGAATCCAGGTCACTTTTAAAATACCTCAGTGCTTTTAGCTATTTTTAAGTTAAGATTTTTTTTTCTGATATAATGATGTAAGTAGAACATACTAGATACTTGTGAGATCTAAAGAAAATCTCACAATGCTCTCAGGGGAAAGCTTTCTTTATGACTCCTGTTTTGTGTACTGAAGGATGGACATACGGAAATATGTCAGTACTAATTACAAAATAAACAGGGAACATTTATTGAACACTTAATATGGGCCAGGCCCTCAATTAATTCTCACAGTAACTCTGTGAAGAAGATACCCTTACGATACAGAACATAAAGCTGAGATACAGTTACGTAACTTTCCCAAAGTCATACAAATCGTTAGAGCCACAGTAAAAGCCAGGCAGCCATTTCTGGAATGTATACTCCAGCTCACTTTGTGGCCTGTACATGAGACATGCTGCATGTTGTTACTATGTTTAAACATTACATTCTGGAGTTGCTTTCCATAATCCTAGCTTAAATTTCTTTAATGATACAATCAGTTTAGTAGCATTTTGGGTTTTTATTTCTTTCTGCACAGAATGATCATGACGTTACACTTTTTCATTCATTTATTTACTCACTCAGTCAACACATTCAGCACATAATGCACGTACTATCTATAATCCACTTTGTGAGGCATTAGGCGGGAGTTGCAAGGACTCTATTAGTGGATTCAAGAACCCATAACCTGAGGTGCCAGCGTGGCTCAGTTACTGGTTAAGTGTCCGACTTTGGCTCAGGTCATGATCTCACAGTTTGGGAATTCGAGCCCCGCATCAGGCTCTCTGCTGCCAGCACAGTCTCCCCCATTCCCCCGCTTGTGCGCTCGCTCTCTCTCAAAAATAAATAAACATTAAAAAAAAATAAGAACCCATAACTTAAAGGAGGGCCAGTGTAATGAAGTAAGGCTAACACGGAGGTAACATAGTTAACTTGACTACAGTTCAGGATAAGTCATTAGTGTAAGAGAGTTGAGAATTAAACCCTGTAGGGATTGAAATAAGGAATTCATTTTTACAGTGATAGAGGTCAGCAAAGATTGGTGAAGGAAATGGAACTGAAATGGAATTAAGGCTGTCATAAAGGCTGAATATTTGCTACCAGAGATGTTACATTCAGAAGGGACTTTAGAGACATTGTACCTAATTCTCTCATCTTAAAAGAGAAAACACTGAGAGCTAGAAAGGTTAATTGATTTCCCAAGGTCACACTTTCCCATCTGTAATGTGCACTCCAATTCCAAACCTGAATGCTTGCTTAGTACTTTTTTTTTCAAATGGTTTTGACATCTTGTCCTGAATTCTGTAAGGGTTACCTTGTTCACGTCTTAGATACTCTCAAGAGGCAAATAAAATAAAACAGATCTTTAGTAATTAGTAAAAAAAAAAAAAAAAAAAAACAGTAAGGTAAAATAATGCTGACTAGACAAATCTGAGCTAGAGTCTGACAGATTTAGTGCCAAGTCAGGTTGGAAGAGAAGAGGAAGTAGCAGATGGAGTTTTATGCTGGTATTGACAGCAGGTGGGAAACAGGTAATAGCAAACAGATGGGCCCCCTAATGTAGAAAGACCACCAGCATCACATTTTCCACTGCTCTGTTCCCAAATAGTAACAGGATTTGATATAGTTCATTGCGAAAATCTTACTAAGCACAAACTCCTACAAAAGTGTGATGGTTGGTATCCTTAAAGGACAGTATAAAAATAAGGCTGTTTCTGTGCTCACACTCTCTCCTAAAGCTCAAGAAAAAGTAGGAAATATAAAACAAGTACAAAAAGAGAGTAATACAATGCAAAAGAAGACAAATAAATGCTATAAGAGAAATCCAAATAAAGCATTCATGGAGAAGGTGGCACTCCAGATGAGTCTAACCTGTGGGGGTCAAGGGGCCAGAAAAGCAAAAGGAAGTACTCAAAATGAACAAAAGCTCAGAGGCAGGTGAATGGTAGAGAGGATTTGCATAATTGCAAATGGCACAGTACAGTTATAAACAGGTGAATGCATGTCATGGGAGCTGTATAATAAGGTGGTGGAGGCCCTAAACCGTCATTATGTGGCTGGGAACAAGTCACTTAAACCTCTGTCAACCTCCATTGCTTCATTTCTGAAATGAGCTAGTTTCTGCAAGCCCTTCCAGGCCTAGGAGTTAGTAACATCTAATCTAAACTTTTGTTAAATGTCTTAGACTGCTATTTCCTGAACTATGGGACGGTGTGTGCTACCAGAGGAATGCAAGTTTTAGGTGGTATATTTATAAAATTTATGTTAATCATCACATAACCTTTGTAGGGTTTCCTTCTATTTAAAACATGTGGGGGCACCTGGGTGGCTCAGTCGGTTAAGTGTCTGACTTCAGCTCAGGTCATGATCTCACGGTTGGTGAGTTCGAGCCTCACATAGGGCTCTGTGCTGACAGCTCGGAGCCTGGAGCCTGCTTCGGATTCTGTGTCTCCCTCTCTCTCTGCCCCCCC
The DNA here is from genome assembly GCA_028646485.1 of Cryptoprocta ferox. Taxonomy (NCBI): domain Eukaryota; kingdom Metazoa; phylum Chordata; class Mammalia; order Carnivora; family Eupleridae; genus Cryptoprocta; species Cryptoprocta ferox. The sequence continues at coordinate 40,419,297 of CM053571.1, forward strand.
TCTCTTCCCTCTGAATATAAATAAATATTTTAAAAAATTTTTCATTTTTTGACGGTTTGATTATATGTAGAAACTAGTACTATAAGGCATCCTTAGATATTCAGAGAGAGGAGGGCCTGGGTGGCTCAGTCCATAAAGTGTCCAACTCTTAGTTTCGGCTCAGGTAATGATCTCACAATTGCTGAGTTCAAGCTCCACATCAGGCTCTGCACTGCCAGTGTGGAGCTTACTTGGGATTCTCTTTCTCTCTCTCTCTCTCTCTCTCTCTCTCTCTTTCTCTCTCTTTCTCTCCCTCTCTCTCTCTCGCTCTCTCTCTCAAAATAAATAAACTTTAATAAAATAAAATAAAATTTTAAGTGAAAAATGTGTACCAAATTATAGAGCAAACACATATTTTAATTGTTGTGTTACATTTTAATTCATATGAGTTTTACAGTTTACACCAAAATATAGCTATGCTTGCATTGCTATAAAATTCATTCATGGACTTGTTTATTCATCGAATGAATACTTAACAGAGCGCCAACCGTGTGACCTACCCTAGATCCAGCGGTGATAATTTGTAAACAAAACAAAAATATTTGTGAAGCTGACATTCTTGAGAGGTGAGGCTGATGATAACAATAACATGATAAAGAGGTAAATTATATAGGATGTTATTAGAGGTTAAATGCTAGAGAAAAAGAATAGAGCAGGATAAAGGAAACTGGGAGAGCCACAGAGTATGTGTTACATGAGGTAGATGGTCAGGACCATTGGAAAGGTGACATTGTATCAAAAATTGTAAAAGGTGAGAGAATGAGCCCTGCAAATATTGAGGGAGAAGAATCATGTTGTGCTTTTTACTTGCCAGTGAGTAAAATTAATGTTCTAAGGAAGTGTATCTGAATGCTCCTGTATTTCTGCACCCTGTGCTTATGCGTGGTGGTGACCTCACCAACACCAGGGAACACAGAAACTCCGTATCTTTTGGAGGTGGGAAAGGACAATATGGAGAAGGTGTGTTTTATTTGGAACACCGTTTGAAAATGTTTGAGAGATATCCCGTGAAGAAACCTACCAATTTGTTAGAAATGCGGGTCTGGAGAGGTGAATTTGCGTGGGAGGACATAGATTTCAGAGTTATTTCTAGAACTATAAGGTTTAAAACTGTGACATTGCTTAGAGACAAAGGGTAAACAAAGCCCTAGGACCCCTTTCTATGAGGGATTGGTAGTGGGAAGGGGGAGACAGAGAACTAACGTGTATGGAGTGCTCCTATGGGTCAGACCCCAAAATAGCTAAAAGGTAGTTTGCATACATTGCATATTGATTTCAAAGAAGGTAAGCGTTGAATATGAAATAAATATATTTATCTTTCAATAAGTTTTCCAGAAGAAATGATAAAGCATAGTGCTGGTTAAATGTGTGATCTTCAAATAAGAGACACCTGAGTTCAAATATCCATAGCGCGGCTTTAGGAACTTATTTTGTTCTCTTCCTCCTATGGAGCAGGCCAGTCATATCCACATCAAGCCTCATAAGGAGTCTTCAATGAGACAATGTAATCAAAGGTCCTCACTACATAATAAGCCCTCAGTAAAGCTATTGCATTAGTAAAATAGAGAATGTGGTATCTTAATAACAAGTGAACAAATGTTATGGTTGTTGTTAAAAATATGGGAAATTGGAGCATTTGTATAAGGAATTATTAGCAACAGGAGGAGAAAATTCAGCTAAATAACAGTTTCCAGGTTTCTTTATTTTTGCAACTATTGCACAATTTGAATAAGATCAGTTACTTATTTTTTTTAGTTCTTTTGCTCTTTTAGTTCAGTGGTTCTTACCCTCTTTAAAAAAAAAATAGTACAGGGGTGCCTGGGTGGCTCAGTTGGTTGGGCGGCCGACTTCGGCCCAGGTCACGATCTCATGGTTCGTGGGTTCGAGCCCCGCATCGGGCTCTGTGCTGACAGCTCAGAGCCTGGAGCCTGTTTCTGATTCTGTGTCTCCCTCTCTCTCTCTGACCCTCCCCCGCTCACACTCTGTGTCTCTCTCGCAAAAAAAAAATAAACATTAAAAAAAATTTTACAAAAAAATAGTACAAATCCCTCTAATGTAGACAATGGTTGTTCTCTGCAGGAAAAATGTATTTAAACATACTAAGCACATATATCCAAAGTGGAAATAAAGTAAAATGCCATTTGAAAGCTTGCTAGAGCAGTGTCTTACAAGCTTGTCTTTGAGGGATATAACTTTGTCTGATTTACTATATATTATTGATTAGAGCATAATTGCTGGAAAGTTACATTTTAACTTGTAGAAAAATTGATAAGGCACAAATGATTTTTGTCTAGTTGAAGTGCACATGGTTTCTCTCCAAAAGAATATAATCCCGAAGGTTATCCTCTGATCATCATGTAATACACCAACCAGTTTTTAATCTAATTTATTAGTCATATTCTTGCATTCTTTCTTTTACTGACATCAATTTCTTGCATCTTTCTTTGAACAGTCTTTGCCGCTTTGTTCTTTCCTTCATTGATAAGGTAATTAAAGTTTTTATGCTCACTATGTACTTATATAAGAGTTACATTTGTAGGTTTTAAAAAATTATACTTTGGGGCACCTGGGTGGCTTAGTCAGTTAAGTGTCCGACTTGATTTCGGCTCGGGTCATGATCTCACAGTTTGTGAGATCGACCCTCTCATTGGGCTCTGTTCCAAGCACAGAGCCCACTTGGAGTTCTCTCTCTCTGCCCCTCCCCAACTGCGTATACATTCTCACTCTCTCTCTTAAAATAAACAAATAAACATTTTAAAAAGTATACTTTGGCATAGAATGTATCAGGGTTTAAGCAAGACCATATGTATATTTATTTTATGTGTGTTTCTTAATTACAAATATGTAACTAATAAATATACATATATAGAGTTAATTATAGGGGTTTGACTTTATTGTACTGTGGGGGCTGGTTAGGAGGTCTAAGTAAGGATGTAAAGTTGTTCCTGCGTCTGATGCTGACACCTGACGTCCACAGGCAGTTGGGAAAAGAAGTTGGGGAAAGCAGAGCAAGCAAAGACAAGCTGGATAAAGGAGACTGATGCCTTCATCATGGAGTTAAATATGCATCTGGTCCAGGAGTCGGGGAACTGATCCAGCAGGAGAACCTGGCAGGGACTACAGCTGCTGCCCAGGGCCATCATAGTGAGCCTGCAGATAAGTAATAACATGCCTGAGTTCCAACAGTGCTTGTGTCCTGCCTCCACCTTTCAAGCATTAAAAATAATAATAATAAGGTGGCTACAGCTCCACATCTACATTGTTACTCTTGTGCAGAGTTTCTGGTGAGGACCATAGGATTCTAGAAATCCATAGAGAAGGGGATTCTGGAAAACACAGTTCTAACTTAGCCCAGTTGAGACAATACAAATTCATCACACACTATTGTAAGATTTGGTGGGGTTGGGGGTTCACAGGCCCCTGAAAGCCCATTGATGGATAGGCTTTGGGCTATGAACCCTGGGTTATTACAAATCTCTTTCCTAATTGTACATGGTAATAGGAATGGTATCGATGACTCAGTTAAGAAAACATGTCTTCTAAATTTAAGCTTATCAGTGTCAATGAGTTATATAACAGCTGGAAGAATCAATATGCTATTTGCTGGGGCGCCTGGGTGGCTCAGCCGGTTAAGCGGCCGACTTCGGCTCAGGTGATGATCTCACAGTCCATGGGTTCAAGCCCCACGTCGGGCTCTGTGCTGACAGCTCAGAGTCTGGAGCCTGCTTCAGATTCTGTGTCTCCCTCTCTCTGCCCCTCCCCTGCTCATGCTCTGTCTCTGTCTTTCAAAAATAAATAAACATTAAAAAAAATTTTAATATGCTATTTGCTGCCTTTCCAGTTTTCTCTTTACCAGAGCAACAAGTAAGAAGCTTGTCAGTCTTCTCTAGGTACTAAGGAGTCACCTTCTTGACCTTCTTGACAATACTTTTTTTTCAGTGTAAGTTTTATTTTTCAATTTTTCAGGTGAATGCATCCATTATTAGAGATTATATATGCTACTGACTTGAGTCATAATTAAATTAAATTAATGAATATTTTTCCTTTGATTCTAATATTTCAGATATTTAAAAAAAATTTGTTTTATTTATTTTTGAGAGAGAGAGAGAGACAGTGTGAGCAGGGGAGGGTCAGAGAGAGAGGGGGAGACACAGAATCTGAAGACAGGCTCCAGGCTCTGAGCTAGCTGTCAGCACAGAGCCCAACGCGGGGCTCAAACCCATGAACTGTGAGATCATCACCTGAGCCAAAGTCGGACGCTTAACTGACTGAGCCACCCAGGCGCCCCTAATATTTCAGATATTTTTAAACCATAGAATTGTGTTGAAGATCTCACTATTCATTTTGGAATTTTAAACTTCTTGAACGCTGGGTGGCCCTTCATTCCTACCCTGACTTCTTGGTTTTGAGTCAGTAGGAAACATTTCAATTGGATTGTCTCTTGATCTTTTGACCAATCTTCAACTCCACAGAAAGGAAGCAGCCCCCACTCATCTGCTCTCTGCCACAGTGGGAATGTTTTCTATTATAGAGCTAGATAACAACAGCCAAGATATTGGGGATTTTTATGCAGTGCTGTTGTATTGCTATGGGAACTTGGACCACTCTCTTTTCTGAGAACTGTTTTCACAAGGAAATTGCTTTGTGGGATTTCACTGAACATTTTACTTTTCCTTTGTTGGGTGGGTCTGAAAATCATACATTTTACAGTAGACTATGATGACACAGTTTATGTGTAAATAGAAACAAAAATAAGTCTTTATCTTTTACCTATTTTCAAACTTTTACCTGAGGTTTCTGCACTTCCTGATATTATTTTTAAAAAAAAAACCTTTCATGGGGGCCAAAAAAAGCAATTGATGGAAATTTGACATCAGAGCAAAAAGTTATATTAGTGTTTTTAACCTATTCAGAGACTATGTCCACTGAGAAAACAAATCTTATAATAGATATATGGTTAGAAAGCAAACAAGAGTGCTTAAGTTCTGGCCTTATGATCTATACAGAAAGTTCCTTTCATGTATCTTATCTGTAAAATTATACATTACTAGTAATTTCTTAGTTATTATGTAAGACGACCGAATTTTGATTGTTAGTCTTGTGAATTTATGCATAGGATAGGGGCCAACAATAGGTAATCATAAACACTTGTTGAATGAGAAAGGAACAAATGAATGAACAAATACCTTTATAATGCTGCATTTGTGTAGCAGCCTTCAAATTTCTTTTTTTTTTAATGTTTTTTTTTTTTTTTGAGAGATAGAGAGACAGAGTGTGAGCAGGGGAGGGTCAGAGAGAGGGAGACATGGAATCCAAAGCAGGCTCCAAGCTCCAAGCTGTCGGCACAGAACCCGACACGGGGCATGAACTCACAAGCTGTGAGATCATGAGATCATGACCTGACCCAAAATTAGATGCTTAACCGACTGAACTACCCAGGCACCCCTCAGCCCCCAAATTTCTAACATCAGTTAGCATACATACTCCTAAAGCTCCTTCTCTAAACTGAGTCAGAGCCTTGTTTCTACCGCAGTGCAGCACACACGACTCATGCTAAGAGATGTGCTGCAAACACTCCCTGCAGCCAGTCTAGAGCATATCATGAATGACCTGGGGTCCTGAAATTATCCTCTCTCTTCAAGGGACTTCACAAACTATGAAAACCTGAAATCATATTCTTGTCATTGATGGTTCCAAGCTCTCCTGAGGCCTGCTCTTCCTTGCCTCTCCCTGAAGAACTTTTATAAACCTCAATATTGAGCACCAACTAGGGTGCTTATCTTAAACACCCATGAAATGTCTGCTAATCCATTCTTCTGCTTTCCTATATTAAGAGAATTTACCACATTACACTCAAACCCACATGATTACTCTCAGTGTCAGTTTCTCCTTTTGCTCACTCTGAAATATCCTTATGCATTATGATAATCTAAGACTTCTATACAGGAATATCTAGCAGATACAGGCAAAATTAGCCCTACAAAAATTGGGAAGGAGGCAGCATTTGTCTTGTGTATTATCCTATCTTCATCTCATCTTTTACTACATCTTATTTTCAAGCTATAAAAACTCACTCCTTATCTACAATAGCCAAATTATGGAAAGAACCCAAATATCCATCTACAGATGAATGGGTAAAGAAGATAGGGTATAAATACACAATGGAATATTATTCGGCCATAAAAAAAGTTTGAAATCTTGCCATTTGCAATGATGTAGATGGAGCTAGAGTGTATTATGCTAAGTGAAATAAGTCAGAGAAAGACAAATACCATTTGTTTTCACTCACATGTGGCATTTAAAAAACAAAACAAATGAAAATAGGAGAAAAAAAGAAGAGAAAGAGGGAGGGAGGCAAACCATAAAAGAGACTCTTTACTGTAGAGAACAAACCGCGGGTTGCTGGAGGGGAGGATGGCTGATGGATGGACTAGATGGGTGATGGGTATTAAGGAGGTCACTTGTTGGGATGAGCACTGGGTGTTTTATGTAAGTGATGAATCACTAAATTCTACCCCTGAAGCTAACATTACACTCTATGTTAACTATGTTAACTCTATGTTAACTAACTAGAATTTAAATGAAAACTTGAAACATTTTTAAAAACCTCACTTTTTTTTTTTTTTTTTTTTTTTGAGAGAGAAAGAGCATGTGCGCAAGCAGGGGAGGGACAGAGGGAAAGGGAGGGAGAATCTCAAGCAGAATCAATCTCAGGGCTTGGGTTGGGTGGAGCCCAATTTGATCTCACATCAGTGAGATCATGACTTGAGCCAAAATCAAGAGTCGAATGATTAACTGAGCCATCAGGTGCCCCAGAATACTCTTAATTAGATATTTGATTATCTTTTCAAAGTATATATCTGATAATGTACCCCCCCCTTCCTGAACTTTCAGTGGCTTCCCATTACTCTTAAGATAAAGGCCAAACTCTAGCATGGTCTCCATGCCTCTGCATGCTCTTGTCCCAGCCTAGCTCTCCAACCCCATATCTCTCTTGTCCTCTGCCATCCACATGCACTGCCTCCGAATCTCTGCCATCCACTCATATTGCCTTCCACGCTCTGCCATCTATCCACACTGGCCATCTTTTAGTTCCTAGAAGGGATCATGCTCATATCTGTCAGGAGGAGGAAGTCCTTTAAACATACTGCTCTTTTTTTTAAATTATGATAAAATATGCATAACCAGCAATTCACTCTTTTAACCATTTTAAATTAGATAACTCAGTGGCATTTTAGTACATTTACAATGTTGTGTAACCATCACCACTACTGAGTTCCAGAACATTTTCATCATCCCAAAAGGAGACTCCTTACCTCCTAAACAGTTACTCTGCATTCTCCCCTATGCACAGACTGTGGCAACTACTAATCTGATTTCTGTTTTCATGAATTTGCCTCTGAGGTGTATTTCATATAAATGGAATTATACAATATATGGCCTGTGTATCTGATTTCCTTCACTCGGCATAATGTTTTGAAGTTTCATCCATGTTGTAGGATGTATCAGCACTCTGTTCCATTTTAGAGCTGAATAATATTCCATTTTGATACTGAACATACTGTTATTTTGCCCAGAATGCTTTCTCATCTTTCCCATCACCTACTGTCTCCTGTTCAGCCTTCATCAGTCAATTCAGTGATCACTTCCTCAGAAAACTTCCCCAAGACCTCAGCTTAGATGAAGTCATATGCATTTTTAGGCCAGTTTTCTCTTTAGCACAGCTCTTATCTTGCACTGCAATGAAACACTCATTGAGGGGCTATTTGATTAATGTCTGTCTCCCCAACTAGAATTTAAGACCCACGAGACAAGGAATCATATCTGTATTAATTCCATATTGTGCCTATTCCAGGGCCTGGTATATAAATAAACTTTTGAGAAATAAATGTTGTGAAATTATTTCCCACTGAAAAGTAAATAATTGGCAGATGCTTAATGTTCTTTCATTCTCAATGGCATTTTGAATCTGAATAAAAATAGCACTGTCATGGAGAAATTCCAGGGAGGAATTTCCCTGGCAGGGAGTAAGGGGCAGAGCTATTCTGGGAAAGGGTCTCCTTCCGGTTCCTTGATTGCCACACCCTGAGTCTACTCCACCTGCACGCTGGGCTCTCTGAGGCATCCTTCTATTCTTATTACATTTGTCCTGCTTCTATTTCATTGGAAGTGAAAAATAGGCGTATTTGGTTCCGTTAACATCCTTACCTCATCCACTAGAAAAGTAGTGATCTGCTTTAAGTAATTACCCCTCCCCTCACCCATCCCTTCTTCCCTAATATTTATAACATAAGGCTGATTGAAATTTGATGGGTTTCTGTGATGTCTGCTACTGAAGCATACAGTTCTCTGTAAATGGGTTTGTAATTATGTTTTGAAATGTGACCTTCGTCAACTGAACGGCACCGTCTTTCCCTAATCTTTTCCTGATATTTGTAATGGGCTTAAAAGTCATATTTCCTCTTCCGTGCCTTTCCTTTACCTCACACATAAACCATATCCTTTGTGCAAAGGTTTACTGTCTCCACTATGCTGTCCTGTCTTTGAGTAATTACAGCTGGAACGCTGCCAGTCATTATCTTTTTAAAGTGATGGCAAATTCTTCTCCAGTATTTTTAGACAGATGACAATTAAATTGAGGCCCTGATACAGTAAGAGTGCAATTTAACAAAGTTACTTGGTTATGGCAAGTATTTTTGTTTAACTTTTGTACACTGACCCATGAGAAAAATTTTCTTCAGAATGATTGTTTTATGCTATAAACGAACTGTTTGAAATTTTACTCAATGAGGCATCAGATTAAGGTACAGAATCACTATAATTCTAGTTTTCATTTATTATATGATTTATTATATCAATCTAATGACAGCTGGATTTTTTTGTTGTCTCAGATATAGCTAAGACCCTCAAATGGTTCCTTTTTCCCTTAGGTGGGGGCATGGGGAGCTAGTTTTGGAAAAAGCTAATGGCTCCTCTCTGAAGGCTGAGATGTGAACATATAATGGCTAAACACAAATGTATTTCCAGAAACCTTAAAAAAAATCAAAATGAGTACCCACCCTCAAGAATTGTCAATAGTCTAATCAATTGTGCTAATGTAGTGAATTAAAAAAGAATTATTAAGCTATAAAAATGTTGGGAAAAAGAGAACACCAGAGGCAAACATTGGCAATTAGATCCAAATGGTCAAGATCAACTGCATCTTGGTCCAATAATTGAAAACAATTGATTACTCAGCCTAGGTAATCAATTCCCAATTGTATGGGTGGCTCTCAGAGTCTAATATGGTATATTTTGAATAATATACAAAATCTTTCTTATTCTGACCATAACTTAGCACATCATAAAGCTCACTGATGGGAAGAGACTGTGTTGGGAAGTGAATGTGTTGGTCAGATTAAGGTGATTGTCCATTCCACTGCGGTGTTATATTTCTCATTTTATACATTTAAAGATTGGTTTTGTTTTATACACATCTTTATGATGTTTGAGAGAATGAAAAGAATATACCTGAGCTGAATCAACTCTGGAATATAGACCAGATTAAATTTTTGAGCTTGTAAGATTGAGAGCCAAGTCCTTGGAGTGGTCAGTTCACCCGCCCCTTCTTGCTCCAAACGGTGATCCGCTCACTCTCCCAACATAGCACATTCTCTCTTGCCATAGGTCTTCTTTTAATTCATTCATATTTTTTTTCTGGTTTCTTTGAAGAGACAGAGAGACGTTATGGTGGGGGAAGTCTTTTTAATTAAAGGATCCCACCCCGGGATAGTCTTTCTGCCAGTGTTAAGTGACATACATTAGACAAATGATAATTTTTCTTAATTTCATCATATATTTTTAATTTTTTTTTCTTTGAGAGAGAGAGAGACAGACAGAGCATGAGCAGGGGAGGGGCAGAAAGAGAGGAAGACACAGAATCCGAAGCAGGCTCCAGGCTCTGAGCTGTCAGCACAGAGCCCAACACGGGGCTCAAACTCACGAACTGTGAGATCATGACCTGAGCCGAAATCAGATGCCCAATCAACTTAGCTACCCAGGCACCCTGATTTTCATTATATCTTTAAATTGGAAATGTTGTGTTGGGATTTCTTTTGAATATTAAATTAAAACTATTTTTAACATGCCATCCTAATGTGGGGACGACATACAGTAGCCCTCAATAATTCATCTGACTGGGATGCAGCTTATTCTTTTTTCAAAAAATAAGTTGAGGGGGGACTGGGTGGCTCAACTGGTTAAGCATCCAGCTTTGGCTCAGGTCATGATCTCGCGGTCTGTGGGTTCGAGCCCCGTGTAGGGCTCTGTGCTGACAGTTGAGAGCCGGGAACCTGCTTCAGATTCTCTGTCTCCCTCTGTCTCTGCCCCTCCCCCAATCACAGTCTGTCTGTCTGTCTGTCTCTCTCTCTTTCTCTCTTTCTCTCAAAAATAACTAAAAAATAAAATACAATAAGGTGACAATTGCATTGCATTGCATTCGTGGAGTCCAACTGATTTTTCCCCCTGGAGAAAGGCAAAGAATAGACACAATTTTTTGGTCACTAGATATCCCCTCATGTCTAGACTCAGAAAATTTCAGGGCTTTTTTGGTGTGGGTGGCATGGCAGCCTAGATGAGTACAGAAACAGCCTCAGAGCATGGACACACATCAGGAATTTCCTAAGACTCTGAGCATGTTTAAAACAAACAAACAAAAAAACAAAAACAGAAAAACAAGGATGATGGCATTCAACTCCAGCATATGGCTTTTCGATAAATGTATGCTATCTATTTCATAGCCTGGTCTCTTCTTTTAACATCTTTTCTCATTCTGTTCTCTGAGTAACCAGTTACCAGTTCAACATGACTACTATCCTCCTAAAATGTCTGTCCTTCGGGATTTGGCCAGCACACCGTGGTTTCTAAGCCCACTCTTAACATACCACCCCATGACTGGGAAAGAATCACTCATTTCCATCTACTGTAATAGGATAACCCGTGAAAAGATCTATTTAAAGCTGCCCATCAGAAAAGACACTTTCATTTGCTCAAAGTGTCCTTTCATGCAGTAGCTTTTTTTCCCCCTTGAAGGTGGGGTGTTTTCTAATGTTGATGTTGGAAGACTCCATGAGTGAGGTCTGTGACTTTTATAATTATGAAGGGTTTCAGCACAAACCAGCAGGCACTTTCTTAGCGAAAACTGTCTCCAGCCAAATGACCAATTTAAAGGTCAATGTAAATGCTAACATTATTAAGCAACGGTGGTTGAAGTAAGACATTTAGCTGCAGTGGAAGACCATCGAAGGGGAAAAATGTTTATGTACTGTTCTGCACTTTTCCAAAAAGGTTTCTTGGCCTCCTCATTTTCCAGACTGGAGTTTTGTCTCACAATGTCTGGGGAGGAAAGATTTGGGGTTTTTCAATGTTCACCCATCCTTGGGATTGGAGGTTTTAAATTCTGTAATTGGGGCTCTAGGGAACTTTTAAGGAAGAACACCAAACTCCCTCATTATCTTAATGGCTTCCCTGAGCTGCTGGGCATGGGCCTCATTATGGCTTAGAGTCTCTCTAGGGACTGTGCAGGTGCATTTTTGAAGTTCAGGTGGACAGTGAGGAAGTGATGTCTAGAGCATGCCCCCAAGGAGAGCACAGGCTGATTGACTGAGTTACTTATCCATGCACAGACTAACAGTTATTTCCACTAATAACAGCAGAGGAGTGCATGTGCCAGATCAAACCATGAGACCATGGACAATATAGTAAAACCTTGCTTAGCATAATTTATTCTGGAAACATGCTTGTAATCCAAAGCATTCATATATCAGAGCGAATTTCAAGAACCATTGGCTTAGTTGTGATCATGTGACATTCAGCCTCACATCCTACTTGGATTACAAGACATCGCTCATTTATCAAGTAAAAATTTAGTAGAAATGTTTGCTCATCTTGCAGAACACTCGCAGAACAAGCTACTCACAATACTGAATGTGAGGGAGCATGCCATTCATGCCCTACATCATGATGATGATTCTTAGCTAGTAAAGAATAAATTATCTTTTATTCAAACCCTCACACATGCTTAAGAAGTCTCTAGGACCTAACTTTCATTTCATATTGCTGCTATTTTTATCTCTAGCTTCAGTACTTCCTCATATCTGTATTAAGGGATTCACCTGTGTGCGCATGTGTGTGATGCATATATGATATAGACATATATATATCTTCATATCTTCATATATCTTTTATGGACATGTTCCCCTGGACCTCCCAAACTGAACTCAGCACTATTTCCTCTCAAATCTTCTTTTTCTCTTGTGTTCCAGACCTCAGCGTAGTACAGTCATTCACCCATCATGTCAGCCTTCATTCCCCACTCACTCTCCAGATCCCTTTTGTGATCACCTTATCTGCTTCCCAACCCAATAACTCATTGCCCAGCTCACTTTCTTCAGTGTGTTTATCATTTATTTATATGATTAAGTAAACTTCTTATTTATTTGTTTTTGTCTTTTTCCACCGGAATATAAGCCCAAGAAAACAGGGGTACTTTCTGCGTTATTCCCTGCTATAAACCTGGAACAATTCCTGGAACACGGTAGCCACTCCATAAATGTGTATTACATAATGGATCAATCAGTAGTTATGCCATTGATTTGATCTCTGTAATGTCTTGCAAGTCATTTTTTCACTTCTGGTGCTACTCCCCTAGATAGCGTCAATACAATTTCTCAAGCTGGTGGCTACAATAGCCTCCTTGCTACTCTTTCTGCTTTCGCTTTTACTTCCACTGTTGTCTATTACGTACTGTGTAGCCTGGGGTCTGCCATTAGGGAGCCCATTGGCTCCTGTCACTGGTCTGCTTAAACCCTTAAGCTCCCTTAAGTGTGCTTTGCAAACATTTCTAAAAGGGCTCCCTAATGGCAGAGGAGAAAGTGGGCCTAGAGGTACAATCTCAAGTCAACTATCACAAGCAAAATATCTTAGGAACTTAGGAATGATTTATCTTACAAATGTGTGCAGATTTTGCATTCTACTCCTTTAGTAACAAACGTTAGATTGCTCACCACTAAGTGAAACCAGTGCTCCAGGAAGACATTTCTTGTTTAACCTGTGGTTCTGGGAGATGGGCCACACCAGGATATTAAAGTCCTGAGAAACACAAAGGCAGATGGAGGTCAGATAAATTAATTTTGTGTACAAGGCCCTTTGACACCTGGCCCCTGGTTATCTCTCCCCACCTCGCCTCTTGCCACTCTCTCATACATACTCTCAAAGCCCAGCAAGCTCAATGCCACCTTCACATCCAAGGCTGTGTTAGGTCCCCCTTGTGTGTCCTTTCTCAGAACCTTGTGCATCATCTATCTGTACATTATCAGTCCTCATTGCTTACTTCTGTGTCTGTAGCACTAACCTAAAAACCCTTAAGGAAAGGAGATGTGCCTTATTCATCATAACCCAAAACCTGGCACGGTGCCTGGTATATCTCAGACACCCAATAAACATCTAGAGAATGTACTGATAAATAAGTTAACGGATCACCAATTGTTCCAAGCATATGCTTATTTAGAGTTGTAACAACCCTTATATATGTAACAAGTGATAAATACATTGATTGCACAAGAGCTGAAAACTCTATTGCCCAGGACCAGCGCACCAATCCAAATGTACTGAGAGACATAGAAGTTTCAAAGAACTATCCTCTCTCTTGGAAACTTGAAGGGATTTTTGAAAGCATAAAGACTCCCAACCTTGAAGCAGCTGTTGAAGAATAGAGTTTTGATGACATTGTGTTTCCTGATTTAGAAAGCACCTAGGAATCAGATTTAATCTGCAAAGGCTTCAGAAGGAAGTTGAGTCTATGTTTAGGAAGACAACAGACTTGGTTGTTCCATTGTCATAGAGAATCATAACTTATATCATCTGTTTCTACCCAACTATCTCATCTGTTTCTTACATTCACTATAAAATGTTGTCACTGGGACTGTAAACCCTGGTCATTTGAATGGTCTGATGAGCTATCCCTAGGGTTCAATGTTTATTTTAAAAAAATAACACTTTATCAATAAAGTACCACCAGTGGGGCCCTTTGAAGACCTTCAAGGTCTCTTAGAATTATTTTGGCAAAAGCCAAATATCAACTGTATTTCTTGGAGTTTTCAGTCCTGCAGATGCAATCTTTTTATGGAGGGTGTGCTTTGCTCTTTTTTAAAAGTCTAGGGATCAGAGAGAGTGCAAGGAGGAACAGGAAGCCACAGAAAGGGGTGTGGCTCCAAGGCCATCCCTAGGTGCTTCATACATACAACAGTTGGCTGAGGATTGAAGTCAAGCAGCTATGAGCTCCATCCTCTGAGAACTCATAGTCCTGGACCAACACTGGTTCAAATACATGATTAAACACCACTCAACCAGCTGTACAAGTATTCAACAACAGCCAAAATAGGTATTTTTTATAGACTGATATTAAAATGCAAGCAAATAAGTTTAGAGCATTCTACTCCCTCCCACTGCAGTACAAAATATAAATCAAGATATCTTCTTTATAAATAGCTAACAATGGATTCTTGCTGAGCTACTCTACTTTTCACTGGCTCTATAGATGTCTTTTTTTTATGCATCGACTAGCATTTGGGGTTGTTTAATACATAAGATTTATTATTTAGAGTGTTTGCTAATTTTGTTTTATTAAACAGTGTTTATAAATAGTGTTTCCAGTCAGTACCGACTAAAAAGGAGGATTGTATATTTTAATTAGTTAATGATAGTGAATTATTTATCTCTGGCTTGGCAAAGACTGAAGCAGCCTATTTGCTGACTTTTACAAAGGCTGGTCTGCAAGCATTTCCTCTTGGGATTGCCTGAAGCAGCCTCCATGGGATGACAAGCCATTCCTTCAGTCACCGCTAACCCTTTCCCAAACACACAGTGGAGCGTCAGAGCCTGCCTGGGTGTGAGCTGTTCTTTGTTTTTAGGTTACATTTTCAGATTTTTAAGATTCTATAGCTGAGAGACTTTCAGAAAACAACTCTTAATAAATAGGAAGATGGGTAGATAGACAGATAGAGAGATGGTTTATGTAGAACATTGCAGTTTTACATAAAAACTGCTTCCAGCCATAAGGCTTTGTGAATTTAAACTCCTTCTGTACTAACACCCAAATATATTCAAAATTTTCCTTCCTACTAAAGAAAAAACAATAGAAGAATAATGTCCCCAATGCTCGGTGTCTGTTTCTTTAAATTAGGGGCTGTGATTAAATTCACTAAATGTATATGTGTATTTCAGGTGAATATGTGTATATTTCAGATGAATTGGGCTGAAAACCTTTGTGTCTATATGAATGGCTTTCACTAATCTATTTTGCAGAGGGAGCTAAAACCTGTGACTATGGTGTGTAGAAATTAAATGACACTGGGTCTAGCCTTGATACAGTCTGTTTCAAGACTGAAGTCATTGACTAACACCCAACGTTGAGAATCCATTTCCCAAACATTCTGATTGACAGGCAAGAAAACAGAACAGGAGTGAGCTGGCTGCCCGCTTAACAGCAAGACTCTAAACACGTCAAAGTGGACAGAATTGAGCATTCTATTTCTCTGCTTTCTGGAGAGAAGATAACCAACACCCTGCTCTCTATTAAAGCATATTTATTTTAAATCACTATGAGATGAAGTTCTCACAACATAAGATGCCCCCAGACTGCAATTATTGACAGGGTTATACAGGAATACAGTCATCTGGAGTGGCGTCTCAGGTCACCTCTCCCTCATTCCCCTGTGTGCCTCCCCCCCCCCCACCCCGACCAAGCACAATCTTGCCAGGACCATATTGGAAGCGAGGTAATCTTTTTCATTTATAAAAATTCTGGTAAAGGCTGTACAAGAGTTTACCCCTTTAATTTTAAAGGGCAGTTTAAGTATATACATACTTGTATACTTACTCTGCAGTATCTTCTTTCTTTTAAAATAAGAGAATACTTTCTAGGAAATATTTTAATTTTTTATATGAAATCTTTATGAATATAAATTTCATATTCCATTCCCTAAGCTTTTCTTTATGCTGAATTTCTTCCTTTCTCCATTTCTTTTTCTTCTTAGCTAAACCATCAAATGAGTCTCTTGCTATTTTACATTTTGCTGATAAGCAGTTCCTGTAATTAATAACCTTATCTTTCTATGTATGAGAAAAACAAATTTAATGCATTTTAATAAGGAGGTTGGAAGGACAAGGAGACATTTTATTGCCATGTTGATTTTGATAAGACTAGAAATAAGCTGGTAGGTTGGTGACTGCATGCAATAAATGGTATTTGTGCACACATTTTTTGTTACTTTTGACATTGGCACTTCAATATTTCTTATAGATATATATCTGAATAGTCATACAGTGTAGAAATTTTTAGCAAGCAAATCTCACTGAATAACATGATGGTTTTATCTTTATGTCTGATTGTAATCTTGTGTTTGCAGTTCTCAGCTGACCAACCTATGGAGCTGAGAATCAGAGGACATGATTCCAGCTTTTCTAAAAATTGGTTCTTGACTAGGGGAAAACAGCCTGATTGTTATTTCCTTATCTGTAAATTAGGAGACATGAGTGTGTGTGCCTAAAAGCTCTCTAAAATCTCTTCCAGACCCAGCATTCCACAATTACAGCTAATTCATTTGAAAAAAAAAAATGTCTATTTTAAAAAATCCTGCTTTAAAGCTTTTAAAGTTGGATCCTTTGAAATGTGAATAATCAGGTCTCCATTTATCTGGGGCTAAATTTTTGTACTTCCAAAATGAAGGCTGAATAAAGCCTATTCCTTTGAAATTAGTGAAGTCTATGAGATCATGATGGGTCCCTAACAGAAAGAGCTCTGTAAGGGGCTCAGAGTGGTTTCTGCCCTTATTTCCTGTCCATCCATACACTGAATCCTGTGACGTGGGTGTATCTGTCATTTCATTCTACAAAGAAGAAAACAGTGTTGGTATTGCATGGACTGGGCAATAGCTCAGTTGTCTAGATTCATACAGCTCCAGAGGGTTGGACAAAAATTCTGATCTTCTTGACTACAGTGATTTTTGTTACAAATCTTGCTTTGTGGATCCCCAGAACTATTCCTTCAAGTAAGGAGCAGAAAGTGAATAAGAGTGAACACCCAGTATTCACCAAGTGGATGTTCCTCAGATGGGTTGCCCTCTGAGTAGGAAAGCCAATGGTTAATTGAGTGTCAGGGTATCTTCTCCATTAGCCTGTAAGCTCTTAGAAGGAAGGTGCCCTGTTTTATTGAACTGAGATGGGAGCAGTACCCTCCATTTCTTCATCCTCACATCAGACTTCTTTCCACTTTCACTGTATCCCTCATCTTCCATTTGTATTGATGAGTGGATTTATTTATCCTTCAGGGCAGGGAAAAGGCTTATAATTTTTGTAAACTCCTACAGTTCCCAGCACTATGGCAGCCTTTCCAATATTTTCCAATTCTGTGATTCTGTAGGCACTCAATAACTACTTGCTGATTGGTGAATCATCTGGGCGGACTCCAGGAAAAATGAAGAGTTGGATTTGGTACCTTTGATAAACTACTTCATTCTCTCATTCTGTTCTTCCCCTCCCACCACCCCCTGGAGACCCTTTTGAAAAGTATGAGCCCTCAATCCCTCAGGGTCCCAAGTCCTTCTTGTTAAAGCAGAGATCAAGACCCAGGGAATGTGGGCTTTAATTATAGTTCAAGGAAACAATGCCTCCACTTTGGCAGTCTGTCTAATTAGTGATACTCTTTACTGGAAGATTTGAGCAGGTAACCAGAAGGGGGGTCTTGGCAAGTTTCTACAGCCTTTAAGTCTATCTTCAAATAGTGTTAACCACTCACCTTTCAACACCCATCCCCTTCTTCAAAGGGGAAAGCTTAACCATTACACAATATTAAACATCTTTTGAGCTTGTGTTTTGAACCATATACCATGTGTGACTGTTATACTAGTGAAGGGAAAAAAAAGATATTTATTGAAATAAGTTACTCACCATAGTAAATTTTAGTGATCAAACCAAACAGATTATTTTTCCAAGCAGTGAGTCATGGCTTCCACAAATATTCTCTCTTTAAGAGTTTATTGTAAAAGCATTTCACCTACGCTTATAAGGATGTCTTCTTTCATTTTTGCTCTGGCAATTCAGAATATTACATTTCACTGGCATTTCTCTTTCTCCGTGCTCAGCAAGTTAAAACAGCACCATCATTTATTTCTGCATCATGTTAGAGCAAACATATTTATTTCTCCTTTTTCCTCCAAAGAAATAAATTCTTTATGTGCTCTGCACGTGGGTTAGAGGAAGTAACAATGAGAGGATTGTGCCAGTCCTCAGTACCGCCTAACCTCAGAGGTAAGAACTGTTATTCTTTCCAGCACTGTCCTCTAGTGGGGAAAATAAATGTTGGCACTTTGAGAACAAGCATTGCATCTCCAGCAAGAGCATTTTGGAAGTGCCTTGCACTAACCCACCCAGTGTTTTTCCTGGGCAAAATTGACCCTTTTAACAATGCGAGCTTAAGAAACTCTTAACAAGAAGAATGCTGACAGCACCTATGCCTTTACCTAACAGTTAGGTCATCACAGACTGCTGAACAGACGGGAGAAGAGGACTTGCAGTGTCACCATAAGGACCTTGGTGTAAGGCAAAACAATAAAAAGGATGCACTGCTTGATTCTTAAAAATCACTCCTTCAAAGGAAGGACTTCCATGTTGACAAATGGGCTATTCTGAAATTAATTGCTGTGGGGGGCAAACACGTCAATTTCTTTGAATCCTTGTGCAACTCAAGTCTAGCTGGCCGTCTAATGGGATAATTCGGGATTTGTCTTTATAAACTCCTCATGGGGGTCGAATGACAATTCATTATTATGTCTTAATTTTATTTGGTGCAAGACCTGACTTTGAAATTATGAGTGAATGTTGAACAGGGTCTATCAGTTAAGGTCTGGGGGCACTAGACTGAGACAGACCTGGGTTAGCCCAGGTTAGTTGATTAGTTGGCCTTTCTAAACCTCAGTTTCCTCAGCTCTAAAATGGGGATCATTAAAACGCCTTCCTCAAAAAATGGAATCATGAGCCTATGAGATGATGCTTCAAAAATATTTAATACAGTCTCTGGTTCTTTACAAATACTGAGTAAACATTTGATATTTAAAAAAATTTCCTTTGTAATTTTTTTGACATGGCCTCCAGAGAGGTCTTTATTCCCTAATCAAGGTCCAAACCAGTCCTGCTAGACCATGAGGGAAACTAAAAATCATTACAGCACTCACGTTTACCAGTTCCAGTCTTCGCTCAATGAGCACACTCAGCTGCACTGTGCTTCTTCCTCTCTGTCGAATTTTTATGTTCGACACCTCCTTAGGGGACCATTCCATATCAGGTGTCATTTCACATCAAGAAGCCAAATTTTGTGCCTGCTTATATACACTCAAGAGTATGAACACAGCCAAGCTGACTGTTCCCGCTGTCAGTTCCCAAAATAGTGATCCGACTTCCACGCCCAAAGGTGCATAAACCATAGGCTTGTACAAGGGGAACTCCTGGGGAGCTAAGCTTGGGAAATAGTCTGTGAAGTATTCATATTTTTCATTGCTTCATAGATTATGTCTAACACCCTGCAAGGTTATAAAATGATTTACAGAGCATCTCTACCATAAATGACTCTATCCTTCCATAAACCAGGCCAGTCGCACAGCTGGGAATGTTTCTGCAAGACAACAATGGCCAATGAGGGCTTCAACATTGCCAATGCAATCCTCACCTCCGCTTTTCTATGAAAGGGGCCCTGGAGTCTTCATTCTTGCTCAGTGTCCTGTGAAACATGCTAAAGCTGCTACCACCTGATCCCAGTGTTTCATTACCACCTGACCCTGACCTGTCAGTTGACTCTTGACAGCTCTTTTGCTCATAAACAAAACTCAGATCTCCCTTGGGCTAGAGAAAGGGCGATGGTCGAGGTTAGAACAGGGGTCACAAATCAATGGAGGAATCCAATTACTTTTTTGCAGAGGGAAACCTAATACAAATCTCCTAAAATAGATGTACTGGCTTGTGCTCAAGGTGAGCAACATCCTGAATGGAGAACAAAAGGAAGGCCACAGTAAGGCACACAACCCCCCAGATCTGTTTCCGATAACTAACCTTCTGGCACAATTTAAAGAAATAGCAAAGTGTGCAACCGTACGTAGCAGAGCCCATGAATTCCAAGGAGAGTAGGAAAATACAAATTCCCAAAAGTGAACTAATATGGAACTAATTCTTATGAAGAAACTAAGGACTTCATGTCTTCTGGCTGGGATGTGGCATGTTCACGGACACTGAACTCATACTGCTATGTGTGTTTCTATTTTTAAAAACAAAGTGAAAATAGTCTGTTACTTCAGGCTTTCCTCAAGCAAATTGTTGGAATGTCTTAAACTATTCTCCAGAGAGTAATTTCTCTCCTTGGACATTACTGGCACGATTATCATAGCACAAAAATCCACTCTAAGTCATGTATTTGGTATTGTTTTCTGTAGAGTAAAAGTAGTTGTGAAGATTAACAAAGAACTAGTTCTAAAGAATCAAAATGAATCCTTCATTAGAAACCTTTAAAAAGGACTAATAATAATAGTAGTAAATAAAAATCTTTTAGAGGGTGACAGATTAATTGTGCATAGTGAATTTCATCCCTAGTTATTTTTACCTCAGCATTGTTTTCCTTGCACTGACAGCTTAGAATTAATTACATATGAAACAGGTATTTTGTCACAGGTATATTGAGCCCCCAAAACAAAGCAAGATGTTTTTGTTAGAGTGGATCAATAGGAGGAAATAGTTCCCTTTAAAGTATCTCTTAAAGCTTGATGGAGGAATAATGACTGATGTTTAATTATTTAAGTATGAATCACTCAGATGTCACTCGATGCTTCCAGTCTGTTCAGAGATATTACATGTGAAAGAGAGGAAAATACCTGTGAGTGCGTACATAAAGCCTAAAGTTTGACAACTAGCACTTCTCTGCCTCATGAACTTCCATCATTTCTCTGATGATAAAATGTGGAGAGGAGGCAATAAACTGCAAATTTTATGACCGCATTTTGGTGCTTGGGGCCAGCCTTCTTATTAGATCACATCCTGCCTGAGAGAGAGTGTGAGAGATTCGAGCACACACAGCCGGTGAGTACAGATAAAATATGTGCCATGGTTCTTTATTTAGAGCTGAGAGTTCAGGTCCCTCTTCCATATCCTCTTACTCTTACATAATATCCTTTGTGATATTATAATAAAGTGAGCGTAGAATGTCACCAACTTTAGAGGGCTCCTGTGATTTATGCCCTTGACCTCTTCTGAGGCTTCATGAAACTTTGCTTCAAGATACTTCAAACTTAGTGGCTGAGTCGGGTTTCAGAGAACCATTGAGGTGTACGGCTGAAAATGCATCTTGTAGGAGTGAATCAAGGACACACAAATTCAGGAGACAGCTCCTCGTACAGTTATGTCATTCATTCGGTCACCAAACACTGATTGAATGCCTACTATGTGCCAGTCACTTCCAAGTTCTTGAGCTACCACCATGAATAAACCAAAACCAAACAAACACCCCTGGCCTCTTAGACCCTAATTGAATAAATGAGTGAATGAATGGCCCGGTGCAACTGGGACGTGTGAAAGATTTTTCTGAAACTACGGGGACCACCATTTTGATTCTTTTGGTTGCTTATTTCAGTGAAAATTATTAATATGCCCGAATGTCATCTTAATGATCAAAGTTAACATGCTTTTAAAAATTCCATTCAATAATCATTTCTGAAACCATGGCTATAAGTCAAATACTGTACTAGGCCTGGGAGATGCAAAGAAAAATAAGATTCTTACACTGGAAGAACAAATGATCAGGAAAGAGTATAAGAGGGGCAAAGGGGTGTGTGGGTTACTGAAGTGGGTCATCTAGCTCTGCCTGGGGGAATCAGAGTTTTCAAGAAGATCTATGAATGTGGTTTTCCATGGTGTGCAGAGAGGAGGATGAAAAGAACAAGGAACAGAGAAAGTACAGATAGAAGCTTTTTCAGGCAAAGGGAACAGCATGTTAAAATCACAAAGGCATGTGAGTACATGTTAACGAGGCAGACGTTTTGATGTGGCCACGTGGCATAGTAAAAGGTTAATGAATGGGTTGGAATCAAGCATACCTGAGTTTGAATCCCAGTTCAGGTTCTTTCTGAGCATCTCAGTTTTCTCATCTCTAAAATGGGAACAAAAATACCTCCATGATAGAGAAGGTAAGTGCTCTAATATTTTGATCCAACAGAATGGAGAATCGGTGACACTGTACTGGGCTGAGGCCTGGGGCAACATTTCCAGCTTTTGCTTTTACTCTCTTAGAATCTAGAGATTCCAGTCTTCTCTTATGAGAACAGTCCAGCCAGCCTGCTGGAGAGTCCGCATGGAGGGGAACTAAGTCCTCGTGGAGGAAAACAAAGGCACCCCAGCCAAAAGCCCTGGGCGATTGTCGTCTGAGGCCTGCCAGTCCCTAGTTGATCAGCCACCTGACACAAAACATGAGTGTGCCCCACAGATACTGCAGGGATCAGGGACAAGCTGTCAAACCCAGAACTATGAGCAAATACATGGTGGTTTTAAGCCACTGAGTTTTGGGATGGTTTATTATGTAGCAGTAGATGCCTGAAAGAAATGCCTAAGAAGTCTTTATTCAGGAGGTGATGAGGCATTGTTGGAAGATTTTAGATAAGATAAGGACTTCAACAGATTTTTAGTTTAAAAATTTCACCCCAATGCCAATATAGACAATACACTGAATAGGATGTTTCTAAACCAGGTGGAGAAGATAGGGGGTATTAGGAGGAACTGTTACCCAGAACTTTAGGAGGCCCTGTAAGAAAAGAGGAGAACAGCAAGGATAAAGCAACTTTCATTAGTGTACAACCTCAGACGGGTTTAATACTTGGCAGAATCTTTCTTGAATTTCTTAGTTTTTGAACAAGGAGCCTACTTTTCTACCTCTCACTGAGCCCTGCAAAGCCAGCCCTAAGGAAGGAACTAAGGAAGGAAGGAAGGAGTGATAGCTCCAGGCCCGCCATATAAGTGTAAAACAGATCTGACACAGTATATTCTGGCCTCTGGCAGCTTTGAACTGTGAAAGGACCTAGGGTCGGTATCCAAGTGAATGTCTGAGTCTCTCACTAGCAGGCACACTTTGATTACTCCAGTGCTAACACCGGTAGCAGTTCCACACAATAGAAACACCAAAAATAAGACAAGCGTTTCTATTTTTCTCCTGCTAAAAACTACCTGAGTGGCCTTAAATGAGTCAAGCTTCTCCAAATTCCTCATTCATGAAATAAGGTAATAATCCCGTCCCTACACAGCTCACAGGATTGTGACAATTAAGCAGACATGTGAATGAAGCACTTTAAATTCCACAAAGGAATGCATTCAACTAAATAGAAGTACTAAAAATAATTCTAGCAACAATAATCCTCATGCAGTGTCCTCAGCCCAGGTCCTTCTGAGGTGACATGACTTTGTAGTCTTCAGAATACGCAGAATCAAAATGCCTTGATACTTTTCTGAGAATAAAGAGAAGAGAGTAATGACCGTAAATAGATAAGCATTTGGTCAGCTGGAAATATGTTACCATGTTATAAACTCCTTTTCATTTATCTACGCTGTCTCATAGTTTAAACTTTCTGTATCCATTCTTTCATACATTAAACATTTATCGACAACTTTATTATGTACGAGGCACCATGCTAGGTGCAAAGAAAGAGAACCCAATAAGAGTTCTGCCCTTAAGAAGCTCACAGTATATAAACTGGAGATTGATTCTTTAAAAAGGAGATGGAGGGCACCTGGGTGGCTCAGTCGGTTCAACGTCAGACTTCAGCTCAGGTCATGATCTCATGGTTCATGAGTTCGAGACCAGCGTCGGGCTCTGTGCTGACAGCTCAGAGCCTACAGCCAGCTTCAGATTCTGTGTCTCCCTCTCTCTCTAAGGTTATGTGAAATTGTTACTGTAAAACATAATAGAAATATCTTCCTTGGAGGATCAGCTTACTTTCACACCTGAGCCAAAAGTCATTCAGAGTCAATGCCAGGTAAATAAAGCAGAGACTATTTTGGGTCTTAATTGGGCAGTGATTTTTGAGACTGACTTTTTCTTCAATTTGTACATAGGTTCTGAAGGTAACTCAGTGAGAAGACTCTTTAGAAAGTACAACGGCTTCCTTGTTAGCCTGAAGGTATAGTATCCTAAGATGACTTCTTTTAAACTTGCCAATTTAAAAACTGTAGTCCCAATACTAGAGTCACGACTTACAAAGTGTCTTTTATACATGCTTTCTAAAAAAGACCGATGGTGAAGATTAGTGCTGTAACTCATTTTCACAAAGGAGTGAGCACAAGGATCATTGTAATGAACTTTAACCATTTAAAAGGTGCTTTGCATAAATCATCTCATTTGAGCCTAATAACAGCACTGCATGGGATATTTTAATTTTATTCTCAGCTTACAGATAAGGAAATTGAGGATTATCTGTAAAATGATACTGGGCCAGTTGTTAACCTTCATGAGCCTTAAATTAGTCACAGGGCAGAGTTTCAGTTCCACAAATCCCAAATCTGAAGTCCTCCCGTGTTCACACACATATTTAGACTACTAGACATCTTCATTTCACTGATGAATTTATTAAAGCTATGTCAAGCTTGTCTGGATGTCTGGAACTTTCTGAACAGCCGCATTTTCTCGCCCCCTCAAGATGCCAGTGATCTGGGTTCATGACACGTTTTAACTCATTGGGAAGGATCTGTTTCCTATCCTAAGGTTTCACCTGGTGGCCATGTGGCATATTGATGAATGGACCCTTTTGCGGGGGGGGGGGGGGTCTATGGCATGGCCAGAAACAGAGGTTGGACTTGGCCAGTTCCCAACCTCTTTCTTCCATCGTGCTAAGCTCTGGCCTTGAAACAAGGCGCCAGTAGTTACCGCTCACACCACAGGCTAAAAAAGTCAATGAGGCTCCTAACAGACTTCCGGCCTGGCTGCAGTTCATCCTTCTCTGGTTTGCTACCTTCACCTATAAACCCTCTTGTCTTCTATTCCACTCTCATTCACTTCCTCCTTTTGTCACACACTCTAAGTGTCCACAGATGTCAAGTGTAGAAAAAGACATGTGGTGTTAATGCTTTAGTGCTGGCACAGAGGTACTTCCTGAAGAAGATACGGCCCCTAGCAGAGCTGTTTTGTAGGCTGCCCGTCTATATTTATCACTGCCCAGTGCTGATTCTTGATTCAAATAGCCTCACAACTTTTGATCTGGCACGATGCCACCCAGGATATCAGTCAACGGGCCATCTAGCCATATCAAGTGCGGCTGTTACGGGCAGGAATCCTAGCCAGGAATTTCTAAACTGCTGTCTGTGAAGAGGTTCTATGCATTTTGGCTGGGGAAAACTTCCAAAAATAAAAACTAGATACCATGGCCATTTGTTTGGACTTTGTGGAAGAATTATTAGTCATTGGGGGAAGGGACAGGATGGCAGAGAAAACAGCATGAAATTAAAGCTAATTAATCACTCTGACAGGCAGACAAGAACTGAGCCCACTCTTTCCAGAACAATGGTCGGAAATCTAGGAAATGGGAGAGAAAAGCATTTAGCCTTACCAAATTGCATTTATTTCTTTGGAAATTAGAAAGCCCCGGTGAAAACAAGTACATGGAAAGGAAGCAGTGTAGTAATTGGAGGAGTGTGTACATTCTTAGAATTTAGATGGAAAAGGTCAGAGTGAAATTTGTCTCAATCTTTGTAATTTATTTACTCCAGGTGATATTTGCTAATTTAGACCTTCCTGGTGGAGGAGCAAATTCACTGCTCCTTCAAGTTGGAGCTGTGAGTGGTTCTGAGTGTTATAATCCTTGGAAGGTTGTAAGGTCTCTCATGAGGTAAGGGAGGGAGGGGGGTGGCATATATTTTTTAATAGCAGGGGCGTTTGAGCTAAACAACACTGAAGTTAGTCCCTGCTTTCCTAATGGAAAAGTTTTCCTTCTCAAAGCCTGTTTCCCCATCTTTTAAGAATTGATACTAGTAACACAACTTCATAAGATTGTTGTGAAGAATACAAAATTAGACATAAAGAGCTGCCTAGCAATTAGTAAATTCTGAATAAATGCTAATGAATATCTAATTGATCTACTATATACATGGCTCTCAAAGGCTGGGAGTTTTTGTATTTGCCTAGAAAAATATTCTTGTGGCCTTTTTCTGCCTGCTTTTTCCCCCTGGTCTCCCAGTGGTGTGCTGAAGCCAGTTTGCATTGGCTCACAAGAGCCGACTGTTACATTTTTAGGACTTCTGAGATCTGGTTATTAAATGCTGCCAATATTAAACAATGGATGAAAAGAAACACATGAATTTTATATTTTAAAAATTTTATATTTTATTTTAAAATTTTATATTTAAATTTAAAAATTTTATATTTAAATTTTTATATTTGAAAAATATAAATTTTTATATATTTTTTATATTTAAAAAATTGATAAATACTCAAAATTCATCACTTACAAATTATTTTACTGCATTTTACTGTTATCTGTACTCTGGAGGTCATTTATGTCTGTAAGTTTATTATTTTGAGAGAGAGAAAGAGAGTGGAGGAGGGGCAGAAAGAGAGGAGAGAGAGAGAGAGATAGATAGAGAGAGAGAGAGAGAGAGAGAGGGAGAGAATCCCAAGCAGGCTCCTCACTGTAAACACAGAGTTCGATGTGATGTGGGGCCTGAACTCAGGAGCTGAGAGCTCATGTTCTGAGCTGAAATCAAGAGTTGGACGCTTAACCAACTGAGCCACCCAGATTCCCCCATTTATGTCTATTTTATTTGTATGGCAAAAATAATACATCACGGTGACCTATTATGCATCTCTCCCCTACTTGGGTTCAATGACATCACTCTACTGGCTTGAAAAGGGCCAAGTGGCTTGAAACTAGACAACCCTCTAGTGACTTCGGTGGGCCGTCGCCCTACAGAAATAGGCAAATACTATACTTCACGACTTTTTTTCCAAAGAGCCAATCATGAAACATTTACCAGCATATAACTCTCTGACCATCCAAATATGCAAACCAGTTTAAACAAAAAAGAATTAACCACTGACTTCAATGGCTACTTTGAAATTTAGTTGTTTTCAAAGAAGGGGGTATTTATGTTCATATAATCTAAACTGAACCACTTCCTATTATATTATATAAAGTCTGTTTCATTTATTTATCTGACTCATCAAGGCCCAGATGAATTTGAGGTTTTGACATTTTTGGTTGCTCTCTGTGAAATCATCTCCAACTTCTTAAAATCTGTTTTTCCTCAGAGCCCAGCACCATATGTGTCTTTCATATATTAGGCATTTCATAAATATTTGTTGAAAGAATGAAATATATCCCAGGCATAACTTTACCTTGATTAGTTTTACACACAGAAAACTTAGATCAATTTTATGTGAGGACTCATAACAACGAATTCGATAAACATTATGCTTTGTAGGGCCCACCTCTTAAAGAATGAGGCAAATCTACTACATATTCTAGTCTGATTCTTTTCATGAAGTAAAAAAATGTGTCAAACAATAAAACTTCCATTTTTAGTGAAAATGTAATTTCTAGAAACATGCCAGTTAATAAACTTTTATATAGGTATTCATTTATTAGACATTTGATTTCTTACCAGCTATTTTTTTAAGTAGCTGAAAGTTTGCCTATTCTGGATTTGGGTGAGTCATTAAAAATCCTAGAATTATTAGTGTTGTCTCCAATTATGTGGAGATAAGTTTTTAAATAAAAATATTAGCATATATGGTGCATCACTGCTGCTAAGTAGCTGAAAGTTTGCCTATTCTGGATTTGGGTGAGTCATCAAAAATCCTAGAATTATTAGTGTTGTCTCCAATTATGT
>CM053571.1:40447374-40676581 GCA_028646485.1 Cryptoprocta ferox
AGGAAAGAGAATGAGATTTACATTTGGAAGATGTGGGATCAAGTCCTGCTCATCACTTATGGGCTGTGACATTGGGCCAGCAGTCAGTTAACCATCTGTAAAGTTAACATAACCGGTGTATATTAATGTACCATGAAGTGTTGTGAGGATGATTTAAGGGAGTCTGGCATATAGTAGATTTTTCAACACCTACTAATTTACTGTGGTATCTAATTTACATTTATTAATTAAATAAATCCAGATCAGCTGATTATTAAGGACTCTCAGTATATGCAAATGAAGAAATCCAGAAGACCATATTTCTTTGGAATAATTAACTTCCTTAATTTTTTCTGAATAAAAACATTTGTACCTTCACTCAATAATCTGATATCTCCATGCTGCTTTTTTTCTCCTCAGCAATTGCCCACTATTTACAAAAATAAATTTTAGGGGCACCTGGATGGCTGAGTCAGTTGAGCGTCCAACTTCAACTCAGGTCATGATCTCATGGTTCATGGGTTCGAGCCCTGGGTCCGGCTCACTGCTGTCAGCACAGAGCCTGCTTCAGATCCTCTGTATCCCTCTGTCTCTGCCCCTTCCCCACTCATACACAACTATGCACTCTCTCTCTCTTTCTCTCAAAAATAAATAAATATTTAAAAAAAACAAATTTTAGATTCTGTTCTATCTGAACTCCTTTACCTGACCTCCAAAGTCCTCCAAAATCCCTCTTCACTCTGCTTTTGTCTGCTCTGGTGAACCAGCCCAAATGCTCCAGCCTGATCAAGGCCAGTCATTACTATTCTTTGATTCAGCCATTCTTTTGATTTTCTCTTTTCCTTAACCCAGTATGTCATCCTGTCTACTCTGCCACATAGGAAAGTAATGATAATCATCTAAGTGGCAATCCTTCTTCCTTTTTTGAAGACTTCTTGGTGGTCTTTTTTTATACCATCAGGGTTCATTCTTGATTTCCTCAACCTTTGAATTCCCAAAGTTCTTATTAACAATACCTCTCATTGGTGCATTGGTTTTTCACCCAGTTAATAAGAATACATAGTACTGTGCTAGGCAAACAATGTACATTAAATGTTTACTGGGGTGCAAAGTAGTGTTCATTTGTTTTGTTTTTCTCCTCGGGTATTTTTTTTCCTCCCTTACCTTCTGAGAGTTGAAAGACAAATTGCAGGCTGAGAGTCCAGTATTCCAGAAATATTAGTTTTTATTTAATACAAAACAACAAACCTCTGGCTGTTTACTAGATAAAAATAACATAAAGTCCCTAAATCCTTGATGAAAGTACAAGAAGCAAGATATTTTTCTTATTAATGACTAAAGGGTATTTAGTTCTTACTTATACAAAGTTTTAGAAAGAATGAATTGCATGAAAGCCAATCTTAAGACCAAGATTGATAAGTCAACTGTAATTTTATATTTACAAAATTGGCTCTTTTTATAAATAATTGCACTTTTTCTAAGAGTGTGTGTGAGCGGGGGAGGGGCCGAGGGGGAGAGAGAGAGAGAGAAAGAGAGAGAGAGAATCCTAAGCAGTCTCTATGCTCAGCACAGAGCCCGACGCTGAGCTCGATGCCATGAACTATGAGATCATGATCTGAGCCGAAATCAAGAGTCATTTGTACACTCAACTGACTGAGCCATCCAGGTGCCTCTGGACATATTTTTAATTTACTCAGAAACTTCTTGCAATTGAGCTTGATTCAATTTTCATTTCCATGAAAAAAGGAATATATTTTTAGTCAACAGAGGAAATTTTAAATTCCAGATTTTTTTTCTACCCAGCTCCTCATAATAAATTATGGAGTTCTAGGACAGAATTGGGAGAGCTAATTAATGTTCACCAACTTATATTTGATTACATCTAGTCTCTTCCTTCCTAGCTGAGTCACTGTTCAGGCCCCACAGGCTCTATTCAGTTTAGGTTGCTTGGAAGGCATTCCCCTTTCATCCCATCCCCTTACCCCCAGTCCAAAGAGAGCCAGAAGGAAGAGTTTGAAGAAAGGAAAACAAGAAAATAATTAGAAATTTCCTTTCTAATTGACCTCTTTATCTCTACTAAGCGTAAAATAATTCTTAGAGAAGTGCTGTGAGTACCCTTTTTGGAGTATAGCTTGCATATTCAAAAACAATGCAATTAAAGGATAAATGTAATAGAACTAAAGTAGACACAAAGTCATGTAGACACAAGTTGGCTTTAAAAACTGTAAAATGACAGGGAAAAAACTGATCTGTAAGGTCATACAACTGTGATATAACAGGAGATGTATATACCCTATGGTTCAACTACCTCCCATTTTGCTCCAAAGACCGTGGTCTGCTTATACTTCACAAACCAAGACATGTATCACATTCATAAAAGTTTATCCAAGATCGAAAAACAGTTTGTAGAAGAGATTGTTAGGAAACAGGGAATTTGGAATAATAAAAATTCAGCAGGCTTCGAACATGTAAATTTTTTCATAGCAGATGGAGAGGGCATCTTTAATTGATAATCCCCCTGGTGTTTACAGATTAGAGCAGGGATAACCACTTGCACTTTGCATACTTTAATTATTCTGTCTTGATCGGATCAGAAAATCATGAGCTTGTCCTTTTATAAACATGAGGATTACACAGAAGCCAGTAAGTAGTCTCAATGGGGATGTCCAGTGAAACTTAATAGAATGAAGAGTTCTGTTATTATCATTTCTGCTTGTTAAGTTCTCTCAAAGCGCCATATTTGTGTTTTTTGCTTTGCACTAAAAATAAATGAAGTCAAATTGCTTCAGACCAGTTAGTAATTGTAAGCACCTAAATGAAATAATAAGAGTCCCACTACTAAAAGTTCTCCCTCTGTCTTATTCTCCTTAATTTTGTTTTTCCACTTTCCTCTTTAAAAAAATCAAATGCTCTTCTCCTTTCTAAATTGCTCTGGCTTCGTTCCTATTTCCTGCCAATTCTCCTCTATTTTAAAATGAAGTCTCTGGCCCATTTAGAAGTAAATTTGGCTTACTGACTATTTCTATGCCGGCCTATGTAAATTTAGTACAGCAACCCAAATGGAGGCGCTTAATGTTTTTGAAGAAAATTAGAACAGGAAGAGCCCTTTAAAGTCATCTAGAGCCCCTTCATTTTACTTGTAAATAGAAATTGAAGCAAATCTCTTTCCTCTGCCATCAGATAAAGACTGATAAAGAGAAAGACCTTGATTGCAAATGTAGTCAGTTTGCAACAGACCCCCTCAAAGCTTGAGCTGGGTCTCTGTGCAGGGATAAGAGTGTCTATAAGAAACCTGTGGTTCAGACTCAAGTTGTCTGGTTTCCAGTCTCCTGCTTCTGGCTTGCTCTCTTTAGTCCTCACATACAATTTCAGAATCCATGTCATTGTGTTCAAAAAGGATTATTTATTCATAAGCATAATGCTTGGGGTGCCTTGGTGGCTCAGTTGATTGAACATCTGACTCAAGGTTTTGGCTTGGGTAATAATCCCAGGATCATGGGCTCGAGCCCTACGTTGGTTTCTGCACTGAGCGTGAAGCCTGCTTAAGATTCTTTCTCTCCTTGGGTGCCTGGGTGGCTCAGTCGGTTAAGTGGCTGACGTCAGCTCAGGTCTTGATATCATGGTTTGTGGGTTCGAGCCCTGTATCAGGCTCTATGCTGACAGCTTAGAGTCTGGAGCCTGCTTTGGATTCTTTGTCTCCCTCTCTCTCTGACTCTCCCCTGCTCACACTCTGTGTCTCTCTCTTTCTCAAAAATAAATAAACATTAAAAAAAATTTTTTTTAAAGATTCTTTCTCGCCCTCTGCTCCTCTCCTGAGCTTTCACATACCCCCTCTCTCTCTTTGTCTCTCTCTCTCTCTCTCAAAAAAAAAAGCATTATGCTTAAATATGAAGGAAAAGAAAACTATCTTAAATTATCACTCACTATTTTGGTTTTTTTACTAAAAGAAACATGTCAGAAAAAAAGAGTTATTTATTTTTGTGTCACTTTTTTCTATAATTCAGTACGTTTCAAGTAAAAACTGGTTAATTTATAAGACATTTGGGGACTACAACAAGGGATTAAGTTGACCTCTGGTATGTAATTGAATTCCATGAATAATAGTTTCTAATCAGTGGAAGCAAAAACAGGAGCTGCCCCATTTATGAGTACCTTTGATCTGTTTATGAGAACGAAGCTTCAATTCTGCTGCTTCTTGCAGGACCATGAACTGTTAGAATCTGCTCATATTTCACATAGTTTTTTTTACTTACTTGGTATATTTTTCTTGAAGAAAACACTTTTCCTTCTGTTAGTAAGTCATACTAATCAGATCTGTTTTACTCCCCGTGAGCAACATCGCCTCCACCCAGCAAGCTCTGAGCAGCAGGCTCTCCTATGGTCCTTTTAAAACGAATCATCACTTTCTTCTCTCTCTTTTTTTTTTTAAATATTCATTCATTCATTCATTCATTCATTCATTCATTTGTTCATTTATTGAGAGAGAGAGAGAGAGAGAGAGGCAGAGAGAGAATCCCAAGCAGGCTCCAGTGCAGAGCCCTATGCAGGGCTCAATCTCACGAGCAAACCGTGAGATCATGACCGGAGCCAAAATTAACAGGGATGCATAACCCACTGAGCCACTTGGGTACCCCATTACGTTCTCCTCTTACTGTGGGTCATAAATTCACTAAATTCCTTATCATAATGTGTGTCAATGGTTGAAGCAACCTCAGTTCATTTCACTGAATTGTCTGACTTTTCTGCTTTCCACTAAGTAGAATAGAATGTCTTAGTAGACACAGAAACCCTGGCAACTTAAAAAAACAAAATCAAACAAACAAACAAACAAACATCTGTGATTAGGCCCTGGACTCAGATGTTTTGCATTGATGAAGGAGATTGCTAATATTTCTAAGGACATGGTCTCTTAAGAAACACTATAAATACTGCATCAAATTTATCCTCATATACACTCATTAGCATCTCCCAACACCCCCTTCCTGTTATGTTTAACATGGTCTAAGATGCTCTTATAGTTTTAAATGGATAGATTAGGAAATGTATAGAAACATTTTAGCCTTACAGAACATGGAGATGCTTCTAAGGTCATAGAAATTTTTTTTCTTACTTAGAGAAACAAAACTTCTTTAAACAATGATCCATCAAATCAAATGGTGGTTCTCTTAAAAACTGTTCATGTTAAAGGCTTCTTTACCAGTGACTGCATATCACATGGGTGCTAATAAAATGGACCTTGCCTAATGAACAGCTGTTATTATTGGTTAAGCTGATTGAAGTAAGAGAGAATTATGGCCAGCTGCAAAACACATTCATGAGTGGTGAGAGAAACTAGCAGCTGGTATTCCGCTTGCTATAAATATTTTTAATTAAAATCTGCCTCCTGGTTTCCAATTTGCGTAATAGTAGGGATTTTTAGTTACTTGCTTTATGAGTAAAGGGATGTCTTTCTCTTCAAGAGAGCTTTTTAACTCTTCTATTAACAATAACTATTAACAATAATGGTGGCACCCTGCTGGCTGGTGGGAAAATGAGATGCATGATGAAATTCTTATTCTTTTCTAGAACTATCTGTGCCTAAGACTTTCAAAGTTTTGTTTGTTTGCTGCTAATGTCTATTTCTAGAGTCCCAGCTACCCATCAGTTCTTATTAAGAGTGAGGATAGTGAATTGATGTATATCAGAAGTATCAAAATGGGAGCTGCATTACAAATATAAGATACACGTGCACACACACATTTTCTTATGAAAATTCTGTGTTTTGACTTTTAGGACTCTCCTCCTGATACTTCCCTTTTATCTCATCATCCATTTGTTCTCAAACACTGGTGCTCTCTAGAATTTGCATCCCAGCTCACTTCTACTCTGCATCCTGTCCTCAGATATATTTGGCTTTTCTGTGGTATTGATCATATCTATATATTAATGATGCAGAAATCTCAGTCTCTAGCCCTTCCGTCTCTCCTGGGCAGTAAGATTGTACATCTGGATTCCCCTAGGCACTTAAAACTCATTAGTTTCTCCATATTTGCTCTCCTTCTGTCTTCTAATCTCAGTTAACAGCACCACTATCCCAAAGAAGATATATGTGTATGTGTGTGTGTGTGTGTGTGTGTATAACAGAATATTACTCAGCAATAAAAAAAATAAATAAAATATTGCTATTTGCAATGACAAGGGTGGAGCTAGAGTGTATATTGCTAAGTGAAATAAGTCAGAGAATGGCAAATGCCATATGATTTCACTCTTGTGTGGAATTTAACAAAACAAACAGGTAAAGGGGAAAAAATAAGAGAGGGAGGGAGGGAGAGAGAAAGAGAGAGAGAGAGAGAGAGAGAACAAGAAACAGACTCTTAACTATAGAGAACAAACTGATTGTAACCAGAGGGGAGGGGAGTTGGGGGATGGATTAAATAGGTGATGGGGATTAAGGAGTCCACTTGTGATGAGCAGAGGGTAATGTATGGAAGTATTGAATTACTATATTGTATACCTGAAAGTAATATAAAACTGTTAACTAGCTAGAATTAAAACAAAAACTTAAAAAATAAAATAAAACACATAAAAAATAGCACCACCATCCCTACTGAAGCCAAAAGCCTTGGAGTCACTTGAGACTTAGTTTTACCCTTACGTTCTTGACTACATATTATTGGTCTCCAAACACTGATCCCTTTACTTCCTAAATATTTCTCAGCTCTCTTCCTTCTACCTTCATCTCGATTGCTATAGCCCTTTATCTGGACTGGGAATGTTCTGCCTAGAATGGTAGGATAGCCTTCTAACTTGTCTTCTTATTCCTAGATTTGACCTTTCAAATTTGTCATCTATCTAAAATGAAATCAGACCACATCCCTCCCCTGCTTATAATTTTGTAATGGCTTTCCACCATCTTCAGGATAAATTTTGAAGTTTTTAGCATGGCATTCAAGGTGTTCCCTGATTTGGCCCCAACCTATCTTTCTGCCACTCCTCACTTCTACTCCAAGCTAAATAGTTCTGAATGTTTCTAGTCTTCCACTCATTAGCCTTCAGAACTGTAGCTTAAATATGACTTTGGTGAAGTCTTCCACAGAATCACCCTCCTCCCCTATGATTCCATGACTCTTGATCATGTATATACCTCTAGTGTAACATATCAAAATATATTATAATCATTTGTTTACATGTTTATGTCTCTGATTAGGTATTCTTTAATCAAGGACAATGTCATTGATTCTCCCTTTTCCACAGTGACTGGCATGTGGACACTTACATGTTTTATGATATAAAAAAGAATGAATTTTAAATAATTCATTAGATCAATATTCTTAGGAGTCTATACATTAAATTAGGCATTGTGGAAATTAGATTTTTTTTAAACACCCATTACTTCTATTTTAATGAGATGGGCACTTTATTAGTGAAAGCGGGAGATCTTGTCTCTCTTATTTACAAATAATATTCAACTCAAACCTCTTATTCTCCTGCCAAATAACAACATATTGCAAGCACTTCTTATTGATGTACTTAATTTGCCTCCAGTGACCTAAGACTTATGTTTCAAATATCTTCCTAAGATGAATAGCTATTATAACATATGATCATAACAATAACCTTTCTAACATTTATTTATGAAGAAACTTTATTTGAGCCTTTTTTTAGTGAAGAAATCAGGATTTGGAAATGGTTCTATGGGTCTAAACAGTCATTAGTAAGCCCATGTTTGAGAATCTGCATGTTTATTTAAGTTGTCTTAGCACTATGGGAGAAATACAACAAGGTTCACAAGAAGGAATGCTTTATATAGTCTAAGTTTCTGTGTTTTCAAGAAGTAATCAAGCCTCCTAGTTCTACCAATAATGCAAACCAATCTAGTATGGACCCCCTCTTCTTAAAAATGGGTGAAGGGCGCCTGGGTGGCTTAGTCAGTTAAGCGTCCAACTTTGGCTCAGGTCATGATCTCATGGTTCGTGAGTTCGAGACCTACATCAAGCTCTCTGCTGTCAACACAGAGCCTGCTTCAGATACTCTGCCACCCTCTCTCTGCCCCTCCCCCACACACTCTCTCTCTCAAAAATGAATAAAAATTTTAATGTTTATTCATTTTTGAGAGACAGTGTGATCAGGGGAGGGGCAGAGAGAGAGAGAGGGAGACACAGAATCTGAAGCGGGCTCCAGGCTCTGAGCTGTCAGCCCCGACGTGGGGCTCGAACCCACAAACCGTGAGATCATGACCTGAGCCGAAGTTGGATGCTTAACCGACTGAGCAACCCAGGTGCCCCCATTTTTTAAAATTTAATAAAAATAGATGGAAATACTAGACAAAATATAACACAACATAAAGACAAGTTTGTACCCATACAAAGACACTCACACACAAATAAATGAGTGATCTTTTTTAATTGAAAGGGAAATCCTAAACCAGCAGAAAGGAAGAGAAAATTTACAGCTAGTGTGACATTTTTGTAATCTAATACTGGCAGTATAGGGATTACTGATGCCCAAGTTAGGAGTGCAAATTTGGTTTTGATTGTGAACTGAGATACTGTTACTGAGATGCATTTACATATATATAGTACATTGGAAAGGCTGCCAGATGAGTGACAATAAAGTTTGTCTTGTCCTAACGTTGAGTGGAAAAAATCTTTATTAGGAAATTTTATTTTTCCTTCCCTTCCCCTATGTTCATCTGTTGAGTTTGTCAAATTCCATATATGAGTGAAATCATATGATATTTATCTTTCTCTGACTTAAATCACTTAGCATAATACCCTCTAGTTCCATCCACGTTGTTGCAAATGGCAAGATTTCATTTTTTTCCATTGCTGAGTAGTATTCCAGTATATATATATGCTACTATATATATATATATATATATATATATATATATTACATCTTTTTTAAATTTTTTTCAACGTTTGCTTTATTTTTGTGTGAGAGAGAGACAGAGCAGGAGCAGGGGAGGAGCAGAGAGAGAGGGACGCACAGAATCCAAAGTAGGCTCCAGGCTCTGAGTTGTCAGCACAGAGCCTGACAGGGTATCCAACTGACTAACTGCGAGATCATGACCTGAGCAGAAGTCTGATGCTTAATGGACTGAGCCACCCAGGCGCCCCATACATCTTCTTTATCTATTCATCAGTCAATGGATATTTGGGCTTTCCATAATTTGGCTATTGTTGATGTGCTGCTATAAACATTGGGGTGCATGTGCCCCTTTGAATCAGAATTTTTGGAGGGCAAACCATAAGAGAGTCTTAAATACAGAGAACAAACTGAGTGGGTTAAATGGGTGATGGGCATTAAGGAGAGCACATTTCAGGATGAGAAATGGGTATCATGTGTAAGAGATTAATCACCGAATTCTACTCCCGAAGCCAAGACTACACTGTATGTTAATTAACCTGAATTTAAATTAAAAAATAAAAACAAGGATCCTCAGTTAAATTGGAATTTCAGATTAACAAGGAATCACTATTTATTATAAGTCAGTCCCAAGTAAAGCTCCCAATACTGCACAGGATACACTTGTAATGAAAAATGATTCGTTATTTGTCTGAAATTCAAAAGTAATGGGCCAATGTATTTTTATTTGTAAAATTTAGCAACTCTATCCCAAGGACATACTTGCTTGAAATGATTTAAAAGGGAGCTTGAGATTTCAAATAGATTCAATATTTAAATTTAAATGTTAAATGTTTTTATTTTAAATTTTTTAATTTAAATATTTAAATTAAAGTAAATAAAAAATTTGAAAGGAAATCTAAAAGCCTGTGAAATATACAGATGAGGAATCTAGTTGTGTATTAATAGTTTTGTGCAGGATTCTTTAGGTTGAAAAATAACAGTGACAGAATTTTGGACCAGTGAACACCTTGAGGCAACTAGTAGGAGCTTTATACCAATAGTTCAAAGCATAGAATGCTCAGGACTCTTATAGCAGAAAATAATCCTCAGCTGAAAATGAGTTCATTGGGTGCCTGGGTGGCTCAGTGGGCTAAGCATCCAACTCGGCTCAGGTCATGATCTCATGGTTCGTGGGTTCAAGCCCTACGCTGACAGCTCAGAGCCTGGAGCCCACTTCAGATCTGTCTCCCTCTCTCTTTCTGCCCCTTTCTGCCCCTCACCTGCTTGTGTGCTTCCTCTCTCTCTTTCAAAAACAAATTAACAACAACAAAAAGAAAATGAGTTCACAATAGGAAAAATTACTACACAGATAATATTTGTTATGAGGGAAAGTTAGTAGACACAACCATTTGGAGAATTAACACTCTATAAGAACTTGAGCTAATAGAACAATATGAAAAAGACTATAAAATAAATGCTCAATATGTTCAAAAGATAAAGACTAGAAACCAAGAAAAAGGGTTACCTAAAAGAGAGAAGACAAATTAAAAAACAAAATGTATAGAAATTATATAGCTAAATGAGAAACAATGAATTGAAAGGCAATTTCAAGGAAATCACTTAGAATGAAGCATAGAGACATATAGAGATACCAAATATCAAAGAGTGGTTTAGAGAAATGAGGGACACAGTAAGATCAACAAATCTTTAATGGGAATTGCAAAAAGAAAAAAAAGTGGGGAATAAATAATATTTAAGGAGAAAACAGATGAAGATGTTCAGTGTTAATGAAAACATGAGTTTACAGACTGAAAACACAGGTCCTATGTATAATAAGAAAAGAAATCCATTGATAGATACATTGCTAATTATAGTAAACTACAAAATTTCAAAGACAAAAAAATTTAAAAACAACAAGAAGAAAAAGCAGATTACCTACAGAGAAACAATCATTAAATTAATAGTCATATTCCTATCAGCAGCAGTAAAGGCAGAAAGAAAATTGAATAATATCCATAGAATGCTGATAGAATGCGAACCCAGAATTCTATATTCAAGAGAATTTCTTCAAGAGTAAAAATAAAGACATTACATAAAGAAGGCTAGGGGATTTAGCACTCACACACCCACACTGACAGAATTACTCAGTATATAAAGATACATATAAAGATATATTTTTTCAGTGAGAAAGTAATTGAATCCATAGAGCAAGAGGGGCAATAGTGAGCAAAGAAATGTATAAATATGTAATTCCATCTAAATAGGTATTGACTTTATTTTATTTTTTTAATTTTTTTTAATGTTTATTCATCTTAGAGAGAGAGTGTGTGATCAGGTAACGGGCATAGAAAAAGGGAGACACAGAGCCCGAAGCAGGCTCCAGGCTCTGAGCTGTCAGCATAGCGCCAGACTCAAAGCTCAAACCCACAGACTGTGAGATCATGCATGACCTGAGCGGAAGTCGGACACTTAACAACTGAGCCACTAGGCACCCCGGTATTGACTTTAAAATAAACATATATGTATGCATGTGTGTGTTATATTTGATTACTTTGAGGATATTTAAAAACAAAGTGTGATACTTTTATGCAACATTATATTGAATGTCCAAACCATCAGGGTAAGAAAAAGAAATAAAATGTGAAGGATTAAGAAGAAAGAAACAAAACCACCATTATACAGAGACTACATTCTTGATTATGTTAAAATCCCATGAGAATCCACAACTAAAATTATAAATTAAATGAGTATCTAGGTGTGCTGTTTTTAAGGGGCACGTGCACCCCAATGTTTATAGCAGTGCTATTGACAATAGCCAAAGTACGGAAAAAGCCCAAATGTCCATCGACGGATGAATGGATAAAGAATATGTGGTATATATGTACAATGGAGTATTACTTGGCAATCAAAAAGAATGAAATATTGCAATTTGCAACAACATGGATGGAATTAGAGTGTATTATGCTAAGCAAAATTAGTCAGAGAAAGACAAATATCATATGCCTTTACTAATATGTGGAATTTAAGATACAAAACAGATGAACATAAGGGAAGGGAAACAAAAATAATATAAAAACAGGGATGGGGACAAAACATAAGAGACTCTTAAATATAGAAAACAAACTGAAGGTTGCTGGAGGGATTGTGGGTGGGGAGGATGGGCTAAATGGGCAAGGGGCATTAAGGAAGGCACTTGTTGGAATGAGTACTAGGTGTTCTATGTAGGGGATGAATCACTGGATTCTACTCCTGAAATCATTATTGCACTATATGCTAACTAACTTGGATGTAAATTAAATAATATTAATTAATTAACTAATTAATAAGAGTATCCTAAGTGCTTGCTACATAAAATATTAGTATATAAGAATTAATTACATTTTAAATTATCTACAATACAGAAAATGTAATTTTAAAAGGTATCATTTTAGGGGCGCCTGAGTGGTGCAGGTCAGTTAAGTGTCTGACTATTGATCTTGGCTCAGATCATGATCTAACAGTCCGTGAGTTCGAGCCCCTCATCGGGCTCTGTGCTGATGGTGCAGGGCCTGTGGGATTCTCTCTATCCTTCTTTCTGTCCCTCCCCCGCTTGTGTGCATGTGTGCTCTCTCTCTCCCTCTCTCTCAAAATAAATAAACTAGAAAAAATAAAAATAAATAAAAGATATCATTTTAAAGAGAACACAATTTTAGATACTTAGGAAAACCTATAAAAATGTTCAGAAGTGTATGAAATATAATGGAAAGTCATTACAGAAGACATAAATAAGTGGGGAGATTATATCATGCTTATGGATAGAAAAAGTCAATATCATATAGATGTCAGTTTCTGCCAAATTAATTTTAAATCAAATCCCAATCCCAGTAGCTGTGTGCTTGTTTGTGTGTGTGCATGTGTGTGTAACTAGAGAAATGATTTTAAACATTTCATTAACAAAGGGACAAGAATAACTCAAGCAATTTTTTAAAAGGACAAGATGCAGAAGAACATCTCCCTACTAGATATCAATACTTACTATTAAAAAAAAAGCATGGTGTTCATACAGGGATAGAGATAAATAAACCAATGAAACAGACCAGAAAGCCCATATATGGAAACTTTTAAAGTAAATTTCTGTTCAGCTTTTGTTTAATTGTGAAATATCTTAAACACAAAAAACTATATAGAATAAACACAATAGTCACCGAGTACCCACTAATTAAAATATTAGTGAGAAAGCATTTGCAGAGCCGCCAGAAATGACACTTTAATCAATAGTCTTGGGACAACTGGTTTTCCACTTGAAAATATATAATTTGATTCCCACATTAGACCACACACAAAAATTGATTAAGGTGAATTAAGACAAAACTCTAAAAATAAAACCCTGAAAGCCTTAGGGGGAAAAATGAGACTATTTTATAATCATATTTTATGAAGAAGAGAAAAAAATTTAAGACACAAAAATTAAAAATCATGAAGAGTTTTAAATTAGATTATATTAAAATTTAAAATGTCTATTCATTAAAGGACACCATTAAAAAAGTGAAAAGAGAAGCTACATATGGTGAGAAGTTGTTTGCAACACAACATGATACCATTTATGACTGTTCTATTGATAAAATTTCAAGGCTGGATATTAAACTTGGTGAGGATGTGAAGAAAAGGGAATAATTATGCATAGCAATTTGGTAGTATGGTAAAACCTTGGTCTGTGAGCATAATTTGTTGTGGAAACATGTTTGTAATTGAAAGTACCTGTATATCAAAGCAAGTTTCCCAATAAGAAATAATGGAAACTCAGATGGTTTGTTCCACGCCCAAAAATATTCATGTAAAAATTATTACAATACTGTAATAAGATAAAAAATAATAAAGAAAATATAAGGAAAAATAAACAAATTAGCCTGCACTTACCTTTGAAAACCTTTGTGGCTGGTGTGAGGGAGACAAGAGAGAGGAGGGTTATGGTGTAGGAGGACTTTCACTATCACTAACGGAATCACTGCTGTCTATTGGCTCAATGGAATCTTTTTCTTTTCATGCAACTTTAACAAGGAACCTATCCAATGACACTTGCTTTTGCTTCTTTTTGAGGATTTTACACAAATTTGACACTGCATTGTCGTTAAACAGATTCATCGCTCGCACTGCTACAGCCTTATTCGGGTGGTGTTTTCTACAAAATTTTGCACTGTTTCCCATATTTTACACATCTCCCTAATCTCATCTGAAGTGAGGGATTCCTCAGCCTTTTTCTCCTCCTCCTCTGCAGATAAGATCTCCTCCACAGCCTCTTGCTGTGGCTCGTGATGCAGATCCGTCAGTTCGTTGGTGGTCAGCTCCTGGCCACGTTCCTCCACCAGCTCTTGAATGGCATCCTCATTTACCTCCAGTCCCATGGTCTTCCCCAAGGACACTATTTCCTCGACAGCTAGCAGCTCCTGGTCACGAGCAAGCCCCTCTAAGTCCTGTCCAAGAATGTGATCAGGCCACAGTGTTCTCCAAGCAGAACTGAGGGTTCTCTTGATGACCCCATCCCAGGTGGTATCGATGATCTTGAGGCAGTTCATGATGTGAAAATGATTTTTCCAAAAATCTCGAAGGGTTAGATTTGTCCCTTCGGTCAAAGCATTGCTCAAATAGTGCTTTGGTGTAAATCTTTTTAAAGTTCGAAATGACCTGCTGATCCATGAACTT
This sequence comes from Cryptoprocta ferox, assembly GCA_028646485.1. NCBI lineage: Eukaryota > Metazoa > Chordata > Mammalia > Carnivora > Eupleridae > Cryptoprocta > Cryptoprocta ferox. Next base: position 40,461,862 of record CM053571.1, read on the forward strand.
GAGGATTGGAGTGGCATTGGGAGGAAGGAACTTGACCTTAATGAACTCAGATTCCTCCAGTAAGTCGTCCTCAAAGCCTGGAGGATGAGCAGGACATTATCCATAACCAGCAAGGCTTTGAGTGGCAGATTCTTTTCTAAAAGGTATGTCTTCACTGCAGGACCAAAGACCTCATTGATCCATTCAATGAACAAGATACGAGTGACCCAAGTCTTGCTGTTGGACCTCCATATAATGTTTAACTGGGTCTTCTGCACCTTACATTTCTTGAAGGCTCATGATTCTTGGAATGATACATGAGCAGATGCTTCACTTTAAAATCCCTGCTTGCATTAGCACAAAACAAAAGAGTGACATGATCTTTCACGGGCTTGTGACCGGGCATTGCATTCTCTTCTTCTGTAATGTAGGTCCTCTTTGGCATCTTTTTCCAAAAAAGCCCCATCCCAACACAGTTAAAAACTTGCTCCAGCAGGTAACACTCAGAAACCATAAGCGTCTGGAACTTGGTAGTAAACGCCTCAGCTTCCTTAAGCGTCTGAACTTGCAGGCTCTCTGTGCCTCACAACTCTATGTGTGCCACTTCACCTCTTAAAGTTAGCAAACCATCCCTTGCTTGCCTTGAAGTCTTCTTTGTTTTCTGTTGATGTACCTGGCAGTTTATTTACGAGGTCAGTGTACAAGGCCTTTGCCTTCTTGCAGATAAAAGTTCTCAGTCACAGTATCACCTGCTAGTTGCTCATTTATCCAAACCAGAAGCAACTTTTCTACATCTTCCAGAACACGAGGCTGTTGCTTTGATATTCTCATGACTCCTTTTGCTGCATCTAGCCCTCTTATTTCTATTTTCTTCTTTAATGTTGTACAGATGGCCAACATAGGCTACTTATAAAATCTTGTAGTTTCGGCCGCTCGCATACCTCATTCGTACTTCTCAATGATTTCCTTCTTAACTTCTACCATAATCATCTCCTTCTTCTTACTGCCTTTCCTTTCAAACTTATTCTGCATGGGGGCCATTATATATGCTCACATAGATGCTGACTACAATACAGTATTAATAAACTTGTCATATACTGTATTTAATGTAACTGGCAATAGGAAGCAGAAGAAAGGTCTATATCTGCAGGCAGCCTGACCTAGAATGAAGCAAAGCATTCCTAAGCTTACTTTTGTATGGAAAAGCAAAAGACTGTCCATAGGTGCTTTGAAGTGACAAAAAATAAACTAGTGCCAGTTGTGGGCACCTTCCAGTATTATGAAAAATCAGCAATTTCTGCCAAATACCGTGGCAAAAAGTGATTCTTATAAAATATTCTATTCCCTAATCTGGACATATTACATACTTTACCCAAGTGTTAAAGCTATGCTTGGTACAGAACTTTGATCAGTGGAAGGGCAAAACCATGTTTTCAGTCCTGGTGCACATCTGGATCCCTGTGTGATGCTTTCTCTGTAGATGATGGGGGTTCAGAAAATGGACATGATAGAAGTGAAAATAGGTGACAGATAAATCTAGTCTCTTAATAAATTGAATCACTGAAAATGTCAAAGGGCACAGATATAAATTATTGTTATTAGTCAATTCAGCTTATAAAGCAGAGAGTTGTGGATGCCAGAGTTGAATTTGTGTTTGGAGAGAGTTCAGTTTACGTTCTTCTTTTAAATGAGGATGCAGAGGAAGGAATGAAAAACAGGGGCATGTCAATGATTATTGTCTCCCTCAGTCATCCTTCAGTGCCCCTTGTTTAACACGGAGGCCGGCAGCCTTGAATGCACATGCCAAAGGGAAAACTGGCTGCTGAGGACTGATGGGCTTTTCCTTTTCACTCCCCATAAACTAGATTTAGGAGTTTCTTTCTGTGGGACAGATAACTGCCTCAAAGGTGGTGAGGGCACAGCTGATTAAAGACATAGAGTGGCTGAATAAAGATTGAGGCTGCAGTGCTTCTTTGCCATGTAACACGAAACTCTCAGGCCTCTGGATCCCCGCTTCTGCAGCCCTTGTCTCTCTCACAGCATCTGGCAACGAAAACTACAAGCCCCTCTGGATTCCCCCACTCCCCACCCTGTGTTTACCTCCGGGATGGCCCTTACCACCTGGCACATAGCGTGTGTCTTTGGAGCTCTCTGTTTATGGATTTAGGGCTCCCTTAGGGAACAATACGCACATGACTTGCTCAATGTAGACCTACGGTGTCTGGGAAAATATACCTGTTAAATGGATACTATAAAAAAGAAATTAGAGGATTATGTACGAAAAGCTCTTGTCTTTTCCAATTTAGTGATCCTGGGAGACACATACACATACACAAAGACACAGTGTGTGTGGACATATTTTTGAAAATGCTTTTTTGTATCGATGTCTCTATTACATTCTTCCCTAAATCAATGTAGCATTCTATATTTCTTTTTTAAACTATTCTAAATGGTAACAAAGCTTTTTTAAGAGTGTAACTGAATTTTGCAATTAGCTAAGAACCACATGGAGTTCATTTTAATCAAAACATAGCACAACAATCACATGGTTGATTAAAACCTCATACTTAGGAGATAAAATACTATGAAAAAAAACAAAATGATTTTTTTTAAGCAGGCTCCACGCCAAACATGGAGCTTGAATTCACGACCCTGAGATTTGGAGTTGTGTGCCCTACCAACTGGGCCAGCCAGGTGCCCCAAAACCAAACTGATTTTATACCACCCAAACAAATATAAGCATATTCTGATCAACTTTAGGATCCTGCTAATTACAGCAAGGCCACTATATACATGAACTCCATATATGAAGTTTCTATATATGGAACTTTTATATACGATCAGCATTATTATTAGAAGTTGATCAGTAGGGTGACATTCATCTATGAGAAACAAAAACCCGATAAACATTCAAAATACCAAGTTTAATGTAGACTGTACAAAGCTGACACAGCATCTGTAAAATGTCATCAAATAATTAAATTTATTCTTTTTTTGCTCCATCAAGCTTAGTGATAACTTTCATCCTCATGGTTTCATGATGGCTGCTTTACTTCCAGTCATCACAGGCATGTTCCAAGCAGGAAAAATAGGAGAAAGCAAAGCAGCAGAAAGCTCTTAGTCTCAAAGGCCTTCCACCTATGCCTACATCCACAACTGAGTTATATAGCTAGTCTGAACTGAGAGAAAGGCTGGGAATTGAACATATTCATTGTCTAGCCTCAATACTAGAGGAAGAGAAAAGGGGTGGAAAAGGTATTGAAAGAGCCATACTGCAGCATCAACTATGGAAGTTTTTTGCATATTTATCTTGGAAACTATGGGAAACATGAGAATGTTTCTATATCTCTGTATATGTAACTCATCCCTCATTTTGGTTGTGAAGTTTCTAAGAAGAATGATTTGGGGTTCTTATTAATCTCCTTGTTTACTTCAGGGAGGAAATGATAGGATGTAACTTTTTGAAGTGGCACTTTTGGGGCATGTGACAGCTCACTATGAACCAGAAGACAGTAGTATTCACCGCCCAGCGTGGTGCATACACAAAACAGGGGGTCTTTGGAAAACGCAAAGTAAGACCATGTGGTGTATACCAGCTGGACCTTATTCACAGGATATTTCCAGTGGAAGTGAGTGAGCCATCTCAGGATTCTGAATTAGAGCTTCACAGCTGCCACTTTAAGAATGTTCCGTTTGCACTTAGTCCCCAAGAAGTCCTCAAATTATTCTTTCAGAGAAAGTCCTTGAAAATGCCATTTGGGCTTGGGGGAGATTTGAATAAAACGTTAGCACCTTACAATGGCAGGTGAAATGGGGTCCCCCAGGTGTAGGGCAATGATCTGGTGGAAGCCAGTGGCACAGGCAGCGAAAGGATTCACCTGAGGCAGAACAAAGTCCGTAGAAATCTACTGAATACACCGCAAGGGAGCAGCGGCCAGGACAGCAGAGGAGAGACTGCATTGAGGCAGAGGGTGGGGGCTGTATTTAAGGTGAGGAGGTATGGGACTAGAACATATGGAGTTTTCCCTTTTCTGGTGACTGCCTAGTTGTAAGTAGCCATTGGTAAGTTAGGGCCTATGGGTGTTTTGAGGTGGGTCGCCTGATGGGCCTGTCTGTGTTCAGCCAGATGGTCACTGTGGGCCCTTTGGCCTTGATCAAGTTTCTATTACTCAAGTCTGTTGCCTAAAAGTGGCCACCTCTGCAGAAGGGATCTTTAGAATTCATTGAGACCAAGACCTCTTACTTCATCTGAGGAAACTCAAGACCAGGAAATCAACTCCTTTGCACTGGGACATCCAGATGAGGACCACTTTGGTATCCTTTTCTATTTTAGCATTTAGAAGAATTAGGAACACTCCTACAATGTATTCCCCATAGCACGGTGTGCTTTTATACTTTACTATAACTATTTGTTTAGTATCCTTCACTTCTGCCCTATAAACTCTCATGTAGGTAGGGACTATGTCTGTCTTAAGTGCAGTATTTCTAGGGCCCAGTGCAATTTTGGAGGTAGAGTAGGCACTCCATATATTTTTTTATGGAATTGTTATCAAAGAAGAAGGAAGAGGGAGAGAGGAGGGGGAGGAGGAGGGAGAGGAGGAGGAGGCGGAGGAGGAGGAGAAGGGATGATAATGACAAGCTTCAAATGGAGTCATTGTACCCCTCCCCACCCTCTCAGCAAATCAAGACTTAATTATAGTTTCAACCTATCCCAAGAATGTGACCATTAAACAGTCAATCTGGAATTTTCTGATTGGTACTAGTGAGGTAATCTGCATGATAAAAACCCTGCCATTCTCCTCCCAACAAAAGAAGACTGTCCTGAAACAATCCTTTCTTTTCTTTTGTTAATACTTCTTCTTTTTAAAATTTTTTGTTAATGTTTATTCATTTTTAAGAGACAGAGCATGAGTTGGGCAGAGGCAGAGAGAGAGAGGAAGACACAGAATCTGAAGCAGGCTCCAGGCTGTCCCACAGAGCCCCATGCAGGGCTTGAACTCATGAATCGAGAGATCATGACCTGAGCCAAAAACAGACACTTAACCTACTGAGCCACCCAGGCACCCCTCTTTTGCTAATACTTCTTTGCCTTACCCTCCTTCCTATGAAAACCTTCCATTTTGTACAACTTCTTGGAGTATCTCTGTCCTTGCTAAGTGTGAGGTTCCCCAATCCATGAATAACTTAATAAAACAAATTAGATCTTCAAATTTACTCAGTTGAGGGGGCACCTGGGTTAAGCAACCGACTCTCAAGTCATGATCTCACCTTTCACTTTTCGTGAGTTTGAGCCTGTCCCCCTCCCCTCCATTCTCTCTCTCTTCCTCTCTGCCCTTCCAGTGTGATCTCTTAAATAAATAAATAAATAAATAAATAAATAAATAAATAACAAATTTACTCGGTTGAATTTTGTGTTTTAACAGAATGACTAAATTAAAGACTACATGGCCTAAAAGATGATAAGAAACACTGGATAGAGATTGTAATCTTTTTTCCCCCAATCACCAGCATTTTCAAGGCCATTGTTATTCTGCTCACCGCAGAAATTGGGTAAAGAGCCAGTACAGTATTAGACTACGGAAGATTTTCCTACCTATTCCATTCCTGACCCCCTCAATAACCTACTTTCCCAGGACCAAGGAGGATTTTAAGTCCCTCCTGTTTGTTAATCTGGGAATGAATGGAAATAGATGTATTTTCACTAAAGTGTTCCACTGTCTGAGAAGATATTGGTTACCTGACAATAGTTTAGGCCCAGAAATTCTGAGTTGACATTTTAATGCAGAGCAAAGGCATAGGTACAGTCTCCTACCTCCTACCAGTCACATAGCCTACAACCAGCTAGAGCTCAGTGTTAAAAACACCTTTTAAATTTTTGCCATATCCTTGGGGTCTGCTGTTTACTTTGTTTTCAATGGCTTTACTTTTGGGAGATGGTCTCAGCATTTTTAAGGTTACTGAGGTAATTGTTCTGTTCAATTTTTTTCCAAATGGAAATGCTATTTAGTCTGCTGGGAGTGACAGAACATCTCAGACTGCGGATGGCCTGGTCAGCCAGGCATGTGAGTATTTGGGAATCTGTCATTTGTTACCCAAGGTAAGAATGCTCTCCAGAAAGAGGAATCACTTGTTGCTGTTTCTAAATCTGTTTATAAATCCTTATGCTCACTGCAGGATGAGGCACCATGGAATTAGAAATAATACAGATTTTAAAAGATCAGAAAGGCTATTTCAGCAACTCCTGAGTGCAGATAAAGCTCTCCCTAGTGGTTAGAGAAGAAAAGGTTTGAATCCTCTTAAAGGCTATGTTTTCTAACCACTTGAGATTATCCTATACATTGAATATTATCATTTTATTTCATCTAAAGTTACAGTCTAAGACAAACGGCTCTTAGTATTAAACTGATTGTTCTAACTATAATTTATCTCATTATCATTTATTTAATAATACTAGTGAATTCGTCATTATGTATTCTCATCTTGACAAATAAAGTCCATGCTCTAAAAATTATAATTACCTTATTTGAGTTCTTCAAAGTCTGCATCAGTACTTCCTCAACCACTTATTCCACAAACACATGGTAAACATAAAAAAGACAAAAACTATTCATGTGTGTCATATTTTTTCTCTCTACTATTACTTTTCATTCAAGACACATTTTTTTTCAAAGTTTCTACCCGGGTTCCTTTTATGGAAGGGCATATCACTTATCCCCTTAATATCATGGGACTTTATAATGAGTTTTCCATAACATGTAACTGGGGTTAAAGGAGGCAAGAGCACCTGGCTCTGGGGATCCCAAACAGACCAGCTTCTGCCACTCACCACCGACAAAATCTAAAGGCAGAGGGACGAACAGTAGTGAAACAAGAAAGGAATTTATTTCTGTGAAGCTAACATTGAGAAGACGGCAGACTAATGACTCAGAGACTGTCTCCAAAGTGCTGAAAATATTTCCAGGTTACATAAGGAAAACATGGGACAAAGGTCGGTGGGCAGTGAGGGTCAGGTTGATTATTGTCTTGGAGTCAATCACGCATGGTCTCGCTGGCATCAGGGCATTCCCTATTGGCTTGGGGGGATAGTTTCGATTCCTATCACAGGATGCTTTGCCCGCTAGGATTTTTGCTTTGGTTAAAAGATAATCTAGAAAGAATTTAATCAGGTAGAAAGTATAGACTGAGTTCAAAATGGAGGTAGGTAATTGAAGTCCTCTTTTAAACAGACATTTTGAAATTAGCTTTTCTGGCATTCGTTGGATCTATAGTTTGTCAAATGAGTCAAGTTTGCTGCACCTTTTCTGTCCCTGACTCTTCTGCCTTAGCAAATTTTGATCACTACAACATCCATATAAAATTAATACGTTTCCAGAGTATCTGGGGGGCTCAGTCAGTTAAGCGTCCAATTTCAGCTCAGGTCATGCATGATCTCAGGGCTCCTGAATTCGAGCCCTGAATCGGGCTCTCTGTTGTCAGTACAGATCCAGCTTCAGATCTTGTCTCCCTCTCGCTCTCTCTGCCCCTCCCCCACTAGCGCGCTCGCGCGCTCTCTCTCTCTCTCTCTCTCAAAAATAAACATTAAAAAAATTAAATTAAGTTAATAAGTTTGCAAAATAGTGACTCTTGAAAAATTATAATAGATACTCAGCTGTTGCCAGTGTTAATAGTGGCCAAATAAATTTATCTTAGATGAAAGCAGAGTTTGAAAAGCCAACGTTTAAGTAAAAATACATGCAAATTGAATTCTAGCAATAGTGATTGTTCTAGTTTGTTTGGGCTTCTATAACAACATACCATAGACTGGGTGGTTTATAACAACAAATATTTATTTCTCACAGTTCTGGACACTGTCAAGTACAAGATCAAGGCATCTGCAGATTCAGTGTCTGGTGAGGGCAGCTTTACTGATTCATAGACAGTTATCTTTCTGCTGTGTCCTCACAAGGTGGAAGGGGGAAGGGAGCTTTCTCTGGCCTTTTTTTGGAAGGACACTAATCTCATTCACCTGGGTAGACCTAATCATCTTCCCAAAGCCTCACCTTCTAATATCATCACCTTGTGGGGTAAGATTCAACATATGAATTTTGGGGATGGGAAGAGATATGAATATTCAGAATATAGTGATCTTCACTTTTCCCAAATTTTATCTAAAGGCAAATAACCTCTTTGGGAAGGACCTACACTCAGTTAGTTTGAATCACATTGTAGGCTCTGTGTTAATTGCATTATGTATTTGTATGTGTGTATATATGTATGTATATATGTGTATATATATCATAAGTGTATATATGTATGTGTATAGTTTAATTTTTATTACAACCAATCATGTAAAATGTTATTTTTCCTACTTTACAATTAAGAAAATGGAATGGAGAAAAATTAAGTAACTTGACCAAGGATACAGTGCCAGCAGGTTGCAGAGCTGGGATTCAAATGCAGGCCCTGGTCTTTTAATTCAATATCTTCTCATTCAGCAATTTTTAAAAAAAAATTTTAAAGTTTATTTATTTATTCTGAGAGACAGAGAGAGAGAGAGAGAGAGAGAGAGAGAGAGTGTGTGTGTGTGTGTGTGGGAGAGAGAGAGAGAGAGAGAGAGAGAGAAAATCCCAAGCATGCTCCACACTGAGAGCGCCTTCACCCAATATGGGGCTCAAACCCACAAACCCGTAAGATCATACCCTGAGCCAAGGTCAAGAATTGGACCCTTAACTGACTGAGCTACCCAGGTGCCCCTTAAGCAAATATTTTTTAAGTATGTACTATGGGAGGGATATCGTGTGAAAGGATGAAGAAGCAAAGAAAGTAAGTCAGAGTTCCTGCCTTCAAAGAAGTCGTCACTAATTTTAAAAGAATATGGAAATGCCTCATCAGTAGACTCATACGCTATAACAGAGAACCATGCTGTGTACGAAAGAAGAGTGGTTTTCCACTTGGAATTTTCTTATGGAAAATGCCCTTTCTTCAGAGGAAACTCAGTAACTGAAACTTCCAGACACTTCGGACTATAAAATATGCAGTTCCTTTCTTCTTTCCTAATTCAGACATTTTCATTGAGTGCAGCAATGGCCATGTCTCCGGGACTGTGTTAGTAGACTGGGTGTAGGCCAACATGCCTATTCCTTCAATGCTAGTAGGTTCCATCTTTACCTCCCTCAAAGCTGATAGAGTAGGAGGAAAATCACCTCCCTTATTAGATTTGTTTCAGTGTTAGCAAAGTTACAGACATAAAGTCCCAAATGGGAAGGCACTGCCCAAATCCTAAGTTGTGAGTATGCACTCATATCAAGAAACTGCTAATTAGGTTGCTGACAATTAAACTGAATTGAAAGTAACTCAAGAGAATTATCTTTTCTTCCTTCCATCCTTCCTTCCTTCCTTCCTTCCTTCCTTCCTTCCTTCCTTCCTTTCGTCACTCTTTCTTTCTTTTCCTTTTTTCTTTTTGCCTTTTATTGCTGATGCATCAGAAAGGGAACCTTCAAAAGACAATGATAATGCTATCCACATTACCCCCCTTCCAATTATAGTATCATTAACTGAAATAATCTTTTTGTTATGCTTGTTGTTATTTGTCTTCTCCAATTAGGATGGAAGTACCATGAGATCAGGGACTTTAACTTTCTCATTTAGCACTATGTACTCCATGCCTAAAACTGTGCCAGATGTATAATAAACAATTTATTCGTTCAACAAATATTTTTATTATTTTTAAAAAATGTTTATTTATTCATTTTGAGAGAGAGAGAGAGAGAGAGAGAGAGAGAGTGCATGCAAGTGGAGGAGGGGCAGAGAGAGGGGGAGAGAGAGAATCTCAAGCAGGCTCCATGCTGTCAGTGCACAGCCTGACTCGGGCTGGAACTCACAGACCGTGAGATCATGACCTGAGAGAAATCAACAGTCAGATGCTTAACTGACTGAGCCACCCAGGTGTCCCCAACAAATATTAATTGAGCATGGGTGAGTGAGTGAAGGAAGGAATAAATGCTCTAATTTTAGTAGAAGTTTTATGAAGCGAAAAACTGTATCCTCTAAAAAGGAATTACTCCCTCCATTTTACCAAACTTATTTATTTCTCATTTCATATCTCTGAAAGAATTTTCTGTCATTTAGCAAAGATAAGGCATCAAGAGACATGACCCTATTTTGTTTATTTATTATGTATTATTATTTTTAATGTTTATTTTTTATGGTTTTAAATATAATTTATTGTCAAGGTAGCTAGCATACAGTGTATACAGTATGCTCTTGGCTTCGGGAGTAGGTTCCCATGATTCATCACTTACATACAACACCCAGTGCTCATCCGAACAAGTGCCCTCCTCGCTGCCCATCACTCATTTTCGCCTCTCCCCCACCCCCCTCGCATCAACCCTCAGTTTGTTCTCTGTATTTAAGAGTCTTTTATGGTTTGCCTCCCTCTCTATTTGACACTATTTTTTCCCCTTTCCTTCCCCCATGGTCTTCTGTTCAGTTTCTCAAGTTCCACATATGAGTGAAAATATATGATATCTCTTTCTCTGACTGACATTTCACTTAGCATAATACCTTCCAGTTCCATCCACGCTGCTGCAAATGGCATTTATTTCCAGAGCGGCTGCACAAATTTGCATTCCCACCAACAGTGCAAGAGGGTTCCCGTTTTTCCACATCATTGCCAGCATCAATTGTTTCCTGAGTTATTAATTTTAGCCACTCTGACAGATATCTCAATGTGGTTTTGATTTGTATTTCCCTGATGATAAGCAATGTTGAGCCTCTTTTCATGTGTCTGTTGGCCATCTGGATGTCTTCTTTGGAAAGCGTCTATTCATGTCTTCTGACAACTTCTTCACTGGATTATTCATTGTTTGGGTGTTGAGTTTGGTAAGTTCTCTATAGAGTTTGGATACTAACCCTTTATCAAGTATGTCATTTGCAAGTATCTTCTTCCATTCTGTCCAGGTGCCTTTGGTTTTGTTGATTGTTTCCTTTGCAGTGCAGAAACTTTTTATCTTGATGAGGTCCCAATAGTTCATTTTGGCTTTCATTTCCCTTGCCTTCAAAGATGTGTTGAGTAAAAAGTTGCTGCAGCTGAGGTCAAGGAGGTTGTTGCTTGTTTTCCCCTCTAGGGCTTTGATGGTTTCCTGTCTCACATTTAGGTCTTTTATCCATTTTGAGTTTATTTTTGTATATGGTGTAAGAAAGTGGTTTCATTCTTCTGCATATTGCTGTCCAGTTCTCCCAGCAATATTTGCTAAAGAGACTGTTTTTTTTCCCCTGTTGGATACTCTTTCTTACTTTGTCAAAGATTACATACATGTTGACCATACATTTGTGGGTTCAATTCTGGGTTCTCTATTTTATTCCATTGATATGATCCAATTTTAAATGTCAATGATGTTTCAAATATCTATTCCTGTGTTACAAACATCCTGAAAATATAGTGACTTAACACCGCCAAATATTCATTAATTTTCCTATTTCTGTAATTGGAACTGGACAGTTCTTTTGCTCCACATGGTAGGTACTAAAGCTGAAATGTCTAAGATTGCTTCTTCACTTTTTCATGTCCAGAACATAAGCAGGGATGACTGGAACATCTGAGAGCTGGCCCTGGGCATCTCTGTCTCTCTCTCTTCAGATAGCTAGGTTGGGCTTCCTCACAGTGATTTGGTCTCCGGGTAGTTAAACTTCTTACCTTGGAGCTCTCTTCCAAGAAAGAGAAAGCATAAACTGCCACTCTTCCTGAAGGTTTGACTTGGAATTAGCATAGTCCTATCCACAGCATCCTATTGGTCTAAGTAAGTCACAGGGCCAGACCAGATTCAGTGGGAGGAGAAATAGATTCAATCTCTTGATGTGAGTGGCATGCATATATGAAGAGAGAAAGTGTCAATGGTGGCTATCTTTGGAGACTATAAACCACAATAATGAGGTGGTTCTTCTAAGATTGCCTACCTAACTGCATTGGCAATTCTGTGACTATGTACCAGTATGTACCAGGCAGGGATGATGAACAAAGCAGTATGTGGGATAGGAGGACATTATGCCCTCCTTGAGCCTAACTTATGCTGCAGACATGTTGACATTATTTCATTGCTTTGGTGTGGCAACAGCTCCAGCCAAGTCACTACTGCCAAATACCTGTCCATCTGTCCTCAAATATGAGTAATTACCATTATAATGATTCTTCAGCTTTATTAAACACCTGTCTTCTGCAAAATCAAATGAGATTCACAAAGACTTCATTAATCATTGCAGCATCCCTGTTGAGAGCTTGAAGGAGGTAGGGATATGCTCATTTTAGAAATGAAGAAAGTGCAACGAGTGAAGCTCTAGGAAGGTTATCCGACATCACACAGGTGGTTGACTAGAATGAAGGGGAGGGGCACTGTGTGTGTATTAGACAGAGACAGAGACAAGGACAGAGGCATACAGAGGGACAGAGAGAATGAGAGGTCAAAGGAGAGAGAAAAGATCCTCTCTGGGAAGATGAGAAATAGAGCCATCAAAATCTTTTTCTCGGGGCACCTGGGTGGCTCAGTTGGTTGAGGATCCAACTCCTGATTTCAGCTCAGGTCATGATTTCATGGTTCATGGGATCAAACTCTTCGTTGGGCTATGCATTGACAATGCAAAGCCTATTTGGGGTTTTCTCCCTCCCTCTCTCTCTGCCCCTCCCCTACTCTCTTTCTTTCTCTCTCAAAATAAATATTTTTAAAATTATCTTTTCTTTTCCAATGCTATAACAACCACTTAAGTGTCTTAACATGTTAAGTGTGATTTATAGAAGCAACAAACTTTTGGTATAATCAAACACTATGACTTGTCCGCCCAAAACATTGTAATGAGATTTAACCTGTATCAGATTCAAATTTGTTTTGTTTCTTTTTAGCTATACTGGCCCTTCTGCACTGATGAGTGTAAGTTTCAAAGTTTTGTTGTGCAGATTAGCTGAAAAGACATAGCACATAATGTATGGTAAGTGGCTTATAATAGGCATCCAGAAAATGGGAATGGTTTTTATCATGTCTTTTTTTTTTTAAGAAAGAGTTAAAGAGTGGGAGAGAGAGAGAGAGAGAGAGAGAGAGAGAGAGAGAGAGAGAGAATCTTAAGCAGACTCCATGCTTAGTGTAGGATCAGCACGGGGCTCAATCCCACAAACCATGAGATCATGACCTGAACCGAAATCAATAGTCAAGCATTCAACTGACTGAGCCACCCAGACACCTCTATCACAAGTATTTTGATCTTAGGAATACTAATATGATAGTTGAAATAGAGAGTGTTTTTTAGAAGCCTCCTCTCTTTATTCTAGACATAGTGATTTTAAAAAACAACAGAGTTTATTAATAGTTACTAGGTCTGCATGTTATTAAATGCAGCTGAGTTTGTACATTTAGACCTAAGTCTGTGTGACCTTGCACCAGTCAGTTCATATCTCTGGGCATTAGAATCCTTATCTGTAAGTTAATGGAGCTGGACCAGACAATCTCTAAGGTTTTTTCCATCTCAGACATCTGCAGTTCCATGGAAAAAGAAAAAGCCTTTCAATTCTTTATTCAAGCTATCATTTATGAACATTTTGCCCTCTAGTGGCAAGAATCAAGGAAAACTATTCCTCCTGAGAAGTTAAGCGTCCACATTCCTATTGAAATCTGATAAATATATTTTTTTTGATGAACACTTAGGGTTGCTTCAAAATTGTTCCAGTTATGTCTATGTAAAAATTACCCCTGAAGTTAACAGCTTTCAACAACAAACATTTATGAAGTTTCTGAGGGTCAGGAACTTAGCTGGTGCAGCTGGCTCAGTGTCTCTCAGGAAGCTACAATCAGGGAGTCAGGAACACTCTGGTCATCTGAAAGCTTGACTAGGCAGGAGAATGTGCTTCCAAGCTCTCACACGAGGCTGGTGGCAGGTGGCTTCAGTTCCTTGCCTTTTGTATCTCTCCATAGGGCTGCTCAAGACAGGGCACCTGGGCCCTCCTAGGGCGAGCTATCAGAGAAGACACAGAGAGAGAGAGAGAGAGAGAGAGAGAGAGGAACCAAGACTGAAGCTCCCATGTCTTTTACATGCCAATTCAAACGTTACATGCCCTGGATGAATGAACTAGAATCACATGGATTCAATATGAGTAAACCTCAAAACCAACCATTCCATTAAAAAGCAAGTTGTAGGAGTAAACACAGCATACATATGTATATAAATTTGTACACATTTAATATATACCTTATATGTATATTACTATTATAAAATACTTATATACCAGTTTATTAATGCATAATGTGTAAATATGTCATATGTAAAACATTTATTTAAAGCCCACTTTATCTTGTTTAGAGATTTTGTATGTGTAGTAGCCATATAAACAAAAATCTACGTGGAAGTGATAGACACCTGTCTTGGCATAGGTGATCACCTCTGGTGGAAGAGGGGAGGGATGGGATTAGGGAGGTGTACATAGGGGCTTTACCTGGTAGTATTTTATTCTTAAATTTAATTATGACTACAAAAGCATTTGGAATAGGAGCACCTGGGTGACCCAGTGGGTTAAGTGTCTGACTCTGGATTTTGGCTCAGATCATGATCTGAGTGGTTCATGGATTTGAGCCCTGCGTCGGGCTCCACGCTCTCAGCCTGGCTTGGGATTCTCTCTCTCCCCCTCACTCTCTGCCCCTCCCCCACTCACTCTCTCTCAAAATAAATAAATAAACTTAAAAAAAGCATTTGTTATATTAGTCTATCTTCTTTTTAGAAAGTCTTATATGGTTCTTAGAAACCAAAACATCTAATTATGGCTTCTAGAAAAGAAAAGAGAGAAACAAGACTGTGGATTGACTTCATTTTGCATATGTATGAGATTTTATTATACAAATATTTATATTAAACTGGGACCAAAATGGTAAAATGTTAACACTAATTAAATTTAGGCAGAGGGGTCTTGGATGATGGTTGGATTGTTCCTTGCAGTTTCCTTTTTTATTCTTTTCAAAATTAAAAGAAAAAAATATAGCCAATTCCTGTAGGGAAATATGCTACATGAGAGAATAATTATTATAAAAAGGGGTTATGCCAAGTCAACATAATTACAGCAAATCACTGTTTCAGTATCACCACATATGCCTAGAGAAACATAAATCAACCTAACAGACCAATCAATGCATTGTAGAATCCTCACAGCAAATATAGAGGGTTATTACACATACAAACACAAAATAAAATGTTAGTACATAATTCCTCCATCTATCTTGAGACTGGGTCTAAGTAATTCTTTAAGTATGTGGCTTATTTTAATGAAATGGTGGCATGGGAATGAGAGACGGTGATGCGTAAAACCCGAAAATCTATTAATGCCCTGTATAACTTGCTCCACTTACTGTAGTACACATTGTGTTGTTGCCCCTCTGGCCAACATCCATTCCCCTTCTTGTGGCCACAGCTCTCATTCCTTCCCATTCCAGGCCCACATCGTTTATGTGGGTGTGACCCACCTCTGGCTCTAGCATGTGATCCAGGACTGGTCACTGAGATTCTTCCTGGGATTTTGGATGGAATTCTTAGGAAAAAAGAAACTCTTTTTCTGTTGAGGATTTAATTCTGGGCTGCTGACAGATATCTTTGCTTCAGAATGAAGACAGCACAGAAAAAGCAGAGCCAAAAGATGGAAGGACACACACACACACACACACACACAGAATATAAGAGAGAGAGAGAGAGAGAGATCTTGAGATTATGATAAAGAGCATGAATGTCTCTTTATCTACATACCAGTAGATATCTACATACATCAGAACTACATACCAGTTCTCAGGTATGTAGGACAATAAATCCTCTTTTTCACTTGTTAGTTTGAATTTCTATGACTTGCAGTCAAAGGGATCTTGAGAAGTATACTTACATGCAAGTACTAAAACATACTAAAATTCTAATTCTACCTCTCCTGAAGAACTCTAAGAGCAGGGGACTTGCGTGCTCATAAGATCAGATCCAAGCTTCTGAGACACTCCTCTCCTGTTGCTTTAAGGCAAGAGTCCCTAACCTGAGGTCTTGACCCTGTAGGGGTATTATGAAAGTGTGTGACAGATACATGAACATCCCATCAAACTTTGGGTAAAATGATATGTTTACCCAATATATGTGCTTTTCTGGGGAAAGGGTCTGTTGATTTCATCACATTAGTAAAGGGACTGGTAAACCAAAAGATATTAAAATCACTGATAGATGATCAAAAGCAAAAATGCAGTGTTAATCTCTGAATTTCCATGCCTCTAAGTGTATCAGATAGCTAGGCTTTTCAATTCAAGATTTTGAAACAATGGAGAAGCCATGTCACCATCTTATTAACATCATGAAAAGACTTGTTTAAAGATAAACCCATTAAATGCTTGAAATACATCTTCCAAAAAGTTCATTTCATTAAAAAAAAAGTTCATTTCATTGGGGGCCATCTGTGGTTGCCACCGTCTGAAGGATGGGAGAAGCATATAGATTTAACAAATGACTAGAAATCTGCTTTCTAGAGAAGTTCAAATATTCCCCCAGTGTCATGTAAACAAATAAAAGACTGTAGTTTGCTTGTTGTATTTGCATAAAATAATAATCCTCAGCAGTATCAATACATTTCACATGCCGCTGATTAAATCCTGAATATTCATGCATGCATTAAAAAAGCCTTCTGTTGCAATGGGGGAACCTAATATTATGAAATGTGTTCCAGCTTTCCTTTAGGGAGAAGAATATTATAACTGAAAATTAAATCAAAGCTGTTGCATATCAATAAGAACAATCAAGAAGAGAAAGATGAGAGATTGCCTTGGAAATAGTAGCAGAGGCCCAATGAAATACTAATGTTCTGTGGGCCTGGGGCCCAGAGAGACTAATATCCAAGCAGTAATGAGTGTCTTTAGACCTCAAGCATCCACTGTATGCATCAGCATCATTCTCTGTTTGAGTAATGAAACAACAGAATTACAGAATGACAGGGACAGAGTTGAGGGAAATGGAGCAGGATTGCCCACGGAGGAGCCCAGCATAATAATGAACAGCCAGCTGGAGACTTTGGCTTTTGATAGCAGGCAAGTTCTGCCTTAGGTAGGTAAAATGTGAGAAATAACTTTGCTTTCATTGCATGCCCGGTTAGGAGTAAAGCCTGTATGAGCCCTTTGAAGTAGAATCACAGCAATTAAGAATGTCTGCAGACCCAAGTTTCTCAACCTTGGCACCATTGCCATTTTGGGGTTGGATAATCCTTTGTTGTCCAGGCTGCAAATTCTTGGGCCCTACCCCAGACCTACTGAACTATAAACTGGGAATAGGATCACCCCTCCATTTGATTTTGAGGTTGGCTAAAGTTTAAGAAGCAGTAATCTAGGGGCCCCTGGGTGGCTCAGTTAGTTGAGTGTCCAGCTCTTGATCTCAGGGTCTTGAGTTCAAGCCCTGCATTGGGCTCCATGCTGGGTGTGAAGCCTACTTAAAAAAAAAAAAAAAAAAAAAAAAAAAGCAGTAATCTAACTCCACACTCCCATTTTACAACTGAAGAAACAGAGGTTGGTTAAGTGCTTACTCAACCTGGTTAGCAACCAAAGCCATACATCATATCTCCATATCTACAGAGTTTGCTAAATAGGACCTTGCAGGAAGAGGTTGATATCTGCAAGGATATTTCATCCCAACACCATGACACATGAACATTTTGCTGCACAACAAACATTCCAGGACTGGCTGAATACGTTTCTCAAATTTGGTCTCTCTCCTAGATTCCCAGGTTTTCTAAGTTTTCATGCAGTATCCTTTACTTTTATTGACATGATTTTTCTAAAGATTATTAATTTTTACCTATTTTGTTTAGTTTTTTGCCTACTTCCTTCTTCTTTTCTAACTACCTTCATCCCTAAGGTAGCCAGCCTTAAAACCTTAATGTGTAGCCTTCCAAGTCTTTTTTCATTGTACAATCACACACAAACTTATATTCACATATATATATACACACATATATATACACATAAATAGCACATAAAACCACGTATTTAGAATAGAACCTGAAGCATTAGAGATGCTCAATATTTATTGAATGAATAGTTTTCTTTATACAAATGGGATAATTATATAAATAATATATGATTATAATATATAATAATTTTGTATTATTATTATATATCATATATAATATATGATATTATTTGTATTGATACTGTATCTGGCTTTTATCACTCAATGTCTCTAGGTTATCTCTTCATTAGATTTCATTAGCTCTTATGAATGGCTGCATAATATCTTAATACTATCAAAATAACATTAATTTCTTTAACTGTATCCCTACTTGATTGTCAAGATGCTTTTACTTTTTGTCACTATAAATAAATAATAGCTAACACTTATTGAGTATGTGTCACATGCGAAGCATTCTTTCTTAGCCTTTCACATGTATAAAGTCACTGAGTTAAGGTTATTTTTCCTGTTATAGAAAACTAACAGAGGTGGGTAAGAAGCTTAACCAAGGCTATATAGCCAGTGGGCAACAAATTCTTCAGCGTCGCCCCATAGCCCCTCTCACTGCATTACTTCTATACACGTCAGTAATCAACACAATTATACATACATCCTAATGGTATGGTGCTTTACTTCTAATTGACAGTGTCCCAGGAGTGGAATTACTGTGGAAGAATAAGTGTATATTTTATATTGAGATTGCTTTGCAACAAAGCAGTGACAGTTTGCATTTTCACCAGCAGTGTGGGAGAATACTCTTTCCTCCAGCAGATTATTATTTTTAAATATATATGTATTGTTTATTTTATTATATATTTATCATTTATTATAATACATATTTACTATTTCTTTTTTGCGAATCTAGTGGGTGAGAAGTGATATTTCATTGTTATGTTTACATGCTTTTTGGATGGTAGTGAGGTTGAGCAGCATATCCTTATCAGCTATTTGGATTTACTCTACTATAAGTCCAGAAGCTACAGGGTGGGCCAGCAGGTTAGAGATCCAGAGAAGAGCTAATGCCACTCAAATTCAAAAGCTTTGAGGCTGAAAACGCAGTTTTCCTTCCAACACATTTGTAACAGCTCATCCTTTTAGTAACCTTTCTGGAAATACTAATGGTCAGACTGCCTGGACTTAATTTCTAACTCATCACTTATTAGTGACTGAATTCCTTAAAATAACAGTAAAAAATCTGCTTCGTAGGGTTCCTGGGAACACTGAAGGAATTGCTTCTTACTTTATAACTTTTGCCTATTGTTATTTGTTCTATTATTGGGATTTGTCATTGCTTTATAAAAAAAATTTATTTTTAAATAATCCCTACACCCATCATGGGGCTTGAACTCATAACACCAAGATCAAGAGTCCCACAGCCTACTGACTGAGCCAGCCAGGTGTCCCAGGATTGTCATTGCTTTTTGAGTAACTTGTAAGAATATAGAGATGAAATCCTGGCCTGCCACTTGACACACAGGAAAAAAATCTTAACAAAATCATGTGTCTTGGGACCTTGTGTCCCTTATTAACACTCTGTTTTATATATGTACATTATATACAACAATCTAGATTTTTATGGAAGACACACAAGGGTGAATTTCAAATAAACATTCCGACTTTCACTAATGCAAGAAATTCAGCCTATCAATGTCTTTTCCTATTTGTCTTACAGAAAATTTTAAAAATGACAAGCAATAAGGTCAGTCATTCAAAAAGTTTCATCTTTAGCATGTCTAACAATTTTTAGATTTTTAGAAGTGTAAAAATTTGTAGTAGTGATGAACCTCACATCTTGAAGTCAGCCATATACAGTGTTTAGGTGGTCATTTTGGGAAATCTTAGGCTAGGTGAAATACTTTAGAACTGTCACTTAATTACTATCCCTCCGGCTTAGAAAGAGAAACACCAAGACCCTAGAATATTACCATCAGAAACAAAGACTTTACAATTTATTTTACAAAAAATTATCAATCTGAGAGAGTTTTATTTAAATGTTGTTTTAAGAATTAGAAATGCAGGGGGGTCTGGGTGGCTCAGTCGTTAAGCATCTGATTTTGGCTCAGGTCATTATCTCACGGTTTGTGGGTTCGAGCCCCGCCTAGGGCTCAGTGCTGACACCTCAGAGCCTGGAGCCTGCTTCAGATTCTGTCTCTGTCTCTGTCTCTGCCTCTGTCTCTGTCTCTCTCTCTCTCTCTCTGCCCCTTCCCCACTCGTGCTCTGTCTCTCTCTCTTAAAAATAAGTAAACATAAAAAAAAAATAATTGGAAATGCAAACAAAGTGACTGATACAAAGTAGACTCAAAATAAATGGTAGCTATTCCTGCCACTCCCGGCTGTCAAGGACCGTGTATTTTCCTATTTGGACCTCCTCCCAACGCCTATCACGTATTTGAGATCATGTAGATGAATGAGTGAGAGACATCGGTGACAGACCGGTTGCACTCTGTGGCCAAATCCTGAAGTCCAGGATCCTAAATTAGACAGCGGGAGCAGAGAGAACACTCTGGGTAAGGCCTCCAACTTGCCCATAGGGCTGAACTACAATTCCCAGCATGCAGCCCAACGCCGTGGTTGCAGTGCATTCTGGGAAAGATATCTCCGGCTTACCATTGGCCACGCAGGAGAAGCGCATGTAGTTTGCACACATACGCGTTCGCTAGCGTACATACGCACGGAGATTGCGCAGATCTCTCCATCTGAGTTCTGCGGAACTCATTTTGAGCACAGAGATTTTCAAGTTAAAATCCGGTAGGTTTTAAGAACGGTTCCACTTCCGGTAACACCGGAAGCAATTGGAAGATGGCGTCCTCCTCCTTAAGTGGGCAAGCCAACGCGGACGGGAAAAGTGAATTTCGTAACAAGAAACCGAAGCCGGAGAACCGAGGTGAGGTCGAGTGAGAACCGAAGCCTGATATTTGTATATTGCGGTTGTTTTCTTTGGCTGGCTGGGGAGGTGTAAGGCTAACTTGAGTGTGCTCTGTGAAGTTTAGTACCTATCATTGCTGACGATTGGGGATGTTGGCCAGGCCTGCAGGACCGACGGGCGGGTACCGTGCCAGGCATCTGTTACTAACCGCTTTTGCTAGAGGCCTTTCAAAGTGAAGATGTTACAATGTTTGTCTCCTGTAAAATCAGGAGGGTTAAGAAATTGTGGAGTGCGCTGCGGGACCTTACACTTGGTGTAAGGCGGTGGCTGCAAGTCGTTGACAGATGAGTGGAATGAAGTAGGAATTAAAGTCCTTATGCATGTGAGTGAACGCTGATAAATGAAGAGTCTTATATAGAAGTGGCTGATAATGAAGTAGCAAAAATCTTGAATTCTCATCATAAGGCATTAGGGAGGTATTAAAGGAGTGTTTTGTTTTTAATTATGCAGTGTACAGAGAGTACAGTATGTGTACAGCTTAAGGAATAAAACCAACACGTTCTCGAGAAAGGAGCACCATCACGCAGAAGAAGCATTACCATAATCCAAAACCCCCTAGCGGCACCTCTCAGATCATATTCTTTGCCTTTACAGGACGTGAAGTAACCATTCTGAATCGTGTTAGCATTTTCTGTTCTCTTCATAATCTTTACAACGATGCACAAAATGGTTTGATTTTTTCAGTTTTTGAATTTTATATGAATGCAAGAGGGTTGTGGACATTGTTCTGTGTTTTGCTTCTTAGGCTTAACTTTGTTTTTCTCATTCAGTCAAGAAGCTACTTGTAGCTGTAGTTTATTCTTCTCATTTGATATTGGCGGTATTTCTTTCTACGAACATACACATATTTGTATTTTCATTTTACTGTTGGTGGATATTTGGATTGTTCCCATTGTTTGCTGTTATAAACAGTGCTCCTATAAACATTTTTTTATGTATCGCCTAATTTGCGTATTGAAGATTATGTACATGGCATTGAAATCCTTGAAGGTTAGGGTATGTGCAGGTAATACTAAACCTTTCCCCAAGGGGTTGTGCCAGTTTACACTCGCACTAGCAGTGGATGAGAGTTCTTCTTGCTCTACATCCCACACTAATACTTGATATTATCTGAATTTCAAATTTCTTTCATTTTGGTAAGTATGAAATGGTGTCTGGCTGGGGTTTTAATTTGAACTTTACTTATTACTAACGAGGTTACACATCTTTTCACGTTTTGGGGCCATTTACCCCCCTCTATTGTGGAACTCCTCTCTATTTCTTTTGCCAGTTTTTTTGTTTTGTTTAATTTGTAGTTGTTGAAGTGTTTAAACTGGGTAGGGGCTTGGTAAGATATACATTTTAAATAATCACAGTTGTAGAATTGGAGAGGTTTTTTTTTTTTTTAGGATATTGGGAAGCGAATGATACATGAAGAGTAATTCTCTGTGATTTGAACCAGAAATATCAAAGTAGATAGGAGTATTAGAAACAGAAAGCAAGTTTACCTGTGGTGGGGAACATGAACTACAAAGGCCCTCTTCTCAGACTTAGTGTGCATAAGAATCTCCTAATGAGATTATTAAAACACAGATTCTTGGGCCTCATCCCAGAGATTCAGAATTGTTAGGTCTGAGTTGGAGCCCAAGAATTGGGCTTTTTTTTTTTTTTTTTTTTTTAGTTTGTATATTTATTTTGAGATAGAACCAGTGGGGGAGGGGCAGAGGATCTGAAGCAGGCTCAGTGCTGACAGTAGAGAGCCCGATGTGGGGCTCTCACGCTGGAACCATGAGACCATGGTGTAAAGTTGGAGGCTTAACCAACTGAGCAACCCAGGGGCCCCAAGAATTGCATTTTCGACAAACTCCTACTTTATGCTGACACTTGTAGGCCTGTGGTTCATAACTTCGAGGAGTACTAACTTAAAGCATAGCTGTTAGATTTAAGGGATTCCTAAAATTCAGGACCAGGAGTTTTAATAAATGATGCAGGAGATCATTTATGGCCTTTAGGAGGCATTTTGTTTTATTGAAAGGAGACCTAGGCTGAATCACCTTTGTGTCCCCTTAGGCAAGTCACTGATCTTTTTGGACTGAATGTCTTTTATAAAATGACAGCTGTCATGAAGGATATACAGAAATAAAGCATATGAAAAACCCTTTTGGGAAGCCTAAAACCCTGTACCAGTGATTAGTACCTGAAAGTGTACACTGGAATATCAGCTTTTAAGTTTTACATGTGCACACACACAAACACAAACATATATGCATATATACACACATATGCAGGCTCCAGTTCAGGAAAGTCTGAAAGATTATTTATGTTGGAAATAGTCATGTAAACAAAGTGGTATTTGAACCTTCAACTCTAAGATAGTGTAGTGCAGTAGAACTTTCTTGAAGACCCCACTGTCTCTCAGTCCTATGCTAATTACCATGGATCCAAAGAGGGTCCCTGCCCTTAAGGACATTTGTCTTATGAGACTGAAGTATTTACACATAATTTTAATACGGTGTGTTGATAATAATGACAGAGGCATGTTCTTTATTCAATCTAAAAAGCATGGGGACAGGAACTGCAAGGAAAAGGAGAGTATTGGGAAGCATGTAAGTGTGTGCATGTAAGTGTTCAAAAAGTGTCCAAGGAAAGGGTAAAATCTTACGTGTAAGTTTCTTCCCCTCTTTAGATGAATCAGAACTCCTCACTGTTCCTGATGGTTGGAAAGAACCAGCTTTTTCCAAAGAGGACAATCCCAGAGGACTCTTGGAGGAGAGCAGTTTTGCAACTTTGTTCCCAAAATACAGAGAGGCTTACTTGAAAGAGTGCTGGCCTTTGGTACAGAAAGCCTTAAATGAACATGTATGCACACTTTCTATATTTCTTTGAGATTTTTTTTTTTACTGTCAAATAAGTATGTATGCTGATGGATTTTTTGATAAAGTACTAGCATAACTGGTTAATTTAGTTCCTTTGGTATTTTAAACAGCCTAGATAGAAGCTTTGTTCTTATAATCCGTTTGTTTTTAATTTTGTAATAGATTACTTGGAAATAGTCACATACCTTTAAAATTTTAGGGATCTCAATGACTGCCTGAAAGTCACCTGTGAACTCAGGTTTCAGGATGCCCTTTCTATACTGTGATTAGTTGCTGTGTTTCTGTATAGTTAGAGTTGAAGCATGTTCCTGGATGATTGCTTAATTTTCATTTTAAATGAAAGATGAGGATGTGGCCACTTGCCCCTATTTGTTGCTGCTGCCATTCCCCTAGAACAATGTATTTGTTTTTGTTTTTCAAACTCAATCAAAACCTGTTAGTGGAGCAAGAAGTCCATTTAGTAGAGATAATGAGCTTTTGAAAGAATGGAATGTATCACATGTGGTTAAGAGTAAGTAAGTATCATTCTGTAAAGCTTTTGGCTCATTTCTATGTGGTGAGTGGGCACATGTGCCCACACCAGGTTGTGATACATGATGTGGTTCTCAACCATGTGACTGCCCTGGAGTTGTTTGTGCCTGTTAAGCATTTGGGTGGTTCGGCACACTGCAAGCTGTTTTACAGCGGTCTGCCTCTGAGATTGGACTCTCGTAACTTGTAGAGACCTAACTTTATGTTGAATTGTTCATCACTCGCTATGTTGAAATACTCTTCAGAGTACACTCTCAGTCAGAAATAGCACTTTAATTTGCTTTGTTGAAATCTGGTTCTTCATATTAAGATGAATGCATATGTTCGTGCATAATGTTCCAATTATCGTTTCTTTCTGAACATGTGAGAGTTTGTTTTTAGTTTGTATTTAGGTAGTACAAACCAGCTAGAAGAAAAGTTTGAAAGAGAAAGTCCATTCTCGCCCTAAGGAGCAGATCTACCGATCAGAGCTGGGTCCAGGCTAGGGAAGCTATACGTAGTTTTACATTTTTATTTTGGGTCTTAAGTATTGGCTCATTTGCCTTGCTGCAGATTTTTTAAACTAGAAATAGACTTTTTTCCAGTAAGGACAAAGTATTCTAAAGCCACGTGAGTGTAAATGGTTTCAGTTGCCAGAGTTTCTAACATTCTTTGAAATATGAAAGTAATCAAGTATTCATTATTTACATCAACTCCCCAGCTTCCTCAGAGAGGAAGTTGATAGAATTTGAGAGAGCTTAATTTACACCTTAATGTACAGCAATTAATAGTTTGATTAGGATAGGCTCTCTGGTTATGTAAGATTGAATTGATTTTTAGACAGTTGTGTATTTGCTCTTTCCTTGCTGCAGCACATTAATGCAACCCTGGACCTGATCGAGGGCAGCATGACTGTCTATACAACAAAGAAGACTTTTGATCCGTATATCATCATTAGGGCCAGAGACCTAATAAAACTCTTAGCAAGGAGTGTTTCATTTGAACAGGTAAATTTAGAATTACAAAACCTTTGTTTTATTTGCATCAACATTAGAGATAACATATGACACTGCATCCCTCCCTCTTAGAGTTTTCTTTTTTCGGCTTAGATTTCATTGGCCTGGACCTTGAAAACAACTGTGTTTGTAAAGAATATTGATGGAGTATTTTCTTCATTTTCCCAAAGGCAGTACGAATTCTTCAGGATGATATTGCATGTGACATCATTAAAATAGGTTCATTAGTAAGAAATAAAGAAAGATTTGTAAAAAGAAGACAGCGTCTCATTGGTCCCAAAGGATCTACATTGAAGGTACTTTTTATCAGTGGAAAATTTAAGTGTCTTACTCTGTCATTAGTATTTCTGTGTACTAAATTTCAACTTACTGTTCTTTTGATAACAGGCTTTGGAACTCTTAACAAACTGTTACATTATGGTTCAGGGAAACACAGTTTCAGCCATTGGACCTTTTAGTGGCTTAAAAGAGGTGAGAGCTATTTACTATCTTTAGTTATATTTCAGAAAAAAACAAATTAAGTAATTTGGTTACAGTAGTTCATTGGATAATATACTGTTTTACAGTTATTATTTTTTTAGAATGCGCGTTGTTTGATTTCCCATTAGTAAACACTTTGTGCTTCATGTTATTTGAGGGAATCATCACTCTCAGATCCTAACGTATTACAGCCGATCTTTGGCAACTAAAGAGGTATCCATTTCTGAAATAGAAGGTCTGCATGCCATCACTCTTCCCAGTACAAATTTTAAAAGGGTATTTTAGATTTTAGTCTGTAGCGCATAGGGGAGATATGTAGTTACATGTGCTCAAATGATTGGAGAACTGAATAGTGATGTTGTTACTTGTAGTAACCTGTAGAAGCCAGTAGAGGTCAGATTCTAAAAACTTCTTTTCCTTTAATATATATTTTCTTGTATTTGAATTTTAGTGTAATGTTTATTTATTTAATGTACTGATGAACTTTTTTTTTTTTCACTTACCAAATTTAATGTTATAAGAAAATCTGTGGAGCAGATACAGTTTCTATTAACTCCTTTTGCTGTCTGGACCTGGCTGTGAAGTCTTGTTCCCTTTCCAGGACCTTTAATAGCAATTCTGTTGGACATCTTTCTCATAAGTTATCTGCCCTTTTCTCATGTGGCAATAGTAACTTAAATATATTAAATACACTATAATTTTGTAAAATCTAAATATATTGTTTAATTTTTACAGCAGAGCTGTAAAGTTTTATTTCCATATTCTTTCCGTATTCCAAACGAGAAGGCTGAAACAGTACAATTAGGTGACTTTCCCTTATACAATGGAGTTCCCATTATTTGAGCCCACGTTTTCTGACTCTAAATCTAGCCGCCTTCTCCCTAAATTGCATAGTTCAAAATGTTGCTGTATTGGTTCTATATGTTACATTTTAGCTGTCAAGTTGAGACACTTTGTTGTGTCTAAGAGAGTTTTACTGTTATGAAAAATCTAGAAGTCACCCAGAGCAGCTGAAGGACCTCCTGTATTCAGTTTGGTAGCCATTGTCTCGTCCTTAGGATATGTTGCAGTATATCAGTCCCCTTCCACTTAGTTCATTAAAATCTTTGTAAGTGACTAATTCATTTTTCTTTGCAAATTTCAGGTTCGAAAAGTAGTCCTAGATACTATGAAGAATATTCATCCAATTTATAACATTAAGGTGAGTGTTAATTATATATTACTGTAACAGTGATTGTCAGATTTCTTTTAGCTACAGAAACCTTTCTGGAAATTAAATCTTTTATGGAAGGCTAATGCACAAAACAGATAAACAGAACTATTTGGGGTAAATTAGAGGTAGAGTTCAGCCTGCTCATCTCTACCCGGTCCTGTAGTTACACCTTTGGAGGCTTAGGTCTCTGGCGTGCAGTCTGAAAACTCTTGAAGGGGATACTCTAACGCACAACACAGTCTTAATATGAAGGAAATGAGCTTCATAGAAATGATCGTAGATGATAAAAATCAAGTTTTCTTGGATTATTGGCTTATTACTATATTTAAAGATGTGATTTTTCAGTATCCTGCCTTTCTCTGTTAAATAGAGTCTGGAATATTTCAGAATACATTAAAACTTTTTTTTCTTAATTTAACACTCAAATTATAAACTCTCTGAGAGAGATCTGTTACAATCCTGTGTGCACAGGATTCATGATGGTACTTGGAAATGTAATCATGCTGTAATGGGCTATGAGGGGTATTTATTAAGCAGTCCACAAATTTGATGAAGTTAAGAAGTCACTCTTAGGAGTTCCTGGGTGGCTCAGTTGGTTAAGCATCCAACTTCGGCTCAGGTCATGATCTCAGGGCTAGTGGGTTTGAGTCCTGCGCCGGGCTCTGTGCTGACAGCTCAGACCCTTGAGCCTGCTTCAGATTCTGTCTCCCTCTCTCTGCCCCTCCCCTGCTCATGCTCTGCCACTCAAAAATAAATAAACGTTAAAAAAATAAAAAAGAATATATTTAAGAAGTCACTCTGAAATTGGGGTGAAAGAATGATTTTGAGTTACTTTGAGACATTAAAAATAAAGAGAGCTGGTTTTGTATCTGATGCCTGCTTTGCATCCTTGGATGTTCTGATGTGTGTGCAGAAGTCAAATGGCGTGGGAGAAGTATGAGAATATCGGTTTTATCTGATCATGAGGAAGTTTACTTTTTTCTTTTCCTGTGATAAAGTACTACCAACAGCTTCCTGCTTTCAGGGGACTTTGCTAATTAACTCCCCTGCTACTATTAAGTTGAATTTTAATGAATTAATGGTTGAAAAGCTGAATTAGTTTCATTTTCATCTCAATTATTTTAACAGGTATCTGCATTTCTTTTTTTTTTTTTTTTTTTTTTAAAAAACGTTTATTCATTTTTGAGGGAGAAAGCACAAGCAGGGGAGGGGCAGAGAGAGGGAGACAGGATTTGAAGCAGGCTCTGCGCTGACAGCAGTGGGCCCGATGCAGGGCTCGAACTCACAAACTGTGAGATCATGACCTGAGCTGAAGTCAGACACTCAACTGACTGAGCCACCCAGGTGCCCCTAAAGCTTTTTTAAATTTTTTAAAAATGTTTCTGCATTTCTTAATCTAAATTTCTAATGGTTTTCTGAAGCTTAGTTGTAGATTACTTATTTTTTTTATAGGATGGGTTTGCTCTTACCGTGGAGATTAAGAACTATTCTTTTTAATTTTGTTATTAATAGGAACAGTATTTATAATGTGTTATTTTGACAAATGTATGGCTTATAAAATTAAAAATTCTTACTTTGTTCATATATTGCCATGACTAAAGACCTTAATGATTAAACGAGAGTTGGCAAAAGATTCTGAATTAAGGTCACAAAGTTGGGAAAGATTTTTGCCACAGTTCAAGCACAAAAATGTGAATAAACGCAAGGAACCAAAGAAGAAAACTGTCAAGAAAGCGTATACACCATTCCCGCCACCACAGCCAGAAAGTCAGGTCAGTATTAAATGTTGAATTTCTTCACATGAGGGGGAAACCATTTTAATCTATTTTGTCAGAACCTTCATGGAGAGTAATTGAGGTGGACTTTCTGTGTGTGTGTGTGTATGTGTTTGGGTGTGTAAGGTATAGGAAACTAGAGGTAAGTGTAAATAGGCTTATTTTGAGCTAAGTGCATGGGGGTGGAGTGGGAGCTTCACGGTATGAGTGTAAACTACATCTTGGTGGTTGGTGTCAGTTTTATCCCTGCAGCCATGCCAGTCCCTGCACCTCCATGAATACAAAAACTTAGTGATTTAACCCTTAATGCTCTCACTCTGCTTTAGCACCATTCTTATGACCATGTGCTATATATATGACTGCTCCAGTTCTGAAGTCTTAAATGATAACATGCATCCTTTTTTTGATTATGAATGCCTCTCACTTTATCAGCTGTTTTCTGGCTTTGTTTTTTCCTCAGATTTCCTTTTCTCTCTTGCCCATCACTGTTTCCTTCATGTTGCCTTTCCCTTCTATCAAAGCTGTCCAGCAAAACTCTCAAACTTGATCAGTCCTAAAATATGTTTTCTTTCCCATAATGCGGCTACTGAAGATAGCTGGAAACAATCTTCTCTTTGGACTCTATCCACTATAAATTCATATTTCCAGCCTCAGATAGGCATCCTCATCGTGGTCCGATAGTTCTGTGCATCCTCTTAATTCTTAAAGCACCCCTCCCACTCCTAGCTGATGACCCTGTATTTCAGTATGGAAATATTTAAGACCATCAGGTGAGAACTCCTTCAATTTCCTTTTCTCTTATATATATATATATATATATATATATATATATATATATATATTGTTCCCTCCTCCCCCCACCCATTTGCGCCCAGTCCGTTCTTTACCTGTTCTTTGAATTCTGTCTTCATCTGTCTCCTGAGGGATTTTACTTCATGATTCCCTCTCGTGGCTGTATCTTAAAGTCTTTCCTCTCTACTAGTTCTTTGTTCTCAGCATGTAGACACATCCCTTTCTATGTTAAAACAGCCTGCTGTATATCCCATGAACACATCACCTCCTTTCCTATTCCTGTGCTTTTTGCATGTAATTCCTTCAGCTTAGAGTACTTCCTCTTTTCATGTGACTGCCTTATGAATTAATCAGATTTTTGACTTCACTGTCTTTACCTCAAGGACATTGTGCCTTTCTTAGAAAATGATTTCTTATCTACATTATTTCTCATGTAATTGCAAATACTGATTTCAACAGATTGATAAAGAATTGGCTAGTGGTGAATACTTTCTCAAGGCCAGTCAAAAGAAGCGACAGAAAATGGAGGCCATAAAGGTAAGACTCTGTCTAGCTCACAACAGTGATAGATAGCACAGTTCATAAAAACTTGAATTCTGGGGTGCCTGGGTGGCTCAGTCAGTTGAGCATCCAACTTCAGCTCAGGTCATGATCTCACAGTTCGTGGGTTCGAGCCCCATGTTGGGGTCTGTGCTGACAGTTCAGAGCCTGGAGCCTGCTTCAGAGTCTGTGTCTCCCTCTGTCTCTGCCCCTCCCCCGCTCACGATCTGTCTCTGTCTTTCAAAAATAAATAAATGTTTAAAAATAAAAGAAATAGATAAATAAAAAAAAGAAACTTGAATTCCTACTTAACTATAAATTGTGTTCTCTAATGTGGTTTTTTTTTTATTAATAATGCAGGCTAAACAAGCAGAAGCTCTCAGTAAGAGACAAGAAGAAAGAAACAAAGCTTTTATTCCACCTAAAGAAAAACCAGTTGTGAAACCGAAGGAAGGTAAATGCTTGTTTTCTAATTCTTGGTATGGTATGAAAGTCTGTTATCTGAAAAGTAAACCCATAGTGAATTTGTCTAAATTTCTGAGTGTTAACTAAGGAAATCACCATATTTTTCATCAGTTCTCTTGATATTTCATTAATCATTAATCCTAGGGACAGGAGACCACTGAAGTGTTTTATAATTTATTAGCAGCTAATGCGTATTTCAGAGTCTCCCAGATTGACAGTCCTCTCCTGACGTCTGATTGTGCTGTAGAAGGACTCTTTGTTGTGAAAGCTGTAAACGAGGGCAGTGAATCCTCTGTAGAGATAAAAGTAACGTAAGCAATGAGGTCCCCAAGCTCTGTTATCATGCCTCTCAGAAAGAGCTTATCAGAAGTTATGGTTTTCTTCTCTTTACTTATGTGTTCTGTAGCATAAAGTTTGGTTCATATATTATTATCGATGGATTTCTGATCACCTTGGGCTAAAGGACACCATCAAAGTAGTAGGAAGGTCTTAGGGGCTATTAAAAAGACACTCAGTGAAAACAGTGTTAAAAGTCTTTTCTTCCCCATTCCTAGTCTCATTTGATCCACCCTGTCCTCTTCTGTGTTTTCTTTCCCGCTAGTAACACCTGTACTCTTCCTGAAGTAATTTTCCAAAGTAGCCAGTGGTACAGTGAGGGGCGGGAAGTCACTGGCAAGACCAGACATGACATTACTATTTTAGTTTCCTGTATTACATCAGTGTTAATAGGGTTAAAAATACTGTATTCTTCTATGTAGATCATTGGTTACGTAAAAGTTAAAAATGTCATAAGCATTATAATTTGCAGTCTGTTCAGCCTGTGAGTTTTCTGCTTTGAAAGCTGTTCAGTAGCAAGTTTAATCTCAGTTTATCATGATTTAAAATGTAGCTGTTTCACTATAGTGGAGGCTTTAAATCTCTTCCTCAAGTTGCTGGGAAGTTTGATGATATTTTATCTTGTGATTCTCTTATACTCTGAATGCTGTTCTTTAAATGGTGAGAAAAAGTTGCATTTTTTTCTCCTCCTTTCTCTTTGTTGTTCAGGCTTTTGGCATTGATTAGATGGTTGGATTCTGTTAGGAGGATCTCCAGATGCGCTCCGATTATGGTCTTTATTACCAAACTCTTGTTAAATGAAATACTGCTAGTCATTCATTGAACTAATATTTGGAAAACTTTATTTTTGAGTTTTTATGTGTGGTATGAGATGAAGTAGATTTGACCTAAAGGTTCATGATTAGTTGACTAAAATTATTGAAGCTGGAAGGGCTACATGTTAATATTCTTCTTGAAATATAATTTTAAATTATTTTAATGTGCAGAATGGAAAATTGGCATATTAATGGGTACTCTAAAGTTCCAAAATATGGGAAAGAATATAAGTAAAAATAATCCAATCTCAAGTACAGTTTAAGGGAAAAAATGAAGTTTTAATATTGTTGATTTCAGTGATTCATTCAAATAGCTAAACTATAATGCCATTTTCATGTTTCCCTTCATTATTGTTTTTATAAAGTAATTCGTTTTATGATTTGTTTTCTCTTAAATGTCTAACATTCCTTTAGGCAGGTGCTTTATATTTTACAACATGACCTTTCACTTATTACAGTACTCTCAAGTTATTGTACCAAATACATATTCTTTATGTTTTATTTGGTAAAGCATAAAGAATTACATATGTCGCTTTTAATTTGTCTAGCTTCTACCGAAAATAAAATTGATGTGGCCGCCATCAAGGAAAAGGTTAAGAAAGCAAAGAATAAGAAACTGGGAGCTCTTTCAGCTGAAGAAGTTAAGCTTAAAATGGAAGCAGATGAAAAAAAAAAGAAGAAAAAAAAGTAACACTAAAATAACCCCCTGAACTAGAACTCATTAAGCTATCTCCTTTTGTAAAGGATTTTGAGATACTAGGGCGTTCGTAGCCTTATGTGTGAGAAGAATACTCTGATCACATTTTTCTAGTTTGTGTTATTCTTCAAAGCAGTGTTTATATAATAAACAGCTGTGTTTTTTTATGAATTATTGTATTCTCTGTGTTTTTTAATTTTAATGCTGCAGAGTGGTATGTATGTCCTTGTATACATTGCACCTGATGAACAGCTGTGTTTTTTTTATGAATTATTGTATTCTCTGTGTGTCTTTGAATTTTAATGCTGCAGAGTGGTATGTATGTCCTTGTATACATTGCACCTGATCTGATTTGGCATGTTTTTCCTAAGCATATTAGGTGTAAGTAATTTTTTAGGTTGTTTACATAAAGATCTTTGGAATGTGGCCATTGTAATTACCCATCAAATCCAGTGTTTGCTGCCACTGGTTAGTCTTTAAATATAATCATGTCCCACAACTTGGTTTTGAGGAAAGTAAATGCAGATTTTGCAGTGCTCTCTCTAATGATAGAGTAAACATTTAGGCTGCTTTTTATAATCTCACTTTATATTATGTTTAAGATTAAACAACCCATAAGCAAAAAGAAAAAGCAAGGCCTCTTAAATCCCTTGATTACTCTTCCGAGTCTGGAAAAATGGGAAACCAAAGACCTCAAATTGCAAGAGAGTGGGGGAAACCAGATGTTTCTCATGGAAGCAGCATGTAGCAAGTTACGTAGAAATGTTTTTACTAACGAGGGCCAGTGGAGTTTAAAATTTAGAGTCACCTAAATCTAGCACATTGATTTTGCAGTCTTAGAAGCTGAGACACACAGGGGCTGAGTTACTTACTGAAAGTCACAGCTATGACAGCCCGAAAACAATTCTTATTCATAGAAAAGTGGGAAGTAAAAATGAGTTTATTCTAGAGTTAGGAAGTTGAAGCTTTTTCTTTTGATTAAGGATTTATTGCAACATTTTTTTCTGAAATATTTTTAAATAAGAAATACAACCGTCATTTTTTTAAAAGCCATATATGAATGAGTTGGGGTGCGGGGATTTTTTTTTGGATTATTTTAGTTTAAAATAACTGAGGGTATCTGTGCTTGACCCACATGATCGTTAGGACACCCAGTATTAGGATTGGTGGGCTAATAGTGAGAAAGAGAGATAAGTTTTTGTTGCGTACAGATATTGGCCAGTCAGGATACACAATAGAGTAGTAACCTGTGAAACAAACATAAAATGTTCTCTTAAATGTTGTTTCTCATAATGCAGCAATATAATTCACATCGATCTTAATGGAACAATTAAACATTTGTATACATACGTGTGACTTTGTCTCGTTGTGGGTTAACTGTGAAGTCAGAAGAAAGGAAAAATACGTACTTTATAATTTTATTTTAAAAAGCCAAGTCACTATTTATAACCAATAACTTGCTTTGGTTTTATTGCAGTGTTTTTCAAACATTAATGATTTTTTTGTACTGTACTAATTTGACACATTTAAGTTGACCTTATATATAAACTTTTTATATATTACTATAAGTGGGAAATCATTTTACATACCACAACTAGCAGATAATAAATACAATTAAAATAAAAATTAAACCATTAGAAGTTAAAGAATTACATATTAGTAACAGGGTGAGCAATGTATTAAAATATTTTCCTGGAAATATGTTTCTCCCTGAGAAGAATGATTTTATGAGCAGTCAGTAATAAAGAGACAGTGACCTCTCTCTCAGCCGTTCCAATATGTCATTAAATTGTCAATAGGGATTTGGCTCTCACGTCATAATTATTCTTCTCTTTTTACTGAGCTTTATTGAGATTTTGACACTCAGAGCACTAGGTCGAAAATACTGCATTTGCCTTAGCCTTCTTGGTACTTTTTTTTATTAAATAGATAACTTTTCTACACCAGTTCCGTGCCAGCTGCTCTTGAATTCTGTGGGAATCTCGCAAGTACTTCTGGGTACTCGTGAGCATCCCTGCTTGGGCTCTGTCTGGCGGAGTACCAGGAAGCTGCCGCTGCTCTAACTTCTTTGGCAGTTAATACCGTGAAATCAAGGATGTGCTATGCTAGTTACGTTTTTTCTTACGTATACATTTTTTAAACGTTAAATATTCAACTCTTGAATATTGAGACAAATGTACCTTCATGCATTAGCTAAAATCATCCCATGTACCACTGGTATACCCAGCACGTTACGTAAAACCATCCTGGTTTGGCCTGCATGGGTATTTATTGAACCTGCCAACAGTACCTAAAGGACCAGAAAGGAATTATTTCCTCCAGTATTTGTCATAATTTGTCAAAGATGGAATCTGGTAAATAAATCTTTTATTTTTTTATTTTTTTTAATGTTTATTTTTTGAGAGAGAGCAAGTGGGTCAGCGTCCGAGAGAGAAGGAGACACAGAATTGGAAGGAGGCTTCAGGCTCTGAGCTGTCAGCACAGAGGCTGATGCGGGGCCCAAACCCACAAACCTCAACATCATGACCTGAGCTGAAGTCAGACGCTCAAACACCTGAGCGACCCAGGCGCCCCTGTTAAATAGAAGCTTTTATCGTCTAACCTTACCCCCATGCAAATTAGCATGTTTTCCCTTTATTTTTATTGGACCACAGCCTTAATTTTCTAAGGTTTTAGAGGCCATTTCAAGATACATCCAAGATGAAAAGCTAAAAAGCTAAAAGGAACTTTTCTTGTCATTATGGAGCTGTTGTTAACTATCTAGATTTTTAAACAAAATGATTTTTTTAAGGACACCTACATCCAGATTAGTGCTTATTTGCCAGCCAGACTACGGTGTAAGTGAATTAGGCATCATTCCTACTTGTAGGAATGTGATGAGATACCACCATCTACATTTTATTGTTCTGCTCAGACAGTTGCCCAAGGTCACAGTGGTGGAACTGGAAATTGAACTTGGGCATATTATTTTTAAAATGCGTGGTTCTAGGATGCCTGGGTGGCTCAGTCGGTTAAGTGACTTTTGACTTTGACTCAGATCACGATCTCATGGTTCGTGAGGTCAAGCCCTGCATCAGGCTCTGTGCTTGTAGCGCGGAGCCTGCTTGGGATTCTGTCTCTCTCTCTCTCTCTGCCCCCCTACTTGCTCTCTATCTCCCTCTCAAAATAAATAAAAATAAACTTAAAATGTGTGGTTCTAACTACTATGTTATATACTGCCTAACTTGGAAGAAACTAATATGCTTTGTAGTGTTGTAGCAACACAAAAGGAAATATCAGTTGATACCCTGAGAAGAGGTTCATCGCATAGAGGCTGCACTTTACTGAGTTCTTTTAACAAAACCACTGTGAATGAAATAAAAGATGGTGGAACTGGGAGAGAAATGACTGGCTCAGAAAGCTGTCTGAAAAAGTGTTGCTGTACCAGCAGTGAAGATGACAACTCAGTGTTGACAAATCACGAGTTTTTTTGGTCTTGCTGAAATTCAGCAAATCTTGGGTTGACAGCTTCTATCTTACTAGTCACTTTTTGTGGTAATGATTAGAACTACAGAAGAAGGATATTCTTTGCTTCCTTACATTTACCTTAAATATATGTTCATTACTAGGACAGTAAGCCATTGGTTTGATTGCTGCCTGATGCCAACTTCCCTGAAAATAACTATTAGAGAAAGCAAATATTTGCATTCTTAGCTCCATAGAAAGTTCTAATAGTTTCAAACACATTGTATTATTGGTAGAGTTTTCCTTTTACTCACTGCAGAGATTATCCAAACACTGGTCATCCTTGGGGCAGGCACTGCAGGTGGACCCTTCTGTGTACGGCCGACTTCTATATTGTCTATAAAGGAGAAAACAGCTATCCATTAGGAGAGATGGGTTTTTGTTGTTGCAATGAAATTTACTGCGTATCTTTTACTAAACCTGTAGGATGGAAGTCAACGGATTCAGAGGGTTGGTAAGGGAGGTGGAGAGGGAAGTGCAAGTGGAAGCCTGTTAATATTTGCAGAATTCCCTCCACGTGACTATGTCTGTGAACCTGTGTCTTCACCTACATCATTTAATTCTTAAGACAGTTTTGGATTTTTTTTTATTTGACACATAAGGAAACTAAAGTTCTAAGAAATTACAATGTACACATACCAGAGTCAAAACAAACCCTAGATTTGTCTGACTCCAGGGCAACACTCTCTCTGCTTACTGTCTGGCCTGTATACACCACCATCCAAAACACTGTCCATCCTAACGTATCATGACCCACATTTGCTCTTCTCAGTTTAGCAAGCCTCCATGCTTCCCTATTAAGTATTAAATAAGATCTAGCAAGAAGTTTAATAATCAGTAACTTTAATGTAATGATAGATTAAGACCATATTTTGAGTTATCTGCGAGTGGAATGTGATATATAAAAATATCTGATATTTACAAAGATAGAAGTAGTACTAACAAAGTCACATGCACTGCTGATATGACTGAAGTATTGTCTTCATAATGGAATTTTTTTAAATTTTTTTTTTTTTTTTTTTTGAGAGAGAAAGAGAGAAAGCGCAAGCACACACAAGCAGGGGAGGGGCAGACAGGGAGAAAGAATCCGAAGCAGGCTCCAGGCTCTGAGCTGTTAACACAGAACCTGATATGGGGCTTGAACCAATGAACTGTGAGATCATGACCTGAGCTGAAGTTGGACACTTAACCAACAGAGCCACCCAGGCGCCCTAAAATATTTTCAGCAGAGGTTAGTGACAATAAATATGTAACTGTTTTCTAATCCAAGTTCATGGACTCAACTCCCCTCCCCTAATACTATACCTTTACTTCCAAAGAACCAAAGTTAAGGACACGTTACTTTTATTAACACCTCTTTTCCAACCCAAAATATGTGTTCTAATCTTATTTGGCTCCAAATTAATTTAGGTTGTTTTAGAAACTCTGTTTATCCTCATGCTTGCTTTCTTTACACTGTGGAAAACAGTCAAAGGAATAGAGTGATTCTGATAACAACTGTCCAAAGTGCACATGAATCTGGGGATATCTTTCATTGTTAAAAAGCACCATACTCATTGAGAGGTCAAGTTCTAGAATGTTTTTAATAAGATCATTTATGCTATTCCATTCTTTGTTGAACTGTGAAACCTATAAAGAAGAGGGGAAAATTACTACTTTAAAAACAAAAGGCAGTTGTGAATTCTAGAGAAATGGCACAATTCATCCTGAGAGAAACATGCTTACTGGAAAGGCCTGGATTGTCTGAAGAGAAACAACTGAGACAAAGGGACTTAACATGTTCTGTCCATAAAGAAGCAGGAAGTTTTAGTGTTTCCCCTGGTAGCCTGAGAGAGAAAGGGTTAGGCCCCTGGGACTGAGGAAAAGACGTTTTTTTCTTTTCAAAGTAATCTCTGCTCAACATGGGACTCAGGACCCTGAGTCACGTGCTGTACTGACTGAGCAGCCAGGCCCCCTGAGAAGACAGATCTTTAAAGAAAAAGATAAATACGAGTAAGGGTTCTCAAAGCAGGGGTATTAGTACGTACTGATAGTCAGGGTTGTCATTTCCTCTTCCATGCTGTAATCCTTTCTCCCACTAATCACAAGATAGCCTTGCTCAGAGGGGCCCTGGGGCTTGAAGGGAGAGTTATGTCTGTGAAAAATGACCTGAAGCAGCCAGGAGGAGGGGTCAAAACTGTCCTGGGCAATGAATGACTCCAGAGCTTGAGTTAAGGTGACTGGAGAATGAAGCACCTTGCACCCAGCTCAGGAAGTCTCAGAAATACGGCAAGGATCCTGGACTTTAGAACTATGTGGGCCTATGACTTTTTGTACGTGGAAGTGGGAAAACAAGCTCAGAAGGCAGAAGAAAATGAGGACATCCCTAACAGGTCTCTGTGCTCCTCCCTTATACCCTCCAATCCATTTCGCGCATCTCATTTAGAATGATTTCCAAGTTTAAGGCAGATCTGGTCACTCCCCGGCTAAAAAGACTTGGATGATTCCTCTTGGGATGTGAATAAAGTTAAATCTGCCGTGCCTTCCTCTGACATTGCCTTGGCTTCCGTGGAAGCCTTCCCCCTGTTTCGTCTGATTCAGTGGTGCAAGCACCCTGACCTGTCTGTTCTCGCATCCTTTCCACAGAACCTTTGCAGGTGTTTTCAGCAGCAGACATCTGTTCCCAAAGTTCTTCACAAGTCTGGTTCCTTTCTATTCTTCATGCCTGTGCTTAAATACACCATTTTATCCAACAAAGGGTCCTGCCTCTTGATAGTGTCAATTATAGTATCATTTGTATTTCTCTCATTACTCCTATCATAATGCAGTTATTTTATTTGTATTTTTATTGTCTATCTGCCCCATAGATATTCCACAGGTAATAGAAATTCCATAAAAGCAGGGACTGTGGCTGGTTCTCCTTTGCATCTCAATAAACAAATACTTGTTGGATAATTGAATATATGAATCGATTTATTTATATGAATAAAAAATGTTACTCTATAGAAGCATTAAAACTGGTTATAAGCTTTACAACTTTTTATTGTTTATAACTCTAAAAGGCAAGTAAATTTGGGCTAAACCAGGAGAATTTCCATTTGTACCTCTTTATTATAATAACAATAATAACTATGAATTCTTCTCAAATAATCACCATTGCCAGGTATTACATATAGTTGGTGTTTTACGTAGCTTTCTCATGTAATTTTCATAGCTACTTGCTAAGTAGCTAGTGCTATTATTATCCCTATTTTTTACAGAGGAAACAGATTCAGAGAGGTTAGGGGACTAGTCCAAGGTCAAATGACCTTGTATCCTAACCATTAAGCTATATAAATGACATGAAGAGTTACCACTGATTGATTTAATGGCTTTGGCTAGTTTTTCCTAGGTTTTCCCTGTTTTCTGAGCTAGGCATTTTAAGTCAAAGCTATTCTCTTCTGAATGACACCTGATTTTAGTCCTTTCACCCCACCTACACTCAGACTATCCAGCGTTTCTTCAGAACATTACTTAAGGGAAAGAAAAAGAGGCTTCCTCTAATAAATCTTCTGGAATCCCAAAGATTGGTAAACTCCAAACAATTCAAGGGCAACAAATTAAAGAAAAAGATTGTTATATATAAGGCAAAGACTTAAAAGCTTTAAAATATAAACTACCATAAATCATTAAGAAAATCACTCCAGTAGAAAAATGAGCAGATCACATATGATTCACAAAAGGAATGTAAATAGGCAATCTGGTGAAAATTTATAATCACTAGTGGTCAAAGAGATAACATAAAATAACATTTTCTTTCAAATTAGAAAATACTAAAAAATTATATCCAGTACCAATGAAGAAGCATAAATTGATATAATAGTGTAGAATAACCTGGCCATAAGTGCTTTTAAAAACATAAAGATGTTCACACCTTTTACTTAGTATACTATTTCTAGAAATTGTAGGGAAGTAGATGTGACTGAAGACTTATATGCAAGGTTGTTCATCCCATATTAAAAGAAAATGCAGAGAACAATCTAAATTCTTCAATAGGATGAGCTGTTATCTAACCGTCTAGAGCACAGATTTGGAAGCCAGATAGCCCAGGTCACAGTCCAGCTATGACATAGTGTCACCAACTGTGGAACCCTGGGGAGGCTACTCACTCCATCAGTGTCTCAGTTTTCTTATCTGCCAAACAGGGGTGGTTACAGGACCCATCTCAAGACTTTTCATGAAAATTGAGTAAGTTAATATGTATGAAGCACTTAGAAAAGTGCTTAACATATGGTAAATATTTTGTAAGTATTACTCTCATTTTCTTATGGTGAAAAAATTTATATTTAGATTCAACCAGCTGGATTCAGTTTAGATAATCCCAGTTTTCTTGGGAACATCCAAAACATCATAGTCAGCAGCCAGTCAAACATATGCCTTCTCTCCATCAGGCCTGATCAGGATGTTGACCTTGGTCATGTCAATGTCATAGAGCTTCTTCACAGCCTGTCTGATCTGGTGCTTGGCGGCACCACAGTGAACACAAGTGTGTTGTCTTCTACTTCCCTCATGGCCAACTTGGTAGTTGGGGGAATTTGATGATGTCACAGTGGTCAAGCTTATTTCTCCTGGGAGCAGTCTTTCAAAGATATTTGGGCTGCGTCTGGAGACTCAGTGTCTTGGGCCATTGGAAGGTAGCTGATATGTGGGTCTTCTTTTTTTGTGTGATTGTGAATGTCTTTCAGCACCATTTTCTTGGCCTTCAAAGCCTTTGCTTTGGGTTTCCATCTTCATGAAAGAGTACTCTCATTATTTTTATAATTGTTGATATCATGTTTAAAATTTTAATGACATGGAAATGCTCATGGTATAATTTTAAGTAAAAAGTAGAAAATGTGCATTTCCAGTATGATACTCATTTTCTAAATAATGTGTATGATGCATAAGCATACATATCTATAAGTTTAAAGAAAGGTGGGGGGCATATCATGGGTCTACCCTGTTTTCCAAAGGGAGAAATATTGTATCCTTTTCAAAAACACAACTTTCAGAAGTAAATGAAATAAATTACATAAATTGAGAAATTTAATTCTCAAAATATTATTCTTGTTTTGAAAATTGTGTAAAACGTGCAAAGATTTTAATAAACCAATAAATATAAAGTAACATCAATCTGCCCATTTTGTGGTATTGCCATTTCCAATGAATCTATGTCCCTGCAAACATTTTAGTCTTGTCACTCTAAAACTATATGTTGTGTGTGTGTGTGTATTTATGTAGCATTTATAAAGGGTGCACACAGACACACACACACACATGTATCTTTAAAAAGAAAAATGTACCAGATGTTCATGGAGTAGACCTCTGGGTAGAGGAATTAAGGGTGATGTTAATTTTCCTTTTTACACTTTCTTTATTGTCCCAATTTTCTGTAATGAAGATTAATACTTCTAAAATAGATTTTTTTTTTTTAAGAAAGAGATTGATTTGGGTACTTACCCTGGTCCGTAGTTGCATATGAAAAGTGCTCCGTTGTAAATACGAGTGCCATGAACACTGGGACAATACTGTACTGCACAGCCTACTTTATAACTAGCTGCCCAAACAACCTGAAAGAAAATAAGGATTTGTAGCAAGAGAGAGAGATGAT
Source organism: Cryptoprocta ferox (assembly GCA_028646485.1). Lineage (NCBI taxonomy): Eukaryota > Metazoa > Chordata > Mammalia > Carnivora > Eupleridae > Cryptoprocta > Cryptoprocta ferox. The sequence goes on from CM053571.1 coordinate 40,503,340, forward strand.
AAAGTGAACATCTGAGTATGATTAGGCCTTCATTTATAAATGCGGTGAGGTGTGTTCACTCTTGTTTAGGTGGAGCAGTTATTACCAGAGATCTCTTAGGTGCTGAGAACTCGGTTAGAAACAAGACTTGTAATTATTATTGGGGTGTGAGTGTGTGAAATAAACATGTAAATGATACTAAGATAATCTTTGGCATTTGAAATAAAATAGTGCTGGAGTGGGGGGCTAATCCTGGGTGGGGGCTGATCCTGGGGTGGGGGCTGATCCTGAGGCGGGCGGCTGATCCTGGGTGCCCAGAGAAGGGGCACTGGAGGAGGCATTGGAGCTGAGGCTGCAGAGGGCAGCGCTGGAGATGACCTCGCAGGAGTCCTCAATGTGGGAGGAAGAGCCTCCCTTCCGTGTGGAGAGAGCAGCGGCACAGAGGCCCCGAGGTGGGAAGGGTTTAGCGGTGAGAGTGGCAGAAAGAAGCAGGCAGAGCTGGGATCCAGTGAGTGGGGAGAGTCATTGGCGTTGAGGAATGAGGCAGAGGGGCACGTCACAGGGAATCTCCTAGGCAAGTGAGCAGAGGCTCCTTTTCACATGTCAAAAAGATCACTTGGTTGTTATGAAGTAAATGGACTGAGAAGAGCAAGGGAAGAAAGAGGGAGGGCATTTGGGAGGCTGTTTCAGTGGTGCAAGAAAGAGAAGATGGTGACCCACACTTGGGTGGGGGTCGTGGGTTCCTGGGAGTCCATCAGGTTCATGATTCAGCTCTAGGTACAGCTGAAAGGATTTGCTTTTGCTTTGAGTATGAGGTAAGGGAACATTTGGGGCCTGAGTAACATTTACTGAGATGGGGAAAGGGAAGGAGGAGGGTGGCTGGGAGCATGGACAGGGGTTCCATTCAGGTCCTGTTCGCTTTGAGATGCCTATTAAACGTCCCAAGTGCAGAGTGACTTTGCTGCTGAATGTGACCGTCTCTAGATTATTGTCTAGATCAAGGCTAGAGATATAAATGTGGAAGACACCGGGGCTAGATTAGATCATAGGCAAAGATAATAAACAAGTAAATGAGAGCGTGGGATAAAGAACAAAAGAAAACAGGAAAGCAGACAGAAAAGGGGTGGTGAGTGGTGTAGGAGGAAAACCAAGAATAGAGCCAGCTTCAGGGAGAGGGACCTATCTGTCACACTGGACCCCACAGGGGGAAGACTCCATACTTGATTTAGTTCAACGTTGTCACATATTTTCCCAAATTTAGTGACACTTTCCCCCTGATTTTTGAACAAGGAACTTTACATTTTCATTTTGCACTACGCCCCACGAATTATACAGGTAGTCTTAACCAAGAGTGTCTGGTGTCATGAAGCCTAAGGAAAAAAAGCTCTTTAAAGAGCTACTATCTAGATACTAAAGATAAGCCAGCAATTAAATGCACTCCTTTGGATGCCCGGGTGGCTCAGTCAGTTGAGCATCCAACTCTTGATTGTGGCTCAGGTCATGTTTCTAGGGTCATGGGACCCACTGTGTGGAGCCTGTGTGGGATTCTCTCTCCTCCCTCTGCCTCTCCCCCTCCCCCATACACACATGCTCTCTCTCTCTCATAAAAACAAATTTAAAAAGTCCTCTACTTTTACTCATTTTTTAAAAGCAATTTTGTGGCAAGAATTGTGCCAAATATGGGGAATACAGAGATGAATGAGCTTGAGCCAATGGCTGCCTTTACAAAATGCAGCGAAAAGCTGCCATCCAGCCTTTACCGGAGGGTTTGACCATGGCGCAGGGGAGCAGAGGAAGCTAAGGGAGCACACAGCACGGGAGCCTGCTCTGACTTAGTGCGGTGGAACTGAAGCCTGGGGAGCTGGTCTAAGAGCTGGGAGAAGTCTTCCAGAGGCCGCATCTACACTAACCCAGGATGGAAAGACTCACACAGCAGAGACTAGGCTGGTGTGGCTGCAGAAAAAGACCAAGTTTACTTTTTAAAAAAATCAGTGGTGGGTGATGGGCATTGAGAAGGGCACTTGTTGGGATGAGCACTGGGTGTTGTATGTAAGCCAATTTGACAATAAATTATATATATTCTTAAATGTATTTTTAAAGTTATTTTTGAGACAGAGCATGAGCTGGGGAGGAGCAGAGAGAGAGAGAGGGGGAGACACAAAGCCAAAGCAGCTTCCAGGATCTGAGCTGTCAGCACACAGCCCGATGCAGGGCTCGAACTCACAAACTGTGAGATCATGACCTGAGCCGAAGTTGGAGGCTTAACCGAGCCACCGAGGTGCCCCTGACAATAAATTATATTAAAAAATAATAAAAATAAAATAAATAATTAAGTAAATGAATAAATCAGTGAAAACACCCCTAAGGGAGAGAGTCTAGAGGGAAGGGAGATGTGGATCCAAGTCTATGCTTCTCCAAGGCTGAAAAGTGGGCTTGTAGGTGGGGGAGGGGCTAGGGAGGAAGGAGGGGAAACATCAGATAGGGCTGCGGCTCGCTGCATTCTATCCTTTTGGTTTGGCAACTGGGAACACTATGGGAAGGCAGCTGCTGGCCTCTCCCAGGGGAGGAGCAGTGCTCTCCTTGGCAAGGACAGGCTCCCTCCCCGGGTCAAAATGGGGCGATTCCCTCTGGGCTCATACAGGAATCCCCTGCAGGGAACTCTGGGTAACCCAGTGGCTTCGGCCTCTGTCTCAGTGAGAGCCTAGCTTTATGGCCATTCCTTGCACTTACACTTCCTGATTATTTTGGCATTTATTTCAAAAGTTCAAATTTCTCTTCACTCATCTCAAAGAGATTTTACCAGCCTGCTTTGTTTAAAATGCAGGTTTCTCGGCCCATCTCAGTCCTGCTGAATGAGAGTCACTGGCATTGTCCTTGAAATCCGTATTTTTTTTAAATTGAGATATAATTGACATACAATGTTATATTAATTTCAGGTGTGCAACATGATTCAGTATATTTACATATCGTGAAATGATCACCATAATAAATCTAGTTAACATGTACGGGAAAGAAAATCACAGGCCCAAAATGGTATCACTTATGCTAGGCCTTATCACCAAACTGGGGCCTAATATCTAACCTAATTGCACTTTCAACCTACCCCAGAAATAGTCTTAACTGATCAGTCAGGAATCTTCTGGTCAGCACCAATAAGCTAATCTGTCACAGGGCCCTGTCCATCCCCCAAAGAAAGATGAGGTAAGCCACCTAATTCGACTCCTGTCCCCAAAGGAAGATGACTTCATGCAAAACAATCCTTTTTTGTTTATGACTTTTTGTCCTGCCTTTAAAAACCTTTCCCTTTCTGGGGCACTTGGGTGGCTCAGTTGGTTGAGCGTCTGACTCTTGGTTTCAGCTCAGGTCATGATCTCCCGGTTTGTGAGATCAAGACCCATGTTGAGCTCTGCACTGATGCAAGCCTGCCTGGAACTCTCTCTCCCTCACTCTCCCTCTCCGCCAACCCAAATAAAATATTTTTTTAAAGAAACACCTTTCCCTTTCTATAGCCCTTTGGAGCTCTCCTCTACTTGCTAGATGGGATGCTACCTGATTCATAAATTAGTTCATAAAACCAATTAGATCTTTAAAATCTACTTGGTTGAACTTTTGTTATTTAACACATCCATCACCATATAGTTACAAATCTTTTTTCTTGTGATGAGAACTTTTAAGATTTACTTTCTTAGGAATTCTCAAATGTACAATACAGTATTATTAACTATAGTTAACATGCTGTATTTTATATCCCCAGGACTTACTTATTTTATAACTGTAAGTGTGAGCTTTTGACTCCAGTTACCCATTTTGTCCCCCACTCCCCCACCCCAACAACCACCAGTCTTTTTTCTCTAAGAGTTTATTTTTTGTTTAGATTCCACATATAAGTGAGACCATACTGTATTTGCTTTTCTTGGCCTGACTTATTTCACTAGCATAATACCCCCTAAGTCCATCCATGTTGTTGCAAACAGCAGAATTTCTTCTTCAGGAAAATGTATTACATATATAGAATATTACTCAGCCCTAAAAAAGAATAAAAATCTATTATCTTAACAAGTTCCTCAGATGATTATTATGCTAATTGGGTGCAATGTTGTCTCTATTCCTCGTACTACCACCGTTGTCCATCATTTTATATTTTTTATCCTTTGGTCTTTGAGCACTTTCGTCAAGGGTTGTTTTATCTCAAGTATTCTATATCTTTGGACTTCACACACACATACATCTTTAATGTTTTATGCTGTTTCTTTTGTTTTACTGTCTTTTTCTTTTCCAGTCTCTTTTTTTCCAAGGGCATGCCATGTTAGTTACCATTCATTTTCTTTTAATTGGTGTTTTTATCTTTAAAGTCAGGTTGTAATTAACACAAAAAAAATCCATCCTTTTTAGGTGTACAGTTCCATGAATTTTGACAAAAACATAGATGTGTATAGCTGCTGCCATATTCATGACCTAGAACATTTCCATCACCCCAGAAAGTTCCCTTGTGTTCCTTTGTGGTCAGCTCCTACCCCCACCCCCTGACAATCATTAATCTGTTTCCTGTCTCTCTACTTTTGCTTTTTCCCAGAATTTTACATAAATGGGATCAGTTTAAATGTGTTTTCTTTTTCATTCTGGCGTCTTTCACTGAGCATAAGCATTTGAGATCCATTCATATTATTGGGTTCACTTCTTGATTGCATGGGTGCCCCACAGTTTAGTTATCCATTCAAGTTGGTCTCTGGTTAAAAGCTTTATGGGTATTCACAGGGCACCTGGGTGGCTCAGTCGGTTAAGAATCAGACTTCGGCTCAGGTCATGATCTCACTGTTTGTGGGTTCAAGCCCCATGTCAGGCTCTGTGCTGACAGCTCAGATCCTGGAGCCTGCTTCGGATTCTGTGTCTCCCTCTCTCTCTGCACTCTGTCTCTCAAATTAAAAAAATAAAAACATTTAAAAAATTAAAAATTAAAAAAGATTTTAAAAAAACGCTTTATGGGCATTCAGATTCTGGGTTCAACTTGCAGGCTCTGAGGCTGCAGAGACTGAGTTCATATCCCAGCCCAGCCATTCACTGTGTGACCTTGCCCTTCGCTTCCTCAACTAGTTAGTGACGATAACACTCTCAACTCTAAGGCTTATTTTGACATTTTAAATGGGCTACTAAGAAAGTGCTTAACAGCTGCTGGCACATAGCACGCACTCAGCAAATGTTCATGTTTTATTCCCTAATTATTAATTTTCTTCTGTTTTAAAATCTTTGAAAACTATCTTTTATCAGGCCGATTCCTGTTGTGTGCTTTCACTTCTTTTAATATGGTAAATAATAATAAATCTAATTATAAAAAATGAGAAATACTGATGATTGGGAATTTACCTGGTGTCAAGGTAATGTAAGCCCTTTACATGCAACATCATGTTTACCACATCACTAAAGAAGTATTGCCCCTATTTTTATTGGTGGAAGTTGGAACCTACTTCTACTTGACGACAAAGTACTATAAGGGCAGTCCATGCCCTGAGCAAGAGGCTTTCAGAGTGTGTTCCCCTTTTGGCAGAAGCAGGAACAACTCTCTCTACCTTTCTAACAAAAAAGGCACCTCTGGGGAACATACTGCAAGTACACATGTCTCTCCTTTGGAGTTAACACCCCCTTCCCACCATCTTTCAAGTCTCAGTATGAGTCCATCTGACTCATTATCAGGCATTATTATCAGGAGTATGGTAACACTGCAACGTATATGAAACCGGGTAGAGAAACTGAAACATGTCCCACTTCATTGGTCTGTAAGAGTGTAAAAATAACAAGTGGGTAGCAGTTGGGGGCGGGGATAAAACTAAAAATGAGATCAATGGTGCCATCTAGTGGGCACTCAGCACTACCACACCTAAACTGCTGTCCTGTCCATACACTTAAGTCAAACCATTCTGTTCCCAAATGTTATAAAGGTGAGCTGCCGGCAACAAAATATCAAATCTCCCATATTAATATGCCAAAATTCTTACACAGTGCAAATCTATCTTCGTGAAGATAGAGCTGAAGTGTCAACCTCATGTGTCAAGAAATATCACATCTTTAGGAGTTAATGATTGGATCTAAACAACCACCCCTCCACCAGCCAAAATCTAAAAATAGCTTATTTTTTGTATTAATAGAAGATGGGGATAAGTAGAAGATTATAATACCCACTTGAGGTCATTTCTAGCAAGAATTTACAATGGCAACGGAGTAGTCTTGAATCTCCCAGTAAGATTTCTTAAAAGGATGAAAACAACAAATTTTAATGTAAAGACATCTTTAACCAAGCTGTCATAGTCTTCTTCCTATATAATTGATGGAAAAACAGTTCATGGAGATCTAACCTTTGTTAAATGCCTACTAAGTACCAGCACTTTATTATAACTTATACACATTCTATTATTTAATCCTTACAACATACCTGATATCTGGATCCCAGCTCTTCCTCTTATTAGTTTTATAACACTGGGCAAACCACTTCTTTTTTTTTTTTAACTAGGCAAAAAACTTTATTAACCTCGTTTCAAACTTCATCCTCAGGCCTCTTTCAGCTTAATCAGCTTCAAAGAAAGAATTGTGTATAAGCAAAAACTAAAAAGAACTGCACTGTCCAAGGGGCTTGGGCTTAAAAATACTAGAGATCTAATTTTATCAGCTCCATGAACAAAATTCTAAAAAGCAGTCATCCTATAAAATTGCAGCTCCCAGTAACTTCTTCAAGCTCTATCTTCAGAAGTTGACTCCATTAAGTTTGCTTTGTTCTTGGAAGCTTCATCAAAATTCTCCACAAGATCTGAAACTTCATCCTCCTCCTCCTCTCCAGTAGTGAGTGGTGCTTTTCCGTCCACAGAATGTGTGGCCAGAGCTTCAGTGGGTCTTCCTAAACTAGTCAGACTGTCTGCACCAAGTTGGTGTAAGATGCAGGGTAGCATTTTTGTCAGCAGCTTGGTCTCAGAATGGCCTGGAATGTGAAAGTGTTTACTGTCCCAGATGCCTGAACTTTAGGCTCCTTGAAGTGGATCCCTGTTCCTTGGTTTGTGAACATACTTCTCCAATACCGGAGATATTGTTCACCCCTAACTTCGTTAAGGAAAACTGAAGTTTTTTTTTTATCATCTGCTGTAGCGGTTCTATGAACCAACTTCTTCTTCTCCTTCTCCTCCTCCCCATCTTCTTCTTCTTCTCCTTCTTCTTTTAATGTTTATTTATTTTTGAGATAGAGAGAGGAGAGAGACAGAGTGGGGGAGGCCCAGAGAGAGAGGGAGATAGGATCCGAAGAAGCACAGAGCCCGAAGTGGGGCTCCATCTCACGAACTGAGATCATGACCTGAGCCGAGGTCGGACTGAGCCACCCAGGTGCCCCAGAACCACCTTCTTCTTTAGGTGGGCAGTTCCTTTCCCACCAATGCATATTTATGCTTTCAGTTTGGCAAGTTTCTCTTGGTTCATGATAGTTTCTTTCATCTTGTTGGAGCGGAAACGGAACCATGCAGGGGGACTAGGGTTCCCTTTCAGGGAGTCCCAGGTGGACAAGCTGAGGTTAGGTGCACACAAGTGGGCACGTTGAGATGTAGGAGAACAACTTCCTAACTTCTCTGAGCTTCTTGACTCATCTCTGGGTGATAGTGGTTCTCTGACTGGTTTGTGGTAAGATTTGAATGTTATCTTTAACCACGGAGAGCTGAGTACCACGCTCACTTAAAAGTGTTTGCTGGGGCGCCAGGGGGGGCTCAGTGGTTCGTGGATTCGGGCCCTGCATCGGACTCTGTGCTGACAGCTCAGAGCCTGGAGCCTGTCTTCAGATTCCGTGTCTCCCTCTCTCTCTGACCCTCCCCTGCTCACGCTGTCTCTGTCTCTCAAAAATAAATAAAACATTTTAAAAATTTAAAAAAAAAAAAAGTGTTTGCTGCAGGAGTGCCTAGGTGGCTCAGCTGGTTAAGCCTCCAACTTCGGCTCACTGGGTTCGTGGGTTCCAGCCCCTCCTTGGGCTCTGTGCAGACAGCTCAGACCCTGGAGCCTGCTTCAGATTGTCTCCCTCTCTCTGCCCCTCCCCTGAGCTCTCGCTTGCACGATCGCTCCCTCTCTCTCAAAAATAAATAAACATTAAAAAAAAAGGTGGTTTCAGCGGATGCATTATGCCAGACCCAGGGGGTCCCTGGACTTCCTCTCCAGGAAAAGGCTTGCTTTTTAGAATCGGGGGTAGAATGTAGTGGTCTTTTTTAGAGAGCAGATTAGGGATCAGTCAGCTGGAGCTCTGATACCTGTATGTAAGGAAATGAATTTTCTCATGTCTGAAATGTTAGCTCTCCTTTTTTTGCCCTAGATGTAAGAGGAACATTTACAAATGAGCTCAGCTAATTTGGAGAGGGCCATCTCTGAAGTCTCAGGTCTATATGACATAAAATCAAGTTTCCTCCTCTTGTTTTGAGTCCCTGGAAGGTCGGACATGGAGTGTCTTAACTTGCATGGTTTAGCAGTCTGTGGTCAATTTAACAATCCTTTGATCTTTATATATTTGGTGTGGTGAGCTACTAGCCATTCTTCTGAAGTACAAGGCTCATTTGTACACACTATCCACTTTGTATCCCTTTTCAACATTGCCTGGAGTGCTCTTCCTTTTCCTTTTCACTTGATAAACTCTCTGTTAGTTTTCAAGAGCCAAATGAAATGGCTCCTGCTGTGTGAACAACTCCTAGGTCTCCAAACCTCCCTTTGGCCAGATAAGTGCTCTGCCCTCTTTGCTCACATAGCACCTTGTCAGTTTTTGCAACTTGCACCAACAATGCACTGTATTACATCCACTTACACATAGGTCTCTCCCCAAAGAAGGTCCATTTCTAAGGGTCAGGGGCATTGCCATCCGTGTCCCTCATTCCCTGCCCCACCTCCATTTCTCCTCATTTTTACTTGGCAATTGTACGCAATAAAGTGCTAGGATTTGGGCACCTGGGTGGCTCAGTTGGTTAAGCATCCCACTCTGGATTTCAGCTCAGGTCATGATCCCTTGATTCATAAGTAGAGCCCCACACGGGGCTCTGCGCTGACAGATTTTCTCTCTCCCCCCCTCTCTCTCTCTGCCCCTCCCCCACTTGTGTGCTTTCTGTCTCAAAATAAATAAATTAACATTTAAAAAAATAAGGTGGTAGGAGATAAGCTATTATTCCCGGCTCTGTTTTCCAGGAATCTGTACTAAGACATATGACCAGTGAGTGCCTTACACAGTGCCTGGCATACGGTAGAAGCTTAAATACTGACTGAATGAGAGTCCGTACCCTCAAACTGACAATTATTTTTGGAGATTTAAACAGTGCAGTGTTGGGGAGCCTGGGTGACTTAGTTGGTTAAGCGCCTGACTCTTGATTTCAGTTCAGATCATGATCTCACAGTTTCATGGGTTTGAGCCCTGCGTCAGGCTATGCTAACAGTGAGGAGCCTGCTTGGGATTCTCTCTCTCCGTCTCTCTACCCCTCCCCTGCTCACGTTGTCTCTCTCAAAATAGATAAATAAACTTAAAATAAATTAAACAGTGCAATGTTTAATGGTATCAGGTGCCGCTTGTGGGCAAACTGGGTTTAGCTTTCTTCCCTTCTAGGACTTGTGGGATTCTGATGGAATCAATTTTCTGGTTAAAATTTTTTGTAAACATAAGCCAAGATTAATTGTTTATGGGATAAGTCAAGGGGAAACCTAATTTATATTTTCAACAAAGGGACCAATGTTGCTGGTGGTTTGATAGCTCCTCCTTGCTTATAATAATCTTGAGATGAAAATTTCACTGAAACTGCCCTTCCCCTCACATCATAATAGTAAATATCTGTGCCAAACTTGTTTCACCTGTAACAACACTCGCGCGATCCGAGGCTCTATAAGGCTGAACTGCATGGAGACTTTTTCCAGCAACATTTTGCTCTTTAAAAACACCTATTATTCCACATTAACTGCCTTATTAACCTCATTTCAGCACATTTTTGGACATGAGAAGCAGTCAGACATAGGTTTGCACCTTTAATTATTGGCTTGACAAGGACTGCCAGGAAAGAAAAGTAAATAAATGAAATGTGTCCAGGATCGGGAGGCAGGATAGTAAGAAGATAATAGATGATGCTACCCCACATCACGTTTACATCACATTGCAAACATGCTAACTTGTTTATATCACGTTGCAAACATGCATTAGGGTTAGGAAACCAAAACCAGCTTGAGTTAAAAAAAAAAAAATCTCAGGGCGCCTGGGTGGCTCAGTGGTTAAGCATGCAATTTCAGCTCAGGTCATGATGTCACAGTTCATGGGTTTGAGCCTCTCATTGGGCCCTGTGCTAACAGCTCAGAGTCTGGAGTCTGCTTCGGATTTTGGGTCTCCTTCTCTCTCTGGCTCTCCCCTGCTCGTGCTCTACCTCGGTCTCAAAAATAAATAAAAACATTTTAAAAAAATTTCAATGGGAGCCTCTGAATGTGGCTGTTGGGGCTAATGTTGTTTAGATTTGAGGGGCGGAATAGCCAAATTTACATGTTGGCCTCTCCATTGTTGTTTTTCTCTTCCTCGTGTGACCCATCACAGGCTCTCAGCTCATGTTTGAGGGAATAGGAGGATGTGGAATTGATTGATGCTTCTGAGAGGCTTATTTCTCCCAATTTTATAGACCCAAATCAACTGCCTCAAATTTTACAGAGGACTCGTACCTGAAAATCCATTCACTCATAAAGTTCTCTGATTGCTCACAAATGGAACAAATTCCCCCAGGGAGGCAGCTGTTACCAAAATATTCAAAGTCTGTCCAGATTGGTGAGCCTCGCCTTTTACGTTTATACACATTAACTAAACTCTTCAGGCACTACCTCTCCTGCGATTGAAGTCTGCTCCATTTATTTATCTTTTAAGTAAGCTTGTAACTTCTACTCTCTCACATTTACAGGCACACCAGCTTACTATGTATTTTCTTACCACCAGCTTCTAGTTTTCTCTTTACTTTTGAAAAGATGATTTCTGTTTGGCCGCGGAGGTGGGTGTGACCTTCAGGCACCCAGACAAGAGCTACTTACTATCTCAACACTCCCCCACCCAGGGACTTTTAAGGGAACCATTCACCTAACTTTTCCGCCCTGAACAACGGACTCGTCCTCAGCCAGAACACTTCATACCACCACCCGCCCCCCAGCCAACGCCATAAAAACACACTACCCCACTCCTGGGCGTGACTTCCCTGGCCCCTTTCTGTGCGGACCAGGGAACCTCACCCGAGAGTGCTCCCAATGAAGGCTTTTATACTTATATATCTGGCCTCGGTTTCTGCATCGCGTTCGCTACATTACATTTGGTGATTTGGTGCGGAAACCCAGGAGGAGTTTTGAGTTCCCAACTTTGGTCGGGGGCCACTCCTCTCCCTCAACAAGGACCTCACCCCTCCAAATATTTTAACAGGGTAAGAGCTTGTATGAACAGCGCGTGTGTGTGTGTGTGTGTGTGTGTGTGTGTGTGTGTGTGTGTGACTCCATCAGATTTTCTCCTACGGAGTCTGACTGGGCCCCAACCTGCGGTTCCGTGGTGACCTCATATGACTCAAGGCAGAATCAGGCCCAGGGCCTGATCCATGTCGGGGGCTTATACCGACCTGCCAAAGCCAAGAGGCACCTAATTCCCCGAGAGGGGAGCGGCCAGGGGGGCAAGCTGATTGACCCATCTTCCTTCCTTGTTTGTTTGTTCGTCTATCCTCCCTGTTTTAAAGGGACAGTTGGCTGATTTCTTCCCTGGTCTCCCACCCTCTCCCAGGACCCCTGTCCGCAAATGCGGCCGCATCAGGAATATCCCCCGTCGTTTTTGACCCTGGGCCTGGTCCACTGGGGAAACGTCCTTAGTCCTCCACTGCTCTTTCTCTCTCCTCTGTCCGCAAACGGAATCACAGACTCAGGGACGCCTGTCGTCTGTCTCCGTTTGCTGGGTGAAAAGACCATGGGAACAACTCATTCTAAATTTAACCCAAAGACCCCCTTGGGTTGCCTTCTTGTTAATTTTGACCGGTTGGGATTTTTGCAGGATCTTAGACGTAAACACCTCATCTTTTTCTCCACTAAGGCCTGGCCCCAGTACAAACTAGACAACCCATCTCAATGGCCACTCGAGGGGATCTTTAACTTCCAAATTTTAACGGATCTGGACAATTTCTGTCGGAGGACGGCTAAATGGCTTGAGGTCCCATATATTCAGGCCTTCTGGGATCTGCGCTCTCGCCCCTCCCTCTACTCCTCAGTCCCCTACCAGAGAGGCTGAAACCACTCAGTCTCCTCTCTCCGACCACTCCGTCACCTCTCTCCGACCATCCCGAAATTCTGTCACTTCCCCCTCTCCGCCCTACACCACCCCCATACCCTGGTCCTGATCCCCCACCTCCCTCAACCCCCCTCTCTACAACCTGCCCCAACACTACCTACACCACCCACCTCCACACCCCCTCACTCCTCTACGGGCCCCACTACAACCCCTGGCTCCCCACCCGTGGCCACCCGGACCCGCTCCCAAATGACCCCAGACCTTAACCTCCTCTGCCCTCTTAGGGAGGTCACTGGGGCTGAAGGTGTGATCTGGGTCCATGTCCCTTTCTCTCTCCAAACTCTGCTATTTTTCTCAACTGCCTCACTGAGGCGCTCACTCAATACACCCGCCTTGACCCCACTTCCCCTACCAGAGCCACAGTTCTCACTACCCACTTCATTACCCAGTCAGCTCCAGACATCCGTAAAAAGCTAAAAAAGGTAGACGGGGGCCCCCAAGCCCCAATACAGGACTTGGTGAAAATGGCATTTAAAGTCTTTAACACTTGGGAGGAGACGGCTGAAGCCTGTCACCAGGCTCACATAAACAGAAGGTAACACTTCAAACCCAGGCCTTGGAGGCAGCCCTGAGGCTGGCAGGCCCCAGGGGCCGATAAATGGGGGTCCCCACAAAGTCCACCCTGCCAGGGGCTTGCTTCAAATGTGGTAACGAGGGCCACTGGGCCTGCCAATGTCCCAACCTGGGTACCCCTGCCCGGCCTGCCAACAGATGGGGCCCTGGAAGTCAGATTGTCCTTCAGTCAGATCGTCTTCAGCGCCTCCACGCAGGGGACCATCTGACCAGACAATCCCCTCACTTGAACTCCTCGGGTTGGCAGAGCCTGACGAAGCCCGGACTCAGGGACCCCTCCCTCACTCTCGCTGAGCCCAGGGTAATGCTCCAGATAGCGGGTAAGTCCATTTCCTTCCTTGTGGACACGGCGGCTACCTTTTCTGTTCTGCCATCTCACTCGGGCCCTACTCTCCCTTCACCAGTCTCAGTAGTGGGGATTGACGGCACCTCCTCTTGCCCAGTTAAAACCCTTCCACTCTCTTACTCACTCGATGGATTCCCCTTCTCTCACTCCTTCCTTGTTCTTCCATCATGTCCCGTTCCTCTCCTGGGACGTGATCTCCTCCAAAAACTGGGAGCCTCCATTTGTATCCACCCCCTTTCTGCCCAAACCACTCTCTTACTGATTCCTCTTCTCTCTCCGGATCCCAACTCTCACATCTCTTCCCTCCCCGACCCTGTCAACCCGTCTGTTTGGGACACTTCCAAACCAGTGGTCGCCACTCACCACCAACCCGTCCACGTTCGCCTTAAACAGGGAGCTGGCTTTCCCTCACAGGCCCAATCCCCCACATCAGAAGCCCATAGACGGGGCCTTAAGCCTATCATTACCCGCCTATTAAAACAGGGGCTCCTTATTCCTACTAACTCCCCTTACAATACCCCCATTCTCCCTGTCCACAAACCCTCAGGGGCCTACCGGCTGGTCCAGGACCTCCGCCTCATAAATGAGGCAGTAATGCCCCTACACCCAGCAGTCCCCAATCCTTATACCCGACCAAAATCCGACCACTGATGAGACCCCACTCCGCCCCTCTCCAGCAGGAAGCAGCCAGATTTGAGTCAGCGCCCATCATACCAAAAAGGTCAGGATGTTTGGCCACAGAGGCGGGTGTGACCTTCAGGCGCCCAGACAACAAGAGCCACTCACTATCTCAACACTCCCCCACCCGGGGACTTTCAAGGGAACCATTCACCTAACTCTTCCGCCCTGAACAACGGACACGTCCTCAGCCGGAACACTTCATACCCCAACTCCCCCCGCCCCAGCCAGCCAACACCATAAAAAACGCGCCATCCCCTTCCCAGGCACGACTTCCCTGGCCCCTTTCTGTACGGACCAGGGAACCTCTCCTGAGAGTGCTCCCAATAAAGGCTTTTTTACTTCCATATCTGGCCTCGGTTTCTGCATCATTACAATTTCAAGAAAATACAAGAGAGATACTTACCTGAGTGTAATGGCCGCAGACCTGGGTGCATTTCTCAGTCCTGAAGTCATAGTATTGAATTTCATTGTACCAGTCTGCGATGGCTGAAGACACAGAAAACAGGGAGAGAGACCCAGCCCAGATGTTTTCTCCCAAAGAAGAGAAATTTGGGTGCAGCTTGTAGCTTGAATGAAGCTGAACGTTATGTGCAAACTGACAGTTTCTTGCCCATGTTTTTGCAACTCTGGCTAGCACTGGGTCCCAAGTCTGCAAAAAGAAACATTAAACAATAGGAGGGTCAAGAATGCAAATTGGGTTTTGTAAATATCTTTCAACTACAATGTGGAAAAGGATTTGGAGAGGGATCAGTACAGACACTGGAAGATGAGGAAACTGATGGTCAGAGGGTTATTCGGTATCACACAGTTAATGAGAGAACAGAAGGTCCTTGCACGTCACAGAACAGGAATTAGACCTGCTGCTCAACCGTCAGGCGCTGAAAGCACTCAATCTACACAGAATCAGGAACTGTTAGAGGCCACTGTGTCCCCTCCCTGATTAACCACGCCCCGCCCCTTTAAAGCTCTCTTGGCTGGGCAAAAACCATGGAGCTGGCTTTTAGACAGAGTCTGCCTTCTCCCCAAGTGGCTGGCCTCCTGAATACAGCTTCTTTCAAAAAGAATGAAAACTGTTACCAAAAAATGTAACTGGAATGAGCAAAATGAGAATCTGAAGGGGGAAATGAGGCGTGATGACAGTGGTGACCCAATAGAGAAGGGTCCTGCACGTAAGTGTGGTCTCCCAATATTGAATAAGGCCACTGGGAAACTTGATCTCGTTTTGTGGTATTGAGAAACTAAATAAGGGACACAGATCAGCATTTCACTGAAGGCCTGTTATGTGCAGAATACTGTATGCGGTGTTTCACACTAGTTTATAGTATTTAATAAACACAATAATAGCCCATATCCTAAGGAGCTCAGAAAGGTTAAAAGCCAGCTCGCAGCCACAGAGCTGGAGTTCAAACCCACACCTGACTCATTCAAAATCCTATCCTTTCCTGAAATGCCACGCTGCCTTCCTGAAAAAGTCCATATACTCTGCCAGCAACAACTGAAAAGTAAACTTAGAGACAAACAAAAAAAGCCCTCAAAAAATTAACAGGGAAGAAAGTGACCAAAAAAAAAATGTAGAATCTTCCTATGACCAGAGGAAAGGAAATATCTAGAAAGAGGAGTGAAAAGTACTTGCTGAGCTTGCTTATAAGAGATGAGTCAACAGAGCTAAACTGGATTTGTTTTGATCACAGATTGTGAATTTACTGCACCCATTAATCTCAATGAAAAAGAAAAAGCATTCAGGATGAGCAAGGATTTACTTCTACAATCAACACACGTTAGTTGCTTTTTTACTTACTTCTACCACGAATACTGATATTTTCCTTACCATGTATAGCATATCACTGGCTCTTGGATTCACCTCTGATCGGAACTTGTTATGAAATCGAACACAGTCTTTGATGAAATCTTCATTTTCGATATCTGGCAAACTAACTGCTGTGTTTTCGTAACTGGGTACTAAGGAAACCATCCAGGCTGTCACGGCAAGTGTGACCCACATGCTCAGTCTGTCTGGCATGGAGCCCCGGGAGGCTGGAAACCAGAGCCAGGGCAGGTTCTGAATGCGCGTGCCTCTCCCAGTGTGACAAAGCGCAGGCTGACTTCAGCTTTGAGAAAACGGAAAGCAGAACTTGAGTTCATCACAAGTTTAAAGAAATGGGTTTCGCCATATATGGTTTGCCGCCACTTTTGTGCTCTTAACCCTGCCTTTTCAGTGGTTCTCAGTGACACAGCACCTATTACAACATAGATATTTACGAGACTGCATCAGACTTTCTTTCGAGTTAGAGGATACTTCCAAAGGAAATTCTGGAATCTCCAGAAATAACAATCTCAATTTTTATGGAGGTTCTGGTGGTTAAATAAAAACATATCCCATACTTCCATAAATGTCTTGCAAAATGGTTTTCAAGTTTGTTTAGAGTCATATCAACACACAGTGGTTGGAATATCTGGCGAACATCTTAACTTGACCTAGAATTCATTCGCAGTGGTATGTGTGCGTGTGTGTGTGTGTGTGTGTGTGTGTGTGTAACCATGGCAAAGGGAGGTCAGAGAGAGAGAATAGTAGAGTGAGCACTGGTCTCAATTTCAGATTTTAGTTTAAGTTCTGTTCCTCACTAGTTGCAGCTGCCTATTTACTGAATGAAGCAGATAAAACTTTTTCTAGCCCCTTAATCAGAGAGGATTTGGGAGGATCTAATGAACTATCTGATATATTAACTCAATACATATTAAACATCTACACTGGGTATTCAGTTTAGTAATAGGAGATTAAAACGCCACCCTCAAGGAGCTGAGACAAGCAGGAGCTGTGGGGTTGTGAAAAGCCCAGGGACAGTTGAAGGTTTGGATGGAGGGAAGCACCAGGGGCTAAGGACTTATGGAGGATGCTTAACCCATTCTGGCAAGGGTCAAAATGGCTTCCTACAATAGCAGTGAGGTCTTTGCTGAGCTGGAATCAGACTGGTGTTGATCAAGTGAAAAAAATATAGGGAGGTGAAGGGAATTGGGGGATAGGAACCATATATCTGATGCAGGCAGGTCAGATCCAAGGACCCAGGGGGTCCTGGGCTTGGAGAAGGGTGGAAGTCAGATGTGGGTCAGCAGGAGGTGAAAGTAGAGTTTACTGAAGATATATATGTAGAGAGAGAGATACGGACAGAGCATCCAGGAAAGGAAAAAAGCATGAGTCTTGCCTTTGCTTGGGGTCTGGGGTTTTTATTATCAATTATTATGGTCTGGTACATGTGCCCTCTTAGACATTCAGAAACTGGTCAGAACCAGGACAGAGTCCGGGTGTCCTTCATAAGCCACTCATTCCCTGAAGTCAGGGGTCATAGTGTCAAGGTGTTAGGAGTCAGTGTTCTTAGAGAACATTTATGATGATCCTGCCCCATCACTCCTTAGACTACTGTGCTGGGAGACTCCAAAGATGTCATTATCTCTTTGTCCCTTACAAGGGAGACATATGTAACCTGGCTGGCTCAGTCTATTGATCTCAGGGTTGTGAGTTCAAGCCCCACATTGGGCATAGAGCCTACTTAATAAAAAATAAAGGAGAACATATGCTATTTGCATTACAAGGCATGTGTAGAGTGGAGTGGGGCTGCAAGTCCTAGCAAAAATAGAAATTGGAAAAGAAGCAAAGGGAAAAGAAAGTATTTTTTTTTCCATGGGGTCCTTTCAGTTTCTCTGTCCCATACCCAGCTGTGAAGTTGGAAACAAGAATAGAGAAAAAGTCACTGCACGTTATCTCTCTGTACAGAGATGGTCTTCAAGTATGGCTGGTAGGAAACATGGTACCTGGTTCTCATGGAATTTAGAATCCAAATAGTGCTTTCCCGACAGGGAGAGCAGTAAGAGGCAGATCAGGGAGAACTTTCTGGCTTCCACCAGTGATTTGGATTTTATCACAAATCAAATGAGAAATTATAGAAGGGTTTTTTTAAGCTGTAGTTGGGGTGTGATCTGGTTTTAGAAACACTAGTGTTTTAGAAAACCAAGAGATATGGAGAATAGGATAGGCTTGGGGGCGATTATTTTGGATGGAAACTCTTAAAAGGAAACATTATAGAACTCTGAAGTGAAATTATTGCCCACCACCCCCATAACCTCACAAGGTACTCATAAATAATGTCAACTGTGTCCAGGCTGCCTAATTTGTACTAGCATTCCTTTCCATTATATTGACCTAAGACTCCTTGTCTAGGGCTCTGAGGTAACCTTTTGATCAAGGTAGTTAGTCAACAGTGAGACCTTCCTGAAGCTTGAGATGGGATACAAGCCTGGGTCTGCTTTCCATCTTCTTCTGAGTCTCTGTGAGCTAGACTGTCTGAGTTTTGAACACCAGAACAAGAAAAATGTGACCTTGCAAAGAAATTTAGTGACATTTTATGATTGTTTGAGTAATCCCCATTGCACACATACAACTCCCAAGAATAAGCAATATTATCTTGATATTGAAACGAACTAATCAATTTTTTTCCTCTAATTTCTTGAAAATAATAAGCAAAAAGGAAAGTCTGCCCTTACTGGGGCCCTTTTTACATTACTATGTGGGGCAAATTAGCTCCTCTGAACTAAAACCCTTAACGCTTCTTACTTTCCACAACAAAAAGGTTTCCTCAACAAAAGCCCACAGAAGACGGTTTGCTCAGAACAAAAGGAACTTTTAGCAAGGAGCGAAGGCAAGTCTCCGCTTCTTTTCAAGAGGCTTACACTTTGCTGAGTCTTTCCTGTCCTTACCCTGGGTCTGTGCCATGGTCTCCCTGAAAAGTATGTATGTGTGTTAAGAAAGAGACTTATTTTCAGTGTTTATCTCTGAATGGTGGCAGTTTAGATTTTTTCTTTACTTCCCTATTCTCTTCTGTATTGTGGAATTTTTTTTACAGTAAGCATATAGTATCTTTTATAATCAGAAAAAAAAAACCCTACAACTATTTTTATTTTGGAGAAGCATGGGATCTTTACAATTGTACACAAATTAACGCATATACACTGCTGATAAACGCATGCATAGATAAAATACTAAAGGATTATGGTGTAGCCCAATACTTTTTGTTTGAAGAAACTTCTTGTTCACGGGAGTCGAGGAGAGTAATCGGTCATTGTTCGTGACGTCTTGAGGAGGCCACTATGGTGTAGATCGTTCAGGGGGCTATGAGAAATACAAAAAAGATTAACAAGCAGAGAGCTCCAAGAATCTAAATACGTAAAGTGAGGCCACGGAACCAGTTGGTTGGATTTAACCATTTCACATTGTCAGATAACTCCTGTTCAACTTGTATCTGTGTTTCCTGTTGTATATCTAACAGTTTTGATGCAGCTGGGAAGACAGAGCATTCATCTCAGACTGTAAATTGGTGGAAAAAGCTCCTTGTAGGTGTTTTTTTCAGTAAATCCCAGGAGTGTTGAGACATATTATATTGTAAGGGAGTGACACAAATTTTGTCATGTTGCCCATCACATTGTATACTTTGACTATCAACAAGTGCCTATTGGCAGTCCCCCATTCCTTTGAAGGCTGCTTCTGCAGCTTGCAATCTCTGCAGGAGATGGTTATCAACCTGCCTTTGAGTCATCGTTGCCTTGGTGATATTAGTCATTACGTGATTGACTGCTTTAGCAGTGTGGATAGACTGTCAGGGAGACCACGGCTACAGAGGCTGTAGCTAAGATGATAACTGGTGAGATAAGGAAGGCAATGAGCCATCCAACAAATCTTTTAGGTCTCCACTTAGAAATGGCTTGGGCTAATTCAGTGACGCCATTGCACCCTTTTCAGGGCCCTGTTAGATTTACTGGCAACCAAATTTGAGACTGGCTTTTTAAGATAAACATGGGCAAGATAGAAAGTTTGGTAATGTTACAATGGCTCATACAGGCTGTGTACCAAACCAGGGGAGGTACTTCAAAAACAATATGGGTTGTCAAATGTTATATTAACCGGCTTAGTGGAAATTATGAAAACATAGGGATGAGGTGTACAGATCATGATGCTGTCTGTGTGAGATTCATACAAAAAGGTACCACTACTACTAGCATAATGCCCATGAAAGAGATTGAGGAACAAAAAGGGAAAGCTAAGATGCTGTAAGTTATAATGCCATGGGCTATGTGAATCTGTTTTCAATTCTTAATATTGGCCCTAAAAGTCTGCCATCAGTCCAAAGGATGGAGGAGTTGCTAGGTTCTGAAAACTCAATAGGTTTGCCCACTGAGGTTGTGTCTTTTAGGACCCTAGTTAATGAGAGTATGATTTTGAAAAAATTCCTCATTATGGGCAAGGGAGTTCTGGCAGAGCTACCAGATGACTGAAGAGCTACTAGGGGACCATATCTTCTTTATTTGGCAATGATCAATGGGGGGTGGGTAAGAATCCTTGGTGGAGGGGGGCCTGGGTGGCTCAGTTGGTTAAGTGTTGACTCTTGACTTCAGCTCAGGTCATGATCTCATGGTTCATGAGTCTGAGCCCTGCATGGGGCTCTGCACTGACAGCATGGAGCCTACTTGGGATTCTGTCTCCCTCTCTCTCTGCCCCTCCTCCTCTCACACTCTGTCTCGCTCTCCTTCAAAAATAAATAAACATTTAAAAAAATTTTTAAAAATTGTATCCTTGGTGGAGGTGGATGTAGCAGGAGTCTACTGAAATAAATGTCAAATGCGGTCCTTTGTTTTAGGCACATAGTGCAACTATGTCTGTGCTATGATTTTTAAACTTCCAGAAGTGTTCATAGTGGTTACACAAATAGGAGGGAAATGTGATGATGAGGGGGCTTGGGGCAAGCTGCGGGCCAAGTACAGGCTAACAGCACCCCCCCCCCCAAGGTGGAATATGTGTGATATTCCTCAGACACTCCTGGCTACTCAAGAACAAAGGAAGAGGGCTTAAGTGCTTGCCATGCCAATATGGGAGACTAAGGCAAATGAAAAATTAAATTCCCTTACTGCTTACAGCCCACTGACGAGTCCTTGAAATTGGCAGAGTGACCTTCCTCTAGGAGCTCAGCTGCCTCAATGATGACACTTTGCTGGGGGCAAAAGGGAATCTTAGCTTAACATTATCCTGATGTCCGGGATACTGTTAAGTCTACTTTGACATGTAAAAATTCCTTTAGAAATTTCCTTTATCTCAACTTCCCCAAGATATATGCTAGCAATCATACTCCAAGCTTATGGCCTCCCAATATACATCTGAAGGGTCTCATGACTGAGGTTTTATTAAACAGTAATAAATGGAGTTTCCCCTAGCAACAGCTAGCCCCTCAAGGTCCTGGAAACCTTGCTTCCAAAATTCCTTAGATACTTACTCTATCCCTGACCCCCTCCCAACCTGAGGGTATATAATGAGTTACCCGTCACAACCCCAGTGCAGCTCTTCTGCCCACAGGTTCTATCTCTGTGCTTTAATAAAATCACCTTTTGCACCAAAGACTTCCAGAATTCTTTCTTGGCCGTTAGCTCCAGACCACCCTATCATCACCCAAAACTTCATCAGGTGACACAAAAGGAACAGAAGTATTCAGCTTTAACTAATCTCTTCATTCAGTAAGAGGACCTTTTGGCAGAAGCCAGATGCCTGCAGTCCAAAAAGAATCATTACTGGTTAGTGGACGGTCTACATCCTACCATGTAAACAGCTTAAAGAAAAGGGGATCTATGTTATGAACCCAATACAGTGATGAAAAAGCAGTAGTGGTCTGGATAAAGAAAAAGATTAAGCAAATCATTACCTTAGTCGAGCTTTGAGAAACTACAGCTAAATATACTAAAAACCTGTTTTCTGGAGTTGGTGGACACGGCCCATGACCTCATTGCATGTTGATTGAGCTTAAGTTGTCCCCAGATGACATGATTTGTCTTGGTCGGTTGTGGGCATGGACTCCCCTTACAAGGACAAATTGGCCATGTGAGGAACAGGGTTGAAGGGCTGATCCTTCCAACTCATGGTATGGTTTGATCAGAAGGGCAGGTGCCCAGTGCAGTCCTGATGGGACTGCATCCCCATCCCCACATGCATATCCCCATCCCCATCCCCACATGCATATCCCCATCCCCATGTTATCAGTTCATAAGGTCCTTTCAGGAATTATTGCCTTGTATATCTTTAATAGCACCTTTGTTCTGATACTTGAGCCAAGAGATGGTGCAAAATGCCGTTCAGCAACTGTGAGGCCATGGGAATCACAATTTTAAAACTTTAGAGTGTATAAGGCTTTATAGTGAATTCCAAGGAGGGGGGTCATTATGTAGGTTCACCCTTTTTTGTTTGTGAAGCAGTTTTTTATTTTAATATTTATTTATTTTGAGAGAAAGAGACAGAGACAGGGTGTAAGTGGAAGAGTGGCAGAGAGAGATGGAGACACAGAATCCAAAGCAGGCTACAGGCTCCTAGCTGTCAGCAAGAGAGAGACATGGGGCTCAAATCCATGAACCTTGAGATCATAACCTGAGCCAAAGTTGAACGCCTAACAGACTGAGCCACCCAGGTGTCCCTGTGAAGCATTTGTTTTAAAGTGGCATGTGTACATTCTATAATAACTTGTTGGGTAGGGTTATATGGTTGTTAGCAAAACTAGCTCCTTTAACATTGAGAAGTTTTAGCTAAATAATCAAAGACCCGAAAAAGGCAAAACATAAGCTTTGGTTTTCCCAGCAGACAAAAGAGAAAAAAAAACAACCTTTGTTTACATTTTCTTATCGAGAGTAGATCAACAGTCCAAGAAAGCTTTGTCTCTTGAACAGAGAGAAAAGGAGAATTTGAACCATATACTAGTGTACTTTTAAAATCTATTCATTTCAACGTTAGCCCATCCTGACCACACATAAAATTCCTTTCCAAAGATTTCCTTTCATGAACCTTCTACAACTTTCCTTTGCATTCAGATTTTGTCCCAAGCCATTTCTCTCCAAACAACCAGTCTGATTTAGGACAAAATTACTCTCTTTTACCTTAACATAAAATGTATTTCCATTCCTTATATCTTTCTTACATATCTCCTACCTTTCTACATATGGAATTGCTTTCCTTATTTCCATCAGTCTTAAGTACACTTAGCAGAATTTTAACTCTTAGAAACCTTAGTCTCCAATGAAAACTTAGTAACCGATGAGGGAGCGTGGGGCAAGCTGCAGGCAAAGTACAGGCGAACAGCACTCTACCCACCCCCCAGGTGGAATATGTGTGATATTCCTCAGACACTCCTGGCTACTCAAGAACAAAGGAAAGGGGTTTAAGTGCTTGTGGGAGACTAAGGCAAATAAAAAGTTAAATTCCCTTATTGCCTACAGCCCACTGACAAGTCTTTGAAACTGGCAGAGTGACCTTCCTCTAGGAGCTCAGCTGACACGATAATGACACTTTGCTGGGGGCAAAAGAGAACCTTAGGTTAACATTGTCCCAAACATCCTTCCTTAAATCTACTTCCTTTATCTCAACTTCCCCAAGATATATGCTAGCAATCATACTCCAAGCTTATGGCCCCCTGATACACATCTGAAGGGTCTCATGACTGAGGTTTTATTAAACAGTAATAAATGGAGTTTCCCTAGCAACAGCTAGCCCCTCAAGGTCCTGGAAACCTTGCTTCCAAAATTCCTTAGATACTTACTCTATCCCTGACCCCCTCCCAACCTGAGGGCATATAATGAGTTACCCATCACAAACCCATACAGCTCTTGCTGCCCACGGGTCCTGTCCCCATGCTTTAATAAAATCACCTTTTTGCACCAAAGATGCGTTCAAGAATTCTTTCTTGGCCGTCGGCTTTAGACCAACCCACCATCGCCTGCAAACTTCATCAGTAACCAATTGAGAACGGTTATATCAGAATTTTTTTAAGATGGTAAGTTTATCAAGTAAGTACATGCAGGTTTTCCATAGTGAAATTTTAATAAAGCATGAAGCACATTTATCAGACCCAAACAATCTTAGTTTCTCCACAGTAAGTCAAAAGCACAAACCTACATCTAGTCATCAGAGCTTTAGCCTTTTATCTCATTAGATAGCCAATGAATTCAATCCCATTTATTGTCCAAACAAAACTTTAACATTTTAGGTTACCAAGGACTGAAAGCTATCTCCACAATTACCCATGAAAACTTTGAGACAGACAAATGTAACCATTATTTTAAGTCATTCTTTTGCGAACAAATTGCAACAGAGATAACACAAGCTTACTTGATGTTCAGCAAGCCTAGATAAATAAATTCCATATTTAATGCTGATAAACAGGTCTATCAAAAACCAACAAACTTAAATTATCCTAAATACTGAATCTGTTTTACTTGGATCCACTTAAGACAATTTGTTCCCCATAGTTAATTTTTACCTGGAACGCTAGTGGGGAATATTAAGTGGGTGGTCCAAGGGGGTGTTCTTTCTTCCTGGACAGAAGGGTGGGAGGAGGAGCCAGGGGTGCCCAAGGCACTGAGGATGGGATAGGAACCAGTTATTTGGAGGCACCCCAGGAGGTGCAGAAGCAGGAGGGGGAGGGGAAGGCTGAATGGGTGAGGTTTGGCCAAGAAGCCTGGAGGCAGATAAAAGTCCAGAGGGCAGAGAAAGAGGTCTACTGGTCCTAAAGCCTGTTAGCGCAGACAGAGCAGATGCCAGGTTTTTGTTTTGTTTTGTTTTCCAGCAACTAATGGAATTAGACAGCCCATGTCAGGCCAGAAAAGACAAGGAATTCCCCCAAAACAAATGGAGTTTCGGCAGCTGGTTGGGGATATTCCGTAAAGTCCCTGTCCTGAGGTACACTAACCACAATTGGCTTTAATTATTATAGTCATTAATCAGAGAAATGAATGAATGAATGAATAAGCGATGGGGAGGAGTAGGTACAGAAGGAGGTGGAAGGGAGTCCTCCTCCATAGTAGGAGGTGTTGCAGGAGAGGCAGGTGTTAGCTTTCTTAATTTGTTCCTTCTCTGGAGATACACATAACTGACATAATGCTGTGTGTACTAAACTCCAGGTCACTAAAATGGAATCAGGAGCCTTCTCTCCTTCTTCGAGGTTTCTTTTTAAATTTTTTCCCACTTGTTCCCATAGATCTAAATCAACTGTACCATGGTTAGGGAACTAGGAACAGGCATCTCTATTGCTTGTAACAATTTACTTAATTGATCTTTTGTAACAGTACAACGAGCTGCCTTTAAAAGCTGCTGTAAAGTTTTTAAATATAATAGCTGTTCCTTTGACATTCTTTGGCCCATGGTAGAGATAGAGAAAAGAAATACTCCCACTGAAAACTAGACACGATGGCAGCTATCCCAAGCGGGTACTGCTGTCCCTTACCGAGATGTGGTCTGTCTGAAGTCTGGACAATTTCACTTTCTTTTCCTGAACGTGTCGATTCTGCCCCCTGAAAAGCTGCCTCTCAAGTCTATCACTATCGTGTTGGAGTCACCAATCGGGGGTTCCGCTTTCGGCTTTGTCTAGCAAAGCTGAGGAGGGCAGACAGGATTACTCAAGACCCCATGCAAGTCAAAAGAGGTGAGAGGGAGGCTGAAAGAAGTTTCCCTGAGCTGCTCCCAAGCTCCCGTATTCATTGAGTCTACATTTAGGAAAACATTGCACAATATATCAGTGGGCTACGTGCCAGTAAGAATGTATAGAAAGCATGCAGAAAAACAAGACAGGATAAAATATTCCATGAGATAACATGGTCTAAGGAATTTATGTGCATAGGCAGGACCTCACCCATAGATATACATTAACTAGATAAGCGAAGCTTGGCTGCTGTTTTCAGCAGAGCCAGAAAGCAGTTTTCTGCTTTGCAATGCATTTCCTGTAATCTCCTAACCCAGGACATTGCTATTTGATTTCTCTGACACACTGACAGCATGGAGCCTCTTTGGGATTCTCCGTCTCCCTTTCTCTCTGCTCCTCCCCCACTCACGCTGTCTCTATCTCTCTCAATATAAATAACTTTTTTTTAAAAAAAAAAGCATAAACCTATGTTTAGTAATCAGTGCTTTAGCATTTTATCTCACTAGACATCCAATGAATTTAATCCCATTTATCGTACAAACAAAACTTTAAAGTTTCAGGCTATCAAAGACTTTGAAATCTATCTTAACAATTACCCACAAAAATTTTACTGAGATAGAATTAGCCATCATTTTAAGTCTTTTTGCTAACAAATTGCAACAGAGATAACACGAGCTTATTTGATCTTTAGTAAGCCTGGGTAATAAAACGACATTAAGGCATTAAGGCAGTCATGAGTTCCTGGAGGAAGGTCATACTCTGCATGTTTCAGGTGTCTATCAGTGGGCTGCAAGCTGCAAGGAGATTTATTTAAGTTACATCTCTCTTGCCTTTGTTTCCCTCATCATCCCCCCTTCCCCTGGTCCTCTATTTCCCCCTTTCCTTTCAATCATCTTCTCCACAGTTGTTACCATAATCTTTGCTTTCTGTTTTTGTTTCTCCTCGTCCCTCTTCACAAATATCTTTTATGCTTCCCTGAGCAATTCTTCTATTTGCTTCTCATTCCATCCATCCATCTTTTGTAACTTTCTGGCAATATCAGGCTAACTTTTAGTGACAAAATTAACCTTCAGGAGACCCTGCCCCACTGGCTCCTGTGGATCTAGGCCTGAATATTTTCTCATTTGATCCCTAAGCCTCTGTAAGACAGTAGTTGGGGTTTCCTCCTTCTCCTGCTATATCTCAAAAGCCTTGGCGACATTCTGATATCTTGGAGCTGATTCCCAGATCCCTTTTAATTATTACCTCTCTTGAATCCTGCATCCTAACCTTGTGCCCAAGATCATGATCATCCCATACAGGTCTACGTTGGGAAATTTTGTTGAGCTTGCGAACACCCAGGCCAGGTGGGTGCTGTCTCTCCCAAATAGACATTGCAGCCCTTCTGATAATTCCTCTTTCTTCTCTGGTAAATAGGATATTCATGATAAACATTAGTTCAGCCCAAGAATAAATATTAGGTCCCCAAAACTGATCAACCTGATCTGCCATGCCCAAAAAATCTTCCAATAGTCTTTTTATTTCCTTCTTGAAATTCCTCACCTCAGTACTGGTGAGGGGGGCATTGACAAAGCCAATTTCTACCTGTCCCAAAGGGACTTCCTTTCATGAGAATAACTTAGAATGCTTTCTTGAACCCCCAGAGAGAAGAGGGAAGTTCTCTATGTCCTTTCCACATTGTTCCAGTTCCCGCCTCAGATCTGACAAACCAGTAGACAAGGAGCTCCTTCCAGTACTGTAACCTTTGCCCCAGTGGACTATCTGAAGGAGTCTGAAGACACCCCACCTCTTTCTGGGTGTCTCTTCCCTTACTCCTAGGACTAGAATTTTTGTTCCCCATCCTTGACCAGGCTAGTTCCTGCTCCTGAGTTTCCCTGGGGCACTCAACCACTCTTAAGGGAGTTTTTTGTTTTTTTTGTTTTTTTTTTTTTTTTTTTTTGACTCTCTAGAACCTGCTTTGTCTGTCTCCAGCTGTTTCCCTTGCAGGAGAATAGAACCTTGGATCAAGACTCCGCATTCACTTTGTATCTAGGATATGTCTCAGTCACACACATTCAGCCTCTGAGGATTTCCCAATCCCCAAGGCAATACTTATAGTCCAACGTGCCTACCTTAGTACCTGCACGGAATTACCAGGTCACTGCCATAGGCTACACCCATCATCACTTCTTGTATCTCCAAAGGTAAAAGGTCTTGAGTTCTATGAATCCCGCAGGGGCCAGGGGCCCTCCCACAAAAAGGCCACCCAAACTGGGGTGTGAGACGTCTCCCATCTCACAGGAGGACCTGGACCCCACCAGTTGAGGTGAATCATGGACAAGCCCCCACATTGTCAGAAATAAGCCCACCGTTAGAGGTGGGGAGTGTATGGAGACCTGAGACAAAGGAGGAGTGCTTGATCAGAGGTAGATGAGAGCCTGAAGTTCCTGCACCAGACACTAGGGAGCTGGGTTATGCCATTCCCACCTCTCTCATTCCGTGGGTGTGCAGGTGCAAACTGATTCACTCCAGTAAGCTAAACAGCGCCACCTAGTGGAGAACAGAACCATTACATTAAACCCTGCCAAACCGCGCCCTCCAAGCACATCCCCAGAAGATCAGCGGCAAGTCAGTTTGCGGCAAGTCAGTCTACCTGCTTAGTGTATGGATTATAGAGTGCTTCATAGTTTCAGTTCTAGGGGAAACTGCATGTAACTTTAAGTTTCATTCTGTTCACTGGTTCAATTATTTGTTTGTTTTGTTTGCTTCTGTATTTGCTTAAATTGTTTTCTTTTTTCTTTCTTTTCCTTCTCTTTCTTGGATACCAAAAAATTATTTTTACTTTATTTTTTATTTAAAACATTTTTTATTCTATTTCATTTTATTTTATTCTATAATTTATTTAACTTTAAAATTTTTTCTTAGTTTTTTTTCTTCTTTCCTTTCTCTTTCTTCTCTATTCTATCAAGCCTCTTTCAACAAGCAGACTGAAACACACCTGGGATCTAGCTTCTTTTATTTGATTTTTTGTTTTGCTTTTAATGTTTTAATTTTAATTTTTTATTGTATTATTTTTTCTTCCTCTGAAATGACAAAATGAAGGAATTCACCCCAAAATAAAGAACAGGGAGAAATGACAGCCAGGGACTTAATCAAGACAGGTATAAGATGTCTGAACTAGAATTTAGAACCACAATAATAAGAATACTAGCTGGCATTGAAAAAAGCATAGAAGACACCAGAGAATTCCTTTCTGTGGAGATAAAAGAAATAAAATCTAGTCAGGCTGAAATTAAAAATGTTATATCTGAGATGCAATCTCAACTGGATGCAATGATGGCAAGGATGGACAAAGCAGAGAAGCTAATCAACAATATAGAAGATAAAATTATGGAGAATGATGAAGCAGAAAAAAAAGAGGGAAACAAAGGCAAAAGATTATGATACAAGACTTAGAGAACTCAGTGACTGATTAAAAAGAATAACATCCAAATTATAGGAGTCACAGAAAGTGAAGAGAGAGAAAAAGGGGCAGAAGATTTATGGAGCAAATTATATAAGAAAACTTTCCTAAGCTGGGGAAGGACACGGATATCAAAATGCAAGAAGCACAGAGAACTCCCATCATACTCAATGAAAACCAACCATCACCAAGGCATATCATAGTCAAACTCGCAAAATATACAGACAAGGAAAGAATTATGAAAGCAGCAAGCAAAAAAAGTCTAGCCTATAAGGAAAGACAGATCAAGCTCACACCTGACCTATTCACAGAAACTTGGCAAGCCAGAAAGGAGTGACAGGGTATATTCCTGATTTGCTGAATTTTAAAAATATGTAGCCAGGAATTCTTTATCCAGCAAAGGAGTCATTCAAAATAGAAGGAGAGAAAAAGTTTCCCAAACAAAAACTAAAGGAATTCGTGACCACTAAACCAGCCCTGCAAGAAATTTTAAGAGGTACTCTTTGAGTGGAGAAAAGACAAAACAAAACAAAACAAAACAAAACCAAAAGCAACAAAGACTAGAAAGGGCGAGAGAACACCACCAGAAACACCAACTCTACACTCAACACTGTGGCACTAAATTCATACATTGCAGTACTCACTCTAAATGTCAGTGGACTAAATTCTCCAATAAAAAGACATAGGGTGTCAGAATGGATAAGAAAACAACACCCATCTATATTCTGCTTACAAGAAACTCATTTTAGACTTAAAGACACCTGCAGATTGAAAGTAAGGGGATGGAGAACCATTTATCATGCCAATGGTCGTCAAAAGAAAGCTGGAGTAGCCATACTTATATCAAACAAATTAGATTTTAAAATAATGACTGTAGCAAGATATGAAGAAGGGCATTGTATCATAATTAAGGGGTCAATCCACCAAGAAGATATAACAATTGTAAATATTTATGCCCCCAACATAAGATACCAAATATATAAATCAATTAATTACAAATATAAAGAAACTTATTGATAATAATACCATAAGAGTAGGGGACTTCAATATTCCAGTTACAGCAATGAAAACAATGGCTTTGAATGACACACTGGACCAGATGGACTTAACAGATATATACAGAACATTTTATCCTAAAGCAGCATAATACACATTCTTTTCGGGTGTACATGGAACATTCTCCAGAACAGATCATATACTGGGTCACAAATCAGCCCTTAACAGGTACAAAAAGACTGAGATAATACCTTGCATATTTTCAGACCACAATGCTATGAAACTTGAAATCAACCACAAGAAAAAAATTGGAAAGACCATGAATACTTAGAGATAAAAGAACATCTTACTAAAGAATGAATGGGTTAACCAATAAATTAAAGAAGATATTAAAAAGTGCATGGAAGCCAATGAAAATAGAAACACGACAGCCCAAAACCTCTGGATGCAGCAAAGGTGGTCATAAGAGGGAAGTATATAGCTATCCAGGTCTTCCTAAAGAAGGAAGAAAGGTCTCATATACACAACCTAAACTTACACTTAAAAGAGCTGGAAAAAGAACAGCAAATAAAGCCCCAAATCACCAGAAGAAGGGGAATAATAAAGACTAGAGAAGAAATCAATGATATAGAAGTGAAACAGTAGAACAGACCACTGAATCCAGGAGCTGGTTCTGTGAAAGAATTAACAAAATTGATAAATCCCTAGGCAGACTTATCACAAAGAAAAAGGAAAGGATCCAAATAAATAAAATGACTAATGAAAGAGGAGACATCACAACCAACACCACAGAAATACAAACAATAATAAGAGAATATTATGAGCAACTATACACCAACAAGTTGGGCAATCTGGAAGAAATGGACAAATTCCTAGAAACATATAAACTACCAAAATTGAAACAAAAAGAAATAGAAAATTTGAACAGATATATAACCACGAAAGACATTGAATCAGTAATCAAAAATCTCCCAATAAACAAGAGTCCAGGGTTGGAGGGCTTTCCAGGGAAATTCTAACAAACATTTAAAGAAGAGTTAACACCTATTCTTGTGAATCTGTTCCAAAAAATAGAAATGGAAGGAAAACTTTGAAACTCTTTCTATGAAGCCGTCATTACCTTGATTCCAAAACCAGACCCCACTAAAAAGGAGAACTACAGACCAATTTCCCTGGTGAACATGGATTCAAAAATTCTCAGCAAGATACCAGCAAACTGGATCCAACAATACATTAAAAGAATTATTCTCCATAATCAAGTGGGATTTATTCCTGGGATGCAGGGCTGGTTCAATATCCACAAATCAACCAATGTGATACATCACAGTAATAAAAGAAAGGATAAGAACCACATGATCCTCTCATTAGGTGCAGAAAAAGCATTTGACAAAATACAGCATTGCTTCTTAATAAAAACACTCAAGAAAGTAGGGGTAGAAGGAACATACTTTAGATCATTAAGACCATATATGAAAGACCCACAGCTAATGTAATCCTCAGCAGGGAAAACCTGAGAGCTTTCCCCCTAACATCAGGAATGTGACAGGGATGTTCACTCTCACCACTGTTATTCAATATAGTGCTGGAAGTTGTAGCCTTAGTAATCAGAAAACACAAGGAAATGAACAGCACCCAAGTCCACAAGGACGAAATCAAATTTTCACTGTTCACAGACAACATGATACTCTATGTGGAAAACCCAAAAGACTCCACCAAAAAACTGCTAAAACTGATGCATGAATTCTTCAAAGTTGCAGGATATAAAATTAATGCACAGAAATCAGTGGCATTTCTCTACACCAATAATGTAGCAGCAGAAAGAAAAATTAAGGAATCAATCCCATTTATAATTGCACAAAAAAGCCCATAAAATACTGAGAAGTAAACCTAACCAAAGAGGTGAAAAATCTATACCTTGCAAACTATAGAGAGCTTATGGAAGAAGTTGAAGAAGCTACAAAAATATGGAAAAGCATTCCATGCTCATGGATTGGAAGAACAAATATTGTTAAAATGTCAATACTACCAAAAGCAATCTACATATTCAATGCAGTCCTTATCCTTTCAAAATAACATCAGCATTCTTCACAGAGCTAGTACAAACAATCCTAAAATTTGTATGGAGCCAGAAAAGACTGGGAATAGCCAAAGCAATCCTGAAAAAGAAAACCAAAGCTGGAGGCATCACAATTCCAGACTTCAACCTGTATTACAAAGCTGTAATCATGAAGACAGTATGGTACTGGCACAAAAACAGACACATGGATCAATGGAACAGAGTAGAGAACCCAGAAATGGACCCACAGACGTATGGTCAACTCATCTTTGACAAAGCAGGTAAGAATATCCAATGGAATAGGGACAATATCTTCAGCAAATGGTTCTGGGAAAACTGGACATCAACATCCAGAAGAATGAACCTGGACCACTTTCTTACACCATACACAAAAATAAACTTAAAATGGATGAAAGACCTAAATGTAAGTCAGGAAGCCATCGGAATCCTAGAGGAGAAATCAGGCAACAATCTCTTTGATCTTGGCCTCAGCAACTTCTTGTTCAACATGTCGCTGGAGGCAGGGGAAACAAAAGCAAAAATGAACTATTTGTACCTCATCAAGATAAAAACTTTTGCACAGTGAAGGAAACAATCAGCAAAAACAAAAAGGCAACTGATGGAATGGGAGAAGATATCTGCAAATGACATATGAGATAAAGGGTTAGGATCCAAAATCTATAAAGAACTTATCAAATTCAACTCCCAAAAAGCAAATAATCCATGAATGGACATGAATAGACACTTTTCTAAAGAAGACATCCAGATGGCTAGTAGACACCTCATCATCAGGAAAATACAAATCAAAATGACAATGAGATATCACCTCACACTTGTCAGAATGGCTAAAATTAACAACTCAGGCAACAACAGATGTTGGCAAGGATATGGAGAAAAAGGAATACTTTTGCACTGCTGGTGGGAATGCAAATTGGTGCAGCCTCTCTGGAAGCCACTATGGAGGTTCCTCAAAAAATTAAAATATAGAACGACCCAGCAATTGCACTACTAGGTATTTATCCAAAGGACACAGGAGTGCTGATTCGAAGGGGCACATGGACCCCAATGCTTCTAGCAGCACTATCAACAATAGCCACACTATGGAAAGAGCCCAATTGTCCATCGACTGATGAATGGATAAAGAAGATGTGATATATATATATAGACAATGGAATATTACTCGGTGATCAAAAAGAATGAAATCTTGCCTTTTGCAACAACATTGATGGAACTAGAGTGTATTATGCTAAGCGAAATGAGGCATTCATAGAAAGACAAATATCATATGATTTCCTTTGTATGTGGAACTTAAGAAACAAAACAGATGAACATAGGGGAAGGGAAGCAAAAATAAGATAAAAACAGAGAGGGAGACAAACCATAAGAGATGTTTAAATACAGAGAACAAACTGAGAGTTGCTGGTGGGGTGTTGGGTGGGGGAATGGATTAAATGGGTAATGGACATTAAGGATGGCACTTGTTGGGATGAGCACTGGGTGTTATATTAAGTGATGAATCACTAAATTCTATTCCTGAAATCATTATTACAATATATGTTAACTAATATTTAAATAAATAAATAAAAAGGACAATGAAACAAAGAAAGTAAGGCCACTGACCCAAAGAAAGGAGAGACAAGGAGACTTGGACTTCAGTGAAGCAAGGCTTTAATCAATGTTCTTACAAAAGTGGGTGTCTAATGGATAGGCACACTCAGTTATAGCAGACAATTTATCTCCTAGCATGCAAATCCCTCCCCTGGTTCCTCATTGGCTGAGTACTGCAGAGGTTACAGCCTTACCTGGACATCACCTATGCCCGTGTAAGGCAAAAAGCAGTCTGATTGGAACAAATGCACATTCCCTGAGGTAATGCAGAGACTTTCAGTACCCCCTCCACTCCCTTCGTTCTTCGATGCATGCTAATTGCAAAGACCTTGAAAATAAGCCTGAGAAACAGAGAGGGGAAGAAGAACCAGGGAATGAAGTGTCTAAAGGTTTGGGACTCCATTATGGGGGGGAGGGTGTTCATATAAGTTTCCAAAAGGTTGTAAACCAACTGTTAAGTAGACAACACAGCTTTTATTTGGTATTTCTGAGAATGAATCATCTCCCTTACTTCTCACAATACCTCGCACAATAATAACTTGGTATAAGCCGGTTTTCTGTATGCCAGTGAGTACAAGTTAAGTCTAATCCAAATCCTAGGAAAATTAGTTAGCACTGAAGCACTCTAATCAGGAATCCACACTCCAAAGGTGCTCTTAGTATTTTATATATGGTTATGAAAATTGACACCAAAGAGTTTGTTAATTAGTATAAAGATGTTAATGAATAACTTCCATTGGCAAAATGAACACTCTTCAAGATGGATGGTTTGTAGGAAGATCGAACACACACTCTTGCCATTGCATGAATAAGGTGTAGAGAAAGAACACATACAGCTCTTACAGAGGCCTCGGTCCCTTGCCCTCACTTGATATTAATACAGGGTCTGCCTGATTGCAAATCCTATTTGCAGTGAAGAGCACAAGTTCTTTAACCTGTCCATGTTCAAATCAAGTCCTATATACTGGCTAAATGACTGAGCATTTTACTTCTCTGTGCCTTGACTTCCTTATCTTCAAAAAAATGGGACAGTAATAACGTACTTCATTGAATTGATAGGAAATTATTTGTAAAAAAAAAAAAATGTTTGGGGTACACGGATGGCTCAGTTGGTTAAGCATCCAGCTCTTGATTTCCACTCAGATCATGATCTCACTGTCCATGGGATCGAGCCTCGAGTTGGGCTCTGTGCTGACAGTGCAGAGCCTGCTTGGGATTCTCTCTCTCCCTCTCTGTCTCTCTGTCTGCCCCTCCTTCACTCATGCTCTCTCTGTTTCTCTCAAAACACAATACATAAACTTAAAAAAATGGACTCTATTAAAAAATGCTTAGTATGTGCAAGACACTGCTATATCTATTAACTATTATTATCACTTCCTTTTAATAACCCAGCATGCGTATGTGCATTCCATAGGTACAATTGAGACTAAGTTTAACCTAGAATATGTTCATACTTTAAAGCATTACATTTAGATAAGTTAATTGTTTAAAAAATATATCTTGACAGTATAAGAATTATTGCTATAGATTCACAGTGGATTTTGATGCAAATTATTCAGAATGGTGTTAATTTGTTTCTTAATAGATTCTCTATCTTCTGGTATTTTATGCCACTGTACTTGATATTCATTTGGATAGTCTAAAGTATTTATTTTCCTAATTTTAAAATGAATGGACTCACTGACCCATAATATTTTATAATTAGTTTTGAAACATCTTTGGAGATTAAATGGAAAATGGTAGGCAAACGCCACTTTTTATTCAAAGATTCTTCTTACACAAATACATTGGCCTAGAGATATGCTCCTCCTAATAAATATGCTCATTTCTCCTAAGATAAATTCTTCTTCATTTCTTCTGTACAAAGCAGAGATATTGGCATTTTCATTTGTTAAACTGAAATACTTTTCTGCTTTTTGTTTAAAGATTTTATTTTTAAGTAATCTCTACCCCCAATATGGGGCTCATTATGACCCCAGTATCAAGAGTTGCACATTCTATTGACTAGGCCAGACAGGCACCGCCTTTTCTGCTTTTATGTTTTGCAATTTTTAGCTATACTACACATTCCTTTTCTCAATCTTTATTTTTTAAAATACATTTCTTTTCTCTACTCAACAATTGAAGAGACACTTTCAAAAAAAAATTGCCTTCTTTGGGGCACCTGGGTGGCTCCGTCAATTAAGTGCCATCTTCAGCTCAGGTCACGATCCCATGATTTGTGAGTTCAAGGCCTGCATTAGGCTCTGTGCTGATAGTGCAAAGCCTGTAGTCTGCGTAGGATTCTCCCTTTCTCTCTGCCCGTCCACGGCTCGCGCTCTGCGTGTGTCTCTCTCCTTCTCTCAAAAATAAGTAAACATTTAAAAAAATTGCCTTCTTAAAACCTGTAACTTTATAAAGTTTATTTTTACTTTCATGTCTTTTGCCTAACTTGGATGACTGGGGGCTTGGGGTTATGTGCAGTTCTCAGGAGTGGGTGAATTATGTTTGTGTATTCAAGAATAATTATAACTATCTTGAAACTTTTCTTGTAACTGAGGAGGAGGAAAATTTATTTCCCCACTGCCCTTCTTGATTCTTGGCTGAGACATCTATAATAAAAAGACAGATTAACACTAGAAAATAAGCAGAAGTTTAATAACATGTATACCTCCTGTATACATGAAAGATACTCAGGAAGACTGAGTAGCTACTTAAAACGGCCCAAGTCACTGCCTTAAACATCATCTTCCAGTAAAGACCAAAGATGGGGGAGGGGAAAAACCAGTTATGGGAGGTTACTAGGAAAGGCACAGTAAACAAGAATATGGTTGTTATGCTGATTTAAATCATTGCCCTCTCCATTTATAGAGTGTCTAGAAATTAAAGGGCATCCCTTTTCCTTTGAAGAAGGTGTTGGGGGGGGGAGAGAGAGAAAGAGAGAGAGAGAGAGGTTAACAAATGGAGATTTCCCTTATGAATATAAATGTCTCTTACAAAAGGCTGTCTACTCCGTTTTCAGAGCTTTCTTAGTTCTGCAGTTTCTTAAACATAACCAGCTCAGATAATCCTTATGCCAGAGAGACATATTTTGGGGTGGCAAGTGTTGCTTCCATTACTAAACATTCTGTTGTGTGGTATCTTTTCAATGTTTTTATACCTAAGGGAAGAAATAATTCAGTCTTTTGTACTCCTACTACATTTTCCTCTAGTTTTCAAAAGTTCTTCTGGCTTGTCTAAGCCAGATGGATTAGCAGTAGAAAATCAAATTTAATTTTGTGTATACAGGAACCCCACATACATAAGAGAGGTAAAATGAGGTATATGTGTTGTCCTGAGCTAAAGAATGGGGGAGGGGTTAAGGGCTTCAAAGAAGAGCAGGGCAATAAGAAGAGGAGATATTTGGTAATTAGATGTTTGCCCTGCCATACAGATGAGTCACTCAGATAAAATTTATCTCTGGTAATAACCCTTATTCTGAGAAAGACTCCCAATTTAGATTTTTCTAGGCAGTTAACAGAGGGACAAAACTTTCACCTGAGCCCAGGGGAAAGCCCCTGCTTTCAGCTCAAAATAGTCCACATGCCAAAGTGGCACATTGTGGAAAGACGTTCTGAATTCCTTCATTTTCTTCAACTCTTAAAAATAAAATTTTTTTTAACATTGATTCATTTTTGAGAGACAGAGAGAGACAGAAATGAGTAGGGGAGGGGCAGAGAGAGAGGGAGACACAGAATCGGAAGCAGGCTCCAGGCTCTGTGCTGACAGCACATAGTCTAACGTGGGGCTCAAACTCATGAACCGTGAGATCATGACCTGAGCCGAAGTTGGATGCTTAACCGACTGAGCCACTCAGGCACCCTTTCCTCAACTTTTTATTAGTAAAAATTCATATTCAAACCAGAAGGGTTTTTTTTTTTTTTTTAACCCAAGCAGAGCCAACTGCATTGTTAGGATGGTAATACACCCCAGTTTCTTGTCCTTACTATGTAACATAGAACCACAAAGCCTTGTAAAACCATCCATAAGATGGTGTCCAATGGTTTGTTCTACATTAGCTGGTGAATGAATCTATTTCCATCAATAGTTTATACTACTTTTCTAGGCACGTGCTACTTTTCTGGTCTTTTCTCTTGTGTGGCCACCATTCCACAAAGGAGCCAGGCCATCAGGGTGGGTCCCAGAGCAGTGCTCCATGCCCAAGTGCCTTTTAAGTTTTATTTGCACCCTCTCTGCATTCCTACGGGGTTTAGATTAAAAGATAAATCCAAATCATAGTCCCCATGCTGTTCATAATCTTTTCTCACTGTCCAGGTCTAAATAATTTTCTATTGGTTCAAACTCAGCCTGAGTTCCCTTTTAGGAGGCTCCTTAATCTTGATGAAAATAGGATTTCAGGGGCCCCTGGGTGGCTCAGTCGGTTAGGTGTGACTTTGGCTCAGGTCATGATCTCTTGGTTCATGGGTTCAAGCCCCAGGTTCGGTTCTGTGCTGATAGCTCAGAGCCTGAAGCCTGCTTCAGATTCTGTCTTTGTCTCTCTCTGTCCTTCCCTTGCTCATGCTCTGTCTCTCTCTCTTAAAAATAAATAAACATTAAAAAAAAACTTTTTTAAGAAAATGGGATTTCAACCAAACATGTCCAGGTATGTCCAGACTGTACTTGGCCCCAACAGGAAATCCATACCCAGTGTTCAATAGGTATTAGCCACTATGCAAAACATTTTCTATATTTCCATCTCCAGCCTTGAGTTCCTGTCAGGTTTTCAGCTGCTGCTTGTCATCTCCCTACATGATCTTTCCCATCTCAGTACATTACAACCCAGTCTTCCAAATTCTCAGACCCAAATCTTGGAGTCTCCCTTGATTCTTGTTTCACTCCTTACGTGTATGTAATCCATTAGTAAATGTGATTGACTCTATCTTTGAAGTAGATCTGGAATTCATCCACTTCTCACCACTCCCTTTTTTGATCAACCTACCTTCACCTCCAACCTGGATTATTGCATTACATTCCTCAGTAGTCTCTTTGCTTCTTCCTCTGCCCCTACATTATATTTTCTTGCCAGCAGTCAGAAGTATCCCTTCATAATATAAGTCAGTTATGTCACAACTCTCCATGACTTTGATTTGTAGATGAGCAACATGAAGAAATAGGCTCCACATTGTTTCCTTTTTTTTAGTTCTTTCTTACATTTTTTTTTTTCAGGATGATTAGCAACAGACATGTACAGCTTCTGGGGGGGTTGCAGTTTAAAAGGTGGTGGCTTTCTAGAATTACTGGCAGCCAGCAGTTGTATCCTGCGGGCGACATTTGTTACTTGACAGCAACAGTGGTGATGGTTTTCTTTTCAGCCAGACCTAGGCATTGCTCTGAGAAGTTTTGCCTGTAGATTGTGTTTTCAGCGCCCTCAATCACCCTGTCAACTAATTTCTTATAAGTGCCTTTGCTGCTTCATTTTGTCAGAATGACTTCTTTTGTTTGCAACTAAGGTTCCTGACTTTTTGAGGAGGAAAAAAAACCTCTTAGAAGATTCAATTTTTTAACATTTTGGGGTACTTTCAATGTTTCATATACATATGTATGTTTTTAAAATACAGTAAAACCTTGGTTTGCAAACATAATTCATTCTGGAAACATGCTTATAATCCAAAACATTCATATATCAAAACAAATTTCCCCATAAGAAATAATGGAAACTCAGATGGTTTATTCTGCAACCCAAAAATATTCATATAAATATATTCATATATAATGCTGAAATATAATAAAAAATAATTAAAAAATACAAAATACATAGAAAAATAAATTAACCTGCACTTACCTTTGAAAACCTTTGTGGCTGGTGTGAGGGAGACAAGAGTGAAGAGAGTTATTGTGTAGGATGACTTTCACTACCACTAATGGAATCACAGCTACCTATGGGCTCAATGGAATCTTTTTCTGCATGGGAGCCATTGTATATGCTTGCACGGATGTTGACACAGTACAGTATTAATAAACCCTTGTCATATACTGTATTTAATGTAACTGGCAATAAGGCAGGAGAAGAAAGGATCTATATCTGCAAGCAACCTGACCTAGAATGAAGCAAAGCATTCCTAGCTTACTTTTATATGGAAAAGCAAAGGACTGTCCATAGGTGCTTTGAAATGACAAAAAATACACTAGTGCCAGTTGTGGGCACCTTCCAATGTTCTGCCAAACACCGTGGCCTGAGACTGAGCATCCGATTACAGGAGACAATCACTCACAATCCTGCAGTGAGAGAGAGAGAGAGAGAGAGAGAGAGAGAGAAGAACCATTGGCTCAGCTGTGATCATTTGACATTTGGTGTCACATACTACTCATATTGCAAGATATCATTCATTTAACAAGTTAAAATTTATTAGAAAATGTTTGCTTGTCTTGCGGAACACTTGCAGAACAAGTTACTTGCAATGTAGGGTTTTACTATATATATATATACATATAATATACATTCAGAGATTTCTTTGTTAAATAAAGGGATAATTTTATGCAATTTTGTATCCTGCTTATTTTTCTCTAATTATTATCATTTCATAAGTATATTTTGGTTGTTGTAATTCTCCACAAACATTTTGAGGACTGTACAGCGTTTCCTCCAATAAATGCATTGTACTTTTATTGCTGGATATTTAGATTGCTTTCATTTTTTCTTTATTATAAATAATGCTGCTATGATTCTATTTATATATAAGACCTATTCCGAATTTAGTAGGATTGATTCCTAGAAACAGAATTACTGGATAATGAGGTATGAGTGTTTTTAAGATTTCAAATATGGAGTGTCCAATTACCCTCTTAGAACTTTTATTAATTTATACTTCTGACACCATATAAACATGTGGGCATGTTTATATTACCCTAAACATTAGAACAATGAATATATATGAACCTGGTTGAGCATATTGTCTAAAAGAACCAGAGCTAGACACCAGTTAAAGCAGTAAAGGTAGATTTTATTCAGAAACTCTTGCAAAAGGGGAAAAGAGGCCCCAGTATAGAACTGGGCCATTTCTGAATACAATAACTGCAGCTGGGGATTTATAGACAAGAAGCAGAGTTGGGGGGGGGGGAGGCATTAGTGGATGAAACATTATAAAGAGCAGGCCATACTGATCAGATATCAAGGTTGAGGGGTGAGAAATTTGATTAGATATTGAAAGTAATCATATTTCAAGGGTGAGGGAGATTTTTCTCTTATAGGGGCCAAGGGAAGGCCACCTTGAAGACAGGCCACTTCGTTGTGAAGATTATTTTGAGCTGCAAGCAATCAAGACCATTTGCCCCTCCCTTAAGTAAACAGAAGAATCTAAAATGGGGTCTTTCCCAGAATACAGGTTCATTAGCAGAGATAATTTTTATCTGAGTGAACCATGTGAATGGCAGGGCAAACATCTAATTACCAAACATTTCCTCTCCCCCTCCTCCTCCTCCTCCTCCTCCTCCTCCTCGTTCTTCTTCTCCTCCTCCTCCTCCTCCTCCTTCTCCTTCTTCTGGGTGGGAATAATTTATTTTATTTAAAAAAATTTTTTTCTTATTTATTTTTATTTTTTATGAATTAATTAATTAATTTATTTTTCAATTTACATCCAAGTCCTCCTTCTTATCACCTTGTGAAGTGCATTCCTTCCCTCTGAGGTCCTAGACCCCTCCCCCCTTCTTGGTTCAAGGTGACATAAATACCTCATTTTGCTTGCTTGACTTTGAGAATTTCCATGTCTACGTGGATTCCCTGTACATACGTTATTAAATTTGATTTTCTTCTGTTAGTCTGTTCTCAGAGAATGAATCTCTTTGATCCTTTTTAAAAAATGTCTATTTGTTTTGAGAGAGAGAGAGAGTGAACAGAGGAGGGGCAGAGAGAGAGGGAGAGAGAGAATCCTAAGCAGGCTCCGCGCTGTCAGCACGGAGCCCAACACAGGACTTGAACCCATGAACCATGAGATCATGACTTGAGCCAAAACCAAGAGTCAGATGCTTAACCAACAGAGCCACCCAGATACCCCTGATTCTTAGTCCAGTTAGAAGGACCTTGAAGGGGACAGGAATTCTTGCTCCCCACACTCTCAACTGACAGGCCTCTTGATAAAACTGGGCTATAACAGGTCTAGCAAGGATAAGGGGTAAGGGCAAGGTTGAGGCCTAGTCAGGAAGATGGCTTAGAGAAGTCTAAGTCTCATCAAGGAGAGTGTCTTGTTAATGTATGTAATTTCAGTACTTCCTGTTTTCTATCCTTTTGTATGCTACATGTTAGTTTTCACTTCCTAACTTCAGCTTCAGCCACACAAACCTCAAGAACAGTTTTTTCCAAAGGCAGTCACAGTGGAACTTCTAAATTTTGCCTTTGGTGTAATGAAAGAAAAAACATCCAAACGAAATTTACAAGCACTGGGATCAATTCCGCTCAAACTTAAACAGAGTAGTCACTTTTAAAAATATGAATCAAAAGCTTTGCACAGTGGCAGTATTGTAGCCAGTGAGGTTTATCCCAGGCACCATTATTGCTAATTGAAAAAGCAATATGAACTCAAAGATAGTGTTAAGATGAGAATTAGTAACATGCACTTCTAAACTCTTAAACATTGCTACACTTGTCTCTCTCTATATATTTCCAAAAACTTTCCTTAGCGTAGACATATTTCAGAGAAAAACATACTGAAGGTTCACATTCTCTGTATTTCTTAGTTCAGTAAGAGTCCAAATATGAGTTAACTCAGTTTCAGCATAAAAATCTGCCTGGTGCTGCCTTTTCTGCTTGTCTATGTAGCGACGCTGTTCTGATTTGAATAAGCCAAGAAAGAAGTTGTTACTGTGCACACAAGTGACATCAGGGCCTCTCTACTGGGGCCCCACAGAGAGTGTTAAACAGACTGCAAAGTTATACTACCAGCCTCTCTGGAGCTCAGCCAAGATCTTTGTACAAACTGCAAGTTGTGTGCAGGGAGATTAGTTTTCAGGAGGAGAGGCTGAGAGAGTGGGTGTGCAGTTACCATAGCAACATGCCTTCACATTCTGCCCTTTGGCTTTTACCTTGTCCAAGCCCGAGAAGCCTAATAGTCACATATTGGACTATTCCACTTACACAAAGAAGATGGCCATCTTTGGCCAGGTCACTATGGTCCCTTCAGAAGACAGAGATCCATGGTCGTGTACTTTTCATGGCATGGCATAGCTTGGCCCACCATGTTCTCAGTTAATGTTTACCTCATTGTGATCCTGGAAAGTATGTCTCGTCCAGCTAAATTTTTGATGAGGAAATTGAGCGCCAGTGTTAAGTAACTTGCTCAAGTTCACAGTGAGTAAATGAAAGAAGTGAATTAAACTAAGGGTTATCTCTCTTCTTTATACCAATGACTCATACACCTTGTGCATTAGATGATCCACACCATGAGAATTTGTCTGCATTTTAAATCATCTCTCCCTAGTGTTTCTGGGATATGGCCAAAGTTTGAGAACCACTATTTTCACCACATGGCTTCTCTTTGCCCTAATGACATCTTATCTCTGGCAAAGTACTTAGGATGAAGGCACTCATTCACTCTCATTCCCTGTATCTTAGGATGGTGGGACCAAAATTCTCCCAGTTTTCTACTGCTGCTTTCAGAACATCGCTACACGAGCTTTCCTCAGTAAGATTTTGTAAGTACACGACATTCATTTGCACTGAATTCCATTCTTAGCCTCATCATCTTCAGATGCCCCCTACAGACATTGAAAACTTGGACTGTTTTCCAGAGTGGTAGTCTCTGTTTGGATATCTAACACCCTGCCCTCAAACTTCTTTAGCCAACTTTACTTCATTGATTTTAAGAAATCATTCACATAGACATATCAGCTAGAGCTTCTCTGCTTCCAAACTCCAACTGAATTACTCTACTTCTAGATTCCTACAATCTTCTGCCTCCCACCTCTTAAACGCTGGCACAGTCCTTGCTACTAAATCTGCTCTCTGTGCTTTTGGTGACTCAAAGGATTCTTATTTATTCTCTCATCCATCACCTTCCCCACCCTCTAACGTGTTTGCTCCTTTTTTCTATCTAACCTAGGTACCAATGATCAGGAATCACAAGCATGTTCACACCAGTATCTCCCATACCCTCACTTTAGGATCCCTTGTGAGCTTAGTCAGCCGATCCATGACCAAAAAATGTGTGTTGGTTTGATGTTTATTAAGTAGAACTACAGAAAGTAGAAAACCCATGCAGATGGGCATCA
This sequence comes from Cryptoprocta ferox, assembly GCA_028646485.1. Taxonomy (NCBI): domain Eukaryota; kingdom Metazoa; phylum Chordata; class Mammalia; order Carnivora; family Eupleridae; genus Cryptoprocta; species Cryptoprocta ferox. The sequence continues at coordinate 40,547,059 of CM053571.1, forward strand.
CCAATGTTTTTTGTTCCTCAGCATTTTAAATCAGTTACTTTTTTAAAATTTATTTTATTTTTTTTTATTTTGAGCAGTGGTTTATCCAAACCTTTTGCAATCCTCAACCCATCTACCCACCCTGGAGAGCTGCTTTTCTGTCCTTTGGCTTCATAAGCTTCTCAGCAAGCACGTCTGAGTTCTTCTCTGACTCAGAGTTTCTGTTCCTTTTGACCCAACTGTCATTTTCTTATTTCTTTCTTTGTCAAACTCCTACTCATCCTTTAAGTCTCAACTCAAATGTTGCCTTTTCTCTGTTGCACTTTCTGACCCTCCTTTCCTCTGTGTTCTCTTATTCCCTTTAAGTACATGTCTTCCTTTTCTGCTGTATTATGAAGCAGAAGCAAACTGTCTCCATTATATTACCTCTTACTATCTCTCCCTCCGCCTTAGTCCTCTCAGGCTGTTTTAACAAAAAACAGACTGGGTGCCTTAAACAACAGAATTTTATTTCTCACTGTTCTGGAGACTGGGACATCCCACCATCTGTGCGCAGGCTGATTCGGTTCCTGGTGAAGGCCTCTTTCCAGCTTGCCTCGGAAGGCTGCCTTCTTACTCTATCATCACATAGTGCAGAGAATGAGAGAAACAGAGAACTCTGGTTTCTTCTTTTTCTTATAAAGACACTAATCCTATCATGGGGCTCCACCTTCATGACCTCATCTAAACTTAATTACTTCCTAAAGGCCCCTCCTCCTAATACCATCACATTGAGGATTAGGGCTTCAATGTGTGAATCTGGAGAGGGTGCAAACATTTCGTTAAAAAACCCACTAAATCAGAATCCTCACCTCAATTCATATTAAGTAATCAGAAGCCTGGTGGGATACTGGACAGGATGTGCTCTAGAGCGGAGGCACTTGCAAGATCTCTGTCTTTATATTTGTGCTGTCTAGTGTCAGAGCCATTTGCCACATGGGACTTACTGAGCCCTTGAAATGTAGCTAGGCTAAATTGAATTGTGTTCTAAGTAAAAATACACACTGCATTTTAAAGACTTTATGTGAAACAAAGTTTGTAAAATTTCTCTTTAATATTCTTAATATTGATTGAATGTTGAAATAATATTTTGGGTAATTTGGATTAATAAAATCTGTTATTAAAATGAATTTTCCTGCTTCTTTTTATTTTTTTTAATATAGCTACAAAAATATTTAAAATAACTTGTGTGGCTTGCATTATATTTCTATTAATAATGTTTTAAATACTCTATGATATACAGTATGAATATAGTGACTAACACACTAACACTCCATCCTAGACTGATGGAGATTAGGAATATTTTCAGCTAGGAACTCTGTGTATAAATCTGTGCTTACAGGAATAGTCCATTTTTTATAATTCTGAAAACTACATGGTAAATTCAAGTTTCTTACCAATATGAGATTAGGATTAGAAAGATGTTGGTGACAATGTTACCTTGCCCCATTATTAGAAGATACTATAGATTCTTTCCTAAAATATTCTTGTAAAACAATTAAAATATGCACATCCTCATTGTGAAAATATTCATATTCGAGTCAGCACAATTACAAGGTGGCAAAGGACAGCTAAAGCGTCATAGCACATATACAAAAACTTGTTTGTAAATTTACACACAATTATTTCCAATTCAAATATTCCTTCCATTATCACTCAAACCTAATCCTTGTAGGAAGAGTCAACACCTTTGTAGGTATCTTGCTAATTTTGCAATGCTGTCAATATCCTACACTACAAGGCAAATGCAATAAAAAAATCAATTGCAATATGAAATTGCAATTCCTGCAAAAGATTTAGGGTTTCAGGAATTTATTCAAAAGCTATTGACAAATAAAATGCTGGCTAGGATTAAATAAGTTAACATTTGAAGGAGAACAAATAAAAAAATGATGACCATTCAATTTAAATGTTAAAAGATTGTAAGAATTCTTGAGAAAATTGATGAAGAACTCTGAAGAGCTCTGATATATCAGTATGTGTGCTGTTAACTTATTCTGGGAGTGTCCCACAAGATGAGCAAACATTTCTAATAAATTTTAACTTGATAAGCGAGTGATGTCTTGCAATTGACGTCCTATGTGATGCCAGATGTCACATGATCACAACTGAGCCAATGGTTCTGAGCCAATGGTTTTTTTTTTTAATTTGTAATGTTTATTTATTATTGAGACAGAGAGAAACAGAGCATGAGTAGGAGAGGGGCAGAGGGAGAGGGCAACACAGAATCCGAAGCAGGCTCCAGGCTCTGAGCTGTCAGCACAGAGCCCGACTTGGGGCTTGAACCCACGAACTGTGAGATCATGACCTGAGCCGAAGTCGGACGCTCAACCGACTGAGCCACCCAGGAGCCCTGAGCCAATGGTTCTTGAAATTCACTTTGATATACAAGTGCTTTGGATTACAAGCATGTTTCCAGAATGGATTATGCTCACAAACCGAGGTTTTACTGTACTTTATTTTTATTAATGACCCTCTCTACTTTGAAAGTCAAATGTGAAGTGAAATATGCTGTTCTTTTGTACCATATAACTTTCCTGAAAAATTACGCTGATCAGTTAACACTCATTTTATTCTTTTTTTCCCGAAGAATTAGTCCATAGTTGCAATTCTCAATTAAATATTTGTTAAATATGAGAACAAACAAGCTCAATTTCCAAATTTTCATTACTTTCATTTTCAAAAGAAAATCCCATTTAAATCATTTTTGCCACATTTTATTTAGAATTTTTGGTCCTCATTTAAAGTATATTTGCTTTAGGGGTGCCTGGGTGACTCAAGCAACTGACTCTTGATTTTGGCTCAGGTCATGATCTCATGGTTCATGGGATCGAGCCCTGCATCGGGCTCTGCGCTGACAGTGTGAAGCCTACTTGGGATTCTTTCTCTCCCTCTCTCTCTGCCCCTCCCCTCCTCTGCCTGTCTCTCAAAATAAGTAAACATTAAAAAAAGTATATTTGCTTTAAACAGCCCTTTTCTGAAACCAATTTATCTTTTTTAAAAAAATATTTATTTATTAAAATTTTTTTAACATTTATTTATTTTTGAGACACAGAGAGAGACAACGCACGAACAGGGGAGGGGCAGAGAGAGGGAGACACAGAATCTGAAGAAGCAGGCTCCAGGCTCTGAGCTGTCAGCACAAAGCCCAATGTGGGGCTTGAAGTTACAAGTTGTGAGACCATGACTTGAGCCGAAGTTGGATGTTTAACCTACTGAGCCATGTAGGTGCCCACATGAAACCAATTTATCTTAATTATGATGGCTAAACTTTAAAAATTATTATAAATACAGGGGTGCCTGGGTGGCTCTGTCAGTTAAGCATCCAACCTCAGCTCAGGTCATGATCTCATGGCTTGTGAGTTTGAGCCCCATGTCGGGTTCTGTGCTGACATCTCAGAGCCTGGAGCCTGCTTCATTTTCTGTTTCTCCCTTTCTCTCTCTCTGCTCCTCCCTGGTTTATACTGTCTCTCTCTCTCAAAAATAAATTTAAAAAATAAAAAAAATATAAATACAGAAAGGTAAATATACTTTCTAAATGTATACATATACAAAAATAAACAAATGTTAAAAGATTAATGCTGGTGTTTATGAAGTACTCACGTTATGTTGTATAACTCTGCTAGGTTTAATCATGCATAAGTTAAACTTGTCACATATCTGAGCGTTAGAAACTCTTAGGTATTGAAACATAACTCAAGTGTTTCCAGATAGGAATACAAGATATAAATGGTCAAAGAGATAACGTAGCCAATACAATCATAGCATTGAGACTTACCCAATTAATGTTTACACTATTCAAGTAGCGATAGACTTTTAGCCTAGGTAATTTCTCACTTCTGAGAGGGAAATGATTTTGAACTTGCTCAACCCAAAGGAAATGGTGGTTTCAGCAGCAGTTTTGCTGTTTCCTTTGAATGTTCTAGTTCTTATCATTTTTTGTTGTTTCCTTTTTGTAGTTTCTTTGCTAAAGCATCTTTAGCATGCTGTCAGGTGTGGCTCCAGGGGAGAACAGGTTTTTATTACAGACTTTATAGGGCTATTTGATTTCTTAAATATAAATACAATTCAAGAAACCAAAATGTTTTAAAAAGCTTTAATTCATAACCAATGCTGAGTAAAATACTGTCCTTTGTATCTGACCCAGAAGTACTATATTTTCTTTCAGTATTCTTGAAACAGTGGTTGACAAACTTGTTAGTCTGCAAGCAGCACACAATTTCAGACCTTTCTTGTTGTTGTTGTTGTTGTTGTTGTTGTTGTTAATGGGAGGCTACTTAGATCTTTTCTTTATTCTCATGTTGGTTTTGAAGTAGACTCATTCAACAATTTGCTCATTCCAACTAAATTATTGAGTCTATTGACAGATAATTATTCATTCTTTGCATTTATTGTCCTTCTAATTTCTCCCCAGAATCTCTAGTAGTATCCTTTATTTTATTTCTGATATTGGCAAATTTTGTTTCCTCTTCTTTTTTCCATGACCAGTCTTGCCATGGAGTTACCTTTTTTATTTTAGAATTTTATTTTTTTTAATGTTTATTTTTGAGAGAGAGAGAGAGAGAGAGAGAGAGCGCAAGCTGGGAAGGGGCAGAGAGAGAGAGAGAGACACACAGAATCCAAAGCAGGCTCCTGGCTCTGAGCTGTCAGCACAGAGCCCAATGTGGGGATCGAACTTACAAGCCATGAGATCATGACCTGAGCCGAAGTCAAATGCTTAACTGACTGAGCCACCCAGGGAGTTACCATTTTTATTAACCCGATATGGCTAGGCTCGGCCAGGATTCCAGGAAGCCACCAGTTGCAAGGAGGGCTAAGAGCTTAGGCCAAAGTCAGTGTTAGGAAAGCTGAAGCAGGCAGAGAGAAAGGATTGAGAAATGGCAGGCCACATCAGAAACCAAACGGGGACTCTGCCAAGGGGCAGTGCCTGAGGTAGGTCATTATACATCTAAAATTGAAATCAGCAAAGATGAAGCAAAAAAAATTACACACAGAAACAAGAGAGTTTGTTCTGAGAGCTCTTTTGTGAGGAGGTCAGTTGCCATTGATCAGACTACTACTTGCAACTTCACTAACAGATGTGAAAATGTACGTCACACTTTGACTTAAAGCAAAAAGAATAGGGAACAGAACAAAAATGTATGTTACATTATTTTTAAGAAAGGCATTATCTGCTTGTGTTGAGCTGCTAAGATATGCCGATATTAAATCATGCTTGAGTCTCAGATTTGCATGAGCAGGCAGACCCAAGGGAGCAGTCCATTCAACACAGTCTGCTGCATTTTGAATTTCACTGTTTTGAGGTTGTTTTTGAAGCAAGGGATAGTTACACAACAACTCATCCACAGTAACTTAATTACAATGGGGTATACTTTTTTTTAAGAGTTTTTTTTTTATGTTTATTTATTTTGAGAGAGAGAGGTGTGGTAGGCTCCCCTCCCTAAGGAAAGAAAAAACCTCAAGGCAACCTGGCTATATGCATATGTGACAACATCCCTCATGACCCTGTAACATGAGACTACTTAATCAGACTTCAGGTTTGTATGTTACCATATATGGGAGACAAAGAAGTAAAAACTATATATAAAAAAATCTATGCCACGTGGCATTTGGGGCTCAGTTCTTTGGGTATGAACCCAACTGAGCAGTGCTGGCAGGAATAAATTGCTTCCTGGAAAGAAAAGCCTTGGTGTCATAACTTTCTCTGTGAGAATCCTGGGGGTTCCTGTCTGGGATTCAGAGATGGTCCGTTTCCACCTCCTTTTCTGCCAGGGATACGAACCTCAGGGTGCCTGGAGAGGCGGCCTTGCCTGACACCAGCAGACCTTTGATCCACAGGAGACTAGCTCTCTAGGAGCACTGGGGTGAGGACCCTGTGTGCGCCAATGGAACTCGTGAGACCCAGGAACCAGCTCAGGGAGCACTTCCCATCAGACTGGTAAGAACCCGGGTTCATTTTGGCAGACCTGCCCCTAAGAGGCAGACAAGGAGCCTGATCACCTCCCAGAGTTTCCCGAGTAGTTCCACAATGGATGAGGAATGAAGATGCAACTCTAAGGCACTGGGCACTGGACAGCAGGTTGGAGTCACCATGTGACAGTGTGTGGGGACTTGTCGTTCATTCATTTCCTGGGTCAATGACTATGACAAGTAGAGCCAACTGTCTCTGGCTAGCCTATCTCAGAACAGGACTTTAAGGAATATTCCCTTGCAGCTGCTGAAACTCCTTTAATTTCAGGGAAATTCCCTGTCTTCTCAGACTGACATGGGCTGCCTAATTCCACAAGTGGAAAACAAAACAAAACAAAACAAAACAAAACAAAACAAAAGAAACCTGGAGTCTGCTCCTCTGTCTGAGCTGACAAGATTTAAAACTGGGAATTCTCTTTCTCTGCCTTCTGCTGGCACCTCGCCTCTACCTCCTTCCCTTACCCCCCTCCTGTTTCTGTGTCACCTGGGGGCCGGCCTGCAAAGCTGGCTCCTCAGTGCCTCAGGCACCATCCATTCCTCCTCCAACCCTAGAGGTTATGGAGTGAAGACCACTGACTTCAGATTTCCCCACCAATGTTCCAGGTAAAAATTAACTATGGGGAACAAATTGTCTTAAGTGGACCCAAGTAAAACATACTCAGTGTTTAAGCTAATTTCAGTTTGTTGGTTTGAGATAGACAAGGTTTATCAACATAAAAAAAAAACTTTTATTCTACTTAGATTTACTGAAGGTCCAATAAGCTCATGTTATCTCTGTTCCAATTTGTTAGCAAAAAGATGACTTAGTGTAATGGTTACCTTTGTCTGTCTCATAGTTTTCATGGGTAATTGTTAAGATACCTTTCATAGTCTTTGGTAACCTAAAATGTTAAATTTTTTGCTTGCATAATGAATTGGAATTAAATTCATTGGATATCTAATGAGATAAGAGGCTAAAGCACAAATTAATAGATGTAGGTCTATACTTTTGACTTGTTTCAGAAAAACCAAGGATATTTGGACCTGTTGAAAAACATGCTTTGTGCTTAATTGATTCATAAGTTTGACATCTAAGAAATTCTAATGTAACAGTTCACAATTGGTTACTACTTAGTTTTCACTGGAGACTAAGGTTTCTAAGAGTTAAAATTCTGCTAAATGCAGTTAAGGCTAATTAAAAAAAACCCAACTCTACACCTAAAAGAGTAGATATATTAAAAAATATAAGGAATGAAAATACATTTTTTGTTAAAGGTAAAAAAACAAAAAGGAGTAATTTTGTCCTAAATTAGACTGGTTGTTTGAAAAAAAAAAAAAAAAAAAAAGCTTAGGTCAAAATCTAAAAGCAAAGGAAAGTTGTAAAAAGTTTGTAGCAAAAAAAAAAATCTTTAAAAAAATTTTTATATATGATCAGGAGGTCTAAGGTCAAACCTTTAAATTACACTAAATTAGCCACTATCTTACAGACACAAAATGAAACCCTGGTGGCCTTCATGAAAGGTTAAAGGAGGCTCTCATTAAATATACAGCTATCTCCCCTAACACCCCTGAGGCTGAGACAATTCTAAAAGACAAATTTGTCACTTGATTGACCCCAGATAATCAGAGAAAACTGCAAAAACTGGCTGTTAGTCTAGAAAGGACCCAGCTCTTACGAGCTGCCAATTGGGTATATTATAACCAAGACCAAGAGGAGAAAAATCAGAAAAGGAGCTTAAAAAAAAAATCTGAGGTCTTAGGGACAACCCAAATGAAAACCCCATCAACCATGCCTCTTATGTGGAGACAATCACTAGAGACCTGAATGCCCTCGGGGACCTCTGTGAGGGCTCAGATAACCAATGTCCCCTGGAAGGGACTAACCGGGGCCTGGGGCTCTTCATGGTGGCTCCCTTAAACCAACTGTCTATCAGAAACCCAGAGCCTCAGATAGCTTTAAATATAGAAGCAAAACTGGTTGATTTCCTTCCTGACAACAGAGCCACCTTTTCTGCCAACTATCCAAACGCAGCATGATGATTATAGGCATCTCCAGAAAACTCATAACTAAATTTTTCTCTCAGCCCCTGGGATACATATGGGAACAACTATTTTTTTCCTCATTCTTTCTTGGTAATACCAGAAAGCCTTACTCCCTTGCTAGGAAGGGACATTATAACTAAATTAGAGACTATAGTACTACTAATTCCAGAACAAATAAACAATTGTATGAGTTTTGGAAAATTACTGGGTATTGTAGTCTGTAGATACCAGGGTTCAGGAAATTAGGTTGCCTGCTATATCAGTTACTAAAAGAGACTCAATCTCACCTACTCTCTCTCCAAAAATAAACTGGGGTCTGACTCCTAGACACTGTCTCCAGTCCTTGGAATGGTTACAAACAGAGCAGGGCAATTACTATTACCAAGCTCACAGAGCTAAAAGGTCACTAAAACAGCATCAGTGCTTTCACTTAGGAAGGGACAACACTTATCAAATATCCCAAAGGATGTTAACTGGAAAAAAAATTTGTCAAGGACAGTTCTGAAAGTAGTATCAGCCTGTGAAGTATGTCTTAGAAACAATCCTTTCAACCACAAACTTGATCTCCCAGACAATCAAGGAACTGGAGGCTATCCAGGAAAGACTAACAATTAGGTTTCACTCATATGCCAAGGACAAAGGAATTCCAACATCTGTTGGTATAGATTGATACTTTTACTAATTGAGTAAAGGCCTTCTCCTACAAGACAGAAAAGGCACCAAATTTAATAAAAGTTCTGCTTTATAAAATAATACCCAGGTTTGGCTTACCTAAAAATTTGCAAATTAATAATGGTTAATAGCTGCTTTGACTCTTTCTCTAGTAACACCCCTGGCTCTTCGAAAGTTTTACACCTCAAAATAAAGCAGACTCTCTCCTTATACTCAGCAAAACTCTAAATAACACCTCACAAGCATTAGATGCTTTAAAACATTTTTTTAAAAATTAAGTTAGGGCCAAACTCTTGAAAATAGAGCCACCATTGATTACTTCCTGCTCCTGTTCCTCCATCACCTGGGTTATGAGAGATTCCCTGACAAAGGTTGTTTACAAAGTCAGGATCTCTCCTAGACTGTCATTTTGTCCACCCCTACTGCAGTAAAGGTAGCTGAAGTGGGTCCCTGGATTCACTACAGTAGAGTGAAGCCGGCATCTCAAAACTGGAGCGCATTCCTGATCCATTAATGCCATGCAAGCTGATCATACAGAGGAAGCAATCTGCAACTCAGAGTCTCCAGGAGACTGCAGCCCTACTTTAGTCACTCTGGAAGCTGACTAATCCATCCCGGCAGAAGCTTGAGGAATCGATGGTCCGGTGGAACAAATAGACTGTCCTTATTTTCTATATCTGTTTCCTTACTGTGATGTACTGTCACCCCTTGTTTCTCACTGTTACTGTGATTCTTGCTCTACTTTTGCCATAGGATTGGCTGAGGCCACCCCGGCTGGCTGGGAGTGAGGTGAAAGGTTTCTGCTAGCACTCATCTTCCTGTTATGGATAGGATATTTCATTGGTACCAACATGGGGAAACAAGGGCCATAAAAGACTAGAAAATTCGATCTCCACAAATCTTATAGTAAAACAAAATATGCCAGTATTTTGGGGTATATCCTACTACTCTACTATCGGGGTTTGGCTCCTCAAAAGCTCAATTATTGGGAAAAACTGTCTTGCCTGGTGGGAAAAAAGTTCATTGTTATCTCTGTTAAAAACTTAACATGGCTAGGCCAAACAAAGATTTTATAACTCAACCACTCAGAAACCCAAAGGCGGGGGATCCCAGATCACCTTAAGCCAGATCCCCACCCCTTGTCTAACTTCTCTCATCTCTGAGAGGCCTGGGACAGTGTCAACACAGCCATCAAATAGCAGGCCCCAGGTGGACTGTACTGGATATGTGGAGGGACAGCCTATACAGTACTTCCCTCAGGCTGGTCATAGTCACGTGTGCTGGAAACTATTCATCTGTCTTTCTTCCTGCTCCCACTTGTCAGAGGAAAACATTTGGAAATCCAAGTGTATGGGGACAGGGAGACTCAAAAAAAGGGGTGTGCCTTACCAATTGGCAATTAAAAAGATGATAAATGGCCTCCCGAGAATATAATCCAATATTATGGCCCTGCCACCTGGGCAGATGGTGGGTCCTTGGGCTACCACACTCTCATTTACATGCTAAACCGCATAATTAGACTGGAAGCAGTTGTAGAAATTATGACCAATAAAGCTGCCAGAGTTCTTAACTTACTAGCCAAGCAGCACACCAAAATACACAATGCTGTCTATCAAAATCACTTGGCCTTAGATTACCTACTTGCTTCTGAGGGAGAAGTTTGTAAAAAGTTTAACCTAAGCAACTGCTGCCTACAGTTATTTAAAAAAAAGTTTGGTTAATTCTACTTTTCTTAGCTCCCCTGGTTGTACGGTCTGAGTCCAGTCTCATTGAGGCCATAATTAAAAAAAAAAAAAAAAGACTGCCACTCATGTAATAATGTTATAAAAATATAAACCTCTAAACAAAGATGATGCTCTTTGACCCAAAATAGCGGGGTTTGAGCAACAAAGGGGGAATGTGGTAGGGTCCTCTCCCTAAGGAAAGGAAAAAAAAACCCTCAAGGCAACCTGACTATATGCCTATGTGACAACATCCCTCATGACCCTGTAACATGATTAAGACCACTTAGTCAGGCTGCATGTTTGTGTGTTACCATCTATGGGAGACAAAGAAGTAAAAAATATATTAAAAAATTACACCATGTGGTGTTTGGGGCTCAGTTCTTCGCACCAACTGAGCGGTGCCAGCAGGGATAAAGTTGCTTCCTGGAAAGTTAAGTCTCAGTGTCACGGCTCTCTGTGAGAGAATCCTGCTACAGAGGCAGGGAGAGGCAGAGAGAGGGAAGGAGAGAGAATCCCAAGCAGGCTCCCCACTGTCAGCCATGTGGGACTCAAACTCACGAAGTGCCGGACCATGACCTGAGCCAAAATCAAGAATCTGCCACTTACCCGACTGAGCCACCCAGGTGCCCAGGGCATAATTTTTCTAAAATAAAAGAAGTCCAAAGGTAGGGAGTGCAATGGTGCAGTAGCAACATGATGCAACTATTTCCAGCTGTTTTCTTGTTCCATCATCCTTAGCATGTGGCTTTTCCACTCATGCTTCTTATTTCATGGCCACAGGACTACTGCTCCACCTATGGCTTCACGTCCACACTCCAAGTACAAAGAAGAAGGAAGGGACAGATTGTGTCTGTTTCCGACTGGGGACACAATGGAGATAGCTAGTTTCTGCTTTGTGTAGGAGCCAGAAAAGTAAGTTATCCCCAGAGAAGTTATTCAGAGGCTGCATCCTTCATCTCTGTCCCGTCATTGCTAACTCCCTTTTGTACAAACAATTCAACTGGTGATCTACCTTTATCACCCTGCAACATGAATTGAAACACATTCTTTTTTAATCTGGGATATTACTCCTACATCACCATGCCCACCCCCCAACCCTGTTTTGTCTAGTAATTGTGTTGTGGAAACCCAAGTTCTGCCTGTTGCTTAGTACTCAAGAGCCAAGTGTTGATTGGAAGGATCAGAGGTGCTATCCAGGAGGCGGGCTACCTGGGGAGAAGGCAGACTCTGGTCCAAAAGTCTCGGTATCTGCCTAGCCAAGAGGGCTTTAAAGTGACAGGGCGTGGTTAATCAGGGAGGGGGTGCAGTGGCCTATAACATTTCCTGATTCTGTGTAGATTTAGTGGGGCCTCTTTACAGCTTTCTGTGCCTGATGATTGAACAACAGGTCTAATTCCTGTTCTATGACGTGAAAGGGCTTTCTATTCTCCTTTTAAAAAGGAAAATAAGATTTATAAGATATGAAAGGACGGTTAATAAATCAATCATATACAATTAAGAACACCTGGTAAAGGTCACCGTGCTAGTTATGAAGATCAAGGTAGCTTCAATTACTTAAAGTGCCCATTTTAATGTCTGTTTATTCCTCTGCTTTGTGGTGGTTATGGAATGTTGAGAGGCTCAGTTCATATTAAATTTCTTGCTCCTTTGTGTCTTGTACAGTCTGTGCTATAAAATGCTAAGTTTGGGTTTGTATTTGTGGGTAATCTTTCTTGTTTTTTTCAAGGCCTCAGTCACAAAGTCAACCCCCCTAAAACAGTCAAGAGCAGAAAAAACTTAGCTGTAACTTAGTATTCCCAGGGGTGATGAGCCATGTAACCTGGGGATCTGTTTAAGGACTAAAATGTAAACATGTCTTTGGTAAATTGCAAGCTGGAAAGGAAACAAGAGCAAGTCCTGGAAATGTGTTTATTGAAACCTGGTTTACAACTTCATGTACACTCATCTTGGGGACCTAACCCTGTCAAAGCTTGCACAAATAAATATATCTTGTTTTTTCAATCACTAGCACTTTTCTCCTTTGAATGTGACTGATGGGTTTTTCAACCACATGTGAGTAATCCATATTTTAAGATAAAAAGCTCAGGGCTTTTCTTTAAGTCCAGCATCCAAATGATGGTATTTTAAAGTCGGGTTCCCTGTGTCCCACTTGCCAAAACAATGGTTAGACCACTGGTCATTGACGGAGTCATTATCTATCATATCTACTGATCGATCGATCAATCTCAGTAAGGGTTTGTATTAGCTACTCTGTATATAACTGTCTATGTAGCTGATTACTCACCTCTTTTTCTTTTACAAGAAATTTTCTGTTAGCTGACATTCTTTCAAAAACAAATCTCCTCCCTCAGTCAAACATTGCCATCCATAAATCAAGTTCCATCTTTCTTTTTCTTTCTGAACACAGAAACTCATATGGTAGGGAACAAGCCTTCAGTGTTAGAAGTAAATCTTCTGGGGACAGTCTTGGCTCTGGGGAGGTCGCTTCCCCTATTTACAGATAGGTTTCCAAATACGTCATTTCCATTTAATTGAGTCACTTTGATGAGCTGCCTGTTTTTTTATTCAAATGTTTTTATGACTATGCCCAGGTTCTTACTGGAATCTTTCATCTTAAAATTATTGGAGCTCCTTATTAGTAGGCCAAGTCTCAACCAAGGCATTAAACCCAGGAGAATGCCTATGATTGTATTTCAGTGGAAAGTGGTGAATACGTGGATCAAGGATCATTAGGTCTAAAAGCTCAATGTTCTTCCCTATAGCCCTCCCCCAGCCTTCTGCCAGGAGTACAATTTCCTACTGTGTCCCTCAGGGTCTGAGTTAAACTCTCCTATGCCTTTCAGCTTTGATTACTCTAAGGTTCCCACTTAAAGAACCCACCCTTACTTGCTCCATGGCGGCAACAGCAGGTTCTCCTACTCACTCATATTATCCTCACCAACGATGAGCTCTGGGATTTCTAACAGAATTTGTTACTGATTTGCTTGTCTACCAACTTTCACTCTTACCCCTGGATCTTTCTCTCCCCTCAATATTGATATATGGTCCATGCCCTGGGATCTAAATTACACTGCGCAATGAGCCCAGTACCCAGAAAACCAGGAAAGTTCTGTTACTGATCCTCAGGCTGTTATACCGTGACCTCATCGCACAGTTTCAGACCTTCCTAGCTTGCCTGACACTCAGAATTCTCTTATCATTCTCCAGGAATTATTTTCCTCATGGTGGAGAGTTTAATCTCACATTCTTTCATCAGAATTGCCTCCCTACTATTTTCTTTACAATTGTTTCCCCTTTGTCTCCTCCTTGAAACCTTATAAGCTGTGAGATATGCTTGACCCATGTGAAGTGTTAGCTACTGCAGGCAAATCCTCTTGACCCACTGTGGCAACATAGAGGCTTATCCCTCAGATGTCCATCAAGATAGAACCTGCTACAAGGAGTACAGGTGGCTGACAGCCTACAGCTGCAGCACTTTGAAATTTGCTACAGCATCTCAGCCAAGGCTACACTTTTCCTGGGTAGCACCAGTGACTGAGAATGACAGATGCACTAAGCCATTTCTGCTATTGACCTATATAAAGAGGTAAACCAAGGCAGGCTCAAAACTGTCAAAAAGATTAGTTTATTTGGGAATACCAAAAGAACTGCAATTCAGAACATGCCTACCATAGCAAGCTACAGGTGACTTTGTTGAGGGTTTGAGGTAGGCTGTATTTATGGGCAGAGAATGTAAAGAGTTAACTTAGAGTCTGTTAAAATAAAAACAGAGACCAGCTTTGAAAACTCCCTGAGCTGACAAAACCTGTCCAGTAATACAAACAAAGCTCAATTTAGCTTATTTTGCAAGAACAACCAACTGGAGTAATTTTTCATCTGGGAACTATAAGCAAAACTTCCCGTAATTGATATGAGGCAAACCCTGCCAAACTATGTGTCATTTAAGAAAGTTCCAGGGACTTTTGGGTGGTTCAGTCAGTTAAATGTCCAACTCTTGATTTCAGCTCAGCTCATGATCTCATGGTCATGAGATCGAGCCCCATGTTGGGCTCTGTGCTGAGCGTGGAGCCTGCTTGGGATTCTCTCTCCCTCTCTCTCTGCCCCTCCCCTGTTCTCTCTCTCTCTCTTTCAAATAAATAAAACATACATTAAAAAAAAAGAAAATTTCAGTAATATGAGTTTTCTGTAAATCAGGCATTTATGGGAAATCAGTCTCTCACTCCTTAAGTTTTGTGTTCCTGAGGGGAGATGCATGAGATTTCCATTTTGTATCCTCTGATTTCATTTTAGATTAAAATTCTGACACACTTACCAACACATACTTCTCCTAACACAAAAGATTTCCATAGGGGATTTTTGTACCACAGCTCCCTGCTTTTGTGGGCTCAGATTTTCTGAGTTGCATTGCAGTTTGAGCCTCTTGCTGACTGACTTTCACAGGTGTTAGATATGCATTATAATCTGAAGTCTTTACCTATCTACTCCTGCTCTCCTGGCCCTTTGTGTGTATTTCTGTATTCTAATAAAACTTTATTTATGGACACCGAAATTTGAATTTTATGTAATTTTCATATATCATAATTTTTTTATTTTCTTAAAAACCTTGTTTTAGAACAATTTTAGATTTACAGAAAAAATGTGAAGATCATACAGAGTTCCCAAAAATCTCACACCCACTTTCCCCTATTAGTAACATCTGACAGTACATTTGTCACAATTAATGAACCCATATTGATACATTTTCATTAACTAAAGTAAATAATTTATTCATATTTTCTTAGTTTTCACCTAATGCCCTATGTTCCAGGATCCTATTCATGATACCATATTACATTTAGTAGTCATTCGTCTAAGCTTAGGCTCCTCTTGGTTCTGATGGCTTCTCAGGTTTTCCTTATTTTTGATGAAATAAAGAAAGTTTTGAAAGTTTTTAGGAGTATTGGTCAGTATTTTATAGAATATCCCTTAATTGGATATGTCTGATATTTTTTTCTCATGATTTGACTGGGATTCTATGTTTTTGGGAAGAAGATCACAGAGGTAATCTGCCATTTTCATCATATCATATCAAAGGTACATAATATTAACATGACCTACACCTGTTGATACTGACCTTGATCACCTCTCTGAGGTAGTGTTTATCAGGTTTCTCCACTATGAAGTTACTCTTTTTTCCCTCCTTCCCATACTATATTCTTTGATGCCTTAAGTTTTACAGGAATCAACTAATAAACCTCTTTATACTTTCAGTTTTGTCTTTTTTTTTGAGAGAGAGTTGAGAGAGAGAGAGAGAGTGAGTGTGCATAGGTGCACATATGAGCAGAGGAGGGGAAGAGAGAGAGGGAGAGAGAGAATCCCAAGCAGGCTCTTTGCTGATAGCACAGAGCCCCACGTGGGGCTTGATCCCACCAACCGTGAGATCATAACCTGAGCTAAAATCAAGGGTCGGAAGCTTAAGCAACTGAGCCACCCACGTGCCCATAATTTTGTCTTGGTTTCAGGATGATCTGAAATGGCACAGCTGGTTTCAGTAGTGATCCAATGAAGCAAGCAGTAAGAAATCACAATCCCTTGCTTATTTATTGGGAACTGAGCCAGTTTTTCATGGGGAAACCACTGAAGAGTGGCTGAGTTCCTAGGAGTCCACTAGTATGCACTTTAAAGATTTTCCTAGTATCTTCCAAAAGGGACCCATGAACATTTACTTGAATGAGTATATACTTGCAAAGGGGGAATATCCACTTATTTGGGAAATGGCTGTTCACATCATCTGAACTGAAATTGAACCAAAGCATTATCATGGGATCAAATCCAAGTGGAACCACAGGGCAAGAGTAAGCTACATGAGCAGATAACCTAGACTTCAATTTCACCCATCAGTTATACCAGCACGCATCTCTCAGTTCACACCTGTGACTATATTGATAGGGGTCTTGTACCTCTAAATAAAGGTAATTTTTAAAAGCCAAATCTTAATTTATCAATCAGTTGGCCCAAAATATGGGTGCAAGCTGAAAGTGGACAATGGTTGCATTACAGCCATACACAAGGGGTGGCCTTGAGAGCCAGCAGTGAGAGAAAATCTTCAGGGTGGTACACCTGACTATCCACTTTGTATGGAAGCACAATTGGCTTGAGATGAGAATCAATATGGACACATGGAAAGTAGCAAATATCTAGCCAGAGGTAAGGAGTTTAGAAGGAAAAGGATTGAAAGTGCAGAAATATGAAGAACTGGGGCAGAGGCATGTGAATGGAAATAAGGGAATGGGAATGGTGTGCAGAAATTTTTTTACAGATTATTGCCCACCAGAGGCATTGAATGACCAAGTAGATGAAATAACTTATTAGTTGAGATTATCTAGACTTTGTCCTTTCCCCACCCAGAATTGGCATGATGGACAGACAAATGGAATACATGGAGGCCACACATTGGTCCATTTGTTATTGCTCCAGGTACCTCTGTATGTAGATTCTACCAACAATGGAGATGAATTCTGAGTCCCTAACATGGCACTCTTGTTTGAGGAGACCAACTGGCACTTGATGGCAAGCTGACTACACTGGACTCCTTTCATCCTGGAAAAGCCAGTGGTTCATTTTCACTGAAATAGACACCTATTATTACATCTTTCCTGATATTGAGTGTGACTTTATTGTCCCCTAGAGTATTAGCTAACACCGCCATGTGTGGGTTTCCTGAGTACCTGATCCATAGGAATAGAACACCATATAAGCCAGTATCCCATCAGAGGTCTTGCTCCAATGATGAAGTCTAGGCAATATGTCTACATTTTTTAATGTTTATTTATTTAAACAATTTTTTAATGTTTATTTATTTTTTGAGAGAGACAGAGAAAGAGCGCAAACAGGGAAGAGGCAGAGAGAAGGAGACACAGGATATGAAGCAGGCTCAAGGCTCCAAGCTGTCAGCACAGAGCCTGATGTGGGGCTCAAATTCACAAACCGAGAGATCATGACCTGAGCCGAAGTCAGATGCTTAACCAACTGAGCCACTCAGGTGCCCCAATTGTTTATTTATTTTTGAGAGAGACAGAGAAACAGAGTGTGACCTGGGAGGGGGCAGAGAGATAGGGGGACACAGAATCTGAAGTAGGCTTCAGGCTCTGAGCTGTCAGCACAGAGCCCGACATGGGGCTCAAACTCATGAACCTGTGAGATCATGACCTGAGCCGAAGTTGGACACTTAACTGACTGAGGCACCCAGGCTCCCCTATCCAATCTGTTTAATAACAGGAATTTCATTGGTGTTCCTCAGATTTTAAATATTTTTAGACATCTTGTCTAATACTGCCCATAATCTATTTCCCTCACTCAGGTGGTACTTTGAATTTAAGTGGGCGTGTGCTTTTGGCAATTCCTTCTGCTAGGGAAAAGAAAGAAAAGGCACTGTCCAATGGCCTCTACCCTACCCCAGTCCACCAGTGCTGTTCAACCTGGTTTCCCAGCAACATTATGTTGAATGATGTGGAAGAAATTCATGGCTATGCTAAATAATTGCAGGTCCTACCCCTTCTACAGTCACCAAGCCCTTATGACTCTAGTTTCTTCCCCATTGTTGTGTGTTGTTCCTTGTGAACATCTGTACTCATTCTTGCTCTTCCCTAGGCTCCCTTTGTGTAGTGTCTATTACCACCCAGCACTGTAGCTCATTGCTATGGGGACTTGAGGAACCTATAGAAAACCCAACAATCTTTACTTGATCCTGGACCAATTAAATGAAGGATTCAAGACAGCATTGGATCACTAATATTTCATCAATATTTACTGAGTAAGTGTACTAAGTCTTTCACACTTTCTCAACCCTTAACTAAACCAAAGGTAAGCATATACTACACATAATGTAGTACAGACACTTGGTGTATATTTCCAGGGATATTTCAACAGTCTGAGTTTTACAATGTGGAATAGTATACACAGTACTTTAAGGAATGAACCGAATGCTCATTCACCACTTAAGACTATTTGGGCCAGAACATCCTGGTCAAAGTGCATTCCTGAAACTCAGTGCCATGGAAGCTGAGTAAAAGTAATTTTCCCTGACACCTCTGGAATTCATGCTTATGATCCCTTATGCAGGAAGTCAACCTGTAACTTGTGTAATAAAGATAAAAGTAAGTGTTCTAAGAACATAGGGTGTGTGGTTCTGGGAGAGCTGGAGATGATACCAAGAACCAAGACTTAGGAAATAAAACTTAAAAAGACACTCTATTCCTTTGACCACATGATGCTATGAAGGACCTCTTCAGATTGAGTTTTAGTGCCATTATGGTTCATGCTGTTTCAGAATAATGAACATTTTAATGAAAATAACTTTATAGTAAAAATGTCCTATCAATGGAATCAGTTACAGAATCCAACTCAAAATAACCTAGGGAAAAAGGAAAACTTACTGGATGGAAATAAGATATACTCTGGGGAAAAAAAGGCATGTGAAAGGTTGGGATAAAACCAGGCATCAGGGACAACAGTCTTTCATTGCTTCTGTTTGTGTCCATTTTTAAACACGGGAATTTATACCATTTGATGTATGCTATGTTAGGCATTTTTATTCAGATCATTTATTAGTACTACACATGGTAAGTAGTTAATTTATATTATTAATTTATGGGGTGCCTGGGTGACTCAGTTGGTTGTATCCAACTTCTAATCAGGTCATGATCTCATGGTTCATGCGTTCAAGCCCTGCTGCTTGGAATTCTCTCTTTCAAAATAAAAAAAATAATTTATATTATTAATTTATGAACTTTTACTGTACATATTGAATAATTACAAGTATATAACTTTTTAAATTTTATTTTATTTTACCACATAAATTTGGAAGCAGCCACATTGCTCAATCACAAATAATTAAACTTTTGACAATTATTTGCCCTTGGTGGCAACAAACTATATAGCCTAGAAAGAATTACAACAAGGCTCTGATGAAATATTAAACATGAAATAGAAATAAAAATTTGTCTCCTAACAGCATGTACAAGTACCACTTAAACATTTCAAACACACACAGTACAAATATACATAATGATATTCAATGCCTTGATATCACATGCCTAGATCACACTGATCAATGATGTCACCACGATCATCACCACTACCAACAACAGCTATAATAGTAATGATGAAAACAACAAAACCAAAAGTTATTAAATGGTTATCTTGAGTTGAAACAATCCTAAATTGTTTAGGATTTTACACATTACATGTATAATCTTAATATTCGAGAAACTTATTAACCTATTTAAGAAATATTTAAAACCCAGAGATAGAAACATATTTAGAAAATGGGAATTCCTTCCTTTATAAGGAGAGCACAGTAAAATCTTAAGACTAATTAGATTAGTCAAATCTTTTTTAGTATTTCTATCATCATGTCTTTATCTGTTCTTAGTGTCCAAGAGCTTGCCTTATAATACATACTATAAAATATATGTTTTTTAAATTTGTTTCTATGTTTTTCAAACTTAAATTTGTTGGATGAATATAAGAAAGAATAAAACATATTGTAGTAGTGGTTTGTACATATTCTTTTTTGTTAAAGATTCATGTTTTATTCCTCCCCCACCCGCCCCCCACCCTTTTTTTTGGTATTATACTTTTGTCCTATCATGGAGGTAAATCTTACCCCTCCACTTCCTCTTCCTCCTCCTCCTCCTCCTCCTCCTCCTCCCCTTCCTCCTCCTCTTCCTCAATTTCTTCCTCTTCCTCCACTTCCTCTTCCTCCTTTCCCTTGTCCTCTTCCTCCTTTTTCATCTTCTCTCTCTTTATCCCCTCTTCCTTTTCCTCTACCTTTTCTGGCTTTACTTCAATTACTTCGGAGGCAAATTGCATCTTTTCCTCCAGTAATATGTTTGGAAACCGAGACTGTATTATCAAAACAGTTGTGACACATACTGAAAAACATATCGTTCTCAGAAAGAAAATAAATAAGCACAGTGGGTCACACACAATTGGCCGGGGAACTTCCCATCTTGGATACCAAAATCGGTAATCTGTAAATAAAGAAGCAATTGAAAGCTGGATTGCACATAAAATAGTTAAATGGTCTAAGAAATAAAGGACAACAATACATACATATGACTTGGTCACGATCTGCATTACCTAAAAAGAAAAAGAAAGTCCATAAAGAATTATATAACATTCCTTATTTCCCTAGAAATAAGATAATTTTTCTAAAAATAATGATTTCTCCTAGTTCTCAAGCATCATGCTGCCATCTTTGATGTGCCTCTTCCAACCAGTACCCCATCATAAAATATATATTCTAGTTTAGTGAAAGTCAGCCTGGTCTGATAGAGAGAACATAGAAGTATAAGAATAAGGACATGTGGATTCTATTACTAATTCTGTCTCTAAATCATTGTCTCCTTATACAAATCACTTCACTTCTGTCCTCTAAAGATTTTTCTGGCTTCAACATTCTAAGCTTCTATAATATCTCTTACTTGCATCTCTCTTTATCAACCCAGATTATTATAAATTAATCTTCTGAATCTACTCATTTTCCTCATTTGATTCTTATGTTCAGAAGCCTTCAGTTGCTCTTCCTTTCTTAGCAAAGCTAATTCCATAGCCTGGGACTCATTGTTTTTGCTATCTAGCCCAATGCTATCATAATACTTTTCAGTAAATAAATTTCTTTCCTCTGTTCACTGGGGCAGAGACAATCAGACAGTCATTCCTGGATCCCATTAGGAAGGAGAGCGAGGAAAAAGTTCTCACACATAGAGAACCCAATGGCAACCAAGAGGTTTTGTCTTGCAATTGACACTACCCTTACAAGAAAATTTAGAAATCACTCTGCTGACAACCTTACAGATGAACTGACCTACTGGTTCTTTGAGGTTATTTTAGCCCTTTGTGCTTGGTCTTATTTTACTTCATATTTTATGTAATGATTTCTATTTTAGAGCTCCTTAAAAAAAAAATCTTTTACCACATAGTCTATATTTTCTCTACTTCATTCCATGTATGTGATCAGTTTGAGCAATGATGTAATTAGCATGTTTCTTATTTGCGCTTTCCTTCATTTGTCATCACTAATCTTCATTGATTACACTCTTGCTTTTGTACTTGATTGAATATTTAAATACATTTAAATTTACTTACATTTCTATTGTTTCATTTATCAGCTTTAAATAATATCTTTTGGCCCCTGGCTATATAAAAGATGAAGAAATTAAGCACATTTTTCTACCTTCTCTTCTTCCAAATTTTATTAATTACATCATTTGTATATTGCCAAATTTATTATATTTACTTTTTAAAATAATTATAGACTTCAGATTTGTTTTAATCTGTGTCTATCAATTAAGATTCAGTGCTTATGGATAATTCTTTCAATGCAGCTTTTCTTTTTCCACTCATCTCTTCTTTTTTGGGGAAAACTATCCTCTAGAGGTTTATTGAGAAAGTGCTCATGAGAACTGTGCAGCACAAGTTTCTTCATGTTCCCACAACATTTGTTCGTCTACTTGTACTTGAATAATACGTTTGTCTAAATTTATGTACAGCATTAAGGACAATATAGATATAGGCATTATTCCACTGCCTTTTAGCATTGACTGTTCTTGTAGAAAAGTTTGACACCAGCCAATATGTCCCCCCTTCTCCCCCCCCACCCTGTTATGCAGGATTGTTAATGACCAAAGCAGCATTCTAACACACTTGTGGAAAGTCAACCCTGTGATGCAGACCTGAAACAGGGAACTAACTACCTTTCTGTGAATCCCTTTCTCTGTATAGCTTCAGGTTAGAGTTGCCAATGACAGGAATGCAAGTGAAATTTGGAAGATTTAAGAGAAGGGGAGACCGTTATTCTCCCGAGGTGGTTGTTACCCAATACCTGAACAGATGTGAGACTCACAGTGGCTTCTTAGTAGGATGGGAAACTGCTTTGCTGCCAAACACTGAGACCGTTTAGTGGGAGCTTTCTCAAAGATTCTCAAATTTTCTGGTAAGCTTTTGAGAACCATTTGTTTTGGTGCTTCAGGCTAAGGAGATCTTCAGCGTCTGCTTCCCTGACCTTTTAACTACAGGTTCTCTGCCTTTTCATAGTAACTTCTGTGATCTGTGCTCTTCTAGAGTTTCCATCATTCATGTAAGCTTTATATTCTATGACACTATATTGTCTAAATATTTAAGGTGGCTGTTGTCCTGATTCAACCCAGACTATTAAACTCTAATGAATTATTTTACATTTTGGTTTGGATGCTTAAAGGAGTCTTTATTTTCCTCTATTTCACTAGGCGGTGTCTAAATGGAGACATCATTTAGCATTTGGCATCATTTTTTCCTGGCATACAGAATGCATTTTCTTTCTTTCTTTTTATCTGTACAAGGTTATTTTTATTTATTTATTTTCAATTGAGGTATGATTGACATATAACATTATATTAGTTTTAGGTATACAACATAATGATTTAATATTTGCACTTATTATGAAATCACCACCACAATAAATCTAGTGAACATCTGTCATCATATGTAGTTACAAATGTTTTTTCTTGTGATGAGAAATTTTAAGTTTTACTCTCATCAATTTTCAAATATGCAATACCTTATTATTAAGTATAGTCACTATGTTCTACATTACATCCTCATGACTTAATTATTTTATAACTAGAAGTTGAAGTTTGTACTTTTGACCCTCTTTACCCATTTTGCCGACCACCCACTTCCACCTCTGGCAACCAACCAATCTGTTCTTTACATCTATAAGCTTGATTTTTGTGTTTGGGTTTTTCTTTGTTGGTTTTATATATAAGATCAGGTTTCTTTCTTTTTCTGACATTTCACTTAGCATAAGAGCCCTCCGTGTTGTCACAAATGGCAAGATTTTCATTCTTATATATGACTGAATAGTATTTCAGTGTGTGTGTGTGTGTGTGTGTGTGTGTGTATCACATGTTCTTTATCCATTCATCCATCAATAGACACAAGATATGGGTTTCATATCTTGACTATTGTAAATCCTGCTACAATAAACATATGGGTGTATATCATATACATATATATATATATATATATATATGAGAGAAAACACTAACTCAAATATATGTAATATATATAATATATATATTCATTTTCTTCAAAGAAATACCCAAAAGTAGAATTACTGGATTATGTGGTCTATTTTCAACTTTTTGAGGAAACTCTTCCTGTTTTCCATAATAGCTGCACCCAGTTTACATTCAATAGTAAGCATTTCAATGTTTAGATTCAAGAACTTCTATTTCTGAAACTTTCATTATTTCTTTAAATATCCGTATCTATCTACAGCTTTATTTTCTGTTCCATTATTTTTGTTCTGTTCTTCAGGGCTTCCAATTATTCACATGTTAAATCTGATTTATCAGTGCTTATTTATAATTTTCTCTTCGGTCTTTTAAAGACCTCCATATCCCTGACTGTTTTCCAGCATTTTTGATTCCTTGTGCTGCTTTCAAAATGACTTTAAGTTCTTCATTATATTGTATAATGTATAATAATATATAGTATATTTTAAGATATACTAAAAATATTTTTTTTACCTGGAATTCAAATTTAACTGAGCATCCTGTATTTAATCTGGCAACCTTCAAGCTGATCCTCCACTTGGACTCCCTCCCACCCTGCTCAGATGATGAAACCCAGATTTAACAATCTCCCATACTGCCAATTCAATAAGCACACTTTAATAAAAGGCCACACTGGGATAGCCTCTTCTTTTTGTCCCTCTTCCTCTGGTTCCTCCATTCTTTTTCAATATTTCTCTTTTTTTCCCCCTAGGATCCTATTCTTGGCATACTATTCTTCTTTCTTTATGTGTTGTACCTGGGTGAGTTCTTCCTTTTTTATATTTTTAGTGCTGTCTATATGCTAATGATTCTGAAATAGAGTCCTGATCTGTACCCTAAGCTTACTAGTCTTATGTACTCAGATGTTAAACAGGTATTTAAAGCTAATGATGATCAAAATCCATCATTTATTTTCCATAGTTTTCTCTCTTCATATAATTCATATCTCAATTGCACCAAACATGATATTTATATTAGACTCTCTTTTTTCTCATCACTATATCAAATTAGTCTCCAAGACTGACTAATTTTGCTCCATAAATATTAATCAAATTTGTCTCATTATCTCTATTTCTCTTATAAATACTCCAATATGAACCTCATCTCTCCCCTGGACTCTAACAAAAAACTTCAAATTGATTGGGGAGTTACTTTGGAACTATTAATACATTGTTGTTCCTCATCAAACTTCTAATTTATTCATTTATTAATTTATGTTAGTATGAATTATAGTTTCCTGTTGTATCCCATGAGTTCTAATCAATTACTCTTATTATTTCAGTTCTCAAATTTTCCCAGATTTGACCACTGAGAGCCCTTTAAAGTGGCTCCTGTGTCCTTGTGTGTCTATTTTGCTATATGTCCCCATCACTCTTCGAGCACTTCTTTGCTTACGAGTATAAAAAGATGGTCTGGGTTTATCTTATATTTTCCCTACCCCAGCACTGGAACCTTTCTCCAGTGAGCTCTGGTTTCTTTTAGTGTAGGCCTGAATTTGGAAACCAAGATTTGGGTCCTCATTCCTTTGGGGGTGGGAAGCCATTGCTCCAAAGCCATCTCAGAGCTAGGGAATATATACATGTAGATACTTACATATACAAATATTTACAACTATGTTTATTTATATTTATTGAAATCCTTAAGTTCCAATACCTCTAATTCCAATTCATCACAAGACTCATACTTGTTGTCTTCCATTACACATTTATACTCCATCCTCTGACAGTGAGAAAACTGGTGCCCGTATATTTGATCAATACCCTCAGTATATTTCCAGTCTTCATTATTGCCTCTCACCTCTCTCCTACATGGATGCCCTCCTCACCCTACTTGGACTCGTACACCCTACACCAGGCTGGTGGAGTTGCCAGATTTAGTAATTACAAATATAGGATGTTGCCATTTACAATGATGTAGATAGAGGTCCAGAGTATTATGCTAAGCAAAATAAGTCAGTCAGAGAAAGAAAAATACCATATGACTTCTCTCATATGTGGAATTTAAGAAACAAAACAAATGAGCAAAGGGGAAAAAAAGAGGTAAAGCAAGAAACAGACTCTTAACTATAGAAAACAAATTGATGCTTACCAGAAGGGAGGTGGATAGGGGGATGGGTGAAATAGGTGATGGGGATTAAGGAGTGCACTTGTGGTGAGCCCTGGGTGTTATATGGAAGTGTGGAATCACTATATTGTACACCTGAAACTAATGTTACACTGTACATTAACTAAGTGAAATTTAAATAAAAACTTAAAAAAATATAGGATGCCTCGTTGAATTCAAATTGTAGAAAACAACAAAGAAATTCTTGGTTAAGTATATCCCATGCAATATTTGGAATATACTTATACTAAAAGAATTTTGTTGTTGTTGTTTACTCTAAAGTTCAAATTTAACTGGGCATCTTGTATTTAACCTGGCAACCTATAGGCTGACCCTCCACTTGGATCCCCTCCCACCTGGCTCAGACTGTGAAACCCAGCTTTGGGCTTCTCCAGTATGTAGATTCTCTCCTTACTCCACTAGGGCTCTGACCCCTCCCATGCAGGCTACATTAAAACTTTCCTCACCTATTTTGGATTCTGACATCTCATGTAAAATTGCCCCTAAACATGGCTGCCCCTTTACCTGTGTAGGTTTTAATACCTCTTTGCCAGGCCACTCCTATATGTGAATCCTTTCCTCATTCTGCTTGGGCTCCAACAACCAGTGCCAAACCATTCCTCCATGGATGCAGTCCTTACCTGCTCAGTCTCTGATACTCTATGCCAGACTTCTTACGCCCACCCCATGGTGATGTTCTCTTCTACATACTTGGACTCAGATACCACATACTGAGCCATCTCAGTATGGAGATCCCTTCATGCTGTTCTGTCTCTGAAAACTCAAGACTGACCTCATGCATGGACACTCACTTTACTCCAAAGGGGCTCTAACCTCCTATTCAAGACCATATCCCTATGTGGACATTGTCCTCACCCTGCGTAGGCTGCCTTCTCATGTCCACTGCACCGGGTATGAATCCCTTGTCATTCTGCTTAGACTCTAATATGTCACATCTTGTGGCCCTCTGTGTGGATGCCTACCTTGTTCTGACCTTTTTAATGGTTTTAGGATTGAATTTTTTAGGAGGAGAAAGAAAACGGGAAGAGGAAGAGCAAGATTTTGCAGCTTGATTCAAGTGAAATAAAGACAAAAATGTGAGGGTGGATTCATCTCAGCAGTGGCATTATGATAAAATCGTCAATTAGTTTCTTTATTCACAAAATCACAATGTGTCCCTTGGTGTCTTAATTTATCCCTTAGCACATTCTTCTAAGCATCATATATTCCAGGGGTAGTTATACTTTTGGATTATATGCTCTTATGTTTGGAAAAACTAAACGAAAAATTTAACCAAACATATTTTCTACTTTCATCTTTTGAATATTGGGGGGGGGCGCTAAAATAAAAGGCTGTTAAACATTTACTACTTTACTTCTTTTCTTTTTATAAATATTTTAGAATATCCTATCTTTTAGAGCAGTCATTTTCAAACAGGCTACTATTTCAGGAATTAACTGGGAAGTGTGTTCAGGGGAAAATTGTTCGTTCTCATTCTTTCTTTTAGACATTGTGGTATGTCTCCAAGGGCAAGAACAGGCGTAAGAGAGGGCAGAAATAGCTGTGCAGTCTAGAAAAATTTAAAGATGAATCAATTTCAACCCTCTTTCGATAATATAATAACACCACTCTGATTAAAAGAACAATATGAATGTGACAATGAAAAACTAGTGTTCAACACTTCATTTTTCTTGTTGTAGAATATGTTATGGATTTTTTAATGTTTAAGTTATTTTCTTTATCTTACTGCATAGAAAATCTGTGCATCTGTCATATCTGCTACATTGAGAACAAACTATTCCTGGTGTATAAGGCCTTCTCGACAGAGCTCCTCTACAAAAAAGGAGAAAACATTTAGTTAGAAAAAGTCTCAAATCTCATCATTTCAATAACATGATTACCAAATTTTAGTTAGGTTATAAAAATGATTTAATTAAGAAAATGGACACTAGAAGTACCAAAATTGGAAATGTCAGTAATCTTCTCCTATTTCCCCCTAAAAAATAGTCTTTTCTGAAATAAATTCCCATGTCCTTGAAATGAAATAGTATAATTTAAATATAAGTTAGTTTTAAAGTTGCTTTCATTTTAGTTTTTAGCAAAATTTTCCTTTCAAAATGATGTTATAGAATGTTTTATAATTAATTGCTTTCTGCTTGGTACAAATGTATTAAAATTCTATAAAAATGATTTATTAATTTTCTGATGAGTTTGCAAAATCCTGAAATGCCTAGTGTCCCAAAGACCAGCTGCTTGGCTTACTTAGAGGTTTGCCTTAAAAATACATAAATATAGGGTGCCTGGGTAGCTTTGTTGGTTAAGGATCTGATTTCAGCTCAGGTCATGATCTCATGGTTTGTGAGTTAGAGTTCCACATCAGGTGAACTACAGCCCTGCTTCAGGTGAGCCCCGCTTCACTGTCTCTCTTTCTTCCTCTCTCTCTCTGCCCCTCGTGGGATTCTCTCTCTCTCTCTCTGCCCTCGCTCATTTGCTCCCTCTCTTTCTCTCAATTAAAAAAATACGTAAATATATAAACAAGCAAATAAATTAAAATGGCATTTTACAAATTTGGTTTTAATCAAGGAACAGAGGGAAGAAGTGAGACATTATTACATCGATTACCTAGAGCTAGGTAAAAAAAGGAGGCCCCAAAGTAGATACGAATCGAAAGGCTTATATAAAGGATGTAGGTTAAGAGAGAAGGAAGATAGGCAGGGAAATGATATTTTTGAGTGAGGAGAGGGTCATTAATTCTGGTTATTTAAACGGCGATTGTTCTTTTACTCAGTGTGTAGTTGGAAACTATAAAAACAAATGTTAGGCACATAAGCCCCTGGTTCAGTCACTCTGGGTTGTATGCAAGAAGGTGAAATCTAAGAAATACATATTCAAAAACCTGAATATCAAGTTTCCGAGTCATATCTTATCAGAAGTTTTTGGCGATACCCGGGAAGGTATGTGATACCCGTGAACGGCAAGCTTTCTAGTCCATCAAAGACATCCAGAGGTTTGTAGTTATTTGTAGATCAGGTATCGCTTCTCTAATATCACTGTTCCACCATAAAACCATTGCAAGGGGGAAATGTATTTTTGTTTAGATCCTAGCAGAACACTAGCCTTTCAAAAATTCAAGAATTAGTTTACTCACCTTCACCGACACCCTAGCCTACTTTTCCTGTTCTAATCCTTTATCACTGAAATAGATGACTCCAATACAAAAGCAGCACTTCTCCTGCCCTTAGATACAGGGATGGAGGACCCCTGACCTTGAATCTATGCAAAATGCTACTCACTACAAAGACTGCCTTTAAAACCTGCATCATAGGCCAATCACCCCGTGATCATAATTTGTGATGACTATAGCCTAGAATAACTTTGGAAAAGCAAATAAATAAAAATATCTAAATAAATGTATTAATCAATCAAAATAAATACATTTACATCATGCTATAATACAATGGCCCTCTTTTTCAAAGATTTGAATTTCATATCACTATTTATATAATATGGCCAGAAATGCCAGACTATTACTCTGCCATGCCAATCTTTCTCTTGTTCTGAGTCTGCGAGAAGTTTAGCCTAAATCAAGTCTGAATCTGTAGTCGAATTCCACAATTGAAATATTGGGGTGGATTAGGAGAAAACAACACATAAGTACCCATAACCAGCAAGGTCCACTGAAATTTCACAGCTGTCCAGGCAGTACCTGAAGAAGCAGACAAATTTCTCTATTTTTAGGTATTTGCTTTTTCCAAGTCAAGACTGAACAGTTCTCTGGAACATTTTTCACACTGATATCTGACCATACCTTCAATATATTACCATCTATATATAGGACATGTGTCCAGGCCTTAGATAAGGACATATTGTCTAGGTGGCCTAATGAGTAACGATACCCATGTCCAACCCCAAGTCCATTAGAAGACCATTATTCAACTCTATATATTTCACTTTATCTTTTTAAAATCTTTATATACTTATTTATTTTTTTGAGAGAGAGACAGAATGCAAATGGGGGAGGAACAGAGAGAAAGGGAGACAGAATCTGAAAAAGGCTCGCTCTGAGCTGTCAGCACAGAGCCTGACACGAGGCTTGAACTAGCGAACCACAAGTTCATGACCTGAGCCAAAGTTGGATGCTTAACCGACTGAGCCACGTGGCACCCCTCAAATTTTATAATATATCTATACTGTTTCAAAATGAACACAATTCTGGTGGTGACAGAAACTTTCAG
Organism: Cryptoprocta ferox; assembly: GCA_028646485.1. Taxonomy (NCBI): domain Eukaryota; kingdom Metazoa; phylum Chordata; class Mammalia; order Carnivora; family Eupleridae; genus Cryptoprocta; species Cryptoprocta ferox. Next base: position 40,576,882 of record CM053571.1, read on the forward strand.
GGGCACTTGGGTGACTCAGCCTGTTAAGTGTACAACTCTTTTTTAAAATTTTTTAAATGTTTATTTATTTTTGAGAGAGAGAGAGAGAGAGAGAGAGAGAGAGGGAGAGAGAGAGAAAGAGAGAGAGAGAGAGAGAGAGAGAGTTGTGGAGGGACAGAGAGGGAGATACAAAAGCCAAAGCAGGCTCCAGGCTCTGAGCTGTTAGCACAGAGCCTGATATAGGGCTCAAGCTCACGGACCCTGAGACCATGACCTGAGCTGAAGTTGGACCCATAACTGACTGAGCCACCCAGATGCCCCTTAAGTGTCCAACTCTTGATTTCAGCTCAGGTCATGATCTCACAGTTCATGGGATCGAGCCCCACATTGGGCTCTGCACTAACAGTGTGGAGACTGTTTGGGATTCTTTCTCTCCCTCTCTCTCTGTCCCTCCCTCACTTGCACATATGGTCTCTCTCTCAAAATAAATAAAGAAACTAAAAAAAAGAAACTTGTATTGCCTTCACTAGTCTCATATCTGCCATCACTTTGTTTATGAAAGAGATAATCTAGCTTTATGGATTGACAATTTAGCAATTACAATTTGTAGACAAATTGATCTCTTCCAAGTTTTCCATGTAAAATTCATCTTGCCTAAACATTGTTCACAGAACGATGGAAGAGTACATCAAACAGGTGTTGTTTTCCACCTCACACAGCCAGAATAACTAGACCACCTTCAAGAACTTCTTTCACTTTCACTACTTCCATGTATCATTGAGAAATACCATAACACTGGCTTCTGGTTCATACTGGACATCTATATGTTTCCAAAGAAGACTTAAAGATCTATCCCAATTAGCTACAGAAAATTAAAATGTAATAAGCAGAAAGGTAGGTTATCTTTTAGCAATCCTATCTGGCTCTCCTTCTCATACATCTCTTTCTCTTTGCTAAAATTCCATGACTACATGGACCTATTTAAGGTCAAGAAAAGCATGAATCTTGTTGTTTTTTTGCCTCAAATTATCCCTGTATGTGCAAAGCTACTTTACTTTATATTGCTTTCTGTAAGATTCAGTTGATCACATCTCCTTCCTTCACTTCCACATCTTGTACCCATAGATCTAGGCACCACCGCTAAATACCAACAAAGCTTTTTTGAGATGGATATTATTTAGCTGCACCATCCTCTAATCCTCCCCAAGATATCATCTTCCTTCTGATCATGCCTCCTTTTTAAAAAATGTTTATTTATTTTTGAGAGAGAGAGAGAGAGAGAGAGAGAGAGAGAGAGAGAATGATTGGGGTAGGGGCAGGAAGAGAGGGAGTCACAGAATCCGTAGCAGGGTCCAGGCTCTGAGCTATCGGCACAGAGCCCACTGCAGGGCTTGAGCTCACGAACTTTGAGATCATGACCTGAGCCAAGGTCGGACAATTAACCACCTGAGCCACCCAAGTGCCCCTGATCATGCCTCCTTATTAACTTTGGTATCTGGGTCACCATCTCCCTTTTCAGCCAAAATTGTCCTTGTCCTAGAATTTGGGACATAGATTATTACAATATGCTTACAGATGACTCATCCAATAACTTGGTCTGTTATTGAATGTTTTCACCATCTCAACACTTTCCAATACTTCATAATTGTCACTTTTGTAGCTGTAGTCTGGATCTTGTTATCCCCTAAAATTGCTACACCTCTGACCTCACAAAATCGCACATTCCCTTCACTGACTGTAACCTCCTATCCTTCCAGCTTGCTCACTCATTTATTCCTGCTACACTTCTCCATTAAGTTCACTGGTACTCCAAATCTATTTACTTTCCTATTTTCTCCCTATCTATCCTGTTGTCTCTTCTCTATACAGCTTAGGTCTATTGCTTCACATGTTATCTGGCTAAAATTCTAAAACTCTCTTGCACTGTTTTCCTTTACGTCTACCTGACAAAACCCCAGCTCGTTTTTCATTGGAAAAAAATGACAGAATCTTACTGTCCATGTGTTCTATGTCTGCTTCAGGGCTGCTGAGTGCTACTGGGGAAAAATCATTACAGTAGGTAGAGAATCTTTCTGTTTCTCTAGCCAGCTTACTCTCTCATTTTCCATAATAACTATTATAAACCTTCCCATCCCTCAAAATTCCTGCTTCACTGTCTCCCTCTTTATTCTCAGGACATGATCTGTCTGTCCTACTTCACAGTGAAACATAATAGCTGTTAGATTGGAACATGAAAAATTTTGTGTCACTAAATATGACAAATCTACCTATTCCCTTCTTTCTAATACAACTGAAGAACTGCCCCTTCCTTTCTAAGGCTAATCTCTCATTAAAAAAAAAAACTTTTTAATGTTTATTTTTGAGAGACAGAGAGACAGAATGCAAGTAGAGGAGGGGCAGAGAGAGAAGGAGACACAGAATGTGAAGCAGGCTCCAGGCTCTGAGCTGTCAGCACAGAGCCGGACATGGGGCTCGAATCCATGAACTATGAGAGCATGACCTGAGCTGAAGTCAGATGATTAACTGACTGAGCCAGGCAGGCACCCCAAGGCTAATCTCTTTAATACCACTCCATCTTCTCAAAAACTTGTGTCTTTATACACACACACACACACACACACACACACACACTATATTTTCAGTAAATGACTTCTTCATATCGTCATATCTTCTGCACATTATTCTTTTGGGCTGTTTCTCTCTTTTTTGTATGAAGTTTTTGTAAATTAAGAAGACTAACTCTGCCATATACTACACAATATATTTTCCCAGTATATTATTTTTTCTTTGTCTAGATCTATGGTATTTCTTTAGCCATAAATTAGTTTTAAATTTTTATATAATCAAATGTATACATATTTTCTAGATTTTTCTGCTCTGCTTGGTAGGGCCCCAGGCTGTTGACCAGTATCTCTCCATCTGGGCTGAGTCCAAACTGCCACTGTGTCTTCGCAGCACTGTGCAGCTTGTGCAATGTCTGTGCAGGCTGTCAGCTTCCAAGCAACTGTTCCTATCTAATCTTCCCAGAATATTGCCTTGAGATGTGTAGTTTAGGAATTGACTGAAGACCCATGAAGAATTTTTACAGACTTTTGGGGGACCTTCTTTGCAGCCCCCTCCTTTTTAGGATCCTAGTCCTAAACACGAGGCATCTTAACATCAACAAACACTGATATTTCCTTTGCACTGAAAATAATGCATTCTTTGCTTGGCTTCTGTTTCTCTGGCTATGGTTTGGAGAATTCTCTCAGAGAGAAAACCAAGGCAAATAGAGGGTTTCTACTAAGTTCTTTTCTATTTGCAAAGATCATAGCCCTGCACTGATTATTTTGTAATGCCTGAAGGCAATCATCTTATTTGTTTTGTCTGGTCTTTATAGTTATTTTAATCAGGAAACTAATTCTTACACTAGCTTACATAATGTCCAAAAGCAGAACAAATATTTCAAAGTTAAAAAGGTAAAGAATTACTAGAAGAAAATGTGGAATAATAATACTTTGGGAAGGCTTGTCTAAATATGACTCATACCTCAAAACCCATGAAAAAAAGTACTGATACATTTTCTTCTAATAACAAAATAATTATTTTGGCAAAAATAAATTGCATTAAGAATAAAGTAAAAAATAAAATATCAAACTGGGAAAATATTTATAAATGATATGATATGAAGGAGCCTATTTTTTTTCTATTTAAACACTTACAATTGAAAAAAATGTCCAAGAACTTAAGAGAAAAATAGTGAACGTATATGAACAGCCAGGTCCCAGAAAATGAAATCCAAATTTTCTGAAACTTACAAAAAAGATACCTAAACTCATGTAAAATAGAAGGCGAAAATTAAAATATACTGAATTCATAGCAGTAAATAGCAAAATGTTTGAAAATACATTATGTTAGCAAGGGAACTGAAAAATAGTCACACTCATATGTTGATGTAAAAAATTGTTTTAGAAAAATAGTGTGACTATGATGAATAGATAGATATTCAGTAATACCTATCCAAATTAAAAGTACATACCCTCATTGACCTAGTATTCCCATGACTATAAAATCACATTAGTATGATACTAACTCATATGAGAACTACATGTCTACCTGCATAATTACTGCTTGAAATAAAGCTAATAAAATAGTGTAAATGTCCATCAAAAGGAGAGCATTGCTTAAATAAACTTTTGCTCATCCATTAAATAAAAACAAAAACAAATAAACAAAAACACTGTAAAAATCTTTTTTAAAAACTCTGGAAATTCCTTGTGTACTCAAATGAAAAGACTTCAAGTGCATACTACTAAGTAAAAAAAAAAAAAATTAATGAACACCACACAAAGTATACTGTGCTTCAGTTTGAGTTATAGAAACACACATAAAGATGGATGTACTTTTGTATATGCACAGAATATATCTTTTAGGATAAAATATTGGGGAGAGTAACTGGAAGACAGAAATAGGAACATTACTTTCTCCTTGGTTGCTTTGAATTTTCTATCATGATTATGTATCAAGTATTAAACATATTTTATTAAAATGACCTAAAATTGCAGTCCATAGAAAGCAATGAGAAAGAGGCTATCTCATACAAAATACTAAGGTCCAGCAAAAATTCTAATCAGAGGAAAATATATAACTGTAAATATCTTCAATATTAATAGGATCAAAGATAAAGGAATGTGTATACCTTAACAAAAAGAGCAATATATAACAGCCTCTATTCCTAAAAAATACTTGGAAGATTGAATATCTCTAAATAATAAAACAGAAAACAACAGAATCAGCAAGTATGAATAAATCTGAAATATTTTCTTGTGAAAAATCAATGAAATAGATGAACCCTCATGAGATCCATTGAGCAAGAAAGGAAGAAAAATATTCACTATTAAGATTTCTCTCATTTACTTTTCTTATAATTCTCTCCTGCTTTTTTTTCCATATAGAACTTGCTTTTCAATTCTTCCCCCTTCCTTTGCATATTCTAATATATTCTACCACTCTTCTTATTGGTGGCTTTCTTTAGCTTATAAAAATGCAACCAAAGTTATAAAAAACAGCTTTCATTCCACTCTACACACTGACCCCATTTTCTTCTCTTTACTGCCAAACATCTATATAAGAGTAGTGTTCTAAATTGGCATTATTTTTCAAACTGCAAGTCATGAACCATTAATAGTTCATAAAATCAAATTTAGTGCTTCACAGCCAATATTTTAAAACATGAAAGAATTGTACTTAACTGTGAATAAAATATTATTTTATAACATGCTTTTATTTTATCATATATAGTAAAGATAGATACTGTTCTATAAATCTCTCCTTTCAGTTATGTAGTGTATTTCATAATTCTAAGATACACATATTTTCATATTTTAACATCTCTGAAATTGAGATCCATGTTAACATTGATGCTGTCTCAAAATCACAGCCAGGCCCTGAATATGATATAGCTGTCACTGAATACTTGTGAACTTATCTTAGCTCTTCATATAGTCATCGCTTCAAATGGTTACACGCATTGTTTGCATTTCATGTATTTAACCCTCCATTCAAAATGTCTAAAATGATTACAGTACGATATATCATTGAATCATAAATTACAATGTAGGTAGAAAAGCATAGAAAAAGAACCACATCATCTATAATAAAAAGAGACTGATGAGAAAATAAGTCTAAATGTTATTTTTTTTAAACGCCAGGACAGTTCTAGTTTCTTTCATACTTCACTAGATTCTCTTTAAACTCCTTTGATAACTCCTTTGCCTGAAGTTCAAATACTGTAGGGATGTAAGGCTTAGGACTCAAAACTGATCTCATGCAAAACCTGAAAATTCTTACTACGTAGAAACCTATCCTAGACCTTCATCTAACTAACTCCTTCTCATGATCCATTTACATTTCCCACATTTATTTGTCTACCTACTGTGTCTGAAACAGAACACTTGATCTTCCCTCAAGGTCTACTCACTGGCGAGCCTTCCCTATCCGATTTAATGGCGTCACCATTTATCCAGCTGCTCAGACTAAAGACATAGATAGCATCCTTGATTATTCTATTCTGTTCACCCTAAAGTTAAATCAATTAGTAGTTATTATTAGCTGCATCTTCAAACTGTATCCTGATCTGATCTCTCCTCACCATTTCCGTGTGATGGTAGGCAGAATTCATGGCATAGAAGTATAGGTGCTGGCAGTGGTAAAAGAGAGCTTTCCTCTGGGATACTGGGTTCACATACTTCATCCTGCGGCTCTGCCCCCCTCTAGGACAACTGAATCTTCTTTCAGAGCAGATGATGGAAGATCAAGAGTGTGAAGGATCATGTAGGAAATTTTTAAAGGCTAAGTCTGAAAGTGGCCAGAGGTCAGTCACATGGTCCTACCAAATTTCTAGGGAGGCTGGGAAAAATATATTCTAGATATCTGTTTATGAAATAAAGAAACTGGCATGACCTCCCTGACTCTATTTCCTTAACTATTATATAAAGAAAATTTTCTTCACTAAATACTTTTGGACACTATCATTTACCTCTGTTAGCATTAGATTCAAGTCATTTTCCTCAAGCCCAATTTTCTTACCTTCTCTGTTGACGTTTTTTCCCCTCTAATACACATCGTCTATGCACCAATGCTGACTGCTTCTAAATCTATATTCAGGCTAATTATTTCCATGATTTCATACCTGCTTTTACAACTCCTTTTTATTTAAAATCTAAATATGTGCGTGTATTTGGCTAATGTTGCTTTTTTTCCCCTTTTACATATTTCCTTCCCAACAGAAAATAAGTGTTTTTAGGATAAACATCATATAAGAAATATGGAATTCTCTTGCCTAGTCAGTGTTTGGTGCACCTACTACAAATGCATGTTTAATTAAATAAAAGATCCTGCAGTCACCTACAGATGCAACATGTTCAAAAATAAACAAATCCTTTTTCTCCACACTACATCTTTTCCTAGATTAGTTAATAAAGTTACCTATCACTTAAGCTTAACTTCTCAGTCATCTTTGTACCCACTCCAATATCTAAGTTCAAGGCTAATGTAATTAATACTTTAAAATTTTTACTTTGTTTTATTTTATTTAGAAATATGAGTCTTATCTTTGAAACTGAAGAATAATTACTAAAAAATGATATATGTAAATATTGTTTCAGTTCACTTTTTCTGATACCTTATAAACTATCTTAATCTTTATGAGTATTTTTTTAAGTTTATTTATTTATTCTGAGAGAGAGAGAGAACACAAGTTGGGGAGGGGCAGAGAGAGAGGGAGACACAGAATCTGAAGCAGGCTTCAGGCTTTGAGCTGTCATGAGCCCCATGTGGAGCTTGAACTCATAAGCCATGAGATCATGACCTGAGCTGAAGTTGGACGCTCAACCTACTGAGCCACCCAGGCTCCCCAAGAGTCAAGGCAGAGGCTTAACTGGCTGAGCCACCCAAGCATCCCTATACGAGTATTTTTATAGATTAGGAACATTTTCTTTTCTTTATTATATACATTCCAATTATTCTTCTCTGTTCTTTAGGAGCACCAATTTATAGATTTATCTGCCCTATATATTTCTTTATATATATATATATATATATTTAATTTTTTTATTCTTCATCTTTGTGTTCTGAGGAAACATTTCAAGGTTGTCATTGATTTATATTTCCTCTATGGTCAAGTTTGTTTTATTCTTCCATTCTGTATTAGTTTCTTGTGGCTACTTTAACAGATTAGTATCAACTGGGTGTTTAAAACAACAGAAATTTATTCTCCTAGTCTGGAGGCCTGGAGTCCAAAATCAAGGTGTTGGCAGCACTGTGCTCCCTGCAAAGGCTCATGGGCAGATTTCCTTGATTCTTCTAGCTTCTGGTGGTTCCAGAAATTCCTTGATTTATGGATATATTACTCCAACCTCTTCTTCATGATCCCTTTTCTCCTCCTCCTCCTTTTTCTTCTAGTGCTGAATCTTCCTTTCCCTCTCTCTTATGTGAATATATGTGATTGCATTTAGGGCCACTTGAATATTCTAGGATAAGCTCCTCCTTTCAAGATTCTTATCTTGATCACATCTTTTGCCAGATAAGACAATACTCACTCTTGGCACATAAGTTAATATTGACAGTTCTGTGAATTAGGACCTGGATCTATCTTTTGGGGGACCACCATTCAGCCCACTATGCATTTCAATTTTCAGTTTGGCTCTCTTATGTTCATTTTTACTCAGTATTTCATAATACTGTGATGGGTTGATTTTTCTACCAACTATTCTTAAAAAAGATAGCTATGACTATCTATTTTGACTACATATCAAATAAAGCTTGAACTGAGTTGACTAATACATGTTCTAACCTAGATCCTTCACAGGAAAAACTCGCCAATATTTGTATCAAAAGAAAAATGGTTGATAGACATTTCAAGACAAAGAAGCCTATGGGACAGGTGAGTGGAAAGAAGAGTAATCCTACCATGTGGCTTCATCTTATCACTAGAGTTATGGAATACTCCTGCATTCACCACCGTGATTAAGGTCCCAAATACTTTCATCTTGTCAAATGAAACTGTCATTGTTCCTTCTTCCTGCTTTTCATTTTTTCAGAGGCGTCTCATACAGTTAACCACTTTGGTCATACTGACTCACGTTCTTCAGTCGGCTTCCAAGTACCTTTACCAGCACGGTTTTGGTTTCCCTCTTATCTTGATAACCTCTCTTCATTCTACTTCGCTGTCTCCTTTGCCTAAAGTTAAAATACTGTAGTGCTCTAGGACTTCATCCTTAAATTAAGTTTCCATACTCACTCTCTCATAAGGTGATCTCATTCAAGACTGTAACTTATTTCTACCTCAGGGCCTTTATACCAGTAGTTTTCTCTACTTGAATCCTATCCCAGACCTTGACAGAACTTTTTACTTCACAAGATTCATTTCATTTCCCATGTTTATATGTCTACCTAATATATCCAAACATAAAACACATTTCTTGTTTTGCCTATCTGAGTTAATGGCATCTTTATTCACCCAGTTGTTCAGACTAAAAACATAGGTATCATTTTAAATTATTGTATTCCATTTATCTGTAAAGACGAATCCAGCAACTGGTATTATTAGCTCCACCTTCATAACATATCTAGAAACTGACATTTCCTCTCAATTTCCATGTTATGGTAGGCAAAATTCTAAGATGGACCGTAAGATCCTTTACCCTTGGTATAGATGCCTTGCATAATTCCCGGGACAGTGAATATGATGAACTTTATTTCCATTATTAATAATTTATGTTATATGGCACAGTTGACCTTAAAATAGGAAAATTATCCAGGTGCAGCTGACTCAATCATTTGGGCACTTTAAATGCAGAGGGTTTTCTTTGGCTGGTCACAGAAGAGAAATCAGAGATTAGAAGCATGGGAAGATTTTGCTGACTTGAAGATGGTGGGAGCTTTGTGTTAAAGAATGTGGGCAGCCTCTAGAAACTGAGAGCAACCTCTGGCTGAAAGCCAAGAAGTAAATGGGGTCCAAGTCTTATAACCACATTGAACTGAATTCTGCTAACATTTGGAATGTGCTGGAAGTAGATTCTTCCCTAGAGTTTTAGAGATAAGAACTCAGTCAAGTTCTTGATTTGGGCCTTTGAGACCCTGTGCAGAGAATCCAGCCACACTGTGCGTGAATTTATAGTCTACAGAACTCTTTGATAAAAAAAAAAAAATGGGTGCAGTTTCAAGTCACTACATTTGTGGTAATTTATTATGCAACAATAGAAAATCAATGTACATGTGGGGCGCCTGGGTGGCTCAGTTGGTTAAGTGTCTGACTTTGGCTTAGGTCATGATCTCACGGTTTGTGGGTTTGAGCCCCGCATCAGGCTCTGTGCTGACAGCTCAGAGCCTGGAGCCTGCTTTGGATTCTGTGTCTCCCTCTCTCTCTCTGCCCCTCCCCCTCTCATGCTCTATCTCTGTCTCTTAAAAATAAATAAACATTAAAAAATTTAAAAAAAAAAGAAAATTAAATGTACATGCTAAAACCTAATCCAAAATACCATAGTCTAGAGGCACCTGACCAGCTTAGTCAATAGAGCATGCAACTAAGCCCCACACTGGGCGTAGAGCTTATTTAAAAAGAAAAAAACAACCATAGTCTATAGCCTGTAATATAGAAACTGATTGTGCTTATTTCCTCTTTTTTTTTTAAATGTTTATTTGTTTTTGAGAGAGAGAGAAGGGGACAGAAGACCGAAGGCAGCCTCCATGCTGATAGCAGAAAGCCTGATGCAGGGCTCGAACTCACAAACTGTGAGATCATGACCTGCGCCGAAGTCAGACACTTAACTGACTGCACCATCCAGGGGCCTGCTTTCCTCTTTGAATGTGTGTATTTCCCTATAGTCGATACTTAACACAACAGCAAGGGTAATTTTTTTTTTTTTTTTTTTTTTTTTTTAGTGTTCTTTTCAAAACAGTTAAGATAATGTCACTCACTTGCTTAAGATTTTCCAATGGCTTAGCCAGTAGAATAAATTCCAAAATCTTTAACATGGCTTATGGTATACTATTTGGTATAGGGGTCACCCAACTTTCTACCTCAACTCCTACTTCTAACCAGTCATTCATTTCTCAAACATGCAAAACCCATTCCAAGCTCGAAGGTTTTACGTGCTCTTACTTCTGTCTGAAAGATTCTTTAGTCATCTTTAGATCAAATGCTACCTTCTCTTAAAATTGCCCTATCTGTATTCCATACTGCTTATTCCCTACCTAGTTACCTTGCTTTATGTTTTATGGTGTATTTTACTATCTAATTAAATATTATTTATTTATGTGTTTACTTATTTATTGTTTATTTTCCTTCCAAGTTTAAAAACTAAATATGGTCAGCCTTTTTTGGTCTTGCTGGTAGGTAGATCAGAGCCTTGTACAGAGTTGCTGAGTGCATAAATGAAGACTAGTGCCTCAGAGGAATCTCTTCCCTCCTTCACATCACCCAATTCTCTGAATATTCAATACCAATCAGTAGTTAACTTTTAAAAGTTTCTCCATGTAATAGACATCATCCCTATGCTTTCAGTCTATAGGAATGAAAGGAAGCCTAAAAAGTTTTGTAATGACTCTACATTCTGAATTTGTTTTGCATGACTGTGTTCAAAGTCAGCGAAACTTCTGTCAGTGGAAAGAATTCAGAAGGAGCTTTCTGAATTTAACTTGATTTACATCATAGTTGTTATTTTCTCTATGCAGAGGAATACAATCAGTAATCAGTAACCAATGTTTTTTTTTTTTTTTTTTCCTTTTTGGTTTAGTCCCAGGGCATTTTATTTGGCAGAAATTCTTTCTCAATCCTAGCATGTTGTTAATTTTTACTGTTTTCTTGACCAATTGATTAGGATATTTTCTCACTTATTTGGATATTTTAATAATACTACTTATAGTATCATCTTGACCTATAAGAAAACTTCAGACTTTCCAACAAAGCTCTTCAGAGATTAAGGCTATTTTTGAAGGTAGTTATTTCCTGTCTTAGGAAGGTATTTAAGTGTAGGGTAAATCATCACATGATAAGTCAGTGGAAGAATTCAAGTTTCGTATGGATAGATTTACTAGAAGACTTTTAAAGTATTCTTGCATCATTGAGATATGAGTGTTTATATGAATGAGACTAGCCTCAAATATAATACAATTGCAAAGGATGGTCAATTAAAAGTGTCTTTCAGTTACAAAACTGATGCACTCCTGAAACAATTCTTACAATATACATTTCAACACATCTAACCTTATTTTCCTTTGACTTTTATTACAAATAAGGAAATAAACTATTACAAATATGGGAATAAAATGTGGGAAAAACTAATTTAAATCTTATGCTAATTAAACTAGATATTGTGAAATAACACTAAAGTTAAAATTTTTTTAGTAAGTAATACTTGGCTAATTTACACATTAAACCAATATGCCCCAAATATTACTTATTTCATTATAGAACTGAAAATATTTCAATATAAAATCTTTAATATCTTATATTTAATTCTTTTACAGTTTACAAAGACATTTAGAAGAATATATTAAAAGTTAGGAAAACCTAACCTTGAAAAATTACCAATTTATTTTAATATTCTTCTTAAAATTTAAAGTAACTTACCCTGGTGCATAGTTGCAAATGAAAACTGCTGCATGTCTAATATTTCCAACTCTTGCACACGGAGTAACAGCACAACCAATTTTGTAAGATGTGTTCCAAACAACCTAAAATAAATATTTCAAAGAAAACAAAATTTGATCCTATACCTTTATTTTGCTATATTATAAACAATTGTATATTCAATTTACAAAGAATCTTAACCAAGCATTTTAAGGAATATGAACTAATCTTCATTTGGATGCAGGTAGAGAATTTTTTAAAATTTAAATCCAAGTTAGTTAACATATAGTGTACTAATGATTTCAGGAATAGAATTTAGTGATTTGTTACTTACATATAACACCCAGTGCTCATCTCAACAAGTGTCCTCCTTAATGCCCTTCACCCATTTAAGTCCATCCCCCCACCCATCATCCCAACAGCAACCCTCAGTTTGTTCCCTGTACTTGAGTCTCTTATGGTTTGCCTCCCTCTCTGTTTTTATCTTATTTTTGCTTCCCTTCCCCTATGTTCATCTGTTTTGTTTCTGAAATTCCACGTGAGTGAAATCATATGATATTTGTCTTTCACTGACTTATTTTCCTTAGCATGTTTCATCCATGTTGTTGCAAATGGCAAAATTTCATTCTTTTTGATCACTGATTAATATTCTTCTTTATCCATTTATCAGTCAATGGACATCTTCTTTATCCATTCATTGGTCAATGGACATTTGGGCTTTTTCCATACTTTGGCTATTGTTGATAGTATAGATGCAGGTAGAGAATTATCATAGATTTAGGGAAGCATTTCCCAAACTGTATTTAGAGAAACCTTTAATAGGTTCCACCACTGTATTTTTTTTTTAATGTTTTATTTATTTCTGAGAGAGAGAGAGACAGTGTGAGCAGGGGAGGGTCAGAGAGAGAGGGAGACACAGAATCTGAAGACAGGCTCCAGGCTCTGAGCTAGCTGTCAGCACAGAGCCCGACACGGGGCTTGAACCCACGAACTGAGAGATCATGACCTGAGCCGAAGCCGGACACTCAACCGACTGAGCCACCCAGGCGCCCCTCCATCACTGTATTTTTAGGATAAAGAGTTTGAGAAACACTGATCCAGAATGGTTTAGAGTCAAAGGAAGGCACACATGCTGACTCAATTTTCAAACTCCTTTTGAATCTGAGAGTTCTAGGTTATGGCAGATAGGAAGAGGAAAAAGGAGGAGAAAAAGTTTTGGAAGACTGGAAGTTGTGCATAGAAAAGAAAAAAACAAACATCAAGATTATAGAAGGGAAGGAAAGGTTATACAAGAGTAGAGAGTAATTGAATGCAGTCAGCATTTCTCTATTCTTTTGTTGAGGAAAATCCATTATAAAATAAAACAGACTCTGGGCCTGCAATTAAAAAAAAATGAATAAAAGAGCCGGTTTCTATAAAAGGAAAAAAAAAGTTTTGAATTGGAGTGACAATATGAGAATGATTAAAGATATTCCAGAAATTCTCTGTATGGCTTTAGTATTTCTAACACTTCCACATAACAAAAAAGTACTTGTTTGGTCTTGTTAACCTCTGTGGAAGAAACAGTTTCTGGTTTCTTTTTCTCATTATCCCAAGTTTTAGTGGTTTTAAAAGTGTGATTCTTAAAGAAATAGAGTGATACATTAAAGGAATAAAGAGGGATGAGCACTGGGTGTTATATGGAACCCAACTTGACAATAAACTATAAAATAAAAAAAAAGAATAAAGAATACAATGTCTGCAACAGTTGAAATGGAGTTAAGCAGGTAAAATACAAGAAACAAAAATGTCTATGATACCAGAATTAAAGAGTAAAAATATAACAGAGTAGATCATGGAATAGACATGGTTAATTTACTGGGAATATTAAAATCATATTAAGGAGTCTGGCTTTGATATGAGTAAAACAATGGAGAACCACTATCACTTTCTAGAAGAAGAAAGAACTGGACAAACATCTTTTAAAACATGATTCACTTGATGGAACATAAACACATGAGTTCAACATGGCTTAAAATTATAAAATTTTAAGTTCTGCATAAAACATGACATCAGAGCCTACTGACCGAAAAACAGTCATCTCTTAAATCAGCTTGGAAGTTCATCTAATAATTTCTTGATTCCTGGTACAACTATTTATAGAAGACCAAAATAATGTTATGTTGTTGTTGTGTTGAGACATCTTATTCATGACATGTAGATAAGACAAGGTCTCTGTATTTAGTGTAGTATCATCTATAAATAGATGATTATAAGTAATGTGATATGTGACATAATAAGTGTAGAAGAAATAACAAGTAGTTCAGTATTCTTGGAGCATAAATTGTAAATGTGGACTGTTAGACAGGAGACAGGAAAATAATGCTATTAATTTGCACGTAACATGCTTTAATCAATCGTTATACAGCAGTATGTATACTGATCTGTGCAAAATAATCAAGTCTTTTACTTATGTTTACAGACAATAATTTAAAAATAATTTTTACTTGTTTCCTCCTTTTCCTGTATGTGTTACTTTTAGAAAAGTGCCTTTCACTTTTGGGTATGGAGATGAGATTTTTACCAAATTTAAAGAAATGTTTTAACTGTATGGTTCATGTAACAGATGGAATTATAGACATTTTAAAGATCTAGGACTAATTAGAATTTTGATTCTATTAGAAATAACTTACCATTTGGGTTTAGTTATAAAATTAAACACAATAAAAATTTAGTCGTAAAGCAATTAAGGAATCTATTGAATTAATATAAAAATTAGATACCTGTTTATAATTAGAACAGTCACTAGAGCAACTGTTATTTTCAATATGGTACCTTGTCTTTTCTTCATACCAACTTCTGATAGCAGTGCTTGCAGTAAATTCATTTTCAAGGCCAATCCACATATTTTCACCAATACCATTAAATTTAGGATGGGCCATGTTTAGTTCTTCTAAATGAGGATTACGCTCACGCGAACATTTTTTCCCCCATGCTCTAGCAGTCCGTGACAAAGCTACATCCCAAGTCTGAAAAAAAAAAAAATGCAACAAGCAAAGAAAACAGAATAATAATAATGAGGGTTTTTTTTTTTTTTTGTTATTGTTCTCTAAATTATTTTCCTGGAATTCTCATATTAGATTTAAGGAAAACAATCCTAACTTTGTGCTTATGGGTCTGGTTTGAGAAAGTTCTATGGGGGAAAATGCTTTTGAGTTAATCATACATGAAATAACTATTTCCTGAGGGAAAGGACTATCCATATATTTGTAATTACAAAATCAGATTGTTAGATGATGCAAATGGTTGTAATACTCTTACATGTAGTCTATTCAGAATATGTACTTTTTAAAAAAATTTTTTAATGTTCATTTATTTTTGAGAGAGAGACAGAGTGTGAGTGGGGGAACAGCAGAGAGAGAGGGAGACACAGAATCTGAAGCAGGCTCCAGGCTCTGAGCTGTCGGCACAGATCCCAATGCGGGGCTCGACCCACGAACTGTGAGATCATGACCTGAGCCGAAGTCGGACGCTCAACCAACTGAGCCACCCAGGCACCCCCAGAATTTGTACTTTTAATCTCATTCTTTTTATATATAGTAATACAATAATTTAAAATATTCAGCTAAGAACTATTTATTGAATACTGAGTATTGCAAACTATTGTAATGTGAGAAATAAAATACAAAGTCTGGCATAAATTTTCTCCTCTCTATCTTATATATAAGATTTTAACACAAGTACTACTTGGTAAATATTATAAAAGAGGCAAATGTAAAGTTTTATGGATAGTCCCAGAAATGTAAGAAAATATCACAAGATACTGTCTCCTCGCTAGCCCTGGAAATATCCAGAAATGTGTAATTTTATCATTAAATTCATTAAATTCAGTGTTTACTTACAGACAAGATCAAAAACAACACCCATAGATAAATCAGTAAAGTAGTTGTAAAATTAAAATGCTTTGTACACATTACAGTATATCTGAAAATAAACATTTCTGAAAACCAATACTAAGATTTCCTTAGAGTTTTCTTAGTTAATTAGATTATACATAAGTATAGAAAATATAGAAAATAAATCATGCCTTTAGAATACTTCCCCCAACTTTCCTCCCCAAAGGTAATAGTTGTTAAAAAAATTGCTTAGCTATACATTTCTCTATGTCTATATACATACATGCAAACATATTCAAATATAAGATACAACTGTGGATGTTTCAGGTATTGTGTGATTTATTTTCTTTGCACTATTGTAATCATACTACACACAATATAGCTGGCCTACAACTTTGCAGTTTTCTCTTAGATTTTTCAATTTTAGCACAACTTGATCCACCTGTTTAAACTCTACATTATATTCTGTAGTATGGTAGTATGGGTAGCAGATAATAAATGTTACCATTCCACTATTAATGGCCCTTTAGGTAGTTTTCTATTTGCAAACAATGCTCCAAGGACTATCCTCCTACTGTCTTATTTTGCATCTTGTTTACACATCACAAGCTTACTATATACCAGTCACTAGTCTAAGTGTTTTTTATGTATTATTTCACTTAAATTTTCACAATAATTCCACGAGTGATGAATTATTATAACTGTTTCTAATTCTAAAAAGAACGAAGTAAATAAAAAAAATAGTAGTTTACTTAACAGCTACTTATTGCCATAAATTGTGGAGCCTGGATTTAAATCCAGGAAGTCTAACTCTCAGCTTGAAGTTTATAAGCATTTAGGTCATTGCTTCCCATGACCATGTGCAAGTAAGTTATAATACACTGCTGGTATTTGCTTAATTTGGCGCAGCCCTTTAGAATAGCAATTGCTTATATCATGAAAATAAAAATACCATATCCTTAATTTATCTATCCTTTTTCTCGAATTTGTCTAAGGAACTAATCCAGAAGGAAGAGAAGACTTATGTCTAGGGAGACAGTCCTTGCCACATCATTTATATGTAAGTTGGAAGCTCCTAATTGCCTGGTAAGAGAATATTTATCCAATAAATTTTGCAGGCATTTCTGATGACAATCAAGAAGACTGGTAGCAAGAGAAACAGTTGATGAGATGTAAAATAGAAATAGGAGGGGGAAAATGAGAAAAAAAGCAAGAATAATATTGTAAGGGAATGCAAAATCAGGGCCAGGACTAGGACGAGGTGACTGAGACATTCCCTCAGGTGAGTGCCTCTACAATCCCAGCTGTCTGCAAAATCTTGATCATAACTGTGCGTCACACAGTGGTTTTTATTTCTTGAGTGTATACACTTTAAACGAATGTTAAAGCCACAACAGAGTGCAGTTCCCCACCATCCGTAAGCCTCAGTGAAGCAGTGGCCCGGGAGGGGTGACGTCGCGACAAGGAGGGTTGTCGGAGGAGGGTCCGGCAACCGCCTTAGAGCCTCACCATGAAGCGCAAGTTAGACCCTTGGGGGAAGACGTTGCCCCGGAGCTCATTGTGGAGGTTCACGTACTCATTGATAAAATGTACTTCCTCTTCGTGAGGCAAAAGTTTCGCCTTCACACCGGAATCCAGCAGTAGTACCCAGAGTTCATACAGCCACAGCTTCAAAAGGACCCGTCCCATCGAGGGAAGCCATTGGGCGGACGACTCGGGCGCTAAGGTCCTTGGGGCCTCCATTGTCCACCCGCTGCAGACAGGCCAGTGCGCATGCGCCGGCCTGCCTGGGTGCCCTGCCACTCTGCGTGGGCGCGCCGGCAATCGGGTCCCCCTTTCCCGGGAGGTAACCCAGGGAGAAGCCGGAACGGAAGAGGTGGAGGGTGGAGAAACTCGTCATAGCTGTCTGCAGAACCAACCGACGAGGCTTGAGTTAAATGGATGCAGGCTTTTCACTAAACTGATGTAGCTGAATATTATCCAGAGTTGATTTCTGACACCAAATGATGCGTCATCGTTTATTAATGAGCCGTCTGCATACCGATTGCCAGTTGCTGCATAATGAACATGTCATGTCGTAGGGACCTTCTAATTAGGCAAGGGGAAATGAGCTTTCTTCTGTGATGCAGATAAAACGGCAGTTAATCTTTTTCTTCCATTCTTGTCTGTTGAGTTGAAAGTGTAGTGCAGAACGCGCCCTTTATTTTCCTCTTGGACAAAAAGTATTTCCTCTTTAAGGTGAAGTGGATTATCTCGTTGAGATTTTCTCTCAGTGTTTCTTTTTTTCTTTTTAAAAATTTATTTATTTTGAGAGAGAGAGAGAGAGAGACAGAGAGAGAGAGAGAGAGAATCCCAAGCAGGCTCTGTGCAGTCAGCAGGGAGCCCCATGCAGGGCTCGAACTCACAAAAGGATATCATGACCTGAGCAGAACTGGAGAGTCAGGCGCTTAACCCACCGAGCCACCCATGTGCCCCGTCTCTCAGTGTTTTAATAATCTTTTGTGGGAACCACAGAGTATATGGAAAAGTGAAAGCTCAGCTTTTAGGGCATAGACTTGGAATCATCAAATTCTCATAAGGTTAAAGTGTTTTCATTTCTTCTCACCCGTGCTGTATAGACAGACTGGGATATCAGTATTCATCATCTCTGGCAAATTGTCTTGTTCACAGTAGGTAAGAACTCATTTTTTGTTTTCATTTCTTCCCTTCAGACAGAATGGTTTGTGTCTTAGCAGATTTTGGCTTGGTCCCTTCACCTCCAAACATTTTGCTCAAGAAAACTTGCTTTGAAGAATATAAGTTCTAGGCACAAAATAGAAGCATGTGTTCGTTTTTGGGGTACACATTTACATGTAACATATTGTGCTCAACAGCGTTAAAGGGATATTTGAAATCACTGACACTGAAATAGAATTTTGCCACAAAGGAAGCAGTGGACTGGTTGGTCAAAAATATCTAAAAACAAATGTGCTTTAAAAAATTATGGTGTACACAACTGAAAGCAGTAGACCTCACAAGATGGTTTCATTCATGCCATTATGCTTTTAATAAATATTTAGTAGCAGGCAATGCATTAAATAGTTGAGAAAGACCCAGACTCTGCCCCAAATAGCCTACAGTTTAAGAGCACTAGCAAATTGGTAACTCTTATATCATGTGATAAAAACAAAACCAAATGCTATTGCATCATGTATGGGACAACTGACACCCCTTTTGAGGACCATGGAATCCTTTTTAGAGAATGTGACATCAAGAAGGTGAAGCATACAGGTGACAGAGCACATTCTAAACAAAGGCAAAAAACATGTAAATATGCGAGGAGGTCTGAAAAGGCTAAAAGTGTTTTGGGATGACAAGAGCCTATTTTAGGGGTGAAGGTGGCCAGTGGTAAAAGATGGAATTCCTTTATTATGTTGGTACTGTTTATGAAAATTGCCATATTAAAGCACAAGATACATAATATAATGCAATCTTAGACTAGGAAGAAATTTTAGACACTTTTACTAGTCTCCTGTACTGGACATATGCTTTGACATGTCATTAATAGGTGATCATTATACCTCTGCTTAAATAACTACATTAACAAGGAAATCACTATCTCTTAGGCAACTCCTTCTATTGCTGGACACCACACTCAGTAATGAGTGACCTCCTATGTGTCTGAGTCCCTGATACATGTTAGAGCTACAAATGTTGAACAAGCCAAATATGTAGTCTATCCACATGAAGTTTTAGTTAAAGTTGATACAGACAAGTCATCAAATAATTCTAAGGCAAAGTAGTAAATGCTATTTTTAGTTTATTTAAAAAATCCTTACTCTGTGTCAGGCAGTATTTTTATTTTTGATTTTTTTTATTGTGGTAAAATAGCCATTAACATAAACTTTACCACTTTAACCATTTTTAGTGTAAAATTCAGTGGCAGTTACATTCACAGTGTTGTATAATTGTCATCATTGTTTTCAGCAATATCTAGCATGACTTTAAAGGTTTGGAAAATATCAACTCATGTAAATCATAAAAGCCTTAAGAAACAGACACTATTATTATCTCTGCTTTACAGATGGAAAAGAGGTCAAGTAATTTGTCTAAAGTTACCCAGCCAGTAAGTGGTAGAGCTAGTTTTCAAACCGAAGTGACTAAAATGGAAGTAAGAGGAAGTTGAGGTTGTGTAGAAAGAAGTTGGGTTTGCTGAGGATGTTCTGCAAATACTCAATTTTTCAGATATGTGAATGAAATGGTCCACATCATGTACTTTATACAAGAAGTATTTTAAATGCATTACATCCTAAAATACATTTTTCAGAAATTTTAAGGAGGCATGTAATATTTGAGGATTATTGTTGAACATTTTATGTATTAAAATCACAGATTGTGAATACAGTGTATCAGTAATGTAGGGGCCAGGGGCAGGCTGCCCCAAGATGGGCCACTTGGAATGAAGACTATTTTGAATTTAAAAGCAATCAAAACCCAGTAGATTCAGGAAAGGCTTTTTATCCTCCCTCTCCCCTTCTCCCCCTCTCACAGCAACTCCCTAAAAAGAATTTAGATAGAGGACCTTCTCTAGGAAGAGAGTTATCACCATGGATTACTACATTATAATGTGAACTAGGTATGATTGACAGGGAGGAACCTAGCAAGGCCTGTTTGATCAAAGTCCTCTATGTCCCATTGTTTCTGAAAGGTCCGGCAAACATTTGTTTATCAAACATTTACTCTTTTCTCTTTTCCTGTGAATTGCATTCCTTCTCTTTGAGATCCCAGATCTCTATCTCTTCTCCTTAGTTCAGAATGACATACATATATCATTTTGCCTGACTATCTTTGGAATTCCCATGTCTGTTTGGATTCTCTGTACATACATAATTAAGTTTGATTCTCATCTGTTAATCTGCCTCATATCATTTTGATTCTTAGTCTGGTTAGAAGGATTATGAATAGGAAAGGAAATTCTTCTTCCCCAACAGTAACAAAAGATGTGTTAGATTTCTCCTAAGTTTTTATGGTTTGTGACTTTTTGAAATTTTGGCCTATTCATCTAGCCCTCAAAGAAGTTTTAACTTTCTTAATTTTGAAAGTGGTGATATAATTTAACACATTAAATTTCTTGAAGGCATTGGAATTGTTAGAAGATATTGACAGAATCATCCATTTCTTTACAAGCAATATGAAAAATAAATTATCACTATGTTATCTTACTAATATTCCGCTGCAGATGTTCTTTTTGAATACCCATTTACTTTTCAGTTGTGTCCAACAGATATTGCCTTTATTTGAAAAATATGAGCAATTTTAGGATATAGATTTTAAGCTTATTTCAGATGACTTTGGACTTAAGTTTTCAGTTTCTATACCTTGTGTTTGAAATTTTAGAGAAATAATACTCTAATTCTGTATTTGGATTTTGATAAAAACTAGCAAGTTTAAACATACATTTTTATATACACCTAAGGAGAATGATCATACAGTAAGGCTACGGTTACTAATGTGTGTTGTTTTGTTGTCTGTAGAGATGTTTTTGGAGAGATGTACTGTTTTTACTTTACTCTTGCTGTTTCACTTTTCTGTCACTCTTCACTTGATTGATGCAGCATCTATTATTTTCACATATAGGTAAGGTGTACTGTGTAAAACCAGATTCCAGGTTTGGTTTGGGTCTCAGGAACCAAAATACAGTTTGCTTCTATCTAAAAGTCAAAGCCGTAAAATTGAATGTAAACCTGGTAATATTTATATGAAACTTTGACTCCTAAATTTACATTACTTCTGTATTCTTGAAGTCAATCTTTATTTAGAGTGGTTATATGTATGCAATAACTCCTAGGAATCCTTGACCAAAGGACAGCATTCCTCATGCTATCTTAATAACTCTCAAAAAGTATATTTGAAGTCTGAATGCAGTTTATAAAAATGTTTAAATCTATTAGTGGTTCAAGAAATGAAAATTGGGGTAGCTGGGTAGCTCAGTTAAGTGTCCAACTCTTGGTTTCAGCTCAGGTCATGGTTTTAAGGATCGTGGGATGGAGCCCCACATAGGGGTTCATGCTGAAGAGCTTGCTTGGGATTCTCTCTCTCCCTCTTTGTCTGCCCTTCCCCCTCTCATGCTCTCTCTCTCTTTACCTCACTCTCTTAAAATAAATAAATAAAAAAAGAAAATAGTATCTACCTCACAGGATTATTGAGAGAGTTATGTAATTATTACACGTGAAACACTTAATGCTTGGCACATTGTATACATTACTTAGTGTTAGGTATTACTATTATTAAATTAATAAATACTATCTCATTTTTACTTATATTGACAAGGACTAAAATATATTTTTAACAGCATGGTATCAGACACATTATGCATTTTCAATACATATTTACTGAATTATTTTTATAAGAAACAAATCTAGTGTATACAACTCCACGTTAGTTCCTGGTGGTTTTTGGACAGGGAACTTTGGCAAAGTGGTACTTGTCTTTCCTAAGGAAAAATGGAAATTCTACAGGGAGTGATGATTATGGGATTTGTTTACTTCTTTTGTTGCAATGTATAAACCTGAGTAGATTTAATTACAGAGTACATTACCTGGTTTTAACTAAGCCACCCATTACAAAATGGTCATATGTTTTGCTGAAAGGAAATTGCAGACTAATATAGTTGTAAAGGCACAAGTTCAAGCAAATAGTATCAGTTGTTTGATTCTTATGACCTTCCTGGTGTAATCAGCTCTTTAGCCTTAATTTTTAATTCATTATTATGTCATCCTTTTCAGGTTCAATTATTGTATGTTTTAAGATATAGATTGCTATATTATAAAAATACATAAATACATGTAATTAAATGATACATATATACTTTTTTAAAAAGTAGGCTCCATGCCCAGTGTGGGGCTTGAACTCATGCCCCTGAGATCAAGAGTTGGATGCTCCACCAACTGAGCCACCCAGTTGCCCCAATACATTTTTACTTTGATTCAAGTTTAGGGTCATCAACTTCCTGGTTTGTTAGGGAATGCCCTGGGCTTAGTGTGTTTTTCTATGTCCTAAAGAACTCCTCAGTCTTAAGCAAACCAGGACCTTTGGACACTCCCCCTCTACTATATCTATATCTATATCTATATCTATATCTATATCTATATCTATCTATATATTTTTTTAATGAGAAGGATGTATAATCAAAAAACCTATAGAGACTACTGTTTAAACCATTTGTTCGTGATCGTTTCCAAGGGGTAAGAATGGGATAAACCTGGCCCAGCTAAGACTGGTGAGTGTGATCACTTTACCTCTAAGTGATTAGCCAAATTTGTGGAAATTTCAAACATAGCCTAGTAGAACAAGAGGACCCCCAGAAAAAAATACACTGTTTAAATGCTAAGTTAACTGCCCTCAGGAATTTGAAAAGGCCAAACCCAGAGGAGTTTGTCTAGTAATTGCAAACTGAGTGAAATAGGAGGGTTATTTAAGGTCGCAAAAGATCCTGCTCAGAGTAAAAGAATTGCTAGTGATGTCAGGCCTCCCAAGATACCTAATGCAGAATCTGTGGTTGTGATCATAAGGAATAGAAAAGACAATTCCTTTACTGAGAATTTTTTCTTCTTGTCAATGAGGGGAGACTCCACTAAAGTAAGGCAGTGTGTACTCCCATCTACCCAGTCTCTGTTCACAGCCTCAGTGTAGATAGAGAGCTCTGCAAATAAAGACCCCTTTTTCTGAGAAACACCACTACTTGCAAGTTCCTATAGCTGTGCCAACTTAATGTTCTGACAAATATTTCGTCAAAATCCTTGAATATAACTCTATAAAAATTCATTTTTTAATGTGTTCTGTAGAATTTAAGTTAATCTAATTTAAGGAGACAAGCGTTTGGACGAATAAGGTGTCTGAAGAAGTAAGGAGGTGATTATATTACAAATCAGAGGATAGTTTTCAGTTTCTATACCTTGTGTTTGAAATTTTGATTAAAAAAATCCATGAAGGGGGTGCCTGGTGGCTCACCTGGTGGCTCAGTTGGTTAAGCACCTCACTATTGATAATGGCTTAGGTCATGATCTCACAGTTCCTGGGATCTGTGCTGTCAGCACAGAGCCTGCTTGGGATTCTCCCTCTCCCTCTCTCTCTCTGCCCCTCCCCTGCTTGCTCTTTCTCTCTCTCTCTCAAAATAAATAAACATTTTAAAAAGCCATGAAGGCAACATAATAATAATACAACAGATAGAAAAGTATATGTGTATGTGTCAGTTTACCTTTAGCCCATTTCAAACTGCAAGTTAAGGAGTAATTATGGATTTGAATTTTAACAATACAATGGTTCAACAAATAGTAGTAGTTTACTAAAAAGTTAATGATTCCGTAGACATGCTGCCAAATAGCAATGTGATCGTTAATTTTATGTGTGAATGTGGCTAGACTCTGGTGGCAAGTGTTTGGTTGAAACACTAGCTATTTTTTATAAAGGTATTTTTTAGATGTGATTAACTTTACAATCAGTTGGCTTTAAGTAAAGCAGATTACCCTCCATAATGTGAGTGAGCTACATCCAATCAGTTGAAGACCTTTAGAGCAAAGATAGATTTCCAGAAGAATGAATTCTGCTTTCAGATTGCAACATAGAAATCTGCTTAATTTCCCAGACTTCAGACTCAAAACTGTAACCACAACTCTTACTTGCCCTGCCAGCTTGCCCTGAAGATTTCGGACTCACTGGCTACCACAATTGGGTAAGCCAATTTCTTAAAACCTCTCCCCTGTCTTTGTCTCTGTCTCTCTCTTCTCTGTTGGTTCTGTTTTTCTGGAGAACCCTGACTAATACAAACAGATTCGAAATATAAGATCACTTGGCTTTTTTTTTAAGGAATAGCAACAATTGTCCAGCTCTGTGGAGATTCTTAGGTATTTGGCAATATAAACAAAACAACTATTAGTCATGTTAAAAATACATTTAAAAATGGTTTTTAATATCTATAGCTGAGGAAAGTTGGTGGTTGCTTTAGCTGAGAAGAAAAAGATCTAGGTAGTTTAGTCCACAGGAGTGAACAATTCAATATAACTGATTTTTAAAACTGAATTAATTGAATAATTTTTTTGTCTTCAGACAAAAGAAGTGCCAGAATTAACAAATTCTTTGGTTTGCAGAAGTGTTATTAACTATATTCTACAGTTGTATAGATTTTAAAAGGTATACTGTTTATCCTGCTATTTTATACAGGATGCATTTTAAAATAAAATCTCCAAGGGCTTAAAATTTAATTGATTTCCCTTTTAGTTTAATCTGTTCTCATCCATGTCTCTATTGATTATGACCATAATATGACATTATATATTATCTGATACTTTCCTTAATAACATTTTGTTTCTGAATAATGTTGCTGGTATTCTTAGGGGAAACTACGGGCATATGAGGAAAATATCTGATATCTGAAAAGTTCTTTAAGTCTACTGTAACTAAAATGACATTCTAGAAAATTAGAGAATGGGACTCTTTTGATCCAATGTAAAATTGTAACTTTTAAAAACATCTTTTTTTAATTGCTACCCTTCTTCTATACCACAATACATCTTTTGTTAAAATCAGACATTCAACTCAGATAACAGACAAGAGTGTAGAAATTTTAAGAATTAAACTGATGCGAATTACATTCAGCCATAAACTATTCATTTATTGTCATGTCTGAGAATGTTTCTTGTATATAAATGATAATTAAAATAGTCTCAGAAGAACAGAAACTAGGCACAATGAATTACATGATATCGGCTGAGGTGCCTTCCCTTCAGGGCTCCAATTTGGATATTCTGTCAATAAAACACAACAGTTAAAAGCTCCGTTTCATTTCATGGGGAGGGGAAGTAATTGAATCAATATTGAAATAGTTTGATACGTACTTTCAGGCTTATCAAGTTCTTCATTACCTAAGATAGAAAAAAATTATAGAATTAAGGGCATTCACTTGCTTTTCTGGCCTTTTAAATAAGATAATAAACTTAGGAAACTTAGTTTTGCTTTAAACTCAGTTTAACTTAAGAAAATGAAAGCTTTCTCCCCCAATCCCACATTGTTTAAAAATCTGTATGATGCCCCTGCCACCAGTCATGTCAACTGATATTTCTAGAACAGTTCTCACGTGGAAGGCAAAAAAGCCTAAACTTGACAAAACTATATAAAGTAGTTAACTTTACTTGTGGCACTCTGCCATGCCCTTTAAATCCCCTGAAAAAGAATGTAATTCTTTCAAGTTGACTTTTTGGTACCCAGAGGCCCCACCCCCCCCAATTAAATATTTCATTCCGTTCTGGTGTGGCTCTTGCTCCAAATTTTGCTCTATGTCTTTCCCTCTTCAATTTTTTTCCCTCTCTTTAACAAGATCCTGCAATTTTATAGGAATTCATTTGTTTATTTTTTTTGTTAATTCATTCACTTTTTGAGTGTCTACCATGTATTGAACATAATTATAGGCTTTGGGTATAAATAGTTATCAGGAAAAAAATAAAGTTTCCTTACAGAAAAGTAAGGGGAGAAAATCTAGCATCAATTTTAAAATAAATAAAAATGAATAAAATTTATCATTCCAGAGAGTGATTAGTGCTATGAAAAACATAAACTAGGTTAAATGATAGAAAATAATGAGGACTTAACTATAATAGTAGCTAAAATTTATTGAGAACTTATTTAATTTGGGGACAAATCACTCACCTTCTGAATTAAGCCATCTGACTCTAAGACCTATACATTTAGCCATTATATGATATCTCCTCCTGTCTCTCAAAAAGGAAGTCAACAAAACTAAAAATTGGATTTATATAAACACTGATCAACGTGAAAGAGAAAAGGCACGAATCAAAAATCATAAACCTTAAACAAATGGAAACCAGGGAAAAGATGTTAATTCTTTCCCAATTTATCTATAAATTCAATGTAAATCCAACCAAAATTTCAAGGTCTTTTGTGGAATTGATAAGCTTATCCTAACAATAATTTGCAAGAGTAAAGGTCCAAGAAGAGCCAAGTAATTTCTGAATAATTTAGAAAAGAAACAAGTTGGGAAAACACCTCCTACCAGGTAGCAAAGGTTAATGTAGCCTTGGCAGCTGTGTGGTGCTGTCTTAAAGACCCATTGTTGCTTGAATCTTGGGATGTAGAAGGTCATGACAGACAAAAGTCCACATTGAGCACAACTAGAAAATTCAGATAAAGTACAACAAAACAATGTTTAAGAGTCTCAGAGATTTGCTAGAGCAACAAAGACTGGAGGGTCAAGATTTTAGAGCTGTAGATCCACAGAGAGATGGGCTGGTGTTATGAAAGCAATTTTTTTCTCTGGATCCATTTGTTCATTTTGGGCCCAGGTCCAGGGCTGAAAATCTGGGCTTTGCCCAGGCAGAAGTTGATTTTTGGGAAACAGAAACCAGTGGAGCTTTTGTTTGTCTTGTAAGACTAGAAGGGTAAAATTGGAGAATTGAATAGTTCAAGATCTGGGTGAAAGGTAAAGGTGGAGGAAATGAGCCTAAGAGATGGCCATTTTGTTCTCAAACTATTTGTTTAATTTGGAAGCTATGAGGGGCAGAAGGCTAAAATCCTAGGGTGAAAACCTCTGGAAAGCAAAGCAGATTTTTCAGTAATTTCAGAGTGCCAAAGCAATAAGGATTGGAATTCAGAACCCATTAGGAAAAGGCAACATTGAACACACCAGTGTCTCAGTGGAAAGCCCTAGAAGCCTACACCCTTAGAACAGGGACAAACAGAGATAGATCAAACCTTACATAAATTCTAAGCCAGCATTGACTAAGTTGTTTGGATTAAGGTGAAGAACCCTGACTCTTTCTGTTCAGCAGAGGAAAAGGTAGAACTCTACAGTTTTGTTTTACACACGTTTTTAGATGTTTAAAAGAAACAATAGGCATACACCAAGTGTCTTTGTAAAGTACTGCTGTGAAGCAAGCTTCCTGAATTTAATGACTTAAAACAATAACAATTTGTTATTATTTCTTACAATTATCTGGATTGGCTGGCTCTGGTAGGCAATTACTCTGTTCTACATAATGTCATCGGGACTCAAAGACATAGCTGCATATAGCTGGAGCGCAACTGGGGTTGAAACAGAAAGATGACGTCTCCTCTTCCAAGGCTTTTCTCAGTGTGACCTCTCCAGCAGGAGAGGATGGATTTCTTGCAATGCTGGGGAGCTTCCGTCAGAACAAAAGTCTAAGTTGCCAAGTCTCTTCTAAAGGATAGGCCCCAAACTGGCACAATATCAAGTCCTTGTTCAAGGGGAGGAGGAAATAGTCTCCACTTTTTGGGAAAAGTGGCCTATGTATATGGAGGGGAGGAATCCTTATTGGCCATCTTTAAAGATAATTCACCACCCCAACAAACAGAGCATATTACCAAAACCAAGAGAAAACAAAACAATCTTGAATCTAGAAACAGACCCACAGGTGATCCAGATACTGGAGATTTCAGAAAGAGGATGGAGTATTTGAGGGTGGTGATCATGGATCTTAGTGTGTCAAAGGGAGGATAACAAAAAAATGGTAGGGGAGAAAAGGAAGAGCCAGGATGGTCATACCTGGGCTTGTTGACCTTGGAAGAGTCATATTTTTCTTTAATTGGAGTAACATGCAATTGAGGAATTTTAAGAAAAGTGATTTGATCTGGATTTTCTTTCTGTAAAACAATTTGGAGAAGGAAGAGAAGTGGAAACTACTAGAAAATAACAGTGGCCTGGATACTGGACAGGAAGGAGAAGTAAAAAAAAAAAAAAAGTGCCAAATTAATGGAAAGAGCTCAAATGTCCATCTACTGACAAATGGATAAAGAGGATGTGGTAGATATATATACAATGGAATATTACTCTGTGATTCAAAAGAATGAAATCTTGCCCTTTGCAACAATGTGTATGGAACTGGACTGTATTATGCTAAGCGAAATAAGTCAGTCAGAGAAAGATAAATACCATAGGATTTGACTCATATATAGAACTTAAGAAACAAAACAGATGATGGGAAACAAAAGTTTAAGAAACAAAACAGGGGAAGGGAAGGAAAAATAATATAAAAACAGAGAGGGAGGCAAACCGTAAGAGATTCTTAGATACAGAGAACAAACTGAGGCTTGCTGGTGGGGTGTTAGGTGGGGGGATGGGCTAAATGGATGATGGGCATTGAGGAGGGCACTTGCTGGGATGAGCGCTGGGTGTTATATATAAGTGATGAATCACTAAATACTACTCCTGAAACCATTATTACACAATATGTTAACTAACTTGAATTTCAATAAAAGTTGAAAAAGAGGAGTGTATCAGTTGTTATCTTTATATCCTTTTAATTAAAAAATATTAATTTTCAAGTAGGAGATATACAATAAACTTATTTTTTAAACTGCTCTGAATGAAATGTAAAATCAGAGGGGCCATACTTTCAACTCATTGTTTAACTGACGTATAACATGACTATGGAAGTATGCCTACCTCATAAATGGAAAGATTGATGAATTATTACAAAGTGGAAAGATGTAGATAACCATAGCATAGGTCTAGAAAGTCCTTCTAGTATCCTCTTCTACTCAACTAACTTCTCTTTCTTCTCTAAAGGTAACTACTATCCTGACTCCAAATGCCAAATGTAGGTTAGTTTTGCGTGATTTTTGAACTTTATATAAATGAATCATTTAATATGCATTCTTTTTGTGTCTTCTTTTGTGGCACCAAATCTCTTCCTACTCCTCGCCCTCCTCATCCCCCTCCTCCTCACAATTTTCAGGTCATCTCTCTTCCCCTGTTTCACTCAAAATTCTTCTTCAACCAAGAATTTATGTACTTATCCTTAAGAAAAAATTTCTGTTGTGAGAACCAAAAGGCTGATAATGGAAGAGAAAGATACTAGCTTTAAATCACAATTTGGACATTTATTAATGTATTACTTCTGAATAAGCCACTATTTTAATAATAACTAATAGAAGGAGGTGATTAGAAGCAAATACAAATACACCTCAATGAATAGTTATTTTGAGTATAGTAGCAAACTGGATCATAGTTATATCTTACTCCTTTCTGTCCTTTAGCTTGAAAGGAAAAATAATCAGTGAAGAAAGGAGGGATCATCTGAGTTTAAATATGGTAATTAAGTCATGGGGTGCTTGTATGGCTCAGTTGCTTAAGCTTCTGACTTCAGCTCAGGTCGTGATTTCACAGCTAGTGGGTTTGAGCCCTCCATCAGGCTCTGAGCTGTCAGCACAGAGCTGGATGCCTGCTTCGGATTCTGTTTTTCCCTTTCTCTCTCTCTCTCTCTCTGCCCCTCCCCTGCTCCCACTCTGTTTCTCTCCCTCTCTCTAAAAAATAAATAAACATTAAAAAAATATATGATAATTTATGACAAATTATTTATATCATCATATAGCAGCAATCAAATCTTGTCAATAATTCTCTACACACTTGAGGATCCAAATTTTAAAATACAATTAATTTATGGAAAGTGTGCTCTCCGAATAAAATGATTATTTTTTTTCTTTTTGCTTACGGCAGAGCTTCTCTATGCAAGTTTCTTCTTCTGCACACAATGAGCAGGAGGCTCCTTTAGTGTAAGGGGGCCTATTTGGAAAATTTCCTCTGTAAAAAAAGAGAAACATTGGTTAGCCAAATGGCTATTATTTCTCTAATTTTGTGCATGAATTTATGCATATTGTTTTGGTCACTCACTCATGAATGTTTAAAAGGAAAAACAACAATTTTTGTCCCAAGTTTATGCTTTCTTTTGTAAAATGAAATCATTAAAACTGTTCTTTACAGGATGTTCCTAATCTATACAACAGTTATATTCTTGAATATTCTATAGAATACAAATTAGATGTGATATATAATTATGCATGTGATGGCTACAAAGTTTTTGTAGTAGACACTGTGATTACCTCTTGATTTAAAAAAATTAAGTTTTAAGTTTTCTAATATTGTGAGCGTTCATTGCATATTCTCGATATAAGACCTTTATTGTAGATGCTTTACAAAGACTTTCTTCATATCTGTAGCATGTCTTTCATTCTCTTACCAGTGTCTTTGAATAACATTAATTTTAAATTTTAATTAAATCCAATTTATCACTTTGTTCTTTTATGGATCATTGTTTTGATGTGGTAGCTAAAAAAATTTGGGGCTATCTTAAGGTCACAAAGGCTTCCTTCATCTGTGTTTTCTTCCAACAGTTTTGGGTTGGAACAATTAGACCTGTGATCCATTTTGAGTTAATTATTAAAGGTTGTGTGTTGTGTAGATCTGAGTTTATTTTTGTTTTTTTAATATATGGATGACAAACTGTTCCAGAACCATTTGTTTAAAAATCTTTTTGAATTGTCTTTGTGCATTTTTGGAAAAGTAGTTGAACATATGTGAACAACCATGTATGGGTTTATTTCTGAACTCTACATTCTGTTCCACTGATTTATTTGTTTAATTTTACATTAATATCACAATGTTGTGATTATTCTAGCTTTAATAATTCTGGAAGACATAATGTTAGCCCTTCAATTTTTTTTCAGAGTTGATTTGGCTATACTAAGTCTTTTACATTTCCATAAGAATTTTATGATCAGTTTATCAATTTCTGCAATAAAAATCTGGAATTTTTATTGCAATTGTACTGAATCTATAATTCAGTGAAAATCACATCTTAACAATATTGAGTCTTTTAATGTATTAACAAGGTATAATCTCTCCAATTGTGTCTTTGTTAATTTCTGTCATGAATATATTATTTAAAATGTTTATTAATTTTGAGAGATTGCTCATGCACGTTACACAACCAGGGGAGTGAGCAGAGAGAGAGAATCCCAAGCAGGCTTTGTACTCTCAGTGCAAAGCCCAGTGGGGAGCCCAGTACCATAAACCGTGAGATCATGACCTAAGCTGAAATCAAGAGTAGGACGCTCAACCAACTGAGCCACCCAGATGCCCCTGTCGTGAATATTGTGTAGTTCTCAGTATATAGATCTTTTATATATTCTGCCAGATTTATCCCTAGGTAATTTATATTTTTGATGCAGTTATAAATGATAGTTATTTTAATTCAATTTATGATTGTTCGCTGGCAGTATATGGACATGTAATTGAGTTTTGTATATTGATCTCATATCCTGAAAAATTGCTAAATTTACTTACAGTTTTAGAAGGATTTTCATAAATTACATTAGATTTTTTTATATAGACCTATAGACCAGATGTCAGCAAGGTATGACCCATAGGCCAAATCTGGCCCGCTTTTGTGTAGTCGGCAAGCAAAGAATTGTGTGTGTGTTTTTTTTTTTTTTTTACATTCTTAATGAGTTTTTTAAAACAAAATAAAGACAAAGGTGAAGGTAACAGAATGATATGGCAGGCAAAGCCTAGCATATTTACTCTTTGGTACTTTAAGGAAAAATATTTTACTATTGGTATAATATTATATACAGATTTTTCACAGATGCCCTTTATTAGGTTTAGGAAGTTCCCTATTTCTGGCTTGCTGAGAGCTTTTATCAGGAATGAATGTTTGGCTTTTTCTCAATCTGTTAAAATGATCATGTGATCTTTATTTTTAAGTTGATTACTATGGTGAACTACAGTGATGGATGTATTTAGAATGCCACATCACCCCTATATTACTGGAATAAACTCTATTTGGACAAGGTGTATTATGCTTTTACTATATTGTCAGATTCAAATGCTAAATTTTGTTTATAATTTTGTACCTATGTTCATAAGAAATCTGTGGTTTTCCTTTATTTCATTTATGCTTTGCAATTTGTGTTCTTGGAGGAATTTTTCCATTTCATTCAAGTTGCTTCTTGATTAATGAACCCCACTGTCATTTTGAAATGACCTTCTTTATCTCTGGTATTATTCTTTGCTTTAAAATCCACATTATCTGTTATTAGTATAGACCCTGCTACTTTCTTTTGACTAATGTTAGCATAGTAAACCTTCTTCCATTCTTGTACTTTTAATCTATTTTTATTTGTTTATTTATTTTAATTCAATTTATTTATTTATTTTAATTCCAGTATAGTCAACATACAGTGTTATATTAGTTTCAGATGTATAATATAGTGATTCAACTATTCTATACTTTACTCAGTGCTCATTATGGTAAGTCTACTCTTATTTCCTGTTACCTATTTAACCCAATCCCTCACCTACCTCCCCTCTGGTAACCATCAATATGTTCTCTATAGTTAAGAATCTGTTCTTTGGTTAGTCTCTTTTTTTCTTTGTTTATTTGCTTTGTTTCTTAGATTCCATATATGTGAAATCATATGATATTTGTCTCTCTCTGGCTGACTTATTTCACTTATTTCACATTATACTCTCTAAATCCATCCATATTCTTGCAAATGGCAAGATTTTATTCTTTTTTATGACTAAGTAATATTCCATTATATATGTAATATATGACTTCTTTATCCATTCATCAATTGATGGACACTTGGGTTGTTTCCATAATTTGGCTATTGTAAATAATGTTGCAATAAACATTGGGGTACATGTATTTTTTCAAATTAGTGTTTACATATTCTTTGGGTAAATACCCAGTAGTGGAATTACTGGATCATATGGTAATTCTGTTTATAATTTTTTGAGGAACCTCCATACTGTTTTCCACAGTAGCTACAGCAGTTTGCATTCTCATCAACAGTACATGAGGATTCCTTTTTCTCCACCTCCTCACCAATACTTGTTTCATTAGTTTTTTATATTAGCCATTCTGACAGGTGTATGGTGATATCTCATTGTGGTTTTGATTTGCATTTCCCTGATGATAAATGATGTTGAGCATCTTTTCATATGTCTGTTGGACATGTGTATGTCTTCTTTGGAGAAATGTCTGTTCATGTCTTTGACCCATTTTAATTTTTTTATTTTTTAAATGTTTATTTTTGAGAGTAAGAGAGTGTGTGCAAATGCACACACAAGCAAGGGTGGGGCAGAGGATAGGGGGACAGAGGATCTGAATCAACCTCTGTACTGACTGCAGAGAGCCCGATATGAGGCTAGACCTCTAGAACTCACAAACTATGAGATTATGACCTGAGCTGAAGTTGGATGCTTCACCTACTGAGCCACCCAGGTGCCTCTGTTTGATC
This sequence comes from Cryptoprocta ferox, assembly GCA_028646485.1. Lineage (NCBI taxonomy): Eukaryota > Metazoa > Chordata > Mammalia > Carnivora > Eupleridae > Cryptoprocta > Cryptoprocta ferox. Next base: position 40,610,941 of record CM053571.1, read on the forward strand.
CATTTTTAATTGTATTATTTGTTTTTTTGTGTGTTGAATTATATAAGTTCTTTATACATTTTGGATACTAATCCTTTATCAGATATGCCATTTCCAAATATCTTCTCCTATTCAGTAGGTTGTCTTTTCGTTTTGTTGATTATTTCCTTGACTGTGCTGAAGCTTTTTATTTTGATATAGTTCCAATAGTTTTTTTTTTACTTTTGTTTCCCTTGCTTTGGGAGACATATCTAGAAAAATGTTGCTATGACCAATGTGCCTGTGCTCCTTTGTCGGATTTTAATGGTTTCATGTCTCATATTTAGGTCCATCATCCATTTTAAGTTTATTTTTGTATATGGTGTAAGAAAGTGGTCCAGTTTAATTTTTTTGCATGTAACTGTCCAGTTTTCCCAGAACGATTTCTTGAAGAGCCTGTCTTTTTCCCATTGCATATTCTTGCCTTCTTTGTCAAGATTAATTGACCATATAATCATGGATTTATTTTTGGGCTTCCTATTCTCTTCTATTGATATTTGTGTCTGTTTTTGTGCCAGTTCCATACTGTTTTATTATTACAGGTTTGTAGTTTGTAGTAGATCTTGAAATCTGGGATTGTGATACTTCTATTTTTATTCTTTTTCAAGATTGCTTTGGCTATTTGAGATCTTCTGTGGTACTGTACAAACTTTAGGATTATTCTACTTTTGTGAAAAATGCTGTTGGTAATTTGATAGGGATTGCATTAAACCTGTAGATTGCTTTGGGTAGTACAGATATTTTAACAATATTTGTTCTTCCAATGCATGAGAATGGAATATCTTTCCATTTCTTTCTGATGTCTTCAATTTCTTTCATCAATGTTTTATTAGTCTTTCACCTCCTTGGTTAAGTTTATTACTAGATATTTCATTATTTTTGGTGCAACTGTAAATGGGATTGTTTTCTTAACTTCTTTCTGCTACTTTATTATTAGTGTATAGAAATGCAATGAATTTCTGTACATTGATTTTGTATCCTGCAACCTTACTGAATTCATATATTGGTTTTAGTAGTTTTTTGGTGGAGTTTAGGGTTTTCTATATATACTATCATGACATTGGCAAATAGTGAAAGTTTTGCTTCTTCCTTACCAAATTGGATGCCTTTTATTTCTTTTTCTGATTGCTGTGTCTATGTTGAATAAAAGTGGTGAGAGTGGACATCCTTGTCTTGTTTCTGATCTTAGGGGAAAAGCTCTCCGTTTTTCACCATTGAGTATGATGTTAGCTGTGGGTTTTTCATATATGGCCTTTATTATGTTGAGGTATGTTCCCTCTAAACCTACTTTGTTGAGGGTTTTTATCATGAATGGATGTGGTACTTTGTCAAATGCTTTTCTGGATCTATTGAAATGATATGTTTTTCATCCTTTCTCTTACTGATGTGATGTATAATGTTAATTGATTTGTGAGCATTGAACCACCTTTGCATCCCAGGAATAAGTCCCACTTAATCATGGTGAATGATTTTTAAATGTATTGTTGGGTTTGGTTTGCTAATATTTTGTTGAGGATTTTGCAACTGTGTTCGTCAGAGATATTGGCCTGTTGTTCTCTTTTTTTTGTAGTGTCTTTATCTGGTTTTGGTATCAAGGTAATAACCTCATAGAATGAATTTTGAAGTTTTCCTTTTTCTATTTTTTGGAATAGTTTGAGAAGACAAAGAATTACTTCTTTAAATGTTTGGTAAAATTCACCTGTGAAGTCATCTGGTTCTGAACTTTTGTTTTTTGGGAGCTTTTTGATTACTGATTCAATTTCATTCCTGGTAATCAATCTGTTCACCTTTTCTATTTCTTCCTGATTCAGTTTTGGTAGGTTATATGTTTCTAGGAATTTTTTCATTTCTTCTAGGTTGTCCAATTTGTTGATATATAATTTTTCATAATATTCTCTCATAATACTTTCTATTTTGTGGTATCAGTTGTTATTTCTCTTTCATTTATGATTTTATTTGAGTACTCCCTCTTTTTTTTTTTGGAGTCTGACTAAGGTTTATCAATTTCATTTTTCTTTGCAAAGAACCAGCTTCTGGTTTCTTTGATTTGTTCTATTGTGGTTTTGGTATTTATTTATTTATTTGTTTGTTTATTTATTTCCTTATTTATACATTTTTTTAGTTTCTATTTTGTTTATTCCTGCTCTAATCTTTATTATTTCCTTCCTTCTGCTGTTTTGGGGTTTTGTTTGTTTGCTTTTTTTTTTTTTAAATGTTCATTTATTTATTTTGAGGGAGACAGAGAGAGTGTGAGTGGGGGAGGGGCAGAGAAAGAGAGAGAGAGAGGGAGAGAAAATCCCAAGCAGGCTCCAAGCTCAGTGCATAGCCTGATGAGGGGCTCAATTTCACAACCCTGGGATCATGACCTGAGCAGAAATCGAGTCAGATGCTTAGCCAACTGAACTACCCAGGCTCCCCTGTTTGCTTTTCTTTTTGAGCTCCTTTAAGTAAAGGTTAGGTTGTTTATTTGAGATTTTTCTTGCTTCTTGCAGTAAGTTTGTATTGTTATAAATGTCCCTCTTAGAGCAGCTTTTGCTGCATGCCAAAGATTTTGGGACTGTTGTGTTTTCACTTTCATTTGTCTCCATGTATTTGTATTTTTTGTATTTCCCCTTTGATTTCTTGTTTGACACATTCGTTGTTTAGTAACATATTATTTAACTTCTGTGTATTTCCGTTCTTTACAGATTTTTTTCTTGTGGTTTATTTCTCGTTATTTCTGTCTTTATATTTAAAGTGTGTTTTTGTAGGGTGCCTGGCTGGCTCGTCAGTGGAGCATGCAACTCTAGATCTTGGGGTTCTGAGTTAGAGCCCCATGTTGGGTGTAAAGATTATGTAAAAATAAAATCTTAAAAAAAATAAAATGTGCTCCTGCAGGCAGCATATAATTGGTTCTTGATTTCTTATCCAATCTTGCAATCTCCTCCTTTTCTTTTGGGTGTTTGTCCCTTTACATTAGATGTGATTATTGATTCAAGTTAGATTTGAGGCTATCATTTTATTTATTCTGTTTATCTCATTAGTTTGTTGTTCCCCTTTCCTCTTTTCTCCCTTTCTTTGTATTAATTGAATATTTTGAAATATAATTTTACATGCTTTGTTGGTGCCTTTGGTATAGCTGTTTGTTTTATTATTTAAGTAGTTACTTTAGGGTTTATAGTATGTATCTTCTACTTATCACAGTCAAGTTAAATTATTCCATTTAACATAGAGTAGAAGAACCTTAATATACTTCCATTTTTCTCTTTTAACCTTTATGCTATAGTTCTCACAAATTTTAATTTTATATAGTTGTAAATCTCAAATATATTGCTTTTATCTTTAATTAAATAATTATCTTTTAAAGAGAATTAAATAAGAAAAACATCCTATATATTACCCGTGTGGTTACCATTTCTAGTGATTTGTTACTTTTGAATGATTTTTCAAAAGATGTAAAATTTTCAGTGGACAGTTTTCTTTCTTCCAGTATTTAAAAATATTGCTGTTTTCACTCTGACATTATTTCCACTGAGATATCCGTTATCATCTCTATCTTTGTTCCTCTGTGTGTAACATGTCTTGATTCTCTGGCTGCTTTTAAGATTTTTCTCTTTATTAGTGGTTTTGAAATTTTATTTTAAGGTAAGTTTGGTATAGTTTTATTCATGTTTCTTGTGATTTGGTATCTGTTAGCCTTCCTGGGTCAGTGAGTTTATAATTTTCCTTAAGCTTAGAAAGTTTGGGGCCATATTTCTTCAAATACTCTTCTGTCCCTGTGTCTTTCGGGAAACCATTCCTCCCTAAACTTATCTCACAGATCACTGATGCTCTTTGTATCTTTTTTGGATTCTTTTTTCTCTGTGTATTCTATTTTTGATGGTAATAAATAAGCATTCAGTAGTTCTGCAATTTCTCTGGTATTTATAAAAATCGTACTCCCCAAGTTTTAAGGATATTTATTTGTCATTCTTGGTTTTGTTTCTAACTGAACCATAGAAAACACCAAAAGAGATATACACATTTCTACCTCTCCATAGCAATTTTCGCATATATCAGATTGTTTTTGTAAATTATGTGTATTTATTCTTTGCCTGTGTTTTCATTTTTTCTTATTTTGCTTTTAAAATTTTGTTAAAAGTGTTGAACTGGTAACTGATTTTTATCTTCTTCCATGTACCTATCTATTGGGATAAGAGTTCTAGAATTTCATTGTTCGGGATTCCCCTTAGGTTAATGTTCTATTTCCATTTAGATACAAAGTTATCAGCAAGGCAATTAAAAATTATGGTATTCTCTTCCTAGAAAAATGTGCTTTTCATTGTCATTTTCAATCATTTACTCATCCCAGGTATGTTACCTTAGAGAAGCATCTGCCAACCTATTTTGTATTCCAAGTATTTAGATATTACTGTGACAATGTATTTTATATTATCCTTTTTTTTAAAAAACTTAAAGTTTCCATAATGTTCACTCTCAAGTTTAATTATTTCATGACAGGTACAGTTTTTTACGTAAGGTAATATTCTCTCACCACCTTCTATTTTAATGTATTTCTTTTGAGTGGTGCTATAGAGAGAGACTTCACTTATCAAAAATATACTTGTCTCTTTAGTATTAAGGTTCTATTTTGGAAATAATCTTAACATGTATTTTAATTTAAAATATTTTGAATAGCAAAATAACTTACGCAGGTCCATAGTTGCATACAAATATTGCAGTTTCATGGTCCCCAAGTTTAGGACACTTTGTAATTGCACAACCAACTTTATATGAATTGGCCCAAACTACCTATAAGGGAAGGAATTTTAAAATAAAATATGTTAAATAACTTTATGGAAATAATGCATTATGGGAACAGATATAATCTATCATGCTACCAAAAATGAATGCACACTATTTATGTTTTTATTGATTTTTAATATTAAGTTTAAAACAATTATTTTGTTAAGTCTGCTTTCCGGAGGGCTAACTAGTTTTTCCTCACTGTTAATTCTCATAAATCAGGAGGAGAATATAATGTAGACAGATATATTGTATTAGATGACTTATGAAATATATTTTAATTTTCTCCATGGGTATATCATACAAATGATATTAAAATCATACTAGAAGTGAAACAATAATGAAATTTTATTTCTTTTTATCAGAAAAATTCTACTTCATTTATGATCATACTTCAAATTTATGGTCTTAACCATATTCTTACCTTTGTTAAGTCGCAAGAGACAGATAGGGATAGAGATTAAGGACATAATGAGTTTACCACAGAAAGATGCCTGACACAGATATGATGAATCTTTATTTTTTTCTAGTTGCAAAGAATAACAAATTTATTCAAAAAGAAGAAGACTTCCATAGAAAACCAGACATGGGCAGAGAGAGAAAAAAAGTGAAGCATATTACTTTTTCTTTGTGACAATGATAGAAGGGAATTTTTCTCTATTTCCCAAATGAATTAAGGGAGAATACTGATTTCCTCCATTTGAAAAGAAAAATACTCCAAGGAAAATTAAAATAGATTTTGACAACAGAAATGAATTTTCTGTTATTTTATAGTTCAGTTAACAAAATTTATTAACATATTTTATAAACGGATGTGCTAGTCACTATTTCCCATGGCCTAGGTATAGTCAGAATCAACAGTTTTGCAAAATATATTTTAATGCTTCTTTGGTTGGTGGAGAAACAGCAAAGTGTAATAAAAAGGACAGTGTATTAAGAAGTAAGAAATGAATTTTGCTTCTAACCATGTGTGTGGCTTTAGAGACTGATAGATAAATTCTGAGCTAGTTTCCTACTTAATAAAATGAGATTAAGCTAGACCCTAAAGAGATCCTTTTCCTTTTGAATGTTTCAAAAAGTTAATAAGCCATACAACTGCAAGTCTCTCTCTCTCTCTCTATATATATATATATATATATGCAAATGTCTCTCTCTCTCTCTATATATATATATATATATGTATATATATATATATATATATTTTAAGAAACCATGTCTAAATATTTGGTTCATGAATAAATGACAACTCCATAAAATTCTGTTTGTTTAATGTATCTAAGTTGTGATTCTGTTTTGGCTTCGGGAATGGTAAAGTAAATATCGACTATGTGTAAGTTTAAAATGTATTGCTTTCATTAAAGGGACTAGATGTGACAATATGAACACTGGTTGTAACTTCAATATGAATATCTGCAATAGTAAATGCAAGAAATTTTTAGCTAATTTTGTTTAGAACATAAGCAAGGTATAGTTGCTGAACCAATAGGAAGAATGTACCTATTCCTAATTATCTAAGCATATGTGTAAATTAGCCAGTGAGGAGTGAGCTTCCAATTATGCAGCAATGCTAGGGGAGGAGGGGTATTTGGGAACAGGTTTCTTTTTCCTGGAAACAAAAGAGAGAGAGAGAGAGAGAGAGAGAGAGAGAGACAAAGGATTATCTAAAGGCTGTAACTTGGTCTTGATGCCATCTTAGGGATATTGCATTCGGCTTGTTATCAGTACACCTGATATTTGGGTTCTATTCTTTCAATTTTCCCAGCAGTAGCCAAACTATATTCTTTGCAGACAACATCTATCCTGAGAAGAGTGTCCAGACTTACAATGTCCTGTTATTGGACAAAGGGTGAATAAAGGGGGAGCATGGAAGATGCTAACCTCTTTGTTCAGTGCTTCTCTGATAAAAATGACTTGATTTAAGTCATTGTATACATCTAATACAGATGAGTAAGTTTGGAGAAGACAGCCCTTTCTGTCACTTAAATGGGGCCTCATGGGAGCTCAGTGCCAGTTTTGGGATTGGCTTAGCTTAAAAGTGACCTCTATTTCTCACCCAAAATTCCCACTGAAACAACCAGTATACTTGGAAAAATAACAGGAAATAATGTTTTTCAAGGTACTGACATCAGGCAACAAAAGATAATGCCTCCTGTGTGTTGAGAGGAAAAGATTCAGGCTGTACAATTGTTCCAGATTATTGCTGTGAGAAGAGTTTCCAGGTCATGGCTGGGGGAGGGGTGGAGGAGGGGTAGTGTTGAGGTGTGGGAAACCAGGAGAAGCTTGATGGATTCACACAGTTGAGAGGCAGAGCTAAAAATCTGGGGAGACCAAGGAGGCAGGAACATAGCACCAGGGAGCTGAAAATCATATAGTGACACAACTATAGTGATCTGCAAGGAGTCCTCACCACCAATTCAGCAGAGCAATAATCAATTTGCATGTGAAGAAACTACCCTAGGCCTGGGAAAAACCCACCTGTAAAAACTAGGGGAAAGAATGGTAAGACTTAAACAGGGCCAGGAAGAGAGCCTGCTCCTACTAGCTACACTGGAAAATACTAATTTCTGGGCCATTGGGTAGAATCTGCACAAGAATCTTGCCTTATTGGAACCAAAAGAATAAAAAAAAATTCAGATGATAAAACTGTATCCCAGAAGACAGTTCAAGAATATTTATAGTTATATAAATAAATGCAGCATCCAAAAAAGCAAAATTTACAAAGTTGAGAATATAATAAAATTTATCCAGTGGGATAAGAAGCAGGAAAATTTGACCCATAGCGAAGAGGAAAAATCAATCCATTGACACTAACCCAGAATTAACATAGATGGTAAATTAGGAGGGAAAACATTAAAATATTGACTATAACTGTATCCCATGTGATTAAAATCTAGATGAAAGATTAAACATACTAGATATAGTAATTGATGATATAAAAAAAGGAAAAATAAGTGAACCTAAAGATATAGCAATAAGACTATCTGAAATTAATCATATAGGAAAAAATCCAGGAAAGAGAGAAGAGGGCATCAGTTAACTGTGGAAAAACTTCAAGTGGTCTTCTACACGGGTAACAACTCGGAAGGGAGGAACAAGTGAGAATGGCAAATATTTGGAGAAATAATGGCAAACATTTTTCAAAATTTGATTTAAACAATAGATTCACAGTTCGAAGAAGCTCAGTAAACTGCAGCACAAAAAGCATGAAGAAAACTGCAGTGCATTATTATGAAACCTGTAATATTATTATTGAGACCTGTAATAATGGGAAACATCTTAAAGAGAGTCAGAGCAAAAGGACACATTAAGTACAAAGGAATAAATAAAAGATTATAGTAGACTTCTTGTTGGAAACAATGCAAGTGAGATGACAGTCAAGTAAGATTTTTAAACTCAGAGAAACAAAACAAACAAATACACAAACAAATCAGTACATAGAATTCTATTACCAGTATAAATATCTTTCAAATGAAGGTGTATTTTTTAGATACTCAAAAGACACTTAAAAGAAAATGCTCAAAAAGTTGTCTTTTGATCTAAATGTGCATAAATAAGAACTAATCAATAAAATGTCAAATATTTACCTGTGTATAATGGCCACAAACTTTGGAACATGATAGGGCATTATAATCATAAAATTCAGTTTCATTAAACCAAGCAACAACAGCAGATTTTGGTGAAAATATGCTGAGTCCGCCTAACCAGAGATTTTCTCCAATAAACTCAAAAGTTGGATGGCATCCATAGGATTTTGGTAAACAGGAGTTGTGTTTGAATTGACACTTATTTGCCCACGCTTCAGCAATCTTTGCTAAACCATCATCCCAAGTCTGAAAGATAAGATAATTTAAATTCAATTGTGTATATTTGCTTGGATTAAAGTTATTCTAATCAACTGTAATCAATTCAACTTTTAAAAAATTTATTTTAATAAAATATAGATTTGTTTTGGTATTATGTTTGTAGTTAGTCATTATTTTTAGTTCTGCTTTAGAGACATTTAGTGCCCATTCTATGACAGTTTATCTTTGTATTTCCACTATTTCCAATACCTCGCAGATGGCCTGGTACAGTAGAGGAACTCAATAAATAAGTTGAATATGATTTAAATAAGTCAAGAATTCATAGTTTAGCAATTCAGGTCATGCAAATATATCATAAGTGAAAGATGAATACCCATTCATAGTTAAAAAGGGAAAAGGCCTCTTAGAATGCTAGGAATAGAATGTCTTTAATATGAGTAAGAATATTTACCAATACCAAAAACAAAGAACTCTACAATAGACATCATTTTATAATGGTAAAATATTGAAAGCTTCCCCCCCAAAATTGGGAATGAAACAAGATGTCTCATTACTTTTATTTAAAATAATAAAGGGGCCAGGGCATCTGGGTGGCTCAGTCAGTTGAGCGTCCAACTATTGATTTCAGTGCAAGTCGTGATCTCGTATTTTGTGAGATCGAGCCCTGTGTCAGGTTCTGCACTGACAGTGCAGAGCCTGCTTGGAATTCTCTTTCTCCTTCTCTCTGCTCCTCCCCTGTACTATCTCTCTCTCTCTCAAAATAAATAAACATTAAATTAAAAAAATAATAAAATAAAATAATACAAGGGGTCAGGTAGTATAAGAAAATATGTGAGCTATAAATACATAGGAAAAATATAAAATGTATAATATTTGGAATCTTATTATTCATACATAACAAGTCTGGGTACATAGAAAATTCAAATGAATGCACCAAGAATACTATATGAAAAAAGTGAAATTATCAGTTTCCAAATACCAGGAAAATATACTAAATTGTATTTCCATATATACTTCAGAAACAAATAGCTTCAAAGATAAAAAATATATAAAAATAAATCCAATAAATGATATAGAAAATCTCTACACTGAAAAACTACAAAATATCACTAAGATAAATTAGTACAAACTTAACTAAATGGATAGATATGTTTATTGGGGCGCCTGGGTGGCTCAGTTAGTTAAGCATCCAACTTCAGCTCAGGTCATGATCTCACAGTTCGTGAGTTCGAGCCCTGCATCGGGCTCTGTACTGACAGCTAGCTCAGAGCCTGGAGCCTGTCTTCGGATTCTGTGTCTCCCTCTCTCTCTGACCCTCCCCTGCTCCTGCTGTCTCTCCCTCTCTCAAAAATAAATAAAACATTAAAAAAATAAAATGTTTATGAACTGGGACAGTTAATATTAGAGAGGATTGGGTATTGAAATTTAAATCATTTCTAAAGAAAATCCAAGTAATTTTTTTTTTTTGGTGGAAATTGATTTCAAAATTCAAAGTACCAACAATAGCTAAGACAATCTTTAAAAAGTAAAACAAAGCTAGAAGACTTACTGTACCAGATATCAAGACATCATAAATCTACATACATACTCTATGTAATTTTAGTTGTCTTAAATTTGTTGTTTTCGTTTTATGGTTCAGAATACAGTCAATTGTGGTTAATGTTCCACAGGCACTTCCTAAGAATGTATATACTTAGTTGTTGAGTGGAGTGTTCTGTAAATGTCAATTAGATCCTAGTTGGTTAATGGTATTAAGTTCTTCTATATCCTTGCTGATTTTCTGTCTGCTTGTTGAAAGAAGAGTGTTGAAATTTCCAAATATAATTGGGAACTTTTCTATTTCTTCTTTAAGTTCTATCAGTTTTCCTTCCTTTTTTTTAGGGCATATAAAACTTTAATTAAAATTTCTTTAATGGATTGATTGATGTATCATTATGTGATGTTGTTCTCTGGTAATTTTTTTTGCTCTGAAATCTACTTTATCTGCTATTAATAAAGCCACTCCTGCTTTCTTTCTTTCTTTTTTTTTTTTAATTTTTTCAATGTTTATTTCTGAGAGAGAGGCAGAGTGAAGTGGGGGAGAGGCAGAGAGAGAGGGAGACACAGAATCCTAAGCAGGTTGCAGGCTCTGAGCTGTCTGCACAGAGCCTGACATGGGGCTTGAACCCACAGACTGCGAGATCATGATCTGAGCCAAAGTCAGACGCTTAACTGACTAAGCCACCCAGGCACCCCTATAAAGCCACTCCTGCTTTCCTTGGATTAATATTTATATAATATGTCTTTCTCTAACCTTTTACTTTCAACCTATCCAAATCATTATATTTGAAGTCAGTTTCTTGGTTAGAGCATACTGTTGGTTCACATTTAAAAAAACCCCATTCTGATAATGTTTTTTAATTGACGTATTGGGACTATTTTACATTTAATGTACTTATTGATAAGTTAAAGCATAAGCTTACTATTTTATTGTTTAGTTTTTATTTGGTCCCATTGTTTTTCATTCACTTGTTTCACTTTTCCTGCCTTCTTGTGAACTATATGAACATTTTTTAGAATTCCACTTTGATTTATCCATAGTGTTTTTTAGTATATATATATATACATATATGTATATATATATATAATTTTTAGTGGTTGCTTTAGGTATTACATAATTTATGTAACTTGTCACAAATTACTGGTGTCAGCATTTTACCAGTTTGACTGAAGTATAGAAATATTATTTCCATTTACGTTCCTTCACCATTCACTCCACCAATAACATAATTGTCTTAAATATGTTTTCTACATGCCTTAAGAACCATATCAAATATTATAATTTTTGCTTCAACTGTCTAACATAACTCAGAAAACATCAAGGAAAAATAGTTTGTTATATTTACCCATACTTTTACTTTTTGCTTTTTTCCTTCATTTCTGATGTTCCAAGAGTCTTGTTTCATCATTATCTTAGTGTTTGAAGAAGTTTCCTTGGTTATTCTTTTAGAGTGGGTCTGCTTATGACAAATTATCTTAGTTCTCCTGAATCTGAGAGTGTTTTAATTTCACCTTCACTCCTGAAGTATATTTTCTCTGGGTAGGATTCTTAGTTGACTATTTGAAATTGAAATTGAAAGTGAAATTGAAATTGAAAATGTTGTGCCACTTCCTTTGGGCCTCCATGGATTTGGATGAGAAGTTTGATGACCTTGAAATTGTTATTGTCCTTTAGATAAGGCATTGCTTTTTTCCCATTGCTTTAAAATTTTTTCCTTGTCTTAAATTTTCTAAAATTTGATTATGGTGTATCTTGGCATGAATTTCTTTGGGCTCATCATATTTGGGCTTCACTCATATTTATGTTTATGTTTTTATTTAAATTTTGGGAGTCATCAGCCACTATTTCTTAAGATGTTTTTTCTCCCTCTCCCTCTCTTTCTCCATTTCTTTTGGCACTCCAATGACTTGAACAGATATTTTGTTCTTGTTTTATAGATCCCTGACGATCTGTTCATTTTTTTTTCTTTGGTCCATTTTCTCTCTATTGTTCAGATTTGGTAATTTGTATTGTTCTACCTTCAAGTTTACTAATTTTTTCTTTTGTCATTTTCATTCAACTATTGAGCTCTTCCAGTAAGGTTTTTTTTGTTTGTTTGTTTGTTGTTGTTGTTGTTGTTGTTTTTAAGTAATATCTACACCTAACATGGGGCTCAAACTCATGACCCCCAAGATCAAGAGTCTCATGCTCTACAGATTGAGCTAGCCAGGCTCCCCCATCCAGTGAATTTTTTATTTGTTATTATATTTTTCAGTTGTAAAATGTCCATTTAAATCTTCTTTATAACTTCCATTTCTGTTTTTTCATTTGTTTTAAGCATTTTTATAATTCCTATTTGAAGCATTTATATGATGAGCCCTTTAAAATTCTTGTGAGATAATCCTTATATTTCTGTCATCTGGGTGTTGGCATCTGTTGTCATTTCTCATTCATGTTGAGATTTTTCTGGTTCTTGGTGTGATGAGAGATTTTTCATTGTATGCTTTGCCTTTATAATTCTACATTATAAGACTCTAGGTTTTATTAAATCCTCCTGTTTTAGCAGGTCTTCACTAACACTGCTCCAGTGGGGGAAGAGGGACACCATGTCTTTATTACTTGATTGGTGGGTGAAAGTCCGGGCTCCTCACTCTTACTAACCCTGTAGGAGGTATACCTTGTTATTACTGGAAGAAGATGGGTATCGAGGTTCTCCTTTTGCTTTTACTTTTGCTGATATCCTCATCCCATTGGGAGAGTAAGGGTTGCCTTTTTATTACCAGGTAGGATGAAAATCTAAACTCCCTACTCAGCCTCCACTAGCACCATGGGGAGGTGGTGATGAGGGCCACTTCATTACTTTTGTGTGGTAGTGCAAGTCCAGGTTCCATAACTGGCCTCTTCAGATACCATCTTGGCTGGGAGAGGAAGGGACACCATATTATTGCCTCATGAGGGCTACAAGCCTCCTTGGTTAGCCTCCTCTGACACAACATGGTAGAGAGGAGGTGGGAGGGGTGCCTACTAACATCAGTCAAGGATGATAGTCCAGGCTTTCCACTTAGCCTTTACTGAAAAAGATAGGAGGGTTGTTGCTTCCCCTCTCCACCCCCATGTTATTTGTCCAGAGTAGGATGGTTATCGAAAAAAAAAAGAAAGATTTCTTCCTTACTAGGCTGCCCTTTTTCTTTGTTAAGAGAAACGAGACTTTTCTTGAGGCTTTTATTTTCTGCATCCATTGGCATTTCTGGGTTTTAGGCTTCTTTCATATCTAATCCAAGATATACAGGAGTCAGGGAAGAAATACATGGAGCTCACCTTTGTGTCATTTCTTGAGTATGGAGTCTCTGGCTACTTTGCTTTTTTTTACTTTCCAACTTTAAGAGTCGTCTAGGGACACCTGGGTAGCTCAGTTGGTTAAGCATCCGACTTCAGGGACACCTGGAAGGCTCAGTCGGTTGAGCGTCCTACTTTGGCTCAGGTCATGATCTCGCAGTTTGTGAGTTCGAGCCCCGCATCGGGCTCTGTGCTGACAGCTTAGAGCCTGGAGCCTGCTTCAGATTCTGTGTCTCCCTCTCTCTCTGCCCCTGCCCCACTCACAGTTTGTCTCTCTCTCTCTTTCTTATATATAGTATCTGAGGTTTTTATTTGCATTTAATGGGAAGGATCGTGCACATCGATATACTCCTTCTTGTTGGTAAGATGCTTTCTTAAGTTTTTTCCTAATTGTATATTCCATTCTTATCTCCATAATTCCAAAAAAGGGATTCCCAGCAAGTAGACAAACATTCTGTAATTCTTTGCCTCAAGAATTTTGGCATGGCAGAAAGCTTAAGTAGCTAAAAATAAAGGATTGCCTGGGTGGCTCAGCCGGTTAAGACTTCAACTCGTGATGTCGGTTCAGGACATGATCCCACAGTTCCTGGGACTGAGCCTTGCATCAGCCTCTGCACTGACAGTGCGGAGTCTGCTTGAGATTCTTTCCCTCTCCATCCTCCTCTCCAGCACTGTGTCTCTCTCTCTCAAAATAAATAAATAAACTTAAAAAAAAAATGGAGCTAAAAATAGAGGTTACTGCCAGTATTAGACCCATAGCCTTGAGCATACAGAAGGATTTCAGAAGGGATGGTAGCATGGTGGCCTATGGAAAGTAGAATATCAAACAGGGTTCTCCCAGCCTCCATCAATATTTCTGTGTCATTGGACTGTGTTGGGAGCATATCCAAACCTGGAAGGGTAATGATATTGGCATCACAATGAGGACTAGTTTGGAAGGATAATAATCATTATTGTCTTCATTACTAAAGATGATTCCCCTATCTTTTGGAACAAAGACCCCAGGTTTTTGCTTTTTGTTTTTTTGTTTGTTTTGTTTTGTTTTTTTGTTTGTTTGTTTTTTGTATAATAATAAGGGGAAAGGAGTCCCCAGAATGTTTAAGATCACATTTTTAATCCCCTGGTCAATGTGAGAACTAAAAATTACAATTAGGGTAATTTAATGGAAATAAATAAATGATATTGCATTTTCATTTTAAGATTGTAGATTCAAATTCATACCGCTAATTATATTGGTTAACTTCCTATATTTCTTTGGTACTTTAATCATTCATTTTCCTTCAAACTATAAACATTGTTACATGAAAAAATTTGTTTACAGTAGCCAAGAGAGACTTCTGCAGCTCCCAAAAGATGAATAATTTACCCTTCTGAAAAAATGACTAAACTGAGTGATGAGTTCTCATATACCACCCCTTCACCAAAAATTATACATACTTGAAAGAGGTAAGATACCACAAAACAGAGCCCCCATTTTCCTCACAGCTCCTTTAAGACAAAGGTAATTCCAGAATCAATCACACAATAAATCAGCAATAGCAAACAAATGTTTTCAAGCCAGGCCTTCTCACTTATATCCTTGCTATAAAGCAATTCATTCCTTTTCCAAGATATTTCAGTTTAGCTATAAACTCTGGAAAGCTTTATCTCCTCTATGCCTGTGAAAGTCCTAGTCTTTTGCCTGAATCATTGAGAGGTTTCTCCATTTTAAAAGAAACAAAGAAAAGACCAGCTTAAATCTGGTATATCTTTTAAAAGAAAATATATTAGTTAAAACATAGTTCTAATGTAGAATAGCTTGTACCAAGATATCTCCTTCCCAAAATATGGTACAAGAGAAAATTATTCTATCATTCTAATTAAGACCTGGTCTTAATATACAAATGGTGTACACAATACCTTTGAAAGAGCAGGAATTAATATCTGATGGCAAAGGAACTATATGCATTTGAAACATATATTTCAAGCCAGTTCAAACATGCATAATATGTATAAATGATAATTATCTAGCTGTATGTATAACTAAAAAAAATCTATTTGCATTTTGGAATTCTCAAGGACTCTTTGAAGCTCATGTCCCCCCCCCCCCCATTTAACAGTATAATTAAAAATATTTCTAAAAAAATATTTTAACGACCCCTTAGATCTGGTAATGCTTTCACCTAAAACTAAGTTCCTATTAAGTCTCTAGCCCTATGGGAAAAATTTTATTAATAATCTGCCTTAACTTGTAAATAGAAGACTTTGGCACGCTTATAGACATAAATTTTAAAAAGCCCAATCACCTGTTTTCTGCCTAGCCTAAACTCCAGGACATTCTGCAAGCTCTTCTGATCACAAGCCCTCATATTATGAAGTACATCCATGTCACAGAAGCTGCTCTGTGGAAGGAAGAATAAGAAAACCTACTAAGAAATTCTCAACTCTATGCACAATTGTAGTGCTATGGCAAGAAGCAGTATATTGTGCATAGAGTTGAGGGTGGGAGAACGCTTGGGTGTATCAGTCTGCTACTGAAGAATTTATGCTGTAATGGATAACATAAAAAAGAATAAAACTGAGTAATACAAATGGAATAACAGTCAATGTCCAAAATTCCTGAAAAGATTATAAGAAATGATGCAAATAACAAAAATAATACTTAAAAAATCAGATTTATTGAGGTATAATTGATATAAAAGAACTTTATATATTTAATGTGTACAAGTTGATGAGTTTGGACATATGCAAACACCTATGACACCATCACCATAATCTGGGTAATAGACATAACCAACACCTCCCAGAATTTCCTTATATCCCTTGGATGTCGTTTGTTTGTTTTTGTGGTAAGAATATTTAACATGAGATCTACTTTCTTCACAAATTCTGAAGTGCCCCATACCATATTGTTAACTATAGACACTATGCTATATGGCAGATCTCTAGAACTTATTCAACTAACATAACTGAAACTTTATACCCTTTGAATAACAATTCCCCAGTTCCCCCACATCCTCACCCCCAGCCCCAGCACTGTCAGTGCAAAACCCAATGTGGGGCTTGAACCCACGAACTATGAGATCATGACTTGAGCCTGAAATCAAGAGTCAGACGCTTAACTGACTGAGCCACCCAGGTACCCCAGGACTTCTTTCCTTTTTTATGGCTGAATAATGGTCCATTGCATGTACATACCACATTTTCCTTTTCCATTCATCTGTTAATGGATCCTTGGGTTGTTTTTATATCTTGGCTATTGTGAGTAGTGCTACAGTGATTATGGAAGTACAGATATCTCTTCAAGATCTTGATTTCAATTTTTTGGATATATACCCAGAAGTGGGATCTCTGGATCTTAGGGTAGTTCTACTATAATTTCTTAAGTAATCTCCATACTGTTTTCCAGAACTGCAGCACAATTATAATCCCACTAACCATGTACAGTATTTCCAATTTCTTTACAACCTCACCAACATTTGTTATCTTAAATTTTATTTGTGTTATTACTAGTTACCTCTAGGATAACCAAGATCTGCAATTAATAAGAATATCAGTCTGAATATAAAAGTCATCTTAATTCAACAAAAAAACAGGGACTAAATGAGAAAAAAATAACCACATACTTTAGAATAGGAAGAGAATGAATAGATAGTTATTATTAACATTGGTAAAGCAATAATCCAATGTATGACTTTGGATCTCTGGTCATACTGCAGGTCAATGAGCTGACCAGAGTAAGGGGCTCCCCCTTGTCATAGCAAGAGACGTTGAATCCAATTCACCTTCTCTATAACTTGTGCCACTAAGGAATTAAATTGTTAAGCCACTGAAATTTCAGGGTTTATTTTATACTACAGCGTAGCCTAGCTTCATAAAACTTACTGCTAAAAGTAGAGTGAAGCCATAATAAAAATCTATACTTAAACCACCCTGAGACCTAAATAGGAAGGATCTCTGCTCTGGGCCTAGATTTTATAGGACATCACATATTACACACACACACACGAGTAGTATAAAATGAAAGACTTTTCTCATTCTAACCTTAACACATGTTCAGTGTGACCCATGACACCAAACATATGCATCTTTGCTACATGTTTTTAAAACAAAAGGCGTTTATATGTGAATGGCAAAATAGGTTTATGAATATTGTTGCTGATGACATAAGAGACAGACACTGCTTCAGAGTCCAAGAAAGATTTAAACTATGTTAACTGTTAGGTAAGAAAAAAGATCAACTTATCAAATCTTTCAAAGCAGCATGAAAGCAGTGGATTCTTACATAATATAATATTGTTCAGCAGAACTACTGAAGATCTGTTTCTTTCCTTTTCTCTTCATATTCCCATTTTTGGGGTAAGGAAGACATTTTTCAATGGTAACACTTTCCATTACTGTTAAGTAGAGATAAAGTAGATCTGTATGTTACCTAAGTGAAGCATGACATCATTTCTTTACATGGCTACTAGATGGACATGATCACCAGAATGGTGAATTTTATATTTATAAAATTATACAACTTAAATTTTCCAAAAAGTTTTCAAATACTTAAAATCATTATTCATCCATTATAACTTTGCCTTTTAATTTTAATAGTTTTGATTATTTCAGAAGTAGTAAAAATTTAGTTAGTGATTATATCAATGAAAATGAGCAAAATTATTCTGATTAAATCCAAATCTGAGCAAGTTAGGTGAAATCCCTGAAACCATACATTCTTTACTAAATAAAGATTTAATTTCTGAGCAAACAATGAGATTGTATGCAGCCTTCCATTTTTATTCTTCCTTTAGCCCACAAATGTTGGTGGTAAGCTTGCCTGAACCATGTGGGGAATTTAACAGTTAGCTGGCAAGCAGTGAGGAAATTTATATCAGAGGCAGGAATAACAGCAATCCATGTGATTCAGGGCCAAAATATCTGAAAAAATGTGATCTATAACTCAGGAGGCAGATCATGAGTACACTGAACTTGAAGCTCTAAGCAGAGATCGGAAAACAAAATAGTGGTTGTTGGCTGTAGTATGGGTTCAACAAGATATTTTAAGAGTAAAAAAACTGGCAAGCTTGGAAAAGAAATGAAAGCTAGAATCAAGAAATGTGGGGCTTTTGAGGCATGGAAAAGAAATTGCTTCTATATAGCATATAATAAGATATGAGATCTTAAAAAGGCTTTGAGAGATAAATGTCATAAAACTTTCATGTGATTAAAAAGCTCAGGACAGAGGAGATAAAAACTCCAAAGATATCTTCTTACCTGATTAAGAAGCCCTTAGCAAATGAATCGATCAGGGTGTACCCATTTCCCCAAAATTCACATTTCAAGATAACTGGCATTAAGATGAACAAGAAAAGCACCAAAATGAGAAAACAAAGACTTGAAAATTTCTCCAATTGGTACTTTAAATGTGGGTATTGGTATTTGGAACTGATTGAGGACATACAGCTGAAAAATCTTCAGAGTTTTTGAGACAGGTGTATTCCCAAAAATATTGTAAACCTGTTGTGAAAAAAATCTGTGAATACTTTGGATCTTAAACTTCCATGGGCAGAAAGCAATCTGAGAAGGCAATGGCTCAAAGATGGCATATTTCTCAATGCCCAATTCAATTTTGCCAAGGAGGATAATGAATAAGGAAGAACATTTTAGAGGGAGAAGATAGGAACCATAGAAAACAATGGACAAGGGAACTCCGACCTCCTTTAATTAAAAAAAAAGTTTTCTGACCTCCAGTATAGTAGGTATGAATACTATCTAAAGATTTCATAATCATTCTGAACCAATTGCTGTGTGGTTCCTATTCTTCCACTTTCTCAGTAGAAGTATTTGTTATGGTTGTCTCATCTTGTTTTGTCTCTGAATATTGTTTGTGTGGAGGATAGACATAGGCACTAGGCCAAGAGTATTCACAACCGACCTTGTTGGGTTGTTGCATTCTACTCAGAGATATTAAACTCTGATTCAGTGACTGAACAGGATATTGGGCTTTATCCTTTGGAGGAGGTCTTGAACTTGTTCTGTTTATGGGATGGAAGGAATAAAAAAATACCTGATGTGCTGGAAGCCATTTCTGAAGTAAGGCAGGTGTGCAAGGTGGGGGCCTCCCGCGACCGATGTCTACCCCCCACTCAAATTTTGCTTGAGCACTGACCCCCAAGGCGCCTGGCTGACTGGTATCAGACCTTGTGCTGGAACTTAGAGATAGGAGTTTCTTCTTTTGTGATTATAGGAGCAAATATTACATTTCCCGAGAAACCTGTTTTTCTTCCCCTCGAGAAAACAGGCTATTAACCTCTGCTCACAAAAGAACTAACTCTTGCCTTTGCTATGCTAAAAACATTGCCTTGTATTTGAATGCTAAAGATACCTTCCTTCCCCATGTGATAAGCATCTAGTCGCCTACATCAATCACTATTGACAAAGATTATGCATGAGTTTTCTACCAATCTGTGTTCCAGGAAATTTTTACATACCAAGAATTTGTCATCAGAAATCATTGTCTAAGGCGATTGCCACTCCTGTTTTGTACCCCATACATTTTTTCAGTAAATAAAGCTGACTCTCCGGTCAGTGCCGAGATGCCTGCCTGGTGATCAGAAAGAAGCCGAGGCTCTCTCACTCCCTTTCACTGACACCATCCATCCTTCAGGGAGCCCTGGACCTGCTGGAGCTGGACTCCGGGGCACTGATGACCATAAAAGCAGTCTGTGCTAGAGATATTTAATGCAAGCATGCTAGGGTCATCAGACTAATTCTGGCCAGAGGGATCTGAGTGGGAATGACATATATGATCTCCAGATCTGATTATAAAAACACCTGTACAGTTCTCTAGCTTTCCCAATGATGACTCTGAAAAACACATGTTGGTTGGCATGATGGAACTAAGATAAAATCAGCCCATGGCACTGCACAAAGAAGAAGTGATGTGGAGAGTGGTCCAACCCATATTGGACGTTATGTGAGTGAGATACTAAACCTATACTGTTTAAAGAATTATGTTAAGTGAAATGAGCCAGACAATGAAAAACAAATACTGTATGATCTTACTTACACGTGGAATCTAAAAAAAATAAACTCATAAATACAGAGAATAGATTGGTGGTTGATGGAGATGGGGGGGGTGAAATTGGTGAAGGAGGTCAAAAGGTACAAACTTCCAGTTTTAAGGTAAATAAGTTCTTAGGGATGTACAGTAAAACATAATGATGAGACTATATGCAACCATACTGTATTGTATATTTGAAGTGGCTAAGCTATTAGATCTTAAACATTCTTATCATGAGAAAGAGAACTTGTAACTATGTGAGGTGATGGACATTAACTAAATTTGTAGTAATCATTTCACAATATATACATATACCGAATCATGTTGTATACTTTAATACAGGGTCGTGTCAATAAAAAAATGGAAAAAAAAACCCTGCCTGTGAGCTTTCAGGGTTTATTTGTTAATACAACATAATAGTCTATCATTTTCTGATAAATATAGAAATTGACATGTGAAATGAGGTGCTTAGTTTTCCTCGATGATTCAGTAGTGGAAAACTGGAGAAACTCCTATTAAAGACTCAGCTAATAGTTAGCTCTTTCGCTTCTGCCCAAGATGGAGTAACAGGACCAGATTTATCTTCCCACTTGAAACAATAAAAACAAAATATATGAAAAAACAGGTGTCAGCACACATAACATCAGGCAAAGAAAGACTGGTGCTCCTTGACTGTAGGGAAACCACTAAGGTAAGCCTCAGCTTACTGTCTTGAGAGAATTTTCAATCTATAAAGGAGTACCAGGTAAGAGAGATTTGTGTAGAGAGAGAACTCTAAAGATGTTCAAAGGGTCCTGCTTGGATATTTGGCAGAGTAGTAATTAGCACATGCATATGAGGTACCTACCCAAGGCCCGGGAATGAAGCACTAAAAAAGATAAGGGAAATATTACCTAATGCTCACCCAGTCCTGGGAATAATGCCTCTTCTCACTAGCCAGACTGGAAAAACCTCATAATCTTGGGATTTGTGTAGAGTACTCAGAAGGATCTTGGCTTATTTTGGGAGATATTTATCCCTAGCCTAAACTACTGCTTTTGTCCAGCCCAACAAATCTTAAAAACAAGACTCAACTGGATCAAAATTCCAAGTAACATGAATGCATGTCAGGAAAAACGTCCAGAATATTTATAGAAATACAAAAATAACTATCACCCAACAAGTTAAAGTTAGCAATAATAACTGGTACCTGGTAAGAAATGATCTGCATAGAGAGATGCAAGAAAATACAGCCCAAAATGAGCAGAAAAATCAATCAATGGAAATCCAGCCAAAACTGATACAGATGTTAAAATTAGTAGAAAAAAGCAAGAATGAGAAAAAAATAATGAAAAAAGCATCAGTAAACTGTGGGAAACTTCAAATGGTATAATGTACATGTAATTGGAGTCTCTAATATTTTTAATAGACAATGGGTAAAATTTTTCTATTTTAATTAAAATCTGCAGATATAAAAAGTTCAATGAACCCTAGGAAACATGAACCATGAGACACTAGGGCACATCAAATTGCTCAAAACCAAGGATAAAAAGAAATTCTTAAAAGCAGCCAAAGGAAAAATACATATGATGTACCTGGGAACCAAGAAAACAATCCAGCAGATTTCTCATCACAAACAATGTGTAAGAAAATAGAAGACAGTGCAGCAACATCTTTAAAGTTCAACTTAGAAACCTACACATAGCGATAATATCTAGCAAAAATTAAGGAAATCTTAAGGTATCAAAAGATGCAAACTTCCATTTATAAGATAAATAAGTACTATCCATATAATGCACAACATGATTGATGAGAACAAACGCAAAAGAAATGTAGATAAATTTAAATTTCCTTATAATGTGCAGCCCATCAACAAATACTTGAGACAGAGTATGAGATTCCTCCAAGAACTCACAACTGTCTTAATATTAATGCTTTGCTAGAGGCAGGAAGCAACCTTAGCTTGACAACAGCCAGATCTCCAGGATCCTGGAAATCTTTAACAAGTGAAAATCCTTTTGTAAACTTCCTTGGTCTTTACCACTCCCCCACCCCCCAATTTAGATGTATACAATTTAGATGTATTACAATCCTACTCCTGCTTTTTCTGCCCATGGGTCCTGTCCATGTGCTTTAATAAAAACACCTTTTTGCACTGAAAACATCTCAAGAATTCTTTCTTGACTATTTGCTCCTGGCCCACATCACATCATGATGACTATAGCTAACACTGCTGTATGATATATAGAAAAGTTGTTAAGAGAATAAATCCTTTGAGTTCTCATCACAAGGTGAAATTTTTATCCTTTCTTCTACTTTTTGAAAATTATTTTTAATGTTTATTTTTGAGAGAGAGAGAGAGAGAGACAGAGAGAGAGAGAGACAGAGTGGGAGCTGAGGAGGGGCAGAGAGAGAGGGAGACACAGAATCTGAAGCTGTTAGCCCAGAGCCGGATGCTGGGCTCGAACCCAAGAACCATGAGATCATGACCTAAGTCGAAGTCAGACGCTTAACAGACTGCACCACCCAGGTACCCCTTCTTCTTTTTTTAAATTGTATCTGTGTGAGAAAATGGACATTAGGTGAATCTCTTGTGGCAATCATTTCACAGTATATGTAAAACAAACCCTAATGCTGCATGTCTTAAATTTATACTGTGATGTATGCCAATTATTTCTCAGTTCAACTGGAAAAAATATACAGTTAATACAATTGCATGATAGAGAAAAAATCAGGAGAAATAATTTTAGAACATAAAAAGCCGATGCGATTAAAAACCAACAGACCAAAGTGTAAGAAATGTTAATGTTCTTTAGGCAGAAGGAAAATGATACCAAGTGGAAATATGGATCTAAACAAAGAAATGAAGAGCACAAGAAAATGGAAAGGGTTAAAATAACAAAAACTTTTACATGTTTACAAACTCAAACTATAAAACAAGGTAAATGCAAAGATGGCCTGTTTCTATTCAGGTCTCTCTACCCTATTCCCTTCTTCCCTTTCTCCTTCAGCTACCTATTAAAATTCAAATTAATTTTATGTATATCCTTTTATTGTTTCCTTTGGAAAACAAAGCATATATATGTGTGTTTTTATAGAATGAACATATATGTAAATATATACACATTTAATAGCATCTTTATGACATGATAGTCCTTAAAAAAAGATATTCAAATAAGTATGGAGAAAATACTATCTAGCAAATCCATGTCATTGGGCACCCCAACCTATTAGAGATTAAAGTACGTATTAAAATATTTTAACAATTCTGTATTAAAGAGATCATTTTACTTTTCTTTTAATCCAGTGTTCCCAAACCTATTTGAAACCTCTTCCCACTCAAAAAATCCTTTTCCATGTAGCAGAATAGTACAGTTTTGAATTGTGCTATTTGCCGAATTGTGATTTTATAATATTTCCATTTTATGTGCTTATTTACTTAAAAAATTTTAATGTTTATTTACTTTTAAGAGAGAGCGAAGAGAGAAACAGAGGCGTGGCGGGGGGGGGGGTCAGGGAGCAGAGAGAGAGGGAGACACAGAATCCAAAGTAGGCTCTAGGTTCTGAGCTGTCAGCACAGAGCCCGAAGCCAGGCTTGAACCCATGGACTGGGGGAACATAACCTGAGCCAAAGTTGGACACTTAATGGACTGAGCCAATCAGAAGCCCCTACTTCCCTTTTATTATCTGTTGGATAGAAAGGAAGAGAGCTGTTTTACAATGTAGCTACATCTGCATAGCACATAAGCAAAACTATGCTGTCAACATTTATATTCATAGTTACATAATGATATTTACATGCAAGAAAAAGTTACAATGCAAGTGAAATTTCCAGTAATAAAATTTATAGTCAGGCATTTGTTTAAAAATTATAAATTCTATTAATTATTTTAATAATCCAATGCTCATGATGCTCATTCCTCAACAGAGTACTCTTTTTGCCTTAATGTCTATATGATGGAGATCTACAAAAGGCACCTTCAGTTCAATGTTTTTGTTAAACTTCACAGACTGGTTTTCATGGAAATGACAATCTGATATTGTTCAACTGCTAATTTCATTATTTACATCCCTGTAGAACATTTCTTAAAAATGAATACTACACATGTAGTGCTGTTTCATCCTTGAGTTCATAAAATATAAAAACAGAAAAGAGGACAAGAGAATCTCAATCCCTGTGTTTTCTTTTATATCTCGGTTGTGCGTTTTGGGAAGTACTAGCCAAAATAACAGGACGGGGTGGGGAAACCTGTGCGAAGTTGCCAAGTACCTGGATTAAGCCCTAGCGATGAAGACCAAGCAACTCCCAGCACCATCCTTCCTAACTCACTACCGTTCATCCTCCACCCCATCCCCCAATCCTCTTCCAGCACCCCTAATCCTTTCCCCTCTCCCCCCACCCCCCAGCCTAGTGTATGGGAGCTAAGCCTGGGCAAGATACAGCTTTACCTTTTCCCTTCTCGTCCACCCCGATCACTACCCTGGAGGATAACCCAGCAAAGGTGTGATTCTTAATTGCATGCTGAAAAGTTCAGACTGAACTCATACAAATGGGTCCATCAAATTTATCCCCCGGTTACCTTAGGATGAACCAGAGAAATAAGATCCCAGCCCGGGGTTTTTCTCACCATGTGTTTCATGTCGGCCGCGGGGGGCCAGACTTTGCCGCGCATGTTGTTGTGAGCTTCGACGCTGTTGTCTTTTAAATTCTGGTCTGTGATGGAGGGGACTTCGGTAGATGATTTACTGGCTACCAGACAGAAACCTAACGTCCATAAGCAACTCAGTTTCTTCCTCAGAACCATGGCGGGATGCAGAAGATGCTCTGACTGCCTGGACCGGTAACGGCTCAGCCAGCCAGTCTTCCCTGGCCCCGTGGGGACCACGCTCTGGGGTGGCTCCATCCTCCTGCACAAGCTCGAGCTCAGCGTGGGGATGCCCCTCTGGCTGGCCCCCCGAGGGCAGCGCCAGAACCCGAGGCATGACAGGCAGCAGGATTGGCCCTTGTCAAAGTGCTGTGCAACAGGAGAAAGCCTTGAGTCGCCCTCTGGTGCATAGTTTTAACCAACCAGGACGCTTTCTGCAGACCCAATCCAGAATCACTGCGGTGAGCCCCTGAATTGCGATCCAGATGGCAACATGTAGGCCGCCCGGTGTTATGTAAAAAGACAACATGTATTCAAGATGCTGACAATGGACCAGGCCTGTACCAAACCCAATATATTAGTTACATAGACTCGTTTTTCATATATTGCTTTTTTTATTGTTTTAAATAAACTGCAGCTTCGTACTGCCCATATCTCCAGAAACTGGTACTAAGTCAAGAACAGGCAGCTTGTATACTCCACACAGTGTGATCCTAAATTATTTCTTTGTCAAGCATTTAATAATTTCATTTGTTTTCTCATTTGCTGACTGACCGCCTAGATAGATAAATAATAGAAAGGTGTGGCTTAGTCGTTCTTCTCTACAAAATCTTACATTCTTGATATTTGAATTTGAAACAGACCTGTGGTTTGGGTACTAGTAAACTTCAGATAAAGGACTGCTTTAGTTAGCATGCTAAAGACTAAGACAGTACATTTGATTGCTTATGTTACCTACATTGCAATATAAACCAACTTCACTTGGCTTAATATTTTAAATCCATTATATCTGTTGTTATTCAATAATAACCAGCATTTTTTGTGACATGTTATATTTTCCAGTATTTCTGTGTTCAAATAAATATCTTTATTTGATGATTTAAAGTTGTTTACAGTACCATTTAATTCAAGTAAATACATATTTAAATCTATTGACTATTCTAGTCAATAAATCTTGCCACTAAAGAAAACTTTGATGTAACTAGTTAGCATTTAAAAAATTTTTTTTAATGTTTGTTTATTTTTGAGAGAGGCAGAGCACGAGCCAGGGGAGGGGCAAAGAGAGAGGGAGACACAGAATCCAAAACAGGCTGCAGGCTCTGAGCTGTAGGCAGAGGGTCCCACACAGGGCTCGAACTCAGGAGCTGTGAGATCATGACCTGAGCCGAAGTCGGAGGCTTAACTGACTGAGCCACCCAGGTGCCCCAGTTACCATTTTTAATAAGTAAAAAGTGGGGGTGCCTGGGTGGCTCAGTCAGTTGAGTGACTTTGGCTTGGGTCATGGTCTTGCACCCCATTTCGGGGTCGCTGCTGTCAGAACAGAGCTGCTTCAAATCCTCTGTCCCCCCTCTCTCTGCACCTCCTCTGCTTGCACTCTCTCTCTTTCTCTCTCAAAAATAAATAAACTTTTTTTAAAAGTAAAAAGTAAAAAATTAGGGGGTGCCTGGCTGCCTCAGTCAATGGATCTCGGGGTCATGAGTTCAAGCCCCACACTGGGTATAGAGATTACTTAAAAATAAAATCTTAGAAAAAGCAGAAAATTAAATTATAAATTGGGGAAAAAATACAAGGATCCTAATGGAAATTCTACCTAGCAGTAGAGAAAATATTTTTCATCTGTCTCTGCTGATGGAGAATTGTAATATATGTGACTAACATTACTTACACAGTCCAAACTGAGCTTCTTACATTCCACACCCTAAAAACGGATCCTTCCACGATCTTCCTTAGCGCAATTAATGACAGTTTCATTCTTCTGATTGCTCAGGCCCCAACTTTGGAGCCAGGTTTGGTCCCTTGACAAATTCTGCTGTCTTTGTCTTTATATTTTCAGAACTTGAATACCGCTCAGCATTTGAAAGGGCACTCCTTGATTTCATGGATAATTGCAGTGGCTTCCTGGTGGGGCCTCTTGCTCCTGCTCCTAACCTCCCATAATTTATTCTCAAGGCAGCAGTCAGAGTGATTGTATATAGTCTTGGGCATACTTACGTACTTTGAGTGTCTACTGTGTTCTAGGCATTCTTCCTGGTGTTTGGGATAACAACCATAGGAAACAAAATGAAGCAATCTGTCTTTTGGGAATTCCAAGGAAGGGAGACAGGGAATAAATGATAAACATAATAAATAAGTTTTATGATTAAAAAAAAAAAACCCTTATTCCTGATAATAAGGAATTTGGGAGCCCTGGGGTAGGTGTGGAGGTGAGGGTGGAAGGTTGTGATTTCAAACAGGGTTATCAGTGTGGATGTCTTTGAGAAGGTGACTTTTGAGCAAATACTGGAAGGGGATGCAAGACGGAAGCATGTGGCTACTGGAGGAAGAGTGTTCAAGGAAGAAGGAGTTTAAATAGAGGGTGGAACGATAATACTTGGCAAAAAGCATGTGGAAAATGGGAAACGTTAGTGATTATAGTTGAACTATTATTCTAAGGTCCTTGTATTCCTGGGAGAAAAGTAGAAATACAGAGTGATTTTGACTTTATTAAGTGACATTAAAGAAAATATTAATAAAAAAGAATACCAAACCAGTGGAGGGAAAACAATTTTCTCAGCATTTCTAAGACCTCATTCTATTGTCTCTATGTATATTTATCTTCATATTCAAACATTTAAATACTAAGTCTCAACAAAGCATCCGAAGTGATCCTATCAAATGTAAGTCAAATCACTCTGCTCAAAACCTTCCAACTGATGGCTTCCCAAGGCACTCAAAGCAAAATCCCAAGGCTCTCCTCACAGATAAGGGAGCCTAAGGCAAGCTGACACCCCCCAACCCCCCCAACCAACCCCCTCCCAACCGCTCCCAGGTGGGATATGTGGGACATTCCTCAGGCACTCCTGGATGCCCAAGAACAAAGGAAAGGGAAAAACCAATGGGAACTGATAGAGATTACACTCTTGTAGGACAAGAGTCTCCATCAGTTTACAAATGTCTTAGTAAATTATAAAAAAAAGGCAATCTTATCAATAGCCTAGCTTCCAGAAACCTATAGACTCAGTTTCCTGGAGCCCTAACATCACCCTCCTCTCCACAGTGATATGGAGAACAAAGGCAAAAAGGAAATGGTTGGTAAAATTAAATTTCTTTATAACCTGCAGCCCATTCAGAAATACTTGAGATAGGCAGAGTATAACATTTCTCCAGGAACTCCTTACTATCTTATTGTTCATGCTTTGCTAGAGAAAACAAAACAAAACAAAACAAAACAAAACAAAACATTAGCTTGACAATAGCTGGGCTTCCAGTATCTTAAGAGTCCTCTCTAGCATATGAATGTCCTTTTGGAAACTTCCCCTTACCTTCACCTCCCCCAACTCTTAAGTATATAATCAGTCACTCTTTACAACCCCAGTCCAGCTCTTTCTGCCTGCAGGTCCCATCCCTGTGCTTTAATAAAATCAAGTATTCTTGGCTGTTGGCTCCGGACCCCACCACTCTGAAACCACATCACTCACTATAGCTTTCAAGGCCCTAAACAAGGAGAGCTTTTTCTGATCTCATCTCCTGCTTCTCTTTCCTTCCTTTTCTCTCCTCCAGATACTCTGGCCCCTTTGTTGTTCCTTAAAAAACTGAAGGTATTGATGCCTCAGGGCATTTGCTCATTTCTTTTGCCTAGAACCCTTTCCTCCAGAAAGCTACAGGAATTGTTTATAATCTCTTTCATGTATTTTCTCAAATTTCATCTTTTCAAAATACCTCACAGTGGTATTTTACCTTAGCCATCCTACACCTATCACTTCCTATTGGTTTGTTTTTCTGCCTTACCTACACCTATCACTTCCTATTGGTTTGTTTTTCTGCCTTATATTTCCCTATAACCCTTATCCTCATATCATATGTAACTTACTTATTTACATTATCATTTCTCCCTGCAATTGAATGTAAGCCCCAAAAGGCAAGAATTGCTTATTATTATTATTTTTACTACTGTGTCCCCAGCATCTCCACAAAGTTCCATATTTAATGAACAAATTAATAAATGAATCCTTTAAGATTCCAATCATTAGTTCCTTTTATGAAGTACTACAACTAGAAGGAATTGTTTGTCATTAAATCACCTCATGATCCTATATTTTATTACTTTTTTCTCTTTTCCCCTCTGTATTAGTCAGGGTTACCAGAGAAACAGAACTAATAGACAGACATATATTTCCACCCACTCCCTTTTACACACACATGTACACATATGGATTTTAAAGAAATTGGCTCATACAATTGTGGGGGCTGGAAAGCCTAAAATCTTTAAGGCAAGCAGACAAGCTGAAGATTCATGTAAGAGTTGATGTTAGAGTCTTGAGTCTGAAGGCTAGAAACTCAGGCAGAATTTCTATTTTGCACTCCGGAGGCAGAATGCTCTGGGAAACTTCTCCTTTTAGGTACTAATGGAGGCTTCCCTACAGAGGCATGATTGATTAACTCCTTGGTCATGAATGACTAATTCAACCTGTAGCCCCTGTCCCCTCTTAGGAGGCCTGAGATTTGGACTTCCAACTCTAATCACATGATTGGCTCCATTGGCAACTGGCCTACATCTTTAGGTGCTTTCCAAGAGTCACCTCATCACCATAACAAAAGAAGGTTCATTGTTCTCAGCATTTAAGAAAATTCCCAGGGTTTTAGGAGCTCTGTACCAGAAACCTGGAGGAAGATCAAATATATATTCCTTAAGGTAAATCCCAGTATCACAGCCTCCCCTCTTTCCAAAACCCTCTAATGACTTCCAGTCACATTTATAAAATCCGAAATCTTAGGTTTGGTTCAAAAGACACTATATAATCTGACCATGGCTAATCTCTGCCCCCTGTTCTACATTCTCCACTGGCTCACCTGGCCTCAGCCACATCCATCAGCTTGTCAAGGAGGCTCTATCCACAAACATTTTGCACATGCTGTTACCTTTGTCTGCAGAATTCCCCTCAATAAAGCCATACATGCTTCTATCTGTCAGTGTCTATCCCAGTAATATGTTATATTTTCTTCATCACATTAATTGCTATCTGAGATGATAGTCTTTATTTATTTAATGTTTATCGCCTCAGATTTTAACCTTCACTGAAACAGTGGTTTTATTTATCTTACTGCTGTATCTATAGCACCTAGAGCAGCTACGTGCCTTCAATGAAAATTTATTGACTGAATTAATGAGGAAATGAGCACTCCCTAACTTTCTAATAATGCTGTATACAACTGTAAGCTTCTTTAGGAACTATCTTATTCATCATATACATACTAGAGGCTCAATAAATATTTTAGACAATTTAAAAAGCACTACTAGGTTGGCTTATACACTTTACTTTTTCTAACACTGGATATATTTGCAGATAGTAGGTGTTCAATGGATGTTTGCTGATCTTCAAATGCAGGTTACTTTGGATCTGTCAATAATATAGGTTAACACAGGGTGAACTTAGTACTGTTTTGTGTATAAGGAAGTTAAGTGGCTGTAATAGCAACAGAACTTTTGTGAGGAACTGTTTTGAAATTTGGCAAAAAAGTACAATTTATATGTAGGAGCCAAAGGCAGGCCACCCCAAAATGTGCAACTTTGTTATATTGATTATTTTAAATGACAATTACTTAAGAAATAGTCAATGCAAAAAGAACACTCTGACCTGCTCCCTGCTTTGTCTCCACTAAGCAAGAAATAAATCTCCCTTGTGAAAAGTATCATTGCTATACCAGGATGTAAGGAGATATCCTTATCCCCAGAGAAGAAATTAAAAGCCTAGAAGGATATATAAACAACCCTTGTTACATTTTATTTATTAATTTACTACCCCAGCCCAAATTCTGTTTAGAATAATTTACTAAAATCCCCAAATTAAGTTTTCTTTTTTGTCAATTCCTCAGATTTATTGTCCCTTTGCCCCAAAAAGTATAAAAACTGCCTGCTTTGGTCATTTCTTTAGGTTTCAATTTATTATTGGACCCCTGTGTGCACCTAGCTTGTTTGGAACCCAAGAAATCTCTCAAACCAGAACTTTCCTTTTATTGATGAGGAGTTGATGCCCAAAGACATTGTGTGCAGAGCAAAGAATAAATGAAAATTTCCTGATTCCTAGTCCTGTTCCTTTTCCATTGTATTTTAATTTATATCTCTATATATCCAAATATCTATCTATATCTATATCTATATCTATATAATACTATATTGCATCTTGTCTTTTTAAATAATTGCAAGTTCCAGGGCCCTGGGTGGCTCAGTCTTTAAGCGCTGACTTTGGCTCAGGCCATGATCTCTCTTCTTGGTTTATGAGTTCCAGCCCCATGTCAGGCTCTGTGCTTGAAAGCTCAGAGCCTGGGGCGTGCCTCTCTCTTCCTGCCCCTTCCTCTGCTCATGTTCTGTTTCTCTCTCTGTCTCTGTCTCTGTCTCTCTCTCTCTAAAAAATAAATCAACATTAAAAAAGTTTTTTTAATAAACAAATAAATAATCGCAAGTTCCTTGACAGTGGGCATTACAACATAATCCTCTCTCTGGGATCTGAACTCCTGGCAGATGCTCTATAAAATACGTTAAACCGCTCACTTAAAAGAATTATACAAGAGCCGTGGTGGATCCCGGCCGGGCTTTGGTCCTATCTCTACGCCGGAGAAGCCTATATCAGTGAATCCTCTTCCACCTCCCCGCCGGGATTTAGAGGCATCCCGGAATTGGTTCCCGGATGAGACTCGGAGGCCGCCACAAAGATTTCAGCACCTTGCTTCGGTGAGTACCTCTGCGGGGTCGCTTGCTACGCTGGCCGGGTTGGCAGAGAAACTACCCCATTCAGTGTAGGGCAAGAGGTGGCGTGGTAGGAGCGAGGGATTTGGGCCGATGATCTTTTCCTTGGACTTGAGAGCGGGTTTGGAGGCCCAGCTGGGGGACGCCAGTTGCTAGGCAACCTGCAGACGCGGGCGTGGGCTTGCTGGAGTCTCCAGAGAGCTGTGCCTTTCCAGCTAGTCCTGTCTGGAGCTGTCTCAGGAGAGTTCTCGGTGCACTCGCCCCAGTTGATACCTTTTCCAGCCCTCCCACTCTGGACCTGCTCTTTGCCTACCTTGTTGGGTCTAGTCAGGTTGGCTGTCCGGCGTGTCCCATCCCCGTCCTTGAATCTCCGGTAGGAAGAGGGAGAAGCATTGGTTCTGGTACTTTGCGTTAATGCATAATCTTATGCATGGGTGTGTGTGTGTGTGTGTGTGTACGGACATTTACTATGTTTGAACTGAAGAATGACGCCAGGTTCATTCAGTTATTTGGGTCTCTTATCCATCACCTGGGCTCCAAGATAAACTTGGTCCTCACATGCCTGGAGGTTAAATACTACACATTTCCCCTCTCTCTTTGATTATGAGATGGATTTGATCAATTTATTCTTTGCTTTTCATTATGTTCTGATTTGGTAGAAGCAAATTATAGGCACTGATATTACTAACCAAGAGAGAAGTGGCGATAATTGCAACTGGAAATCATTATCCTTAAAAAATGAGAAGAGTGAGTTCTGTTCTTTTTGGTAGCACTAAAGATAATATGGTAAGACTTGGATCTGTTCCTCAACAACATTCATGACGTGCCAGCTGTAATATCTCCTGACTTGCAGCAGTGAGGGTGGAGATTGAGCCATTCAGAAGTACTTTTCCCTGCTCCTGCTACCTCTCCTCCCCAGCATACCCCAACTGGGTATTCTGTCCCGCCCCACAGGGACAGACTTTGGTGTGCATTCCAAAGATCAGCTCACAGCCCATTTATTTGAAATTCTGATTCTTCTACCACCAGGTTTAGGCGTCTGGTGTTCTTGAGCCTCTGTAGCTAATTCTCCTCTCTTTCTTTCAACTGACGTGTACCAGTAAGGGGGTAGTATTAGAAAGAGGTCTGAAACTGGAATAAATTCATGCTCAGTAGTACCTGGCAAATAAATTTGGCAAAGTAAAATTCCCCTTTTTTGGGGTCTCCTATTCCTCTGTCTGAAATCAGAAGATTGAGCTATTTCATCTCGGTAGTCCTGTCCGAATCTTAAGATTCTTTGACATAAGGTGTTAGGAGCTTGACTGCTCTAATTCTATAGATCCTAGACTATTCCCCATATGATGGCCTTCCCTTTAATACTCCTGTTATATCTAAATGAACCATTTGTATGCTACCTAGTTCTGAAATAACTCACATGTGAATTGACTGAATTCACCTATTCAACAAATATTTATTAAGTTCCTCTTGCTTTCTAGGCTTTTTGCTAAGTGCAAGGTGAGCAAAGTCATAGTCCTTGCCTTTATGAGGCTTACAGTATAGTGTAAAGAATTATAACTACCATTCATGCTTTGAATGCCGTATCTACTGTTTGAAGACAGAATTTATATGTGGCATTGTGATCATGTCATATTTTTATGTGGCATTTATATGTGGCATTGTGATCATGTCATTTAGGTGCAGAGAGGGAAACTAAGAATATGTTTAAAATGTGAACAGGTATTTGACTATGCATTAATTTATTGACTAAATAAATATTTATTATGTATCTGTTATATTAAGGACATGAGATCCAACTTTATATCTTGACAGTTTATTAGAGACATGAAAAGACTTAATTACAGTCAAGAGTAATGACTGGTAAGTCTGGGGAAATACGGGGAGTAGGAGGTCCTGCAAAGAGGATTTAAATTTTGTTGTTTTTGTTATTTGCAAATGAATTATGGTGATGTAAAGTGATCTATAGTGATTTGAAATAGCTATAATGGTTTCTAAGGTTTAGATAACTGTGTGGTTGGTGTGTGGAGAAAATCACTTAGCTGACTCCTTAGCACCCCTGTTTTAACTTGGGTTTGTTGGTTGATAATCATCATGGCAAATACAGCGGCCTTTGTGATGTGGTTAAAAGCAAGTAACAGCCTTCTTTTCCCCCACCTAAGCAATAACTACTTTTAAAAATTTGCTTACTTCTGAAAGGTAGCTCAGGAAAAAAAGCCAAATTATTATCAAATCCAATATTATGATGTTTTCAGAATATGTCTACTGTTGGTTAATAGCATTCCTGATTTTACTCTTACAGTAAAAATCTAGACTTAGGGCATGGAGTTTTAGGGGAGGAGGCTATGGAACTGGGGTAAGGGGAGCCATGTAGATAAATTAGTGAAGAACTGGGATATCTTTCAGTAAGAGGATTTCATTGGGTGTGTAGTAAAACTACATTTTAATAATAATAATGATGGCTACCATGAATTGAATAACCATGTTCCATATATATAGAAAAATGAGAAAGGTGCTAACATTAAATTTATTCTACATATTAGAAATATTGGCTCAGAAAGATTAAATTCATAACCAAGCTTACATCATGGGAAAGTATCAAAACATGAGGATTTTAATGTTAGTCTAACTCTATGCTGACATTATGCCATGCTGTCTTTCCTTAAAAGTTAAAAAATTACTATTAAAATATATCCAAGTCTAATAAAAGAAAAAGAAAGTATGAATTGTTAAACAACGTATCCTCAGTATTATTAAGGTTGAAACATGAAATAAAATACTCAAAATTTGGATGACTGAAATATCCATCTGATTTTTGTTTTGCACTACTTTGCAAGTTGATGATTTTCAACATTTTTTTACATGCATTTTTAACTGTGGTCTCATAATTACTAATTGGACCATCCACTCTGTTTTGTTCTTTGTATTAAAGAATACTGTTTGCATAACAAGGTTTTCCATTAGCTTACTCTGGCAAAAATCAAAACTCCTTCCTAAAGGTTTAGGAAAAGAGTAGAGAAAATAAATTTATATCACTTTGTGGTAGAGAAGTACACGCATTAGTTTTCTATTACTACTGTGAAAAATTACTGCAAGTTAGTGGTCTGAAGCAACATACATTAATTATTTTACAGTTCTGGAAATCAGAAGTACAAAATGAGTCCCACAGGGCTAAAATCAAGATGCCGGCAGGGCTGGTTCCTCCTGAAAGCTCCAGGGGAAAACTCATTCCGTGCCTCTTCTGACTTGTAGAGAAGGCTTGTGACCTCTCCTCCCTCCATTGTCAAAGCCAGCTTTATAACATCTTCACTCCTCTCTGAGCTGAGCTTCTTTTTCTTACTCTGATCATCCTGCTTCCCTCTTCGAAGGACCTGATTACTTGGGCCCTCCAGTTAATCCAGGATAATTTACACATCTCAAAATGCTTTACATAATCACACCCGAAAAGTCCTACTTGTCGTATAAGGTAAACATATTCACTGGGCCCACTGATTCGGGCATGGACCTCTTTGGGGGAACACTATTCTGACTAGCATTTGCCACATATAATGTAATCGCCCCACAAAAAGCTGATTTGAATGAAAGAAGTAAGAATGATTAACCACACGATTTCTTTCCATGTAGAAGTAGTAGTACGCAATTTGCATGGCTTGTTTAAAATTAGAGTAAGAATAATCATTTTGTATGTGTTTTGCCCTTTTCAAAGTATACTGCAGGATAAATACGTGAACTTGAATGGATTTAGAGGTTAAAGGAGGTGCTGCTTCTCCTATGAGTCAAACTCAGCCATTCTCTGGAAGAAAGAAGCTGCTGCCAGTACGTGTCCTATGTAGTTTTCCTCTTGTAGGATGAGTCGTTAAATAATTTGCTGACTCCTTTCTTCATGTTTTTATGACTACTTATACTTAGAAATATTTAGGGTCCATATTTTCTAGATTTGAAGAATTGAGTGGCCAGAATTGAAGATAATCAATTGAAAAGTTGGTGATCGCTTGAATTTGTTTTATTTTTAAAAATCAAGCTTATTATTGTTTTCATAAAATTATCTGTATCTGTAGCAAATATAAGAACTAAGAATAGTAGAAAGAAGAAGAGAATATCAGTATACCTTTTGTGTTAGGTAAGAAGAGAATCTGGGCTTCTATTGTTTGTAAACCTTTATAATATCACCATTGTGTATATAAATCATTGATTAAGCACACAGTTACAGCTACTTTGTTCTTGTTTCTGCCATAGAATTGGATAAATATAAATTTTAGTTTAGAAATACATAAAAGTGATGTATATTCATATTTCCTTGTTATTCTTATTATTCTAAATATTGAATGCCTACTGCTTGTCCAGACACCATGATAAATGTTTCAATAGCTTATCACTTAATTCTTACAACACACTTTTCAGGTATATATTATTAATAACCTGCTTTTAGAAGTGGAAGAATTGTGGCTCTTGGAGATTAAGTGACTTGCCAAGATTTTGAACTCCAGTTCTGACTTCAAGATCTGTGCTCTTTACTCTGTGTTTAGCTGTCTTCTTTATAGGAATGAGTTAGTGCTTTGGGGTTTCTTATGATTCATAATATTATGAGTTAAATCAGAATTATTTGATAATTTGAATCAAAGCAGCACTTCTTGTCAAAATATCAAGTATTTCAGCCTTTCCCACTGACTGATTACCATATTATGGAGGCTTCAGCTTTTTTCCTGATTGTTAAGAAAAACTCAAGATTTAA
This sequence comes from Cryptoprocta ferox, assembly GCA_028646485.1. Classification (NCBI taxonomy): domain Eukaryota; kingdom Metazoa; phylum Chordata; class Mammalia; order Carnivora; family Eupleridae; genus Cryptoprocta; species Cryptoprocta ferox. Next base: position 40,647,702 of record CM053571.1, read on the forward strand.
GTTCATTTAAAAAATTTTTTTAAGTTTATTTATTTTGACGGAGAGAGCAAGCAGGGTAGGGACGGAGAGCGGGGAGAGAATCTGAAGCAGGCTCTGCACTATCAGCGCAGACATCTGATATGCCGGTTAGGCATCTGACTTTGGCTCAGGTCATGATCTCATGGTTCACGAGTTCCAGCCCTGCATCAGGCTCTGTGCTGACAGTTCAGAGCTTGGAGCCTGCTTCAAATCCTGTGTCTCCCTCTTTCTAGCCCTCCATCACTCATGCTTTGTCTCTCTCTCTCTCTCTCTCTCTCTCTCAAAATAAACAAAAACATTAAAAACAAAACAAAACAAAAAACAAATATCATTACAAACACGAACAACTGGTAAATATGTGTAGGAGATAAGGATATAAAAATTTGTTCAGCCCCACTGATAACCAGGGGAATGAAAATTAACATCATGATATACTTTTATCTCTCTATTAAATTAGAGGAAAAATGTAATATTGAAATACTCCGATTTAGAATTGGCCCATTCTAAACTGGTACCACAAGGGGAGATGGCTGAAACAGATGATAGGGATTAAGGAGAGGACTTTTGATGAGCATAGAGTGATCGATGGAATAGTTGAATCACTATATTGTACCTGAAACTAATATAATACTATATGTTAACTATACTGGAATTGAAATCAAAACTTAATAAAATAAAAAGATACCCTGACCAAAACATCAATGATAATTCACAGTATTGATTATCATTTATATTAGTTGATTTCAATTTACATTGTAATAGTGACATTAGAAAAATTAGCCCAAGGCGTATACAGTTTTGAAAATACAAAAGTTTCTTTATTAACAGTGACTCATGCTGCTGTTTTCAAATCCACTTTGTTAATTTGTTTGCTTTTGAAGTAATTAGAAAAGCAGGATATTACATAGAAATCATCACCTCTTTGCAAAACTTTCAGGAGTTGAATTTCTGGAATGCAGAGGGCATTTGATTATAATGTGTATATTATGTTCTTTAGAAAATGACTAGTCTAAATTGAAATTCTATAGAATCAAACATAAAAAAACCCCCAAAACTGCCCAAAAAACCTGGTACCACATTTCTGGAAACAAGATTGGCAGTGTGTATTGACATCAGTTTTTTCAAATGATTTGATGCAGATAATTGCATTCCTGGAATCTATTCTATGGAAGTAATCTGAAATATAGAAAAACTCACATGAAAAAAAGGTATTTTTTAAAAGTGTGTGTTTTTTAAATAATGAAAAAAATATTAGAAGAGTATGTAACAAATGAGAAATACTAGATAAATTATGGCACAACCTTTAGATGGACTATTCTATGGACTTAAACATGATTTTAAGGGGTAACATAGAAGTAGTTTAAAATAAAGGGTGAAAAAGATAGTATAAAAGCCATTACAGATTTGTCTAAATCTATAGAATATACACTGAGAGTGAGCTCTAATGTAATGCATTTTGAGTGATAATAATTTGTGAATGTTGGTTTATCAATTGTAACAAATATACCACTCTGGTGAGGAATAATAATGGGGGAAGGCTAAGCATATATGTGGTCAAAAGGGTCTTTTGGTGTTATGAACACCCCGTTTCAATTTCAACACCTTCAACTAGTAGTGCTCTGACAGCAATTGGGTGTCCTACAATTCAACTCAATTTTGATACAATCAATCCAGAGATAGCATCGGGTTCCACGGGTTAAGGGCTCAGTTTTAAAGGCTGCACACCTCCCCCAACTTCAAACAAGCCCAGGTTGTTACCTGTGCTTCTGACTGACTGTTTACAGGCTGGGGGCTCCAGTGACCTCTGCCAACTCAGGATGCCAATGCTGAGTCCATGCTGATGTTCAGATACTGGTACTTCTGACTGACAGGCTATGTAAGTCACAGGTTCCCACAGCCTCCTCCTTGGGTTTGGTTAATTTGCTAGAGTGGCTCACAGAATTCAGAGAAACATTTTATTTACTAGATTGCCAGTTTATTATAAGAATATATAACTCAGGAATAGCCAGATAGATGAGATGGGTATGGCAAGGTATGGGAGAAGGAGCACAAAGCTTCCATGCCCTTTCTAGGCATGCCACTCTCTCAACCTCCGCGTGTTCACCAACCCAGAAGCTCTCTGAATCCTGTCTTTTTGGGTTTTTATGGAGGTTTCATTACATAGTTATGCTTGATTAAACCATTGCCCATTGGTGCTTAATTAAACCCCTAGCCCTCTTCTCCACTCCCTGGAGGTCAGGAAGTGAGACTGAAAGTCCAACCCTCCAATCACAGGGTTGGCTTTATTGGTGACCAGCCCTTATCTTTAGGAGCTTTCCAAAAGTCACTTCATTAACATAACAAAAGACATGTATTTCTCTCAACAGTGAGAAAATTCCAAAGGTTTTGGGAGCTGTAAGGCAAGGAACTGGACAACACCAAATATATATGGGAAATCTCTTTTGGTCATATTAATGTCCAAATGTATGTTTCTTGCAAATCATAATATCACAGAGGATATACAGGAAATATTTATACCTTCCACTTAAGTTTGCTATGAACCTGACTAAAGAAACAAAATCTATTTAAAAAAAGGACAAGATATAGAGATACTCAGCTTTTAAAATAAAGGGCCAGCTAGGGGCTCCTGCTTGGCTCAGTCAGTTGAACCTCTGACTTGATTTTGGCTCAGGTCACGATCTTGTGGTTTGTGGGTTCAGGCCCTGTGTTGGGCTTTGTGCTGACAGTGCAAAGCCTCCTTTAGATTCTCTGTCTCCCTCTCTTTCTCAAAATAAATAAATAAATAAATGTTTTAAAAAAGTAAATAAAGGGCAAGCTAGTAAATAATTTTGGGTTTATGGGCTGTTGTCTCTGTTGCAATCACTTAACTCTGCTGTTGTAATGAGGACACATAGACAATTCATAAATAAATGAATGTGGTTGTGTTTCAATAAAACCATATTTATAAAACAGAGTTGGACCGTAGTTTGTCATCCCCTGGCCCAGGGATTTATAAGCTATAATTTATCTTTATTCTGGAATGGCTAGCACAGTTTTGTTGGAATTAGACAAGAAAAGTAACTGCCAGTGTAAAATAGGCCTATGACATTAAAAGACTGTCTAAGTCAGAACACTTTCTGGGGTCTCTTCAAACACCTTCTGCAGGAGATGGGGATGCCTGTGTGCCTCAGTTGGTTAAGTACCCAAGTCTTAATTTTGGCTCAGGTCATAATCTCAGGTTTCTGAGTCAAGCCCTGCATCGGGCTCTGTGCTGACAATGCAGAGCCTGCTCAGATTGACCAAAATTAACCAAACTTACCATCCAAGTCTTCCCCTGGAAGTTGCAAACTTCTATCAGACTTCAGAGTTCCAAAATAGTTAACATCAGAAAGATTCTGCTACTGCAGTTACTGTCTAGGTAGGGAGAGAGATTCCTGGTGCTTTCTACTCTGCCATCTTCCCAGAATCCTCCTACCAGATATACTAACTTTTGTGCTCTGTTCACCTGGAGAGGCTCATAATGCACAACCAAAGCCATCTCATTCTTTTGTTTGATTCATTGGCCTCTTTTAGTGAGGTACTTGAGTTTGCAGCCAGACAGATGCCAATATTCTGAGAGGCTACCTAGTGTATTTTAAAATTATTCTACTGGTGGGTATTGGCTCTCTCCTCTTTCTGCCCCTCCCCTGCTCTTGTGCACACTCTCTCTCTCTTTCTCAAAATGAATAAACATTTAAAAAAAATAAAAGACTTTCTTGGGGATAATCATGGTGATGATTATGACAACTACAGTTATATTCTATTTAGATTTTCTTCCTAAAGTTAGATGATATCATGATGTTTCCCAAGTACAATTAAGACAATCTTTGATATGTGATAGAAGTGTTGTGCTACTTTAGGCTATGATGTATATATTATAGATATACAATTGACCCTTAACTTGTTCGAACTGCACTGGTACACTTATATGCAGATTTGTTTTTCAATAAATACAATATAGCACTATAAATGTATTTTCCTTATGGTTTTCTTAATAACATTTTATTTTCTTTGGCTTACTTTATTGTAAGAATGCAGTGTATAGTACATATATAACATGTGTGTCAATTAACTGTTCATATTCCCAGTCAACAGTAGGCTAGTAGTAGTTAAGTTTTGGGCAGTCAAAAGTTATACGTGGAGTTTTGACTGTATGGGAGGAGGTAGTTAGTACTTTCAACCCCAACATTGCTCAAGGGTCAACTGTATTTTATATATATATATATATATTCTAATTTACTGATCATTTTTTGATTTTATGTTTCTACATTTTAACTTTTTATTAGGATAGTATTTAAAATACTGCCATATTAGTAAAGTCTATACTGAATTGAATTTGTTTTCTCTTTTTTGGTCAATTAGAGTGATGAAGCTCAGTCTTGAATGTAATTTTTTTTAAAAAAATTTATTTATTTTGAGAGAGAGAAGAAGCGTGGGGAAGGGGAAGAGAGAGATAGGGACGGAGAGAATCCCAAACAGGCTCAGTGCTGTCAGTGCAGAACACTATGTGAGGCTCAAACCCACGAACTGTGAGATCATGACATGAGCCAAAATCAAGAGTTGGACGCTTAACAGACTGAGCCACCCAGGCGCTCCTTAAAAGTAATGTCTATACTTATTATCAGTATCACAAAAATGACCAGTTAGATAACATTTCAGAAGTAAACCAGAAGTGCTGATAGATTAATTGTTTGCTGCACTTATTAACTTGAATTTTCTCTATGACTCACATATATTTCTTATTCTATGGTGGCTGAACTTACTGTAATTTTCATGTCTTTGCACAATTTTTTGGAAATGATATTGAACATCTACAAATGTATACGTGTATATATTTGTCTCTGCTTAAATCCTACAGTTTTCCCTTACCTTTAGGACAAGGTCGAAGTTCTTTGACTTGTATCGTGTAACAGCTCTGGCCACTATCTTCTCACGCTCTGGATTTCAGCCCTGTCTAGCTGCTAACTCTTGCCTGTGGGCTAGTGCAGGATGAGTTGTTTCCTGGCTAAAGCAATATTCTCCCTTCTGCCTTTATCTGGCTAACTCTGACTCATCCTTCAGAGTTCCATTTCAAGGTTCCTTTTTTTTTGTTCTTGAAAAAGCTTCCTCAGTTTCCTAGCCTTGGGTACCCATGCTATAAGTAGTTGCTCTGTCATAGCACGTGTTTTTTCACATTACTGTTTGTTTGAATGAATATCTTACCCAGCAGACAGGGCGCCATTAGGGTAAAGATTATCTGTGTTGCTTGTTATCCTGTTTCTGTCTCTCAAGCGTAGTAGGGAGAGCCTTAATAAATATTTCTTCTGTGAAGTTTCTGAGAAAATAATAATGGCCTTACTGAATTGACTCATTGCTTATCTTTTAAAGTAGAAATAAAATGTATATACATACCGATTTTTTCTTCTTTTAATTATAGCAAGGACGGACTTCCAAATCATGGGCAATCCAGAACCCTTGCCAACCTGTGTAAGTCACATTTCTTCACATTTGAGCTATTCAGTGGGCAAACATTTATAATACGTTAATAAGTTAAAAAAATAATAAAGCAAAATTTTATATGTAGCTGTGATTGTGAACCACAAAAAAATTGATATGCATGTAGATGGCCTGAAAATTTCTATGCCAAAATGAAAGTAGGATGATAAGATTGAGGGTAATACTTCTCTTGTTTTTTATTTTCTTTAATATTCTTACATTTTCCTGAAAAAGTTAAACTGTTGTTTTATTTAGAAAATTCAGCTAAATGAATTTATTAAAGAACTATATGAAATTTTGAATTTTAAAACTGGGATAGTCAAAATGAATTTAATGAGAAGTATCTATGCCTTTAACCTTATCTTGAGGAATACAATTTCATCCATCTTATTTAAATGATTTTCGTTTTGGACTGGACCGCATTAATTTGTGATTTATATTGTACATTTTTGCCTTTTAACATTTGGAAGAATATGAGTTTTATATTCTTTCAAGTATTTGTTAGGTAATAGAAGTTAAAAACTCAGTAATTTGTTAGGCCGAACCATATGAAATTGATCGGTATCAGCAATTTCATGTGGTTCTATATAATAGATACCTCTGTGCTCATCTAGACAAAGAATAGAGGTAGGTACAAGCTTTAGATACAATATACTCACTATGAACTAACAGTCATTTCTGTGCATGTTAAATGTTTAACCACTGGTTTTCTGAAAGTGCACTATAAGTTTAATTTAAATTTTATTTGTTAATTATAATTAAACTTAAGTATTTTTTAAGTTGGTTATAAATTTTACTGCTATGGAGGATATACAGTAAGCAATTTACAAATACTAATAAAATATATAAACTCTCTTTTGGAAATTCCATGTAGCCAATTGATTCTCACAGAATGCTTTCTTTGTTTTCTGCTGAATTCTTGTGTCTGCAGCTGATGAACCAGTATAGTTCCATTTGTGAATGTTGGTTGATATTTTCATTTATTGCAAAGTGACATAAGTGATTTATTTGTTGACTTAAGTAATAGTTTTGAATAATGGGACAATATTTCCTCAGTTTTTTAGGATTCACAATGTGCCAGTTACAGATATGATACACTTTTAAAAAAATTTTTTTTACTTTTATTTATTTTTAATTATTTAAAATGTTTTTATTTATTTTTGAGAGAGAGAGAGACAGAGAGACAGTGGGAGCAGGAGAGGGTCAGAGAGAGAGGGAGACGCAGAATCTGAAGACAGGCTCCAGGCTCTGAGCTAGCTGTCAGCACAGAGCTTGACGCGGGGCTCGAATCCGTGAACCGCGAGATCATGACCTGAGCCGAAGCCGGACGCTCAACTGACTGAGCCACCCAGGAGCCACTGGTACACGTTTTAAGTTTAATCTGTACCGTTAATGTTTTCTCCACTATTGTTTTAAGTCTCAGAAATCAACAAAATAATAAATCCAGTCCTAATTCATAGCATTTGCCAATTTCTGTGTCAGTCATCCCTCTGTGGCTGATTTCAGCTATGTGTAATATCACTGAATACAGACTTGGAAAGAGAGGCACATCATTATACTACCACACAAATACCATAGGTGTAAATAACTTCTAGAACATAGATAATAGTGAAGTACAGTAAAGTCATTAAGAAGTGATAACTTCAAATATTTATTACCTTTGTTTTTAATATAGCTTATTTAATTATAAATTTATATAATTTTATTTTTAATAATGGTTTGTTAAACTACTAGCTCAAAAACTACTGAACATTTATTTAACAAAAGACTTTCACAGCTGGTAGGTGCAGCACCTCACTGGCTTTAGTGTACCTTTTTATATAAGATGCGGCATATATGATTTGCAACTATTAAAGCTTCAATTTAAAAAGTTATGGAATGCATAGATTATTTCTTTCAGGGTTCCACGACTTGATTTGGGAAGCCTTGTTGATTCTGACGAGGAGGTAATTTTTACTTGATATTTACTATAATAAACATTTGAACACAATATTGCATATAGTGCATAATAAATGTTATTTAATTTTATTTTAGGACGGTTTTTCATATATCCCACTTAGTACTGCTCATATTCATTTTAACACACCAGATTCATCTTCTGCTTTTAGTTGGGTCACACCATGTCAAATACCACATACTCAGCATCTGGTTAGTGTTTATTTCTTATTACCAACCTTCAGAATTATAATATGCATTTAAGCACTGTATTTAGTCTGGAAATTTCATTATGTTCAGTCTACATGTTGTCAAGTTTAAATATTTGATATATTAACATCCCCAACAGTCATGTTGGTGAAAAAATTTTACTTTGTTTTGCATTTATTTCACATGGTAATGGTATTTTTAAAATGTCTTATGAAAATTAGTAAGGTACAAGTTTATCTTAATAGAGAATCCAAGAATTTAAAAAATTTGGTCGAATATTAGATCAGATCTTGCTCGTTTAACAATGTGATTTGTCTCTTGGAAATCGATTCCTACTTTGGGCAAGTAGTATGCTATGGAGTAACTATAAGTAACTATACTTATTCCAAGATATCTCCTTGGGACATATTTATACTTGAAACAATATTTAGTGTTGTATTTCATGTTATGAACACAAGTTCTGACCTATTTTCTATGAGGAGGGCTTGCTCCTCCATCTTGGTTAGTCTTTCTCTTGTAGCTGGTTCTATTCATGTCCTCTTCAGTCTCATTTTGGATAAATTGCACCAATAGTATCCTCATCTGTATCCTGCTACAGTTTTCACCCTGAAACTTTATTTTATCCTTCTCTAGGTTAGACTTGTATATTATCAACACTTGCCAAGGGTTGTGCTGGCTTTAGCCGCCTTTTGTAGTGGCTGTCCCTCTTTGGGCCAATATGTACGCCCTTCTGTTTGCTTAGTACTCCTTTTAGATTTCTCTTACCCACTGACTCTGTTATTGCTTACTCCCATGGAATGTGGCAGGGAACCAAGTGATACCAGCAGGTAGAAAATCGGAAATTCTACAAATGGCAACCAGTGCTTCTAAGTGTTCATGATCTCTATCTAATTCCTAGGATTATTCTGGAAGAAATGATTGTCAATGGAGTTTTTCTCAGGCAGGAGTAAAAGGCCTATCTAAAACTCCTAAGAAGAAAGCAAAGTTAATTTGTGTTTTCTCAAATTATTTTAGAACCAGGACTGATATTCAGCTGGGAAACAAGGTACAGGTTTCCTGGTATTTATGACCAATGCCCATCCTGAGCAGTTCTGCCTGCTTTGATGGCTCAGAGATGCTGTACCAGCTAAATGTTTTAAATATCACCTCTGTTTAGAATGTAGATCATAATAGTCTGTTTCTTAAGCATAAATGTTAAGTTAAATGATAAACCTGTTTATGTTAATAAGGAAAATTAATAATTATTTTGGTTTTCTCTTTTTTTTTTCTGGTGGATAACATACATTTTATTTTTATATCTAGGAGCAAGACATAATACCTGAAAACTTGCCAGAACCAACAAGCAAATATAAATTAAAATATCAGCAATATAAAACTGAATTGAAAGAAGGATATAAACAGTATAGTCAAAGAAATGCAGGAAAGACAATACCAAATATCATGCAACAGTCTCCAAGAAACAAAGTAGATGACAAGGTAATGTATGAGACTTCATGAAGTTCTGATGAAATTAAAAAAAAAGAAAAAAAAAAAAGAAATTCCATGTATCAGAGAAATCTTTTTGTCTGGTATGTCTTGCTATTAGTCATAGTAAGTATAGTAGCCAGCATTTGTTTCTGTGTTCTACGGACTATTTTAAGTATTTTACTTGCATTAACTAGTTTATTCTTAAGAACACTCTAAAGGTTTATTATTTTCAAATGTGAAAACTCTAACCATATGACTTAGTCATCTTTTCTCTGTTAGTTTTTCATTATTTTGGGATTGGAACTAAGACAATATTATAAATCTGTTTTTTTTTAATTTTTTTAATGCTTATTTATTTTTGAGAGAGAAAGATTGAGTATGAGCAGGTAAGGGGCAGAGAGAGAGAGGGAGACACAGAATCCAAAGCAGGCTCCAGGCACTGAACTGTTAGCACAGACCCTGATGTGGGGCTCGAACCCACAAACTGTGAGATCATGACCTGAGCCGAAGTCGGACGCTTAACTGACTGAGCCACCCCGGTGCCCCTATAAATCTGTTTTGGATGTGGCTATCTTGAACTCTCACAGTCTAAATTAAAATTTTTATAAAATTATTTCATTTTGAGAGAGAGAGGGAGAGGGACAGAGCACGAGAGGGGGAGGGGCAGAGAGAGAGGGAGACACAGAATCTGAAGCAGGCTTCAGGCTCTGAGCTGTCAGCACAGAGCTGAACCTGGGCTCAAAACTATGAACCAAACTGTGAGATCATGACCTAAGCTCAAGTCGGGTGCTTTAACCGACTGATCCACCCAGGTGCTTCTCACAGTCTAAATTTTAAAGTTGAAAAATGATTACAGACGTTGCAGTGACCCTATTTTATTCTAAAACTGTCATCACTCCATGATCTTCTGCCTCATGTTGAGAGGTGTTTTTTAACATCATGAATTGTTAAAGTTATGATTTTATTTAATATTAATTAGGTGTAAATTCAACATTCATGAATATGAGAGCAAATTAACCATAATATATTTAATAGCTTTCATAAGCATATTGGAAAGGTCAACCTTATATTGTGGAAAGAAGAGTTTAGAAACATTGTTTATGATACTATTGGCCATAAAAGAGAGAATAGTTGGATATAATAGTTAACTTTTTGTAAGAATAATGTATTTTCAGGGAAGTTCGATGGTTGTGTTAGCTTAACATTTTTTTAGAGGTAAAAAGAATTGATTAATTTATAAGTAGGCATGGCATATCAGCTATACATGTAGAAACTATCTTTTTAAAAAAATTTTTTTAACGTTTATTCATTTTTGAGAGAGAGAGAGAGAGAGAGAGCGTGAGTGGGGGTGGGGCAGAGAGAGAGAACGAGACACAAAATCTGAAGCAGGCTCCAAGCTCTGAGCTATCAGCACAGAGCCTGACGCTGGCCTCAAACTCACAAACTGTGAGATCATGACCTGAGCAGAAGTTGGATACTCAACTGACTGAGCCACCCAGCCACCCCCCGTGTAGGAGCTATTTTGAACTAACTACAGCACATGGTGTTTGGTGGAAAGAGTAACAAAAGTTATGGGATTATTTGGTCTCTTTTATGTTAAGACACATTTCCAAGCCCCAAACAGATGTATACAAATATAATAATCTAATGTCTATAATCATAGGCAGGATAATTTTATAGCCCTGTAGCATCTGGCCATATATTTGTAAGTTCTACCATGTGATATTTAGATCACTGTAATAATGTTGGGAAAATAGATTGAAGATTTCTATAAGCTCAAGCTTTATTTGCTGCAACAAAATGGTTTAAAATATTTTTAAAGTAAAGCTTTGATTTCCTTGAATGTAAATTCAGATGAGGGCATTTGTTTATTTTTGGTTAAGAGAGGAACAAATATTTCTTGCAAAGCTTCCCATATGTTTGGTAAACACTTTTATAGTATGAATAAAGAGTTTTAGAGAAACCAGAATAGGCATATTTTCTTCTGGAAAAAAATTCTGTTTTGCTTTGATTTTTAAAATCTACATGTAAGTGTATATAATTATTATTTCATATGTTCTTGATTGTCTTGCAAAAAGACCCTGTTTTCTATAGATAATAATTTTGCACTTAAAAGATTCAAGCAACTTATTTGATATATTTTTAGATGTATACCATTATGAAAATCAAAACTGCTATATAAATGGGCTATTAGTAAATCCTTTTACATTATTTTAATTAACATTGGAATAGTAATCTCTGGAAATAGAAGAGCTCCCTGGTATCAGAAATGTAAGCCTCTCGATAAAGTAGGGAACAACATGTAAATTGATTCTTTTTACTGATAAATAAAAAGCTAAAGTTAGACATATTTAGGATCCAGGACAATAACTAAAGGCCATAATCACCAATTAGTGAAACTGATATATCTGTCAACAGACAATCAATTAAACAGTAAGATAAAAGTTCCCCTCTGCTTGTCTAATGACAGATTTCCTTTGTTGAGTTTCCCTTCCATTTAGTGTAAAAAGCTGATGAATCCTTGTTGTCAAATTATTTCTCAAAATGTAAACTTATATTTTAAATAATGAAACCTCTTTAAATAAAGCATGAAAATCATTAAAGTTCAATTTTATAGAAAATAATAAAGTCAGCAAATAAAGCAGGCAAATATTTTTGCCCTTACAGAATATGTATCATAATGGAAGGACTTAGCAAGAAAAAAAAAATCAGTGAATGAATGAATCAGTGAACCCATCTAGCCTGACAGATGGTGATAAATGCTATGGATGGAGAGGAACTGGGAAGACTAGGGTTCAATGTTGGGATCACAGTTTGTACAGGATCACCAGAGAAGATCCTTCCCATAGGTAGCATTTCAGCACACAACTGATGCACAAGCGGTGACACACAAGCCACTCAGAATAAACTCCGAGTGTCATAAAGTAGGAGGGAGCATAGAGTGTTCAAGAAATAGCAAGGAGGATGAGGCGCCTGGGTGGCTCAGTTGGTTAAGCCTCTGACTCTTGATTTTGGCTCAGATCATTATCTCACAGTTTGTGGGATTGAGCTCCACGTCAGGTTCTGTGCTCATAGTGCAGAGCCAGCTTTTGGTTCTCTCTCTCTCTCTCTCTCTCTCTCTCTCTCTTCTCTCTTCTCTCTTCTCTCTTTCTGCCTCTTCCCATGCTGGCTCTCTCTATCAAAATAAATAAATAGACATTAAAAAAAAAGAAATATCAAGGAGGATGGTATGGTCAGAAGAGGAAGGGAGAGATGGGTAGACAGTTAAGGGAGGGCTGGAAGGCAGATCTTTGAGACCTAGTAGACCACCTAGTAAGTAGGCCTTTTACTTTGAGGCAGAAAGAAAAGACCACAAGGAAGTCTGGTCTGGGGAGGTTACATTTGACATACAGTTTCCCTTTTGTAAAAGGATAAAAATAAGCTGACACAAAACAAATAAAAATCTTTTGAAAGTTTCTTTCAACCTAAACCTAGTGCAGACCTTTGCTTATACTTGAACATAATCTGTTAATTTAATCTGCTTAATTTACCTTATATAATGCTAAACATCTTTTTGATGCCTGTTAAAATAAGTAATTATGCAGGAAAAACAAATATGTTAGCAGGTAGATAAATAAAATAATAAAGCATCCTCATAAGTTGATAACCCAATAGTTAATACTTATATAAGATTCATTATTCATTTGTTGAATAAATATTTATTGAGTGTTCACTCACTCTGTGTGGTCCTGTTCAGGCATCAGGGATACTGCAATAGAAAGACAGACGAGGTTCTCGCTCTAATGGAACTTCTAGCAGGAGAGGCAGGCAACAACTCATAAACAAATGTATAATAAGATTTCATGTGGCAATCAAAGGTCATGATGACAGAGTAGAGTATGAATATGGTGTGTGACCTTTCAAGAAAGAGCTAAAGTAAGAACAAACCCTGGAGGAAAGACTCTTGAAATCTATTACATTTTTGGCAGTTGCTATCCAATGGGGCATTTTTATGGTTGTTGTTAAGGGAATAAAAGTACATTTTATATTCAGAGAAAAGTTTAGTGTTTGTCTTTAGGATCCCAGAGAATCCTTTACCTTAAAGGATAAACCTCATCTCTTAGAACTTCTGAATTTCATTTTATGAAAGAGTGGACATGACCATTTTTATTAACTTTACAAAGACTCAAATGAACAATAATAGTTCTAATAGTTGCTACCTTTTATCTAATGCTTACTGTATATCAGATACTTTTAGGTGTTGGGCATTTAATCTTTGTGCGTGTGTGTGTGTGTGTATGTGTGTGAGTGAAGTAGTTACTATTATTAATTCCCATTACCATGAGTAAGTCGAGGCACAGAGAGGTCATCTAGCTAGAAGGTGGAAGAACTGGATTCAAATAGGCCATCTGATTATCAGAGACTGTACTGTTAACCGCTACACAAATAACTATTGACATATTCAGAGGTTATTTAATACTCTGTTTTGTTAAAAGCAAATATGCTAAGTATGTGAATTGAGTATAAACTCTCCTGAGTTAATTTATTGCTTTCACTTGTAGTGTGTACAAGGTGAAGAAGCCATCATTGATGGTCTTACAACTCTGGATAGGAAAGCCCTCTTACAGGAGGGTTATGCAGACATCCCTTACAACGCACAAAAGAGCATGAGAAAATCTGATGCCGTAAGTTATCAGTATTTTTACTTACTTGTTAACCCATTAAGTTGATTTGCCTTCCAAGATTTTCCAGGCTTAAAACTGAATAAATAATTGCAACAATTGAATTTGGACTGCCTGGATGTTCACTAATGTGCAAACTGAGTCTTCATTTTTACAAGTGGTTGCTGTTTGGTATATTTACTGTGGAAAAATAGTCTTGAATCTTTGAGAGTTTGTAAAAATTTAGTTTATACTATTAAAAATATTAACTGGCTGCTGTTTTTGTCAGTGGGTTTATTTAGCATCACCCCTGCCTCCAAAGTAACGTAGTTAGTTTTTTTTAAAGTGACAAGCAAATAAGACTAGTGAAATTCCAGCAAGTTAAGGAAAAGTGCAAGAATAAAGTAATTTTTTTAAGGAAAAAGGAAGCAAAACTCGATTTTCAATATTAACCCTAGTATATGTGCCACCGAAGCGAGCACTCAATATTAACTCTAAATTGCATCTTTTATAGAAACAATTGGATGATTATCACTTAGGCCAGATCTGGTACAATTGGATGATTACATTTCTATAGTGTCCTGGGGTAATTAGACCAAGCTGCTTGAAGTTGGAGTCCACTGGCTACCCCAGACACCCCGAGGTGATTAATATCTTAGACATATAAGTAATGAATTGATGAAATACCAGTGTGTGGTAGTTCCAATATTGGGAAAACTCTGGTTTGAATAACCTAAATAGTAATAAAACATTACAGTTTTTAGCCAGTTACATTATCATTATCATTGAAAGGGAAGTGAATATATATTTTATTTGGATTACAATCATCCAGAATTAATATGTTCTGAATTGACAACAATGTATAATCAGTCTCTGGAGTATGTACTGATTTTCTGTGGATGTCCAAGTTATTACTTTGTTGTAGTTCTTTTATTAAAACAACAAAAACATTATTTTATATGCCTTTTATTATTGAGATAGTTATGATTTATTAATCATAATCAAGAATAAGAATCTTACCAGGATTATTCTAAAATTAAAAAAGCTACTTTATAAGGCAAAATAGTATCCCAAATAAGGCTTACGTTGATGTGTTCCTGAAGTTATACTTGAAATGGATGTTACCGACTCTTAAAGCCTATTGAGTGCTGTTCTTGGTTTCATCCAAAGCCATCTGGATGTTAGTGGATTTCTTTGACTCACATTCACTTTAATTCACTACATTCAGCATCAAGTACATTTTACTTTATTGTGGTAGCGCGTATTTACCTGTTTTTTCTTCCCCAAGGAAATGTTTGTGTGAGTAAACTTTGAATGTATTTGAAATTAGTACTGATTTACTTTTAAAATCTAGGTGGAAATTTGTAAATTTGTAACAACTTAATTGAACAACAGAAGCAGTGAACCTATGTATGGTTTTTATATCCATCTCTTCTAGTTTGCTCCTCATTTTTCAACATTATCAGATCCTTTGACTCAGTGTGGCTTCTGCTTCTGATCTGCTTTTTGTTTACACAGACCTGTAAAGCAGTGTGCCTGAGGGTGATTCTAACCTTTCCTACATACAGTAAGCCACCATAAATGTCAACACTCAAGGTGGGCTTTCTGCATGGGCTTCTTATTCATTAATCTCACCTCTTTTGCTTGCTTCTGGGTTTTATACCTCTGTTCTGGCTGACCTTTCCTGTATACAATTTCATGTTTTAGTCAGTGTTCACTTTCTTCCCCTTTAGATATAAAACATGCTTTGCTGTACCTGTAAGTTACCACAAGCTTTCTAACTTTTTAATTGCTGTTTGACATTGATTACTAAACAAAAGTCATTATAAATTGTCATGAGCTTAGATAACACCAGATGCAGTTATGTTAAATGACATGAACTTTATATGGGGCATATTTGGATATATAAACTGAATCTTAAGTTCTATTAAACCCAAAAAAAGATGAAATTTAAGTATAAACTAATATTTAAATAGTTGTGCCCAAATTTTCAGGTTTCTTAGTAGTTTCTATGATATGCCTTTAGTCATTCTTATTTGATTTTTGTGTTAGTTTCAAATGGAACGCTCTCCCTAAGGTTACGAAGCCTCTATCATAAGTAATGTTATTGTACTTGATTCCATTTCCTAGAGTGATCAAGGGATATGACAGTAATTTACAGTGTAAAAATAGAACAAACTTTATTTTGATTCCTTAATTTTTTAAGCTTATTTTATTTCCTCTTCAAAAGAAACATTTTAGGGGCGCCTGGGTGGCTCAGTTGGTTAAGTGTCCGTCTTTGGCTCAGGTCATGACCTCACAGTTCATGGGCTCGAGCCCCGCATCAGGTTCTGTGCTGACAGCTCAGAGCCTGGAGCCTGCTTCAGATTCTGTGGCTCCCTCTCTCTCTGCCCCTCCCTTGCTCACACTCTGTCTCTCTCTGTCTCAAAAATAAACATTAAAAAAAACAAAAGAAACATTTTAGTGAATATAGTTACATTATAATCTAATTGTAATTGAATGATTATTAATCTTTCAATTTGATATAACCTAAAATATAGTAAAAATATTTGCAAATGAGTTGGAAAAGCAAAAAATAGTGTAAAGATAGTTCAATCAAACCAGTAATTGAGTAATGGATTATATGTATAGAAAATATTATTATCCTTTTAATGATGGGAGGCTTTAAAAATATATATTTTTAGATATTTGATATAGTGTTGAATGATTCCAATTAAATTTTAGCTTCACCTACTACATACATACATAGTTTTAGAACAAACTCTTTTTGTGTCAGGGTTGGCATTCTTTTTGGAGCAGCTTAAAGTGCCTTGGAGCAGGTTAAAGGGCATCCGTCAAGGAGAGGGATATCATGATCTCCTCCTCCTTTATTCTAGCTTCCGTGAAATTCAGAGGCTGTGTATGGAAATCTCTGATGATTTCTACCAAAATTTAACTGCATTACTTTTTAGGAAATAAATGGTATTTTTAGATTAAATAATTGAGATTTTTTTTATTAGTGATGGATATAGTAATATATATTTAAGAAGGAAGTTGAAAATTTAATGTATATTTTGGATTCTTGTCTTAACCATAGTATTGCTCTATTTTATGGACAGTGAAATTTAAAAAAATTTTCTCTTCTCAGGAAATGGTGGCTGCAGAGAAGAAGAAACAGACTGTTTCAGAGCAAGTGATGATTGACCACTTATCTAGGTGAGAGTTAGCAATGAATAATAGAAATCCATTCAGAAAGTTTTCATTAATTTTTTTTTTATCCTTAGTCAACAAGTGGCTAACTCAGGTGCTCAAACTTTCTCTGTTCACTGCACTCATAGTACTTTAGTGATTTTTTTTTCCATAGCATTCCTAGGCCAGTAGAAATACCCAACAGTTCTATTTTTAAGTATTCTTGTCTAAATAACGTAAGTATTTACTTCATCACAACTTAATGGCCATTTGAAAAGTTAATACACATAAATTGAAAGAAAAATATTTTTATTTCATTCTTAGATAGCCACAATTACTTGTTTGCACCTTTTGGGGCACTGCCCAATTCCTCAAACCTTAGAAATGGGTAGGATGCTGTCACCTTCACTTTTGATTGCACATGGCACTTGCTATTTATCACAGCAACTGTAGAAAACCCTGCTTTGCAACGTTTTGACATCATTGTAGCATAATCTCTTGTTTAGGCTGTGAATTACCTTGAGCTAGTGGTTCAGGTAATATCCAACAAATATCAAGTATCACTGTTTTTTTAAAAATTAAAAAAATCCCACATAGTCCCTGTGAATTCCCTGTGGCACCCTAGAGTGACTTCGTGCACAGTTTGGGAACTGTGGGACTGTCAAAAATTTTAAACTTAATCTCCAGTTTCATAACTCTTAGAAAACTGTGTAAAGCTTAAATACCTGGTGTGCCAAATTGCATAATATGTAAACATGGCAGGATTTCAGAAATGGCTGGAACAGTCTAGGATGTCTTCAAGGAAGAAGTAAGACTTATGTTTAGCTTAAAAAATTTTTTTTAATGTTTATTTTTGGGAGAGAGAGAAAGAGACAGAAAAACAGACAGACAGACAGACAGACAGAATCCGAAGCAGGCTCCGGGCTCTGAGCTTTCAGCACAGAGCCTGAAGAAGGGCTTGAACTCACAAACCATGAGATCATGACCTGAGCTGAAGTCAGATGCTTAACTGACTGAGCCACCCAGGTGCTCCATTTTTTTTTTTAGATTTTTTTATGTTGATTTATTTTTAAGAGAGAGAGAGAAAGAGGGAGAGAGAGAGAGAAGACTTATGGTTAGCTTTGAAAAAAATTATTGCTTAGGTGTCAGACAGGTATTTTTACATGCGTGTCTTTCAGTAACTTTTTTTGAAATCATTAATTATACTTATAGTTTTCAATGCACCTCCTTCACTTATCTCTTGAACTCACTTTGTCGATGTTTTCACCCCCACTGTGCCACCACAACATCTCCTCATAAGATAACGAGTGGCATCCATGTAGCTTGACTAATGGTGATCTCTTAGTTCTCATTTGTTTGACCCATCAGCAACGTCTTTCTCCTCTGAAAACTTTCTCCTCTTTGATATACCTTTCTCTTTCCCATTTGGCTTCCTACACACAACACTGGGCTGGTTTTCCTCCTCCTCCCTTTTGCTCCTTCTCAGTCTCTTCCCCTGGTTCCTTTTCATCACTCCTGCCGTTATATGTGGGAGTACACAGGGCTCCATTCTTGGACTTTTTCTACATGTAGTTCCCAAGTGATCTCATCCAGTGTCATGCCTTTAAAAGCCATTTATATGCTGATGCTTCCTTAATGTAAGGTGCCAGTGGGATATTTGCCAATCTGGGTTCCTGGAAGTTCTTTCCCTTCCCTTCCCTTTTCCCATGACCAAATCCTCTTTAATTTTCCTCCAAGGCAGCTCCAGTCTTCAGGTTATTTAGACCTAAAATCTTGGTGATGCTTTTGATGCCTCTTTTTTTCTCAAATCTTTTATTCAGTTTGTCAGCAATCACTCTCACTTCTACCATCACAATAAATTTTCTCCTTCTTCTGCCATTATCCCTGTTCACACTGTCATCTTCTTTCTCCTGGATTATTTTAGTCACTTTCTAACTGGACTCATTGTGTCTTCATTTTCCCCTTCTTGGACTATTCTTAACCCAGGAACCAGAGTAAGTCTGTTAAAAAGCAAGCCAGATCAAACCCTCCAGTAATTTTCCATATCAGAGTAAAATCTATGTATTGGTTATATATCACCACAAAACTTAATTACTGTTTGTTTGTTTGTTTCTTTCTTTCTTTCTTTCTTTCTTTCCTTCTTTCTTTCTTTCTTTCCTTTCTTTCTTCCTTCTTTCCTTCCTTCCTTCCTTCCTTCCTTTCTTCCTTTCTTTCTTTCTTTCTTTCTCTCTTTCTCTCTCTCTTTCTCTCTTTCTTTCTTGAGTGTGAGCCAGTGGGGGAAGGGCAGAGAGAGGAGACAGAGGATCCGAAGGGTTCTCTGCCTGACAGCAGAGAGCCTGATGCGGGGCTTGAACTCATAAACTGTGAGATCGTGACCTAAGCCAAAGTCAGAGGCTTAACCGACTAAGCCACCCAGGTGTCCCTAAGACAATAATTAATTAGAGCTCGTGTATCTTCAGATCAACTGTCCAGGCTAGGCTTGGCCAAGTGGTTCTTAACTTTTTACTTAATTTGGCCAGTTATATATGAATAAAAGCATTGGTCTCAGTTTGGAGCTTAGGCCTTAAGAAGCCTTATGTGTTTCCACAGCGCCCTTTTGTGCTTTTACCATATTTGTGAGAACACAGCTTGGCCACCTCCCTGGTCTTAAAAGAACATGATTGCATATGCAGCTGGGCCACTTAGCCAAGATTATCTTGGACAAGGAGATCCACAGCCAACCCACACTTAACATGAGTTAGTTTAATTGAGATCAGCAGAGCCATCCAGCTCTATATAATTGGCCAAAGCAAGACAAATGGCTAAGCTCAAAGCTAAAGGGGAAGAAAGTACAGTACACCTATAATGAGGCCATGGCAAGGCTATGGATCAGGCATACTAAAAAATTGTCAGTAGTGTAGTTTACCCGAGCCCTACATGATCTGCCCACCAGTAGACATTGGACCGCTTTTCCTGCTTCTCTCCCTCTTGTCTATTCTGTTCCAGCCAGTCAGCTTCCTCCCTATTCTGAAACATACCATAGGTTCACTCCTGTCTTAGGGACATTGCATTTATCTTCCCTCCTGCTTGGAATTTGTTTCCCCCAGAAATCCATATGGTTGCTTACTTACTTTGCTTCATGTCTTTATTCAGAAGTCACCAACACAATGTCTATTTGTTAAAAGAACAATAAGAGAGACGTGGGGGCACCTATGGGGTTCAGTAGGCTAAGCATCTTTTTTTTATTAACATTTATTTTATTTGTTTTTGAGAGAGCATGAACAGGGGAGGGACAGAGAGAGAGAGAGGGGAACAGAGGATCTGAAGTGGGCTCCATGCTGACAGAAGTAAGCCCAATGCAGGGCTCGAACTCACAAACCATGAGATCATGACCTGAGCCAAAGTCAGATGTTCAACTGACTGGGCCACCCAGGCACCCCAAGCATCTGACTCTTAATTTCAGCTCAGGTCATGATCTCACAGCTTGTGGGTTCACAGCCCAAGTTGGGCTCTGTGCTGACAGCACAGAGTCTGCTTGAGATTCTCTCTCTCTGCCCCTCCTTCTGCTTGTGCGTACTCTCTCTCTTTCTCTCTCTGTCTCTAAATAAAGAAATAAACATTAAAAAAAATAAAAGAGCGACATGAAGCCTAGAGTTTTCTCAAAAATTTCAGTGTAATTTTAGATAATATTTATGGAAAAAGAGGTTAAAAGTAGTGTTCACATTTTATGGCTAGTATTTTTTAATTATTAAATTGACTCATTCATTACCTGGAAAATATATAATTCTGACAGTAGTGTAAGTTTGCATTTGTAGTTGAGCCTTTCTAGCCGCTTACATATACGTGAATGCTAGAGTTGTGCATTATCACGCTGAATTGTCAGACTTTGTATTTTCCTTTATAGGGCTGTAATCAGTGATCCAGAACAAAACTTAACCTCTGAGAGACAAGAAAGTGTTCATATTGTTCCAGATTCAAAGATAGCACCTCTTCGATTTAGGAAAAGAACACTACATGAAACTAAGTAAGAAGACTTCACTTATACCAAGCGAGGATGTAGTATGTTATAAATGAATTTTTAAAGTGTACTTGTGTGTCTAACTGAAAAGATCTTTTTATTGGCTTATTTTTGCGTTTTTCTATATAAAGGGAAGTGGAATTTTTGGATTTCAGATCCCAGTTCTGCCACTTTAAGGTATTGGGGTATACTTTGCCCTCCAGGCTTTTTATTAGTAACTTAGGAATAACAGTACAACCGTAGGACATAATGTATGTGACAATATACAATATAGTAACTAAGACATTTATATGTGCTGAATCTCATTGATATAATGTAGTCAAAGTTAGTATTGTTTAAAAGTTTATTATTATTATTATTATTTTGCTTTTTACGTTGTAGCTTATGAAATCTTTGGAATTTCCCAGTTTTGGGGTGCGGTCCACTTAAATTTGTCAACAGCTTTACTGCCAGGTGATGGTTTGCCTCAGCATCAAGACACACAAAACCCACCAGTTCCTGCAGCAATGCTTTCATATTTTCCGACAGCTGGCCATGCCAAAAAGTACTTCTTTAGAACTGGTATCTTTTGTCTCGTTCTTATTCTCTGGAAGACTGTTTCCATGCCTTTAAATACTCTAAGGTATCATGTATTAATTTCCTATGGCTGCTGTGACAAATTACCACAGACATCTTTTAAGGCAACACAAATTTATCCTCTTACAGTTCCAGAAGTCAGAAGCCTAAAAACAAGGTGTTGACGGGGCTGCCTTCCTTCTGGAGGCTTCAGGGGAGAATCCATTTTCTTGTCTCTTTCAGCTTCTAGAGGCTGCCTCTATTCCTTGGCTAATGGTCTCTTTCTCCGTGTTCAAAGCCAGCAACGGCTGCTCCTCTTTCTTGGCGTTTTATCACTCTGACACTCCTCTTCTGTAGTCACAGTATCCCTCTGCTTTCCTCTCATAAAGACACGTGTGAGAGCATTGAATCCAGCTGGAGAATTTCAGATAATCTCCTCATCTCAAGATCTGGAATCACACATGAACGTCCCTTTTATCAAATCATGTAATTGCAACATATTTACCTATTCTGAGGTGCAGGGTATGAGCAACTCTGGAGGGTCATTATTCAGCCAACACATCTACACTTCTCTTTTTGTTTTTAAAGTTTATTAATTTATTTTGAGAGGGGGGCGAGGGGCACAGAGAGAGAGAGAGAGAGAGAGAGAGAGAGAGAGAGAGAGAGAGAGAGAATTCCAAGCAGGCTCCACACTGTGGGCACAGAGCCTGACTCGAGGCTTGAACGCACGAACTGTGAGATCATAAGCTGAGCTGAAATCGAGTTAGATGCTTAACCAACAGAGCCGCCCAGGCACCCCTAAACATTTCTTTTTTTAAAGTAAGCTTTTATTGAAATAAAGTATATGTCCACAAAGTGTACACAGTTTAAGTGTACAGCATAGGAATTTCCATGAACTGAACAAAACTCAGGTCCCAAGTTCCTACATCAAGAAATAGAACCTTATGAGCATCCCAGAAACTCCCCTTGTGCTCAGTTACTCTCCACTTCCTTTGACATAACGGGGTAACCTCTCTGTCCTGATATCATAGATGGTAACTGCCCTGTTATAAACTTACTGAAATCACAGAATTTAGACACTATGTATCCGGCTTCTCTTACTCAACATGTTTATGAGTTTATCCGTGTTGTTACTTGTAGTTGTCTTTTATTCTCACTGTACAGTATTTCATTGTATATAAATATGCTGCAATTTATTTATTCATAATGTAGATGGACGTTTGGCTGTTTCATCGTGGTGCTTCCATGAACTTTGGTGCATGCCTTTTGGTGAACATATGTACTCATTTCTGCTCAGTACATACTTAGAAGTGGAATTGCTGGACCGTTTAGTATGCATATGTTCAGCTTTAAAAACTACCACCAAATAGTTTTACAGAGTGGTGGCTGCAATTAGCACTCTCACCCATAGCAGCAAGAGGATGCTAGTTCACTACATCTTTGCTGGTGCTCAGCATTGTCAATGTTTTTCATCTTAGTTCTTCTTATGGGTGTGTATCAGTATCCTCTTATGTGAAGTAGAGATCCTCTTACATGAAACTTTCCTTCGAGTCTGTTGGGTTATCTTTTTCGCATTGATCTGTGGAACTTATTTATATATTCTTGTTACAAGTCCTTTTTCAGTTATTATTTGTTGGGCAGATCTTTTCCTCCTCTATGGTTACCTTCTCATTTTCTTGATTGTGTCTTTTGCTGAATAGGAGTTCCTAATTTTGATGTAGACCGGTTCATCAATCTTTCCATTTATTTTATTGCACTATGTATCTTTAGGAAATCTCTGCCTATCACAAATTCATTGTCCCTCTGACTTGTAATGCCACTTATATCCTAATATATCAAATTATTACTAATGCATGGTTGGTATCTACGCTTTTCCTTCAGTCTCATCTCCCTGTTGTGTATTCCTGCACTGATACCATCCTGTCTTAATTGGTATTGCCTTTCTATTAGAGTAAATACCTGTAGCTCGTTAACCTTCAATATTGGCTTGATATACTATGCCCTTTCCTCTTCAATATAAACTTTATTTTATTTATTTTCTTAATGTTTATTTTTGGAGAAAGAGAGAGAGAGAGAGAAAGAGAGAGAGTATAGTGGGTGAGGGACAGAGAGAGAGGGAGACAGAATCTGAAGCGGGCTTTAGTCTGAGCTGTCAGCACAGAGTCCAGACTCGGGAGCTTGAACTCACGAGCTGCGAGATATGACCTGAGCCAGAAGTCGGATGCTTAACCAGTTGAGCCCCCCAGGTACCCCTCTTCAATATAAATTTTAGATTGAGCCTAGTTCAGTGAAAAATTCTATGGTGGTATTAGTTAGAATTACTGAATTTATGGATTTCATCCTCCTTCATTCATTCTTCCTGGAGAAGAAGAGGATTTTGCTTCACAGAGTTGGAAGTGGGAATAGGCAGGTGTAAGGCAGCCCTTCCTCTTCTATTTTCCTTGGGAACGAGCTGCCTGTGGAAGCTGCTCGAGGCATTACGTTTTTCAGGGTCCCTACCCAGTGAGAATGAGTGGGTTAGTCTGCTTCATTCTAGTGCTAAGGACTAGGTTGTTGCTTCATTCCTACGCTATGGTTTCCAATAGCTTTATATCAATAATAAAATTGATACTTTGATCTTCATCTGCCTGATTCTTATTTTGTATTGGTTAAGAACTTGGGTAGAGGGAAGTGTTTGGTACTACTTATTGGATACCTAAAACCCTAACATAGAACTTTCCATTTATAATATAAATGTCTTATTTACCTCTTTTATCTTCTCATGGACACTCTAGACTCCATGCAGCTATTACTTCAACCTATCACTGTTAAATTGAATTCTATTCCTCTTTGAGAAGCAATATAATGTAATATAATGTAATGGTTATGAGCAAGGTTGGGCTCTGTCATGCACTAAGTATATGACTCTGTATAATTTATTTGTAAGATGGGATAGTAGTACTTACTTACTTCATGGAGTTATTGCAAGCACTGAATGGCCCAATGCGCATTTAAGTGATTTTAATAATGACTGATGTCTAGGAAGTTCTCAATAAATAGTGGCTGTTATTGCTGTTATTTTCTTGACATTTAGAATTTTTTTAGGCATGTACTGAGCATTCAACATACACATTAATACTAATGGATTAAATTGAATTGAGATGACCAATCTTTCATGGCTCCACTCTGTGTTCACAAAATCCTTTGGTCCGTAAGCTCTTGTTGCCTGTATCCTGTTTACCTTTCACAGAGACTTGGATTTTATAGAAGCATTACTTTTCAAGATCCCAATGACCCATATATTTACCTACTGTTTACATTATTGCAGTTTCATTATACCTGCAGCTTTATTGGAGCACCATAAAATTATTTAGGAAGGAGAGTAAAGACACATCACCAAATCTTCAGATTTCTTAATATAAAGGAGATTACTAGTAGTAAGGTGCCAAAGTGTGGACATTTGGCTTTTATTTCATATTATTAAACAGAAGTTTAGGACTAGCAATCTTCGTGAGGTCATTTTGTGCTTCCTGAAAGCCATAAGATTAAATGAGCAGCCTGAGGTCTTAGAGCGAGACCTCTCCCAAGGTCGGAGCCTCCTCCATTACTCTTTTCCACTCTTCTGTTAGTTGGTAAGGAATGTTTTCAGCTGCCCATGACTGAAAACCTGACTGATAGTGACTTAAACAAGTCAGGATTTATTTTTCTTACATAACCCGTTGCCTGGAGGTAGCAGTTGGTTTCAGTTCAGTGGCTCAGTGATGACACAGCCCTGGGCTGGCTTCCTCAAGAGATTATTGGCCTTTCTGACATGCTGCCTGATGGCTACATTGGCTCCTAGTATCTTATCCCTGCCATGTTCACAGGCAGGAACTGTTCCTATGCCCCTCTCTTACCAGGATGAAAGTCTTTCCTGGAAGTCACTGGCAGGACTTTGTCCCTTAGTTACGTCTAATGGAAAGAAGCTAAAAAAGCAAATTATATGGTTGGAGGGAGGCATAGGAGAACAGGGTTAGAAATGGCTGTAGGTAGGACCAGTTACAAATGTGCTGTTTACTTGTGTCGCACTTTGATACTTTACATTCAATGTGGAAGTCATTCATGTTTTATACACTGTATCTCAAGGTTATTTCTTCTGAGTAGGCGTCAGTGAGCACTCAAAAAAAGGGGGAGGGGAAGTTTATAACTTCATCTTCATTCTGTGCATTTCAAAATATCAACATAGCTTTTTTTTGATACTTCATCGTTTACATCAAGTCTAGGTAACTTTAAAGTAATTATTGACCAATGTATTTCTTAACAGGATAAAAACCCATTCTACATTAACTGAAAACGTGCTTTCTCACAAAGTACAGTTTGATGGTAGAATCATATCAAGGTAATTGTGATTTTATTAAACTTCCAATTCTATATTTATAAAAACAATATTCTCTTCAAATAGAAATAAGAATAATGAGATTAGTTAGATTTGTCACATTTAAATGAAAAAATGGGAATTTAGAATGAACATTTTAGATAATATATATTATGTTGCAAAAATTATAGGAATTAGGAACATATAAATAAGACATTTTGATTAGGAGTTACTTAAAAAGTGATTTTAAAATGTCTTTCAAAAAGAAACTTAGAAGTGAATTTTTTGAAGATATATACTAGTAGTAGAGGATAGTAGACCATTTAAAAATTAACCTTTATGTAAGCTGCTTTATTTGATTTTCTTTTAATGGCTTAAATTACTAGTAGATTATTGATAGATGCAGGAAAGTGAGAAGGAAGATGATTCTCAAATATGTTATCTCTGTCTTATAAACTTCCAATCATACATAATGTTGATGTTCTTTGTGTATATTAAAGGTGAAATGTGTTTTTAAAAATTATCATGTTTGTTTAGTGATTTTAAGCTTTCTTTTTTTATAATTTAAAAATTTTTAAATGTTTATTTATTTTTGAGAGAGGGCAAGGGAGGGAGGGCAGAGAGAGAAATGTAGACACAGAATCCAAAACACGCTCCAGGCTCTGTGCTGTTAGCACAGAGCCCAATGAGGGGCTCGGACCTACAAACCGTGAGATCATGATCTGAGCCGAAGTTGGAGTCTTAAACGACTGAGCCACCCAGGTGCCCCTTAAGCTTTCTATTAATGACAAAGATGGTAAGTGTCTATCCTTGAGTAGCTTCTTGCAAAGTCAACATTTTTTAAGGTCTTTCACTTTATCTTAAAAGTCTTTGTCAGAATAGTAATCTACATTGTAATGTATTTATATTCATATCAGTGTAAGGTAAAGTTTTTTCTCCATCCAAATCTTACTTACGTTGACACTTCAGCAAGCCAGGCCATGTTTAGCCTGTAGCTGCCCATAACCCTTGCTCGTTGCCACACATTCAAGATAGGTATGCTCTTCTTTGACATACACCATTCTGGTTTATTATTTAACTTGAAAATTAGCCTATTTGAAAATCTTTAATATCATTCTATTTTTCTAGAAATGGACGTGATGCTTGCAGAGAGCTGATTGGGTTCTTTTTTACTCATGACCAGTCCCTAACAATTTATGAATATCGGCAATTTGGGAAAAATAGGTATGCTATAAAACATTGTTACAACTCTCAAGATGATGACTTCTGAGAGAAGCTGACTAACTTCACATTTTTGTCATTTAACTTCTAGAACAAATGTGCTTCCTTTTATTCAAAAAAACATTTATAGTCATCAGTGTGGGCGAAGAAAAGGAAAACAATACCAACTTCATGATTTTTATATTGTAAGTTAAGCATGTGTGTATGCAAATATTTTAATACCAGATGTTGTATTTTGTGGGATCCTGGGGGGATGGAGGGTTTCTAGTTTTCAATTTATTACCTCTATTCCTTACAGAGCAGGGGCATTTGTGTGAGAGGCTAATGGCTGGTCTTTCCCCAGGGGGTTCTGCCTCTCAGGTCCAGATCCCAGTGGCCCGAATGTAAGCATAGCATTTAGTCCCTGTAACACTCTAGTGTTCCCCACACATCTGCAATATAAGTTTGGGAAAGCTTGTCTCTTGGTACTTTTAAAAGCCCTCAAGAATGTACCACTAGGTAAGTGGCTACTTCAATAGTACCAGGAGTAATGCTCCACATAATGTAGGCTTCTCTCCTGAAGATGCATGTTTTTCTCTGTGCAGAGGGATACTTGGCCTCTGGAGCTGTCATGTATCTGGTAGTTAGCTTATCCTCCTTGTGAATTCCCCACCTGACACAACTACTGACTTACAGTGTATAACAAGGGTTCCCTAGAATGGGTTGGTCTTAGGTAATATTACAATTTGTATAGTGCTCTTAAATTTTATTTTGTATTTATGTTTTTTTGAAGTAAGCTCTATGCCCAATGTGGGGCTTGAACTCATGACACTGAGATCAAGGGTCTCATGCTCCAAGGACTGAGCCAGCCAGGCACCCCTAGTGCTCTTAAGTTTTAAATTACTATGTTTATATTATCTCAAATGTAACACTACTGACAGTGACCATCCATGTAACACATATATACTCATAGGATAAGCATTGGAGATAGAACAGTGAATAAGTTAAGTCAGTTCCCGACTTTCATGGAGGGAAACCCAACATTGACTTAGAAAAGGAGTTAGCTGGGCTGGGATAAGTAGATAGGGAGGATAGGGACAGTCTTCCAGGTGGAGGAGACTGCTCATGCAAAAAACAAATGCATGAGAGAACGTGGCTTATTTGGAGAACTGGAAGTAGTTAGTCTGGATGAACTTTAGTTCGAGGTAAGAGTTGACAAGAGATGAATCAGAGCTTATTAAGAGTAGCCTTATATTAAAGAGTTATCTAAAATGTATTGGAGAGTCATTGAAAGATGAGAGGTGGAGATACTGAGGGGAGCTGACATTATCCGGTTTGTGATTTAGAGAGATCTTTCTAGTTACAATATGGGGAATGGATTGAAGACTAGTAGAAAGAACCATATTGGATTGAATAATGTTAATTAAGAAGGAGATAATAGCAACCTAAATTAGGCAAGTGGCTGTGGCTATGAAGCTAATTAGAAAAAAATTTTAAAGTCTTCAGGAGGCAGAATAAATAAGATGTTGTGACTAGTTACATGAGGAGTTGCGGTGAGGAAAAACTTTACATCTTAAACTTGGATTAAATAAATACACTAGACATGTGTCAGTTTAACCTGCCTCTTGAGTTCTAGGGAACATCAGCTCCATCTCCCATTTCACAGCCTGCAGAAAGAACGATTCATGTTTATCCCAGAATTAAAGTTACCTTGGGGCGCCTGGATGGCTCAGTCGGTTAGGCACCCGACTTCAGCTCAGGTCATGATCTCACAGTTCGTGGGTTCGAGCCCCGCATCAGGCTCTGTGCTGACAGCTAGCTCAGAGCCTGGAGCCTGTCTTTGGATTCTGTGTCTCCCTCTCTG
>CM053571.1:40676681-40774538 GCA_028646485.1 Cryptoprocta ferox
AAGTTACCTCTTGCTCTGAGCTGCTGATATTCTAATGATTTAGTGTAGTTTATGATTTATTCCCACTATCCCTGTTCTGTATTACTTGAGCCAGATGTGGAACTCTGCTCCCTTTTATGATTTCCAAGAAACAAATGGGATGGAGAGGAGAAGGAAGAAAGAGAAAAGAAAGAAGGAAGGGAGAGAGAGGAACGTAAGGATGAAGGAAAGAAAGTAGGAAAGAAAGGGAGGGAACCCACACGAACCGTGTGTGTGTGTGTGTGTGTGTGTGTGTGTATGATCCTTAGCGTGGCAGACATTTTGAAAGGCCTAATAGAGGGAGATTTATATTGCATCAGTGTAAGCAACTTACAATAGACATTCTTATTCTTAAAAATATGTCCCTTAAATATTTCCCATGGTATAGGTCCTTTCCATTTTCTGACTCCTTCCACCTCTTGCTCTTCCCACAATCTTCCATTTCTGTATGCAGGAATATTGAGTTTATTTTTCTTTTTTGCGGGGATGGGGACAGGTCTTGTCTGCCTTCCAGGTGTTATTCTGAAACTTGTTTTTTCACTTCTGTATGCTTCATCAAGGTCTTTTTCCAGACACTCCCTAAAAGAAATTTTAGTGCCAACTGTTAAGATAATACTCATACAAACATGCACATTTGCCCACCGACACACATGCGTACAAGTGTACCCACATACGTTAACTCACAAGTATGCTTTGGATGCCCTGACTTAGAACACGTAAAAGTATGTGCACACGTATATGTATACATACATATGCTTATAGGCATTACCCTGCTACACGTATCATATAGTCTCTTTCATTGCTTAATATAATCATTTCAAGAGAATTTATATACATTTTAAAGAATAGAGAAACTAATGTAGTTACAAATTTTTTAAGTAAATACTTCAGGAAAAAGGAAAGAAATCTCTTCCCTTATTTTCAAGAGAGATCATTAAGCTCCTTATTTTAATTTGTGTTTGTCCATATTTGACCATATTTATTTGAGCAACTCAGAACTTAAAATAATAATTTTCTCAGTTTGGGTCAGGGATTTTTGATAGGAATTTTTTCACCAAATCCTTGCTGCTCCAGTTAGGTTACAATTAGTTTTACATTTATGTGGTGTTTGTTCCAAAAGACCAGGTGAAAGAGGGTGATGGATCCATCATATTTCACCAATTTGCAGTACATCTTTCTGTGAATCCATAGTACTATTTCTGAATTTAGGGATGTCATAATTAAATAACTGTCCTCTCTTCCTCTCACTCTTATAAAAAGTTGGAGTTCTTTTTTCACATCAATTGTTAAATCTGTTTGTTCTAATTGAGAGATTGATTGGGAAATTATTTCCTTAATTTCCAATATTATTAGCTGAAGCCTGTGTGGTTTCTAAATTTTCTAAATATACTTTTTTAAAGTATAAAAGTATACCATGTCACATATAATCAGAATTGAATATTTAAATTAGTATTAGTTGTCTTTTACTTCTTTTTTAATTTTTTTAATGTTTTATTATTTTTGAGAGAGGGAGAGAGAGAGAGGCAGCGTGAGCAGGGGACGGTCAGAGAGAGAGGGAGATGCAGACTCTGAAGACAGGCTCCAGGCTCTGAGCTAGCTGTCAGCACAGAGCCCGACGCGGGGCTCGAACCCACGAACCGTGAGATCATGACCTGAGCTGAAGTCGGATGCCTAACCGACTGAGCCACGCAGGCGCCCCATTTGTATTTTACTTCTTATATACTTTCTAGCTTAAAAAAATTCATCTGTTGGGGCACCTGGGTGGCTCAGTCTGTTGAGCATCCGACTTCAGCTCAGGTCATGATCTCAAGGCTTGTGAGTTCTAGCCTCGCATTGAGCTCTATGCTGACAGCTGGGAGCCTGGAGCCTGCGTTTTGTGTCTCCCTCCCTTTGCCCCTCCCTGGCTTGCGCTCTGTCTCTCTCCTTGTCTCTCTCTCAAATACAAATAAACATTAAAAAAATTAAAAATAAATAATTCATCTGTTCATTTCTTTAGGGCGCAAACTTGACATTTTTGAGTTCTGACCATCCGAGACTTCCAAAAAGCATAAAAGAAAACACATTACTTATACTTAGAATCACTAATATTGATCAGATAGCTTTGGATTCTCTCAAGTAAGTAAAATATGCATTTGTCATTTTGAAAGTAAGTGAAAACACTTTTTTATGATCTTAAAATGATATTCTATCCTAAAGCATTTTGACTTTAGCTAAGGTTTATATTTTTGAAAAACAAAGCATAGATATATTTGTCTCCTTTATGTGCTATATTGTACTCAAATATACTTTATGTGTGGGAATAGTAAAATAAAGATCAAAAGTGTCCCATTTTCTGTTAAAGGTATTTTATTAATTTGTCTGTGCTAGATCACCTTTGTTTTACCAAATACCACTGAAGTAATCAATTTTAAAAGGTAGGGTACAATACAATATTATAATGTTTCCCACATTTTTAGTGTAATGCTTTTTTTAGCACTTGCTTATAGTATTCATGGATTGATGGTATACATAATGAAAAAAAAGTGCTATGAATCAAAAAGTGCTTTCAAATAAATTTGAATTTTTTAAATCACAGAATATTTATTATATAAAACATTTTAAACAGATTTTATTTTAGAGAGAGAGGGGGAGAGAGGATTTTAAGTAGGCTCCACACTCAGCACAGTGTCCAGCTTTGGGCTCGATCCAATGACCCTAGAATCATGACGTTAGCCAAAATGAAGAGTTGGACACTCAACCAACGGTGCCACCAGTTGCCCCCAAACATATTGTTTGTATATACTTTATAATATATATGTATGAACATGTCAATTGCAATATATATTATTTATACATATTTTATAATATATATTCTGTGATTTAAAAGAATTCAAATTCATTTAAAAACACGTTTTGACTCAAAGTACTGAATATAAATAATATATGTTTTATATACATATTTATATATAAGTAAAATGTAAAATATCAGAATATATAATAAAATATATATTTTAAAATCACAGAATATATCTGTGTATATGCTGTATTTGCTGATTGTTTCTCAGTGCTATATGCATATCAGAATGACAGTAATTGGTGTACTGTATGTGCATTAGAGGCCACATCCCATAAATTGGCTAAAGGAAATCTGTTTCTTTGTTTTTTGCCTGCATTTTTTTTTTTTGGCCTTTTAAAATCACGTTTTTACATTTTGTACTTTGAAAGTTAAAACTGATTTTAAATTTTATATTTTAATTATTTTAAAAGAATATTGAAATAGCTACAAAATAAATATAATGTTTAAAGGTGGTTCTTGGGAGGTTTAAGGATTTTACCTCCTGAATTAGCATATTTAATCTTCTGGGGATTAAAGCAGCAAGCAGAGGTGGGACTTGACTCATCTCTAAGCGCTCTTCCAGCTCTGAGAGTTTCTTTGAGTTCGGAACCGGGAAGAGCTTAGCGTTTCCGTACACAAAATTGCAAAACAATAAATTTTTATCATCGTGAACATATCAATTGCAGAACTGATTCTGTGGAACATGAAGATATAACCAGTCAAGAAACCAATGATAGGCTTGTCTTAAAGGCCATCCAAGGTATGTCATTACCTTGTCAGTACCTATAGTCTCAAGTCTTCAACCATTCTCTTTGCAAGCAGTAAAGTATTTTCCAGACATTTCTTAGTTTTATAACAAAGGCACTTGACTTATATTTCTTATTTGCTTATTTTTTTTATCAGTGTGTATATATATTTAAAAATATTTTTAAGATTTCTTCTGTTTTAATGATTCTGTTTAACTGAATAACTAATAATATATGAATTATGAATTTAAGAATTTAATTTTGTCTTATTCTTTTATTTTAGAGAGAGAGCACACACGAGCAGGGGAATGGATCAGTGGTGGTGGGGGGGGGGTGGAGAGACAGAGAGAGAGAGAATCCCAACATGAATCTCATTCCCAGTCTAGCATTTTTTTTTTACAAGAGGCTACTATAAATCTCTTTAGGTTATCATCTAGTGCATAAGACAAATATTATATTACAAAAATTACTTACATTTTATTCATTTCATGGATAAAACCCATACTATCTAATACTTTCTAAAATTCTTAAATTCAGTGTGCCTGGGTTGCTCAGTGGGTTGAGCGTCCAACTCTTGATTTTGTCTCAGATCATCATCCCAGGGTTTGAGCCCTGCTCCAGGCTCTGTGCTGGATGGGTTTGAGCCCTGCTCCAGGCTCTGTGATGACAGCGTAGAACCTGCTTGGGATTCTTTCTTTCTTTCTCTCTCTGCCCCTCCCCTGCTTCTCTCTCTCTCTCTCTCAAAATAAATAAGTAACCATCAAAAAAAAAAGTTGTCTGGGATTGGTGTTTGAACAGTCCAATATTCTTGATGTTATTGTTAGTAAATTATTTTTTCTCTTCTGATATCATCAGTATAATATTTGTCACTGTTGAATCCAGTGACATGTGTTCTTTATTGTATTTAATAACTGCTCTGTAAGCTATGTTTTCTTAAGTAATGATGGCACAAACTGTATTAAATGTAATCACTGACCCACAAAGAGAATGCGAGGAGCTTGAAAAAATAAAGTAAAAATTCCTAGAGGAAAAGGCTACTTTAAATGTGTAAGTATAAGATAGCACTCCAAAGCCTTGATGCTATTTAGTATGTAAGTTATACTTTGACAATTTCAAACTAGTTTAGAAATTTTGAACTCGTTGTTTTTGAGTGACTTGCCTGTTTTTGAGTGATTTATAATTTTAAGAAAGAGGAAGGAGATTAAATATGTGGGATCATTAGCTGAAGAGGAAGCCTGGAAAGTAAAAACTAAGATTTTATTTGTAACATTTGGATTATTTTCATCCTGATAAAGTGATCTATTATTTTTGTGTATTTAAAATACAGCACTTCTACCACACAGTGGTGCTATAGTTCTAGTATATATACATGTGATTTTGTATATAACACTCTGTACTAAATTCATTCTATTTTCCAAACTCTTTTGTCAGTCATGCCTCTAGTTGCATATCCACATTGCTTATATTACTTACATTAGCTTTAATTTTCCTACAAGAGGGACAATTGTAATTTGATACATTTGTATATTGGAACAATTGGTTTCCATCTCTCTTCTTCCTAAACAGATGCGCTAAAGGAACAGCTACACAAAAGAGGTGTTCGTATTTTGACTGGATTGGGAAAATACCTTCAACAATTGGACAAGGAAGGAACTGGACTTTTAGATAAGGCAGATTTTAAGCAAGCTCTAAAAGTATTTCACTTAGAAGTGTCTGAAAATGTATGTATTGCAATGAATAACATAGTATTCTTATGTGGTGTTATTCATTTTTCTAGTGAGATTTTAGTAGTTTATGTGTCTCTTTATGGCTCAAAATCAGTGTTAGCCATCAAGCTACAAGTCCTGTTGATTTTTTAAAATTTCAATATTCATTCCTCCCTCCTACATTTAACAAGAGCCTAATAAGAAGGCATTGTTCTTAGCTCTGAGAACAGATACTCCGTACTCTTAAGGTCTTCATAATCAAAGGAAAAGAAAGATAAAAATATTACAAAACACTATATGTCTTAAGTAGAGAATGCTTTCAGAACACAGGGGACATATTCCAAGCCAGCTTATGGGGAAGGAGAGGGAAGATCGTAGGATTCCTGAAGGAGGGTATAGCCGAGCTGCCTTTTGAAGGATGAGGAGGAACTAAACAGACAAGAGGGGAGGAGGAGTGTGGACCAGACATCGAGACTTCGCAACAGGAGAAGCACAGATAAAGGCATCAAGAAGAGAGGGAGTGTAGCCTGTTCTAGGAATTGCAGAAGATCACCCTCACACCCCCTACCCCTACCAGAGCCATTACACAGCCTGTTCTCTATGCTGGGGGCAATCTTGCACTAGACCTTTGCATGGCTGATTTTCCATCATTCTCTCTACTGGGAGCACTACACTGACAGTTCTGTCTAAAGGAGTGCCCCATCTGATCCCCAGTCCTCTCTGTACTATTTACCATTTTATTTTCTTCATACCATTTTGCAAGTCTTCTCTGGCTTTTCTGGCAAGCAGGGTGTAAGTTCCATCAGGGAAGAGACCAAGGTGTTTCTGGTTTCCTGCTGTAACACCTCAAGTAGACCCTTGCGTACGCAGGTGCTGAGTAAACAGACGACGCATTAGTTTACATGGGTAGATGTATGGAAGGAAAAGAGAAGAATGGAGAGAAATAAGCCTAGCAGGGTTCTATTGCATTAAAGCCTTGTGTGCCATGCTACATTTGGATTTTATTCTGATAGTGCATTTGAAACACATCTACCTCAAGGGTTTCAGATAAGGGAGTCTCTTGCATTGTTCTCTCTTGCTTCAGATGGTCTTGTCACAAGACATAGTATATTTTGTGGAAAGAACACTGGATGTTGAACTTATGAGACACAAATTCAAGTTCTGGTCTTACTACTTCAACTGTATGATTTTGAATAGGTTGTTTAACTTTTCTAATGGGCGGGCTTTGCCCGGACAATCCAACTGGTACCTGTAGTTAGAGTTGCCTTGAACCTCAGATGAGACAATTACATGGGAATATGGCTTATTTCTATTATTTTTTTAAAAAGCTTATTTATTTATTTTGAGAGACAGAGAGAGAGCAGGGGAGGAGTAGAGAGAGAGACAGAGACAGAGAATCCCAAGCAGGCTTCTCGCTGCCAGCACAGAGCTGGATGCGGGGCTCAACCTCATGAAATCGTGAGGTCATGACCTGAGCCGAACCAAGAGTCAGACACTTAACAGACTGAGCCACCCAGGTGCCCCATCAGGCTCATTTTAAAACTCAGGAGCACATTTTACAGACACTTAAAGTCAGTCTTGTACTGGGCATTATGACAGACAAATTAGGAATTGTTGAAAAGTGGCAGGGGGCAGGGCATCTTAAGATGGAGTTTTCTTATTCGAATTTTAATTGAAAAAGTAAGAGGAAGTGGAAGAGAACTTTTTTGAGTACCTATGTGTCAGTCACCTTGCTAGATACCTTATTTACATTCTCACTTAAAGCTAACAACTTGACTGAAACATTGAAAGTATATTTACCTCAGTTTAAGAAAACCTTATGCTGTAATCTCTTTGCTGTTAGGAACTCTGTGAATAGAACATTCTACTAAGTTGTGCATTTGCAGCGGAGTAAGTACTAACGGTACAATGAACCGTACAATGAACGGTACAATGAACCAACTGGCATAAGGTTTTACTGAAAATAACACCTTTCAGTGTGAATTATGGAATAATATTGGAGCCATTCAAATCTTCTGTACTTTGAAACATGAAGACTAGAAATACTGCTAGTGGTCCTAATGCTTTTGAAGCATTGCAGAACCTGAACTGTTCTTTTTATTGTCACAGATATAATACATTAAACATAATCAATTGTTCAAATTCAAGTAAATGGTAAACATTTTTGTATAGAAAGGAATTGAACTTAAAATATAAATTTGTGACATTGCCACTCCTAAATGGTCCTTAACTTATAGAACTGTTCACCACAAAGTTCCTTTAAATAGCTTTCTCAGTGCCTTTGCAAACTTTCTTAGTGCTTTTGCTTGGG
Organism: Cryptoprocta ferox; assembly: GCA_028646485.1. NCBI lineage: Eukaryota > Metazoa > Chordata > Mammalia > Carnivora > Eupleridae > Cryptoprocta > Cryptoprocta ferox. Next base: position 40,684,278 of record CM053571.1, read on the forward strand.
TTTATATATAACTTTTTGGAAGTTTTAAATCAAGTCTGTTACCTTGTGTGGGGCTAAAGTAGTAACAAAATATATTAAGATGAGTTTTATTGTGGTCATATGCAACTTTAAGGTGAAACAATGGTATCTGTGTGAATATTTCTAGGATTTTGAGTCTGCGTGGCAAATTCTGAATGGCAATGGCAGTGACAAGGTTGATTACGGAGAATTCAAACGTGCCATTATTGGTGAAATGAATGAGTACAGGAAATCATTTGTTCGAAAGGTAACTTTATTAAGTAATCTTTTAAATAGTTACTTTTAATAAGGTATTGGCTCATTTTTTTAAAAAAAATTTAATGTTTATTTATATTTGAGAGAGAGACAGAGAGAGACAGTGAGCAAGTGGGGGAGAGGCAGACACAATACAATGCGGGCTCCAGGCTCTGAGCTGTCAACAAAGAGGCCTACCTGGGACTGAAAATCATGAGATCATGACCTGAGTCAGACTTTCAACCGACTGAGCCACCCAGGCACCCCAGGGCTCATTATTTTAAAACTTCATTGAATTTCTATTGAACACATTTATTAATGCATTTATGTATGTGTGTATGTATTTATGTATGTATTTATTTACAGTGCGTGCAAGCAGGGGAAGGGCAGAGAGAGAGGAAGAGAGAATCCCAAGCAGACTCTGTGCTGACAGCACAGAGCCTGACCCGGGGCTTGATCCCACGAACCATGAGATCATCACCTGAGCCTAAATCAAGAGTCGAACCCTTAAGTGACTGAGCCACCCAGGCGCCCCACCATTGAACATGTTTTAAATCCCTTTGCCTGTCATTTGTTTTGGGTTTAGTAAAATACAACCACACATACATATACAAATATAGCAGGATAAAGCAAAATACTTTATACATGTTTTAGAAACAGATTTTACTTTATTAAAAAATTTTTTTGACATTTATTTTTGAGAGAGAGGAACAGAGTGTGAGTGGGGGAGGGGCAGAGAGAGAGAGAGGGAGAAACAGAATCTGAAACAGGCTCCAGGCTCCGAGCTGTCAGCATAGAACCTGATGCGGGGCCCAAACTCATGACCTGAGCCGAAGTCAGATGCTTAACCGACTGAGCTACCAAGGAGCCCCAGGAATAGATTTTAAAAGGAAAATAAAATCTGAAATCAAATTTTGGTTCACAAGTTACTAGTTCCATAAATTGCTGGCTCCATAAATGACTAGTTATATGACTATCTATTATCAAATATCTTTGAGCCTTAGTTTTGTCTCATAGACTTAGTATAAACATGTCAAATTTTAGCATTGTGTGTATTCCAGTGTCAAGGCTCAATACATGTTATCTTAGGATGATGACTAGAAATGTTTCTCTGGTTTTTATAATATGCATATTAGCTATTCAAATGAAGATTAAAATGACTGTGTTAAATTAGAATTAAAAACAGGACCCCCAGGGTGCTTGGGTGGTTCAGTCAGTTAAATGTCTGACTCTTGATTTCAGCTCAGGTCATGGTCTCACAGTTCGTGGGATTGAGCCCCACATTGGGCTCCATGATTCCAGCATGGAGCCTGCTTGGGATCCTCTCTCTCTCTGCTCCTCCCCTGCTCACACCCACTCTTTCTCAAAATAAATAAATAAAAGTTTAAAAAACAAAACAAAACACAAAACCTGATTTTTATAGGAAGCTACATATTACTCAGGTTCTTGTAGCCATTTTTAGAGCATACTTTGGAGCAATGTAATTTCTTTTTCTTTTGTATATGTACCTAATAGAAAATGTCTATGTATCTAATATTGGAAACAAAGCTATTGTGTACAGAAAAGTATAAACAATTACATCAGGTAGAAATCTGAAATAGAAAATATAAAAATCTTTATCTTTGCTGGCCAAAAGACACAATGAAAACTTTATGTTAAATGAATTCACCACATAATATTTATAAATGTGCATTTATTTGTGCTTTACATGTCCTGGTGACACGTTTAAATATCAGGAGTAGAAGTTGGAAGGCTGTCTCTTTCATAAATCTTGATGCCGGGAATAGAGGAAAAAAGTAGAGTTATAAAGTACTATATTAATTCGCTAGGGCTGTCATAACAAATACCACAGACTTGGTGACTTAAGTAACGGGAATTTATTGTCTTGCACTTCTGAAGGCTAGAAGTCCAAGATCAAGATGTCAGCAGGTTTGGTTTCTCCTGAGGCCTCTCTCCTTGACTTGTGATTGGTTGTCTTTTCTCTATGTGCTCATACCCTCAGTCTGGTTGTTTGGGTCCTAATCTCCTCTTCTTATACTGACACCAGTTATACTGGATTAGGGCCACCTTAGTGATTTTTTTTTAATTTAATTCTTTAAAGGCCCCATCTCCAAATAACAGTCACATGTTGAGTTATAGGGTGGGTTAGGGCTTCAACACATGAATTAGGGGAAGACATAGTTCAGCCCATTACAGGTACCAGATTTTTGTGAACACATTATCGTGAATAAACAAACTTGATTCTAGTTTTGAGTCTTTTGCAAATGTGGGCTGTTGTTTTGAGTTGGTTTTGTGTTTCTATATGCCCACTCCTCTTCTCCATAAATTTTTAATTTTATGATACTAAAAATTGTATTGACTTAGAGGAGCAATAAAATAACTGGCATATCAAAAGGTAGTGTTAAAGTTTAGGAAATGGAGTAACACAGGCCATTTAAAAAGTATTGTAATTTCTTATTGATTTTAGTGATGAATATTTACAGGTTCACTTTTTGAATCAAAGTAATTTGTCTTGGCCATTTATCAGTTTCCTGTAAATTCTAGAGCAGGAAGTTACCAGAAAGGTACTCAACTCTAAAGAGTGAGAGGAAAGCCAGGGCAACAGAGGTAAGCTTACTTTCTCAATGTCACGGTTCCAGGAAGCGGTAGAAATAATACTTGACTGTAGGTTACCTAACATCTTGCTCTAATATCTTCCTGGATTCGCCATGTTTCCTTCCTTCATATACCAGTTTAATACTTTTAAACCGGCTTCTTTAGAGCTCATAAATGACCTTCTTCAGGATAGGGAATTAGGTTCTCATGTCTAATGAGTTCATAGAAAAAAAAAATAACATCTCTCTTTATTCAGGCCTTTATGAAACTGGATTTCAACAAAACTGGCTGTGTGCCTATTATAGATATAAGAAAATGTTATTGTGCAAAGAAGCATCCTCAAGTAATTTCAGGTAATTATTATGAGTCAAAATGCACTACATTTCTAAAATGTTAGTTAATAAAAGTAATATCTTTAAATTATATTAACTTACAGTGTGGTCTTGAGGCTATTAAGGGAGGAAATGAACAATTATTTTTTTAAACCAGAAACATAGGAGCCATTTGACCTTCATTTAAAAATTCATAGGTCTATTGTCTGCTTATTTTTTTCTTTGATGTTCATAAACTGAAAATGAACTTTTATTTCTTACTCAGGAGATGGTGAGGAATTTGAGTTGGAACAGAATAGATTTAGAGGATGGGTAAATACATGTGCAAGTTCTCTGAGTTGGTTTTACTGTATTTGCTTGCACGTGAAGATTTAAGGCAGAAAGCGAATGCCCTTCTCTAGGAACAGAGGCATACAGGTAATGAGCATACATATGTCCGTCAAAATTTGAGGATCTAGAAAGTACATGCATACATCCAGGTGGTCCCCGACTTCGGATGGTTCAACTTAATGATATTCTGACTTTATGACAGTGTGAAAACAATAAGCATTTAGGAGAAACTACTTCGAATTTTGGATTTCGATCTTTTCCCCTGGCTCAGGCGGTGGGGCACGTTACTCTCTGGTGCTGTTGGGCAGTGGCGACAAGCTGTAGCTCCCAGTCAGCCACGCGATCGGGAGGGTCCACAACCCACACGCTTACAACCATTGGCTTTCAATACAGTATTCAATCAATTACATGAGATATTCAACACTGTATTATAAAATAGGCATCAGGCGATTTTATCCAGCTGTAGGCTAATGTAAGTGTTCTGAGCACGTGTAAGGTAGGCGAGGCTAAGCTATAATGCTCAGTAGACTAGGTGAATTAAATGCATTTTTGGCTTAGGATCGTTTCCATATACAACTGATGGGTTTATCAGACATAACTTTATCGTAAGTCAGGAAAGATTTGTAACTTTAGAGATGTATTGCCTACTATATTTCTTCTGACTTTAAGTTTTACATAATTTATTTACAAATGAATTCTTATTCTAATGAAAGCATTTGGCCATAGTAACTCTCTTCTTTTCATTATACTTTCCTCACTAGAGGTAACAGTTATGATCATTTAATGTATATACATTTACATCCTTACTCTATGAATTTTCACAGCTTTGCATGTACTATAAATATCTAATATTTCTTGAAGTTTTTTTTTTTTTTTTTAACATGAAAGGTACACTAAACACACTGCTATGTGATTTACTTTCTACACTCAAAAATACCTTTTGGAACTCTTCCTATATTAATCCCTACCAAGCCACCTTGCTTTTATTTGCTGTATGTTATTCTTTTTAAAAATCAATATACTACAGTTTACCTAGCTAGTCTTCTATTGGTAGAGTTTTAATTTCTAAACAATGAAGAAATGAATAGGCATATTTGTGACTGCATAGGCTCATTTTCGGTTGTTTCCAGGGTGGAGGGGGGTAATTTTAAGACCTAGAATATCTACATTTCAAATTTTAATGGATACTTCCAAATTGCACTATAAGATGGCTCTAGCAGATTATATTGCCATTAGTTGAGAATTCAGTTACCCTACTACCATACTAACACTACAAATTTTTGCCAATCTGATAGACTAAAAAGAATTTTATTTGCATTTCCCTGGTTACTTGGGAGGTTAAACATATTTTTGTATATTTTTTGACCACATGTAATTTATATTTTATGGATAGTTTCTTTCTAATTTATAATTTTGATCACCTACTGTTAAATACTATAGAACACTATTATTCTAGAATTTTCCTTTTTCTAATATTAAAAGAATTTCTAATAATCCATTTCAGGTCAAAATAGTTTAATTTGCTTATCAATGACTTTAAATGAACTGCAATTGCCCTAAGAAAATTTTGAGCATTATTTAATTGGATTTAGCATACCTTTTCCTTTAAACCTATGTCATTCTCTGCTTTTCTTCTTTAATTAGTCTTACTAAATATAAGAACAAGATAGTTTACTTATTTCAAAATTAGATGATTTCAACACCCTATATTGTTTTCCCCATTGTTTTCTCCCCTCTAATAATCTTTATTAAGTAGCCTTAGTTTTGTTAGGTGTCATGGAATTGTTGGTGAGGGTTTTGGTTTTGGTTTTGGGTAAGCCTTCATTAGTTTAAGAAATTCTGTACTTTGTCTTTATATTCTCATTAAGGAAGATCTAGCAAGGCATAAAAAGCCTTAAAAAGAGGAAAACCCATTACTGTTTTTTAAAGAAGAGAAACAAAAACCTTTATTGTTATCTATTATTACAAATTATAATCTATTCACATACCCATCTCTGGAATATAGATTGTTTACAATTTATAATTTTAAATTAAGGCTTTTGTAGCACAATCTAACTATAGAAAATATTTTTTTTTACTTTGCATAAATGATTTATTAGAAAAAGCTATTTTCAGCTTTAATAGAAATAAGATGTCCCAGATATATTTCTTGTAAAAATAATAGAAACTTAACATTGTTCATTAAAATACTTCATGATCTCTAAGAGGAAAGAAAGAAAAGTTAGTTACAAATGATAAAAGTTACGTATTTCCTGGGTGGAAGTATAAAGGAGGTATAAAATTCTTGAGTATTTGAAACACAAATTTAAATAAAAAATGTTGGGGCACATAGGTAGCTCAGTTGGTTAAACATCCGATTCTTGATTTTGGCTCAGGTCATGATCTTATGGTCTTGAGTTTGAGCTCTGCATTGGGCTCTGTGCAGAGCCTGCTTGGGATTCTTTGCCTCTCTCTCTCTCTCTTTCTCTCTCTCTCTCTGCCCCTCCCCTGTTTGCACTCTCTCTCTCAAACTAATAAATAAAAACTTTAAAAAATTAAAAAAATAGTGTTAAATCTCATTTATCCCAAAGTACAGATTATAAACAGAGGAGGAAATCTCTACTGCCAACAAGTATATATTTTTATATAGATTAGATCTTGATTAATTTTAATCCTTAACTAACATTCAATCACAATTTACTTTATTGTTTTATATTACCATTTCTGCAGAACATACTTATTTAGTCCTTATTCGGTCAGCCTGTTATTAAAATAAAATAATCACTTGTTCTCTATTTCTCATGTATGTTTTTTTATTTATCATTTTATTTTTATTTGTTATTTATTTATTTATTTATTACAGAGAGAGAGAGAGAGAGAGAGAATGAGGAAGGGGCATAAAAAAAGGTAGACAGAATCCCAAGCAGGCTCCACGCTTTCAGCAAAGACTAATGGGGGTCTAGAACTCACTAGTTGTGAGATCATGATGAGCCGAAACCGAGTCAGACACTCAACCAGCAGAGCCACCCAGGCGCCTCTTGCATGCATGTTTTTAAAAGACAGCAAACATCTTATCCAAAGCATTCTTTCAGTTTGAAAGACACTTTACAATGAATTATTACCAAGTCCACTAGAGAACCTCTGGTGTTTGAAAAAGATCCAAATCTCGCCTAATTTTGCCCACCTCATTAGACAATTAAAGTGGTATTCCCACTTAAGTTTGTTATTTTGAAATGCAGTATGACTTCAAAATTATTTAGAGAGTCATGTAGATTTCTCTGACCCTTTCTTGCCTTTATTAATGGGCCTCTATTTTCTTTGAGTATTACCTGACCACTTCTATAGTTTACTTCGAACTTTCAATTCCTCTTATTAAAAACTTAATGAATGTGTTTTTCCCTGTTCTGTGCTGGGAGTAGATCTGTGTGAGGAGGGAGGGTAGTGGCTAAGATCATTCCTTCCCTTTGACCACAACACAATCCGAGCTACTTATTTAAATAGCTTATTGTTCTCTTCATGAATTAAAAAAAGCAAATGAATTAAAAGACTGAATCATATATTTTATGTTCTCTCTTTAAATAACAAACTAAAAAATTATAATGTTTTTACATATGTTATTCTCAATAGCATCTTCCTACAGAATGAAATTAATCATATTTAATATAACCTAGTGGAAATAGCCTACTTAACGTCGGAGATTAAAACAGAGTGATTTAATCCAGTGAAAGTTCTTGCAGCAAAGATTTTCATAGGCCTCTGAATCCTATATTCGCAGTAATATTTTCTGGCTGCAATTATGAGTAACTGATTCATAAAATAACTAATGCCTGAATATAGGGATGTTTTTCACACATTGCGTTATTGCGTTAACAGCCTATAAATCTTTGAAATTATTTGTTTTCTTCTTTCCTCATTTCTAATGGAAATAAAGCTGAGTCCTCTAAAATATTAAGAAATCTAAGAATATCTATAGTAGTGACTCTTATTTTGCTTATACATATTGGATACATCATATCAGAGACTTAAAAGAGGCCTCAAATGTGTACTAAACTCATCACCATTAAATTCTGATTCGTGAAAGAAAACATTTAAATAAATTGGAGGGTAGTTCGACATAAGATTTCAAATTGTGAAGAGATTTCCTAAGGTGATTAAGTATTTCTTTATCATCATCAGTCACTTTAAGTCACTAGTCTTTTTAAGGAGAATGTTTCACAGTCAGTACTATTTTACAGGCCATTCCACAGAGGAAGACATCAAATTATCTTTTCTAGAAACACTAAAAGATGCCTGCAGCAAGTCTGACGAAGTGTTGTATGGTGAATTTGAAGATTACTATGAAGGTCTAAGTATAGGGATAGTAGGTGATGAAGATTTTGTTAATATCTTACGTACTCCATGGGGGATTTAGTTTTTCAAAATGAGTGTGTCTTCAGCACAAAGCATTTTAAAGGAGAGATGAAGTAATTGTAAAATACGGTCAAACACTGGAATATATTTTTCTAGGACTTTTTTTTTCTCAAAAATATTGAGTCTGGAAAGAGAAACCAGAAAGATAGATGAAGAGGTATATGTACATTCATGTGCATGTATGAGTGCTTGCCTGTCTCTAAGTTTGTAAAGCCCTGTCTTTTTGATTTATTACTTATCTTGAATGGATTTTAAAGGTCATTTTTAAGTAGGCTTCATAGGAAAGTTACGTCTTCATTAAACTATGCGGGAGTATCTGTACAGTAACCATGTTACTCATCCATTGTTGTTGTTGTTGTTGTTTTTGCTACTTGTTTCCCAAAATATGATTGCCAACTCTCTCAATCTGATTGACTGGAATTGGGTCCAACGTCTTTAAGACTTCAAATAGTTCAGCTGGTTTCAAACATACGAAAATGTTAAAGGAATTAAAGGATATGCAAGAGAAATCTTCCCTGAAGGGTGATTGTAGATGTTTCCTGTAACATAAATATTTAGAATGATGGAGGCTTACTCTTAAAATGCTTATTTAAACACTGACTTGTCTTGTGAATTCTTCTAAATTATGTGCTGTTCTTTTGTTTTTTTGGTCCAGTTGAGCACAATGTAATTATTTGAGTGATCAGCTCTGTTCTTCTTTTATTCTATTTTTAACTGCAATCTTTATTACCTACATGGAATTACTAGAAACATGTAAAATGGGAGGGGGAATGTTTTCTGAGATTTTTAAATAAAGATCTCAAAAAAGTGCACTGTCACATGTATGGACTAAGGGATAGTTTAGTAATTCTGAACAAAATGTAAAAGGATGTTCGTGTCTTAAAATGAATGTATGTTATTCTAAACACCTCCTTTTGTTATACTAAAACAACTGAAAGATTTTCTTCTCAATAGATATTATTTAATGATTAGATGTGTTGTAATTATCCATTCTAAATTCTTCTTCACTTCTCGTTTCTGCTTGGAAATACAGAGAGAAGAGATAACTCAGTTGTTTCCAAGTTCATACTTTTAAGTGTTATATATTATGATAACATAAATTAGAAAAGAATGATGTTGAGTAAAATAAGTGGTTCAAAAATGAAAATATATACTTTGTGGAATATGACTTTTCACATTATTCATCTATGCCTTTGGCAACATTACCAGTTGTGTGATGTGTGTGAACATAGTAAATTCAAAGTAGTACTTTTTCAAGATTTGAGTAAGTACTAAAACCCACTACTAAAATATCAGAAAGAACATATGTACAAACATTTTAGTGCTATTTTCACCAGCTAAATTCTTTATTCCTTGGAATTTTCCCTCCCAATTAGGTTATTGTAATTAAAACAATATGCTGGAAGACATTTTGCCAGAAATAAGTCTATAGTAAGTATAGTAAGTCTATAGTAAGTAACACCATTTCTGAATCATATTCTTTTTCTTAGAAAAATGTATCCAACTATAGTCATTTTAAAGCCTACAAATTGTTCTCATATTAAAATGACTAATTCTGTGGGTGCTCAATATGCATGTACTGTTTTTCACTGATAAATTTTTATTTATTTATAACAAATCTATTCTTAATATTGTTGGGTCATATTGTGAATATAATCAGAAAATGTATTGTATAGGTTGTTATATTGTGAAAAAAGGGAAGATTCTTCTGGGATTTAACTTGCTAATGTCACAGCTTACTCTTAAATAAGGCATCACACTCTTAATATAAGTATTGATATGTGTCTGTTTGCAAGAAGTTTGTCTATACAGGAGTTTAAGAAGGGTTAATTTCTTACTACATTACACTGTTATTTCAATGTAGAGTTAGGGAATACATATTTAATATGTTATCTCTATATTTTGTTAGATTATAATTCTTGGCCCAATAAATCATTCTGCATTTGGCTTACTGTCTGCCTTGTTCTTTGATTTTGGTATAATAAAATCCATTATTTAGTATACAGTTTAATAGGAGAGCTTTTAATTACATAGTTATATTTTCAAACATTGACAATATAATAACTGATTTTGGGAATTCTTAACAGTCTTTGAGAGTCTAAAATATCTCTTGATTAACTTTAAAATATTAAATATGAAATTGTATGTTGTGATGTTACTTGCATTTTATACCAAATGTATTTTGTCATTCTCTAGATCTTAAAAAGGTCTTTCCTTGTTTGTGGCATAGAGCTGCTTTCCCAATAGCCATACTGTTTATTGAATTCTATATATTCATTTTAGTGTCTCTACTCTTATTACTAAAGTTTTATAGAATTTTTGGGAAAACTCACATTTTCATTAGAAAACAAGGGATACTATTTAGGAATTTTGATCTTTATTTTAATTTGGAAAGAATATACGTTTGAATGATGGAGCAACTAGAGTATAATATAGGTAAAAGTGTTCTGTTTTAAATGTTTTAGTATATAAACATATGTTCTTAATGAACCAGTGACTCTGCACAGGTAAAGTTACTTAGAATAATCCATAGGTTTGACACAGCTATAAGACACATTTTGTTAATTACTTTGGATTTCCAATCAAAGTTGTTGTGAGTTACTTCAGGAGAGAATTATGTAAAAAAAGGCTGTGCTTACGGCCCAGTATTTAGCACGCATACATATGTGAGATTATGGTTTATAGTCCTTGCATAAATAAAATATGTACTGTGATAAGCTGTAGTCACCGTTAGGTTGGCCAGCAAGGACGAAAATCTATAGTGAAAGTGCTTGAAAAAATAGAAGGAACCGAAACCTGTGTAACAAGCCAAGCAGGAGAAGAGCAAAGAGAATTCGGTGGGTTGACAGGGAGGTGTTAGTATCTGATAATGAGAAAAAGCTCCTGCTATAGCCTTCCATTTTTATTTTATGGTTCTACAAACTTGTAAGAAAAACATTTTTTTGGATGTCTTCATATAATAAAGAATAAATGCCTCATCGTGGAGCCACTGTTCGTTTGATCATGACCTCATTCAGTCAGTCATGTATAATATGACCTACCCTTAAACAATGGAGGTTAGGGGTGCTGATGCCCTGTGCCGCCGAAAATCCACCTATAACTTTTGATTCTCCCAAAACTTAACTACTAATAACCTACTATTGACTAGAACCCTTACTGATAACATAGTCAGCTAATACATATTTTATATATTATATGTATTATATACTGCATTATTACAGTAAAGTAAGCTAGAGAAAATAAAATGTTATTAAAATCATATTCAGTACTGGGGCCTCTGGGTGGCTCAGTCAGTTGAGTGTCAGACTTTGGCTCAGGTCATGATCTCACAGTTTGTAACCGAATCCCACGTCAGGGCAGAGCCCACTTTGGATCTTCTGTCCCCCTCTCTTTCTTCCCCTCCCCCACTTGTGTGCACACTCTCTCTCCCTCTTTCTCAAAAATAAACATTTAAAAATATAAAATAAAATAGTTTTCAGTACTATATCCAAAAAAACCCTGCGTGTAAGTGGACCTGCACAGATCAAACCCATATTGTTAAGGATCAACTGTACTTACCGCGTAGCACTATTCTATTGAATCCCCAAGGCTCTCAGACAGTCTAGATTTTTCTCACACTTTGTGTATCTACTTGGTCTCAAGTCCTTTGGTCCCTTACTTTCGAATCCATCCCTTTCACTATTCTCAATGCCTATTTTCTCAAGCTCTTACCACTTTTCATGTGTTATTACCCACACATCAACTCTCTGATCCTACTTTAACCCATGCTGCACATTGCTTCTAGAATTATCTTTCTCACATGTACTTTACGTCCATGATTTAAGTTCTTCCATGGTATCCCATATCTTTAAGAGAAGTTCAAACTCCTCACCTTAACACAGACAACCTAAGTATCCTGGTCTTCCCAAGCTGATCTCCCTCTCCACAGTTCACTCTTTGTTCCCCCCCAGCCATTCAGAGCTACTTACAGGTTTTAAACAGGATTATAAGGTTTTAATTTTTTTAATGTTTAGTTTGAGAGGGAGAGAGAGCACGAGTGGGAAGGGGCAGAGAGGGAGGGAGAGAAAAAGAATCCAAGCAGGATCCATGCTGTCAGCAGAGCCCGACATGGGCTCGAAAGCAAAAACAGTGAGATCATGACCTGAGCTGAAACAAAGAGTCGAATGCTTAACTGACTGAGCCACCCAGGCGCCCCTGGATTGTGAGGTTTTAAACCTCCTGCCTTCAGAACTGCTCTGCTCCTTTTGTCTAACATTGTTTCCTACATTAGTGGATCTAAATCAACTCATGCTGTTTTCTAATACTACCTCAAGAACCATCACTGCTGGAAAGCTAAAGCCAGAAACTCTGGAGACTGATATACTTGCCCTTCTTTGGATCCCATTTGCACCGTTACTCCAGTATTTATCACTTCATACTATAGTTATTACTTTGCTTATGTTTCTCCCATTGTATTGTAAGCTTCTTGAGTATAAGAACTATATCTTATTTCACTTTATGTCCCTGGTATCTAACGGAAAGTGGATGACATGTGGTAGATGTTAAATCAAAATTTGCCAAGTAGATACATATGTGATTTAAAGCAACAATTGTTATGGTTTTTACATTTGAGTACTTTTGCACTAAAACACTGTAGCATAGAGGGATGCCTGAATGGCTCAGTTGGTTGAATGTCTGACTTCAGCCTCAGGCCATGATTTCACAGTTCGTGAGCCCCATGTCGGGTTCACTGCTGTCAGCCTGTTGGTGTACAGCCTGCTTTGGGTCCTCTGTCCCCCTCTCTCTGTCCCTTCCCCAATTGCTCTCTCTTTCTCAGAAAATAAATAAAACATTAAAAAAAATGAGGCACCTGGATGGCTCAGTTGGTTGGGCATCCGACTTCAGCTCAGGTCATGATCTCATAGTCCATGAGTTCGAGCCCTGTGTCAGGCTTTGTGCTGATAGCTCAGCCTGGAGCCTGCTTTGGATTCTGTGTCTCCTCCCCACCCCCGCCCCTTCTCCACTTGTGCTCTGTCTCACTCTGTCTCTCAAAAATAAATGTTAAAAAAAATAAGAAATAAAACACTGTAGCATAGACTATTACATAGTATGAATGTACAGTTTAGTGCAAGCTTCAATTATAGGGGCAGTCAGTTTCCCAAATAATGCACAGACTGGAGGTGGTTCAGTTAGCACTTGATCAACAAGGCCTCACTACTCGAGGGGCTAAGATACTCACTTCAACTAGTGGGAATTAAGTCAGTCTCTGATGCCTGCATAACTCCTAAGCACAATATGTTTTATCCATAAAACAGTGTATTGTTGGATCCTTAAGGGGTCTTGTGTCCACCTGCGGATTAGAACAATGTCCGGTTGCCCAACTATAATAATACAGTAAGCAGATCCCTCCCCTTGCATGTTGCTGCTGCTGCTTCTGGAGAGCCTGCCTTTGTGCACTGTGCTGATTGGAGCTCCCAATGCAATACACTGCTGGTATTTCACTGAGTTTATAGAATAGATTATGGAATCTCCTAATGCCTCCTTGCAAAGAAATGCTTGTTTAATAATTGTGTGTGTTGTGTGTGGCAGAATTTGATCTGAAATTTATTTCATTATAACTGGTAGTAAGGTTAGGAGGAATAGCTAATTCTCACCGACCTTAAGGATTTTTGGCTGAGGGGGGTATCACAATTAACTACAATTAAAAAACCTATTACTCGGGGTATTACTTGGGGACAAAAAAAATTAGCTATTCCTAATAGAGTTGTCACTTTGCAGCTACAATTCTCAATCAGATATAGCATCACAGACCCAAATATGGCATGGCATAATGCTTGAAGTAGTAGACTTAAACATTTAAATGCCCCTAAGGTGCCTGGGTGGCTCAGTTTGTTGAGTGTCCAACTTCGGCTCAGGTCATGATCTTGCAGTACGTGGGTTCAAGCCCCGCATCTGTGCTGACAGCTCAGAGCTTGGAGCGGGCTTCAGATTCTGTGTCTCCCTCTCTCTGCCTCTTGCCCATTCTCTCTCTCTCTCTCTCTCTCTCTCTCTCTCTCTCAAAAAGTAAATAAACATTAAAAAATTAAAAAAAATCAAATGCCCCTAGTTCGTGCTTGTTATAACACAGGTATAAAATAGACACAGTGGAGCATGAAGAACTGTTTGTGTCATCTCAGGGGAGTAATAATAATAATTCATCCATTTGAAATCATATGATTTATTAAGGTATTATTGAGATGGCATTTCAAGTGTTCTATAAAAAACTGAAATGGTAAAGATATTGGAGATTTGATTGCATAGATTATAGAAATGTATTATTGTTTACACATTTTAAGATTTCTTCAACCTCTGTAAGCTAATTTGTATAGTTTTTGGATATCTAAGCAAGGCAAAGTTATTTGCAAGGATTTGAATAATAAATTAGTTATCTGGTGACAAATTTTATGCAAGGAGAAAACAACTGAGGTCTCTGTTTAAGTATTCCTTTTCTCAAGTTAGAATGGGATTTCTGAGTTATAGCTGAAGTTTAGATATAAATGAAAAGATTCTCACCTTTGCAACTGTATGCTGAGTTTCCTGGGATTTTCAGATGATTAGAAAGCCAATATGGAACAGATGATTGCAATCCAAGGAAATCATGTGTTGCTTATGAAAGTTGGACACTTATCCTGTAGTGAAGAGATTCACAGAAAAGCTTAAGAAAATATAGTTGTCAAGGAAAAGCAATTTTGATGATGTATTTGGATATGACCATTACATCAAGGAAAAGCATGTACTTTAATAATATTTTAATACAAACGATGTTGTGGAAAGGGCACAAGCTTTGAAGTCACTGAATATTGATTTCAAAGTTGAGCTCTGCTACAAATTAGGTATGACTTTGGAAAGCTACTTAATGTCACTGAGTCTCTACTGAAAGACTGGCTATACATATAAATAAGGATATACATAGAGATGTAGATGTAGATATATCTCTAGGTATAGTGCTTAGCACAATCTAGCAGACACATGTACTCAGTATATATTTATTTCCTTTGTATTTTTTTGCATGAGGTAAAAAAATAAAGAATTTTCTTTATTTTTCCTAATTAATCCCAAATGACAATCATAAAACCATTCTTTTATTTTTAAATAAAGTTTATTTATTTATGTATTTATTTTGAAAAAGAGAAAGAGAGAGGGAGAGTGAGCAAGGGAGGGGCAGAGAGAGAGGGAGAGAGAGAATCCCAAGCAGTCTCTGTACTGTTAGCATAGAGCCCGACAAAGGGCTTGAATTCACAAACCACAAGATCATGCATGACTTGAGCTGAAATCAAGAGTTAGATGCTTACCTGACTGAGCCACCCAAGTCCTCCAGAATCATTCTTTTAAAGAGGTGGATTCTCTTCCTTCTTCAGAGCCTATGAAGAAAATCAAAATCTTGTATTAAGGCTATCAATTCTTTTCTTACAAAGTATGTGGTAAGATGACAGGTCGAGTGATTAGTAGCAAAATTTATTGTTATTGAAATTACTTGGAAGATGATTCATGTGGAAGACTAATTTTATATCTGTAGAGATATTAGGCACCATTCCCAACATCTTTGGTGCATACACTAAGACAGCTGATTGCCTTTTGCATAAGAGTAAGAGATTGTGTTTTCTGCAGATGGCTGAAACAGTATCTCATCCCATAAAGTATTTTTACATAGTGAACTTGACCTCACATCAAGAGGTGGGTGTATGTCTTCTCTAGTCAGATATGGGTGACTTGTTACTTGATTGTAACAAAAGACTGTGGCTGAAGTGATGCTGTGTGACTTCTCAGTCTAAGCAAGAATAAGCCACAAAGTGTCTTCACTGCTTGTTGCAAGACTTGAGCCATGAAGTAAGAGGTCAGACTATATGAGACCACAGACTGGAGCAGTTATATGAGGTGCTCTGCTCAATGCCCAGATCTGAACTCCCAGCTGATAGCTAGTATCCATTGTCTACCACGTGAGTAGTCATCTTGAGTTGATTGCAGCCCCCACCAACATCTCACTGTATTCACTTGACAGACTCCAAGTGAGAACGACCTAGTTTTCTATATTCTGTTTATTTTTAATTTCAGATTTATTGAGTTATAATTGACCCATAACTCTGTGAGCAAAATAAAATGGTTGCTTTAGGCTGCTAAGTTTTGGGGTTATTTTTTGTACAAAAATAGTAAACACAACAAATCCTTAATTAGAATTTGAATAAAGCAAAGGTATTAAAAACATTTTGTTAACTAATCAGGGATTTAATTAATATGGCCCACAATTTATAAAATTCTTTTGAGACATTAAAGAAGAAAATAGGCATGATAAGTCTGTATGATTGAGTGATACATAGAATCCAAAAGTTCTACTTTATTGAAGATAAATGAAATTGAACTGTAATAGAAAGTCAAAGCTTTGCAGAACATATACTTTACCTCTGCAGCAGTTACTCATTATATTAGTTCTGGCAATTAGGGAGTTTATTTATCACTGTCTTAGATTAAGTATCATATAATTCTCTTTCTGAAAAAATTTGTCCATTTCCTCTGTTTCACCAATGACTAATAAATATGGCAAGATAGTTTGTAGAGATAATAATTTATGTTTGGTTCTTATTGCTATGAGATGCAGAAAAGAATAAATGATCCCTCCAGCCTCATTCCAAGAAGAGAGGCAAGCTTTTGTTCTTACTGTCCCAGAGTTGGAAGCAGAAATGATAAGAACTCAAATCAGGATGTAAACTTCAACTGTCTTTGACTAGTATGTGTTTGTGTGTTAAAGGGAGTTTGTTTAAGTAGACTGTAATGGATACAGATCCACTTGAAGTGGAAAAAGGGATTTTTGAGAGCTACTGAGACAGAGAAGTGAAGGGTATTGCTTAGACCCTGATGGTCCAAGTAGAATAAGATCTGCTTTCTGTCCTCAAGAAGCTTTGTAGGCCCCAGAAACTATAGATGAAGAAGCCAGTGACTGTTAAGTGTGATAAATGATTGGCAGCATGGACAGATATAGAAATAATATTCTAGGGGTGTGTGTGTGTGTGTGTGTGTGTGTGTGTATGCAGGTATGTATTTGCACATGTGCTATAAAAATAAGGGAAGAGACAGGGAAGATGACACTTGCATAAATTGTAATGGAGTTACTTACCTAAGGCAATGAAGTTGAAGGCAGATGGAGGGTAAGATTTTGATGCATTTCCTCCTTACATTTTCCTTTTGTATTTTATCATTCAGAAGGTATCATTCTGTTTCTGAAATTTCTTGTAAACAAGTCAAAACACACTTTCAGGTTTTATCTGTAATGCCAGAAATATTAGGACTCCTTCTTTTACACTCCGTAGCACTGTGTATTCTTTGTATCACTTTGCCACTTGTATTTGTATATATCAACCATTACCTGCCTTGGGAGGGAAATTGCCACTTTTAATTGTTCGTCACTATATTCCCATAGTCTACTATAGCCCCTGGCTTTCCGTCTGACACATAAATACGCAATAAATAGCTGTCAGCTGACATAAATCCATAAAATTGTATCTGCCTCAGCAATCCCAGTACATTTGGATCATTAGTATATCAGATGTTCTATGCTTTTTATATTTTCTTTCTCTCCTGTCACATTCTTTAGGATTGCTATATGAAAAACTGACATTTTTTAAAAGTATGATTTTGTTCCAGGAATTATTGGAGTTATTTAAAATCCATACAAACTTCTTTCCTTCTGGGTGTTTGTATTTCACCCCTTTAAATGGCCATTCTTTTATCTGCTCCCCATTATTTACGCATCACTAAACTGAGTAATTTATAAGACATCTGAAGATGTTACTTCGAATTTTCCTGTAATCCTTTGTTATTAGTGTTCTAAGTACAACACTCTACTCTTCTCTGAAGAAAGATGTATGAGTGGAAGGGATGTTGGAAATTGGCATCTTTTAGATTTGGAGTGTTGCAGTCTCGGATCACACACTTACTCTTTCAGACTCTGAAGGTGTCACCCCACTGTCTGATAGTCTGAAGCACTCTTGACTTTGGTTTCCTGATAGTAATCTGCTTACTGCTTTTGGAGTTTAGAGAATTCTTTATTTACTTTTTCTTGAAATTTAAGACCTATGTTAGGACATATCACAGTTTTCAGCTTGCTTATTTGATAACTGGGCATATTTTCTTATTTTTCCACTTATCTTTATATTTTTTTAATTTCAGAATTTTTATATTGCATTTTTAGATTAAATCTTTTATATTTTTATATTTTATATGTTGATTATCAATTTTGCTCTATTATTCAGGTGTTTTCTTCATATATTTTAAAGTTAGATTTCAGTGGTGTAATATCCATTTCTATATTCTCTTAAATTATTGCTGCTCCCCATTTTTTTCTTGAATCTCTGTCTTCTGTCTTATAAATGGAATATTTATATGTCATTATATCCTTTCCTTGTAGCAAACATCTTTTGTTTCCTTAATGGAGCTGGATTAATGTCTCCCCATTTTCGTCTGTTACCTGCAAGCTCCCCCTTCCTAACCTCAAGGCAGGACCTATCAATTGTATTTCCTGAGACATCTCTCATCCTTAGAACTCAGTAAGAAGAAGTTATCTTGTAGAAAAACAGAAAAAAAGAATACGTGATATGTGTGTAGGCACATGTGCACATACACACGCCCCGGAAACAGTTACTTCGTACAGTCCCTGTTTCAGTATTATTTTCCAATTAGATGACTGAATTCTCATTTCTTCATTAAGAGTCTCACTGGTGTTCCTTATGGTTGGCTAGTTCTGAAGCTAGAGATAAACGCTAATCTTAATTGAAAGTATTTAGCCTAATTGTTTTTTACCCTTAAGCAAGCCCATAGTTCTTCTCCTTTGTTTTTTCCTTCAACAAATACATACTGAGTACTTCCTATATGTCAGGCGCTGTGCCAGGCACTGAGAGAATGCAAACATGAATGACAGACTCATAATGCTCATGTGACTCTTTTTTGTCTAATGTGGGAAAGAGCCACATTATAAAAAGATAAGCCAGGGCACCTGGGTGGCTCAGTCAGTTAAGCGACTGACTTGGGCTCAGGTCATGATCTTTCAGTCTGGGGGTTCAAGCCCCTCCTTGGGCTCAGTGCTGACAGCTCAGAGCCTGGAGACTGCTTCAGATTCTGTGTTTCCCTCTCTCTCTGCCCCTTCCTGGCTCATGCTCTGTCTCTCAAAAACAAACATACAAACAAACAAACAAACATTGAAAACAAAAGATAAGCCAAATTATAAAATATAAGCACCTATGGAAGTCACAGCAATGTGATGGTGGTGGCTACTCAGAGGAAAATGCTCATGGGAGTTGAAGCCAGAAGGAAAGAGGAGTTAGCCAGTGGATATCAGAGACAAAGATGGGAGAAGTATGGAGGAGAAAGGCATTCTCGACACACTGAGCATGAACAAATGTTCAGAAGTGAGGGACAACATAGTAAGTGAAGGATAACTTAGTATGTGCCGTGCTCTGTGCGTGTGTGCGCCCACGCTCTTGTGAGTACATGTGCATGCATGCTCATGTACTGTTTAGTCTTTGTTGGCATTTGACTAGTCCTATAAGAAATGGCAAAAGCCTGGAGGGATTGGTAGGAGCAGGTCCTGGAGAGCCTTGTATGCCCTGAGAAAAGACTTGGATTTTATTCTGAAGGTGAGTGATCCTTAATCTTTTGATAATGTTCCCCTTTGAGAATCTGTTGACAGCATTGGAATCCCTCCATAACAGTGAGGAGAGACTTGAACATGTTCCTAAGTTCAAGGGCTTCCATTCAGGATGGGTATATCCTTTGCTCCAAATGCAAGCAAATGACAAAGCATTAAATGAGCTACTGACAATAAAGTTATTTATTGTGTGGATTTAAAATAAAGGATAAAATGAAAACTCTAAACAACAACAATAACACTGTGTGGGAAGAGATTGTAAGACAATGTGATTGGTTGGGGTAGAGGCAGAAATACTGTTAATGTTTGTCAAAAATTATAGTTAAGTATTAATGACAAAATTTTAGCAGAAATCACCAAAAAGAATAAAAATGCAATCTTCAGCTTTGAAATCCTCACTGAGGGGTGCCTGGGTGGCTTAGTCAGTTAAACATCCAATTTTGGCTCAGAAATGGTCTCCCTGTTCATGAGTTCAAGCCCCACATTAGGCTCTGTGCTGATAGTGTGGAGCCTTGGTATTCTCTCTCTCCCTCTTGCTCTGCCACTCTGCCACTCACACACACAGGCACACACACACACACACACACACTCTCTCTCTCTCTCTCTCTCTCTCTCTCTTAAAATAATAAATAAATAAACTTAAAAAAAGAAATCATCATGGAAAAAAGGAAACATAAAAATATTTATCAGACAGAAGATAGGTAAGGAAGGAATCTATGAAAAACTTTGACTAAACAGAAACCACTTTAGTAAAATCCTAACACAATATTAGTAACTGTAATAAATACAATTAGGCTAATTTCATCAGGCAGATTTTATTATATTGAATAAAAATTTTAGCTACATTCTAAGAGATGCCCAAATTAAATAATTAATTACCTAAATGAAAACCATACCAATTTGGATGAGGAAATATATACCATTCAAAAAATGATCAAAAGAAAGATTAAAAAGTTAAATTAATATCAGACAAAACAAAATGTAAGGCATAACACCCTTGTGAGGATAAAGCAAGGGTACTACTTAAGAATAATAAGAATAAGAAGGTAAAAGGGGAAGAGATTTAAAAAACGAGCTTGGGACAAGATGGGGTCAAGAATACACATGGATGAACATTCAGATTTTTTGGAAAAAGGGTGGGGATGGTTGGGAATAGCTGTAATCTAACTGTTGACCTTTTCTGGCTGTGGTTGGAGAAATGAGGTTAGAAATGGAGGGTGCATTCTCACTTATGTCCAGTGGCTAGTAGCCACCCACCTATTCCAAAGATATTCATCTCTAAAGCTTTCCCAAGCTCCTTGGCGAGTCTTGAAAGTGGTATTTCATTCATGTGCTCCCATTCTACCAGCTACATTAAACTGTGCTTGTTGTCCGACATTTGGGGATAAAGTCCTAATCTTAGTACTGAATCAGCTACCTACTGTCAGGAGCTTGTGGTTCACATTTTTCTTTTTGGGTTTGCTGAAAGCAAATCTAGGAACTGCAACGACATAATAAGCAAGAGGGGGCTGATTACAAAAGGTTACTGCGCTTATTTTGGCAAAACTACAAAGCATCAGCCAAGATGGTTCCTGCCAGTGGGGGAAGCTTTCCTCTCCTACATTTTACACCCACTTCTTGCCAGATAAGGGTTATCAGTGGCCTAGACCACTTCTACAAAAGGCAGCCACAGAAGGGAGTTAAGAGGCTGGTACACACATATTAAAGTGACAAATGAATGTTACATCAGATTTAAGTCTGGGGAGAAAACAAAGCCTTTTATTTCACATGACTCCTAGGCATTTACTCATTGAACAGCACAAATATGATGTAAGACCCCTCCTCCTAATGCTAACAAGCATAGTGTGGGCTGAAGTCAGCTCCTGGGCAGATTTCAGGCATGAGGGTAAATCCAGATTGGCTTCTGTTGTTTGCTACACTGTTCCAATCAACATGATAAATGGTAGTGTCCTGGTCTAGGATGATGTCACTGGATTAGGATGATAGCTGCTAGGAGGCTTAAATTCTAATTATTCTTTGAAGGTACAGCCAGAAGCATATTCTAATATTACATATGATATACGGCATTACATATTACCTGCAAACCATATGTATACCTACGATGTTGTCCAATGTTTTAGAAATATCAAGTTAACTGTGGAGCCCTTCCAGTTAAACTTGACCATCTTTGTTCAGCAGTTCTCTCACCAAAAACTTCATTAAAATATCAGTGAAGAATAGTAGATGAAAGATTTTTTTAAGTTTAGGCAACAAACTGATGGGGGAAATCTAATGGTTTTAGCAGACCAGAAAAAATAGGAATCCAAATGCCTATAGGAGGTGGAATACCTATAAGAATTGATCTAATTTCCTTTTCAGAATGCTTAGAACATGGAGTGAGGTATGATTGGCAACATGATTGGTTGAAAATCTATATACCTATTGGTTGAATTTCCCTGGTCCCTTACATTTTCTGAGCAGTCAGGAAACTACCCCACCCACATCCATCATAGGTAATAGTGTGCTTAGTCGGGAAAAACTGAGCCAAGGAACCTCTGAGTTCAGAGACAACAGGCACAGGATAGGTGGGATATGTGTAGGGGCTAGGAGTAGTAAGGTAATGCAAAAATCTACATGATGAAATGCAAGACCAGCAGGCTGCTTCTCCTGCCTAGCTCCTAGAATCCTAGAGAGCTAGGTTAATACCCTCCGCTCATCAACACACACCCATGCACTTCTTCTAGTCAGCTCCTCACTTTTACATATGATAGGACCGCCAACAATCACTAGACATTCAAGAAAAGACAACTTAGGAGAGACAAACAAACAAACAGGAAAACACAACTTACACAATAACAAAGACCATCAGTGGAGAAGAAGAAACCAAATAAAATATAACTAATATCATCAAGGGTATGAGAAAATATAGTCTGCCCACGAAACAAAAATGGGGTCCTATAAAAAAAGAAAAATTCAGAAGACAATTTTTAACTTTGGAATTAAAAATATGGTGGACAAAAGAGATTTGCTTTGGCCTCGCTGGTGGTGTGGCATGGCTCCAGAGGGACTACGACACCTACAGCCTCAGAGTCTGCAGGAGGAGAGGCTGTGAGCAGGCATGTTGGCATGGGCAGGGGCATGATGCTGGGGCTCTGAGACTGAGAAGAGATGGTAGTGCCAATGGAGACTTGGATGCCTGTTGGGGGCACTGCTAAACTGGTGGGCACCTGATCCAGGGTCTGTCAGGTTCCTCTGTGCTCAGCCATCTCTAGGCCAGATGCAGCATCTCCTACCTAGTTTGAAGGATCTGGGGGCATAGATCTCTGGCAGTCTGGAATGTGTCCAGCTATCTGA
This sequence comes from Cryptoprocta ferox, assembly GCA_028646485.1. Lineage (NCBI taxonomy): Eukaryota > Metazoa > Chordata > Mammalia > Carnivora > Eupleridae > Cryptoprocta > Cryptoprocta ferox. The sequence continues at coordinate 40,707,162 of CM053571.1, forward strand.
CCTGTTGAAAATCTCCCTGGAATAAGAACAGAAATTCCAACCACCCACACACACACACACACACACACACACACACACACACACAAAAGGCCGAGCTTGATGAAGGTTGCCCTTGAGAACGATAACATTTTGTGTTGGGGACAGGAAAATGTCAAGACCTGAGGGATTTAACCAATATTTTGGGTGGATCTTGCACATAAACTTTCATCCTGGCTGCCAATATTTTGGACAGATCCTTGGCTTTTATGGAAGGGAAACCTAAGATTTGCCTCATGTTGGAGTTTATTGTGTTTGCTGGTTGCTGGAATAGTTGAACAAGAATGCATTTCATCCACTCCTGAAGTAATCCAAATTAGTCAATGTAAATGCACTGATTCTGACAAAATAGAGGAAAGATATAATTTTGGAAAAAATTCAGAACTAAGAAATGGAACAGACTACTGTCTTGAACTCTGTTCTACTCATATAAGAACATTATACTTCATATTTCAGAAAGAAAAGAAATATTGAGACTTGGTAACCTGAAGCTCAGCTGAAAGCTTGCAATTTTCAATGAGTCTTTTCAAAGCAAAGCCATCTGTATGAGCTTTGTACCTCCTCAATCTGGAAGTACAAACATAAGTCATTAAATTATCACAAATTTTCCTGCTTATTATAAAGCATTTGAAGATTAATGACACTGAGTTCTTTTATTGAAGGGAAGTAGTTTCTAAATGCCTAGCTGAGTATTTTCTCTTAAATGTTGAAAGGAGTTGGTTTAGGTTGTTTCAAGGTGCAGAGCCCAGACCTCTAAGACAGCAATGATGGTATCCTGAGTTGTAAACAATGCTAGTGGAGAGCCACCTTGATGAAAGTGAGGATTCTGAAGAGGTGAATTGTAAAGAATGAAGTCTCAGCAGCTCTGTCTCCATTGCAGTGATCAAAGATGCATTGTCTTTTTCAACTTGAAAGTGGCACAGTCTCTGTGCTTTCCATTTCAGAAATCTAATTGTACTGTCCCAGAATTTAAAGTATGCATAGAGTTTATAAGCAATAAATGGAGGACTGGGTAGTTTTTCATCCAACCCTCAATGAGGCAGGAATACATAGACTAAAACACCTGTTGTCTATAATTATTCAGACCGACCTAGTCTCTTTTCATATTCTAAGCTAGCCAATGGGTTAGAGCCTCTCAAATGATTGAAAATAACTTAAATATAGGCACTATGTTTTTTACTTTAAATAAAAATGATCTTTAGCTACATGTTAATATGGATAATACGTTTTGTGAGAAAGGATGTAGGAAGTGGAAGGAGAGAACATTTGTTTTCTTGACGAAGTATGAAATAAGAGGCAGAAATCTGCTGAGAATAAAACAGTTCAGTATGAGAGGAGAAGAAGTTTGAGGGGAGCGGGCTCTGAATGGGTTTTGAGGGGAATGTTGGAGGGAACTAATCAGGACAAGTAAGAGTACTGAAATGATGCAGAGGTTTTAGCCAAGGTTGGAATCCATGAATTCAGTAGTGCAAGATCAAAGAACTACAGGCTTTTTATCTAGTATTACCAGCTTCCAAAATTCAGAAACCAAAAAAGGGTAACTCACTGCTCAAGGATTTGTTTTTTGCAGGTTGCTTGTGATGACGAACTTCAGATGGACAACCTTGTCAGTGAGAAAGGAAGGTGGACTAGGATGAAACCAACAAACTAAAAAGAATAGGGAATCCAGGGCGTGAAGGGTTTGTTGTGATTTCCTGTGCATATTTGGTAGGAAGGATAGTTAGTCTACAAGAGGTGAAAAACCAAGAATTTATTGACTATGTATGGAATGTAGAATGTTAAAGTTTCGAGTAGCCTTTTCAAGGCATGTCCCTTTATTTTTCTTAATGTTTTTAAAATTTACTTTTGAGAGAGAGAGAAAGACAGAGCATGAGCAGGGGAGGGGCAGAGAGACAGAGTCTGAAGGAGGCTCTTAGCTCTGAGCTGTTAGCCCAGAGCCTGATGCAGGGCTCGAACCCACAGACCGTGAGATAAGGCATGTCCCTTAGAAAAGGGCTACAGTGCAGAGTAGGAAAGGGTAAGGTAAAAGAGGTCTAGGGAATTTGGAATTAGGATGTGAATTTTTTTTGTCTATGTAAACTCTGAAATCACCTAGAATTGTGGTAGAAGTATGGCGGAGAAAGACTGTGAACCAGTTCTGAAAGTCTACATTGAAAAAAGTGAGCTTAACAAGCATAAGAAAAACAGTTTTGGGGTGCTTGGGTGGCTCAGTAGGTTAAGCGTTCGACTTCGGCTCAGGTCATGATCTTGCGGTTCATGAGTTCAAGCCCCGTGTCATGCTCTGTGCTGACAGCTCAGAGCCTGGAGCCTGCCTCGGATTCTGTGTCTCCCTCTCTCTCTGCCACCCCCCCCCCCCGCTCACACTCTGTGTGTGTGTGTGTCTCTCTCTCTCTCTCAAAAATAAACATTAAAAAAAGGAGAAAAAGAAAAACAGTTTTAAATGAAGATAGACTTTTATTGGAAGATGAAAACATAAAAGTCAGGAAGCAGTATTAGGGGATCAGGAGAACACATCACTTCTACAGTCTCTCTATATACACACTTTCCTGTGGGCCTGGGGAAAAGAAAAGCTTCCAGGCTTCTGGGAATAATGAAAGTCATAATTAATCAAGGCCTATCTTCCTGTAGCATCAATTTCCACAGGAAATTTCATACGTTTTGGATTCATATAAACTCAGATACAATTGGAAGTAAGTAGGAAGCAAAACTTATGTACATGTTAATGATAACACAGGAAATGTCAAAGAAATCTACTCTTGTGAAATGCTGCTTTGGGCTAGTACTCTGGTTCCTTTGGAAGACTGTCTTTTCCCTGTTGTCTGTGTGGAAAAACTTTGAAGAGGTCCTGAAAGGAAGGTTGGGGATGCAGGAAAGTTCATTATCCACAGGAAAGAGTCTTGCTCGGCAACAGATAAGGTGGCGGGTTGGGGTTGTTCAATCGAGAAAAAGATTAGGAGGAGAAATCTGAAAACAGTAACTGTCAGGGGCCCTGGCAAAGAAAAGAAATGTGGGATGTTGAAAATCTTCAGTGATTAAAACAGGACTGAAGATCATTCACAGGTCATCACCCTCAGAGATTTCCCAGTCTAAATTCTGCACTCACCATGTTTGTGCAGGAAATACTGTACCCTGCCTGTCTCTGGAAAGCACTGAGTACCATGTGTGAGGAGATTCTCAGCAAGCATCAGGAGTTCTGATAAATCCAAGGCTTTTCCATGTGCTGGGAGCAGTGAGGGGTTGCTAGTCCCTTCATCACAACCCTCCAGGTAGCTCATAATTAATTCAAACAATGACAAGATGACTTACTTTATGGCTCAGCAACTCTTTCTTCCAGGTCAGGGACAACCAATGAAGACCCCAAAACAGGATTTTACTTTTTCCGTATTTGGTTTCCATGATGCTTGTCTCTCTGACCTCTTGACAACAGTAAATACTCGCAAACTGCTGAACAACGTTGAATGCCTCGGCAAACTTAACTTTATGTCCCCAGATGTTTTGGTCTTCCACTCACAGTGTCTTAAATCCTGATTATTTTGTTAGAGCTATTTGCTTTTTAAAAACATGTTTGCTTATTTATTTCGAGAGAGGGAGTGGAGGAGGGGCAGAGACAGGGAGAGACAGAGAGGGAGAGAGGAAGCCTAACTCGAAGCTTGATCCCACGAACCATGAGATCATGACCTGAGCTGAAATCAAGAGTCAGATGCTTAACTGACTGAGCCACCCAGGTGCCCCAAGAAGTAATTACCTTTATCAACAATTACAGCAACACCAGCTTCCCCCCATCCTCACATAGGGCTTTTCTCCCTCAGAGAGATGTCCAAAAATGCATCCTAGTAGACATATGCCAGAGTACTTGAAGCTTGTTTCCTCTGTTGCCAAAATGATTCTGTTATTTTGAAATTATACAGCACCTTTCACCCAGAAAGCTTTGTGAAGAAATACTTCCTTTTTCAAACATTATTGGATATTGAATTTACAGTCTCTGTTTTCCCTGTCAGTGAAAGTGATCACATTATCTTCAGATAAACTAATATCATGACTTATTAATGATTGTGTAGCAGTAATTTGGTCTGGTATGGCTATGAACAGTGAAATAAAGGAAACGTTTTATGAGAAATTCTGGAATTTAAAGAATTATGTTTTTGATGTGGCCTGAAAGACATGCAATCATTTCCAGAAGAACTGAATGCCAGCCAGTTGGAAAAGACTGAGTTTGGAGCAATTGAAAAAGGATTTTTTCTAAAAAGACAGGCAAGTGGCCTCGGGAAAGAAGGCTTGCTAAAATGTACTGGGTACAGGCAGATAATAATAGGAATTGCCAAACTGGGTTTTTGAGGATATTAAGATGAGGCTTAACTTGGAATTATTGAGTTTCAGTCTAGCAGGAAAGGACAGAGTAACACCTGGGGCTGTTCTCAGTGGTTTGCTAATGTGAGTGGGGGTGGGGGTGGGGGTAATAACAAAGTAATACTAATCCTCGGATGAATTGTTTAATTTTTACTTTTAAGAGTTCTGTTCTCTCCTAGGTACAATGAAGCAGCTATATCTACTACACAAAATCTGAATTTATTCAATCATTTAAGCATCAAATGATTTACTGAATTTTTTTAAAAAGATGGCTTAAATTGTCTTAGACAATTTCACAACTGTTGAGAGGGGTTGTGGTTGTGGTGGATACTTAAAGATAATACCACTTAGTCTGGAAAAGAACATTTGTGACATAAGAACTAGGACAATGGTACAGGTGGATGCTAAAAAACATGACTTGGTTTGGGTACATGCATGATGTCTGGTTAGGAATCCCAGAGGTGTTTGGAAGAAAAAATTTTGCAAGGGATTGGTCCTAAATTATGAAATATGGAGAAAAAAAGGGTGAAATTTGAATTGGTATGGATTGGATTTTGTGGTATATAGAATAATGGGTCTGCAAAGATGTTCAAATCCTCACCCCCAGAACCTGTAATTATTACATGGCAAGGGGAAATTAGGGTTGAGGATGGGATTAGGTTGCTAAATCAGCTTTTCCAGGAAATTATTCTGGTTTACCCAGGTGGGTTCAGTATAATCACAAGGGTCATCGAGGAAGAAGGAGACAGAAAAAAAAAAAAAGAACCAGAGAAATGGCACCATAAAGAAGACAATGATCCATTGCAGGCTTTGAAAGATGGAAGGAGACCATAAGCCTAGGAATGTGGGCAGACTCTAGAAAACAGAAAAGAAAACAACAAAAGGATTCTACCTAAAACAAGAAAGGAATGCAGCCCTACTCACTACCAACACCTTGATTTTAGCCCAGCGAGACTCTTTTCAGACTTCTGTCCTCCAGAACTGTAAGATAATAAATTCATGTTGCTTTAAGCCAATTAATAGTGATTTGTTACAACAGCAATAGGAAACTAATACAGATGTGAATTTATGAGAACTGATACGATTGATAAAGGAAAGAAAAGAGCAAAACAAATGTATGAATCAATTTTTTTTTAGCTTAAGTGGTCAATTTGGATAACAATGCATTCGGAGAAGTTGGCAGTAATTGGCAATCAGAGACAATTCTGGGGAGAAGATTATGAGATTCAACTGATTTATATTGAGTTTGAGGTAGTAGATTGATATGAAAGCATCAATATCCAGATGAAAAAATAGATTTGGATTTGGAAATTGACAACATGGAGAAACTATGAGAATACAGGATTAATCAAAAAAATATTTTAGGCAAAAACAGAATGGTTGAGCTTTTGTACTTCAAATGAGCAATTTTATCTATGCCTTTTTGTGTACCTCAGCAACGGTTTCACTGGAATTTTTTCTTACTGTAGGATAGATACATACCCTTATTTGATTACTAATCAAAAGAATTTATTTCCAAAATGAGTGCCACTGATGCCATCCAATGCATCAGGATTTTGTTTCCCTGCATCTGAAACCAATACTTGACATTACTTGAATTTTTTTCCAATATGATGATCATACAGTATATATCATTATTATTTTTATGTGCACTTCTATGATTACTACTGCTATTGACTCTCTCTCTCTCCATATATATATATAGTGTTTGTGTATATATCTGTATATTTTTATGGTGTTTGTGTGTATAGATTGCCAATTAATATAATTTCCCAATTCTTTCTGGTTTCCCCATTTCTTGATAATTTATAATACTTTTATATTACAGATCTTAATCCTTTGTCTGTTTTAGATGGTGCAAATACCCTCTTACTGCTAACTTCATCGGAGAGGCCCTTGTTTGAGAAAATCTTTACCTTTGATATAACACTATACATGATTTTCTTTTATTTTATTAATGCCTTTTGTTATTTAAAAATCATTCTCCATAGAGAGATAAAAGATACTAGAATACACTGTCTACTACATCTGTTGTTTTTCTTTTCACAATATCCTTTCAATCCATGGAGCTTATTTCTGTGACATATGGTCATAATTTTATTGTGCTTTTCATACTCCGAACCAATTATTTCAACTTTATTTATAACAGACTCCATACTTCATCCACTATCTGCTATGTTAGTCTTTTTAAACTTTTGACATCTTCCGTTGCTATTTAGAAACCTTAGGTCAATGGTTCAAGTTTAAGTTTACTGTTTTCACTCTAGAAATGTTGAGAATTTCTCTTTGTGTTTGCTTTTAAATATTTCTGTACTACATGTAAGTATATATTGCTTTATATATTCTGCCCTGATCTGTACTCTATGAGACTTCTCAACTGAGGGTATGTATCTTTCTTTAGTTATAAAAAAATTATGACTATTAGATTTTCAGTTCTTTTATCTCCGTTTTCTTTCTTTCTTTTTTTAATGTTTATTTTATTTTGAGAGAGAGAGAGCGCACAAGCAGGAAAGATGCAGAGAGAGAGAGGGAGAGAGAGAGAATCCCAAGCCAGTTCTGGAGCTGTCAGTGCAGAACCTGACGCAGGGCTCGATCCCCTGAACTGTGAGATCATGACCTGAGCTGAAATATCAAGAATTGGATGCTTAACTGACTGGGCCACCCAGCCGCCCCCATTTTCTTATTTATTTTTCTCTTTCTGGGATTTCTATCAAATAGAAATGGATGCTTCAACCTTTAGTTTTTGCATCTCATAATTTCCATTCTATAGAGTTAGGGTTAAGTTTTGTACAAATATATAAAAGTCTATCTCATTCATTTCAATAGCTAATATTATTATGAATAATTTACAGATGGATATTTAGGTTTCCAATTTTCACTACCACAATGAAGAAATCATTCTACTATGTATATTTTGGTGCTCATCTATGCATAGTTCTTTTGAATTGTTTTTTAGTAGTAGAACTGCTGAGTCAATGGAGATAAACTGTTTTATTTTGATAGACTGTCAACTTGTTTTCCAGAATGGTTTCTACAATTTATACTCCCACTAAGAGTATACAGAAGTACTATTCTTCAGCTCTATGACAAGGCTTGATGTTATCACTGTAATTCTTGTCAAACATATGAAAAATAATTCCTTTTAATTCGCATTTTTCTAATAACTAATCAGGTTGAACATCTTTTTGTATATATTTATGTAGATATTTGTGATTATCCATTGTGACTTATATCCTGTCCATTATTTCCATTATTTTTACTGTTTTTTTTTTAATTGACTTTAGGAACTCTGTGTATGTGTGTGTGTATGTGTGTGTGTGTATCTTAGGCAGTAATCTTGGCCAGTAATATACTAATATATAGTGCAAAATTTTTCCCAGAATCTTGCTGAAATTTTAACTTTATTTATGATTTATTTTGTTTTAGGGAGACTTTAGTTGTAAGAAATAGAATTTGTCAGTTTCTTTTCTTTGGATTTGTGTTTCATTAAAAAAAAATCCCTACCAATATTAATTTATAATTTCTTCTACGACTTTTGTAATATTAATTAACCTGGAATTTACACACACATACACACACACAGAGGTCTATTCTAGTTTTCTTCAATGTGCAAACCTAATTTTTCAAATACTAGTAACTAAATAGTCCACATTTTCATTTTTATTTACAATGTTATCTTCACCACAAACTAAATTAAAATATATACATGGATCTGTTTACAGACACTCTTTGTAATATCTTTTAACTTCTGTTATTCATGTCCTTCATCACTAATTTTATTTTTTAAAAAGTTATAGCTATATTTTCCATAGTATCCTTAGTTTATTCTTTTTGTGAACTTTAGAGTTAGTTTCTTCTTGTTAATTTCTTTTGTCATTGATTGAAGTTATATTAAAATACAGGTTTATTTAATTGTTCTTCTATTGCTGATGATCCATCTTTCCCCTTTCCAGCTCTTCTTTTAGGTCTATCAGTAAATGTTTAGTTCATTTTTATATCCCATTCTTGATTTTTATAAGTTTTAAAATTATAATCCTTGGTTATTTGTATTTTCAAATTTTATGATTCTTTAGAAACATTTGATAATTAAAAGAAAAATTTTTTTCTTCTCATATTTATTAGCATGGAAAGTGTACAGTGTATTTCCTATAATTTATATCTCCTCAGTGTATTACTTATTTTATTTCTTATTAATGTTTGTTTTCTTTTTATTAGGTTTATTATTGCATTTTTACTTCATTATTATTGACTCAAAGAATCAGCTTCTGATATTAATCAATTCTATTATTTCCTCTTTATTTGTTAAGTTAACCAACTTGCTTATAATTTTGTGTTTACTTTTTATTATTCTTTGTTAAGGTTTACTTTATAGTGTTTTTATAACAGGAGATAAATATGTTTTTAACTTATTTTTATTACATATTTTAAACTAACTGAAGGGGTTCAAGACAGACCCCCCCCCCACACACACAGAATATGACACTTCGGCATGTGGTTTATTCTTTTTTTAATGTCTATTTATTTATTTTGAGAGAGAGAGAGAAACACAAGCGAGGGAGGGTCAGAGAGAGGGAGAGAGAGAGAATCCCAAGCAGGCTTCGTGCTGTTAGCACAAAGCCTGACATGGGGCACGAACTGTGAGATCATGACCTGAGCCAAAATCAAGAGTGGGACACTTAACTGAGTGAGCCACCCAGGTGCCCCTGGCAAATGAATTATTCTGAGCTGGAAAGCACTTGAGACCCTGAAGGCTCAAGAGAGACTTTTGTCCCTCCCTTAACCACACAGAAGAATCTAAATTGGGGGTCTTTCCCAGAATAAGTGTTATTAACAGAGATAAATTTTATCTGAGTGACCCATCTCTATGGCAGGGCAAACATCTAATTACCAAACATCTGCTCTTCTTACTGCCCTGCAAAATGTATTCCTTTGCTCTGAGATCCTAGACTCCTACCTACTCTCTTCTTACTTCAGGATGACGTACATATCTCATTTTGGCTGTCTTTGGAATTTCCATGTTTATGTGGAAATATGTACATCTATTACATTTGATTTTCTCCTGTTAACCTGTCTCATGTCAATTGATTCTTAGTCCATCTAGAAGGACTTTGAGGGGGACATGAATTCTTGCTTCCTGACATAACAAAAACTCTGAAATTCACCCTTCTGTTAGAGCTGTGATTTCCTCCTATATAATTTGATATATGTTTTATTGTTAACTTTAAGATGTATTCTTCTTATTTAAATTATAAATGTATTATTTAGTATTTCAATATTATTTCATTGAAAATGTGGACTACTTGAACAAGCATTAGTTTATTCATTCATTGACTATTTGAAGGTCTGCTATACGAAAAGTGTTGAAATATGAACTTATATGACATTTATAATAAGTGAACACATTTGGAAGGTAAAAAATTACATCTCACTATGTTTTAAAATTGCATTTCTTTGGTTACTAGAGGAATTTACCATTTTTCATGTCCTTTGTTGCCATTTTAATTTATTATTAGGAAAATACATGTTTTTATGAGTTTTCCTTAATTTTCTAAGCATCTTTTCCCTATTGATTTTCCAAATTTTGTTAGATAGTAAAGATTTTGAATCATTCATAGGTTGCAACTGTTTTCAATTTGTTTTGTTTATTCTTTTTGAACTATTTCTCTTTAGTGAAGTTTTCATAACATTTTTAAATTGAGCTATAATTTATCAACAGTGAAATGCACAGATGTTAAAAGTACTCTTCAATCAATTGGAATATATAAATCCATGTGACCAATGTTGTAATTATTGTTTAGTTCAGTAACATCATCAGAGAAAGTCCCTTTCTACTCCTTTCTGGTTGATCACTCCTCCTTTGCTTTGTGCCGACCACCATTGTTCTGATTTCTATCACTATAAATTAGTTTTCTGTGTTCTAAAAATGCATATAAATAGTCATAGTATATTTACCCTGCCTACATCTACTCTGCATGGTGTCTGACTTCATTCACTCACATGGTATCTAGGAAGTTCTTTGTTTTTGTGTATATCAGTAGTTTGTTCCTTTTTATTACTGAGTAATATTTTGTTGAATAAATATACTAAAATTTGATTATCTATTTGGATTGTTTTTCAACTTTTGGCTACTGCGATTAATTGGCTCTGATAAGTTTTTATTAAAGATTTTTAGGGAACATATTGGAATTGAATTTTTTTTAATATAGAAAAAATTTTAATCGATCAATAGAATCAACTAAAAAATTACAGAAATGAAGGAATTAGCAAACAAAGATATTGCAATAGCTATTTTAATTATGACCCATATGAATAAGAAAAGAAGGTAGGGGAAAATGTGATCATGAAAAGGAGAGAGTTCGATGATATAAAAAGAATCAAATTGAACTTTTTGAGGTTAAAAATACAATATCTGAGATGAAAAATAAAGTAGATCATACTATAGACTGAATGTCTGTGTGCTCCACAGTTCATATGTTGAAACCTAATCCTCAATGTAGTGGTATTTGGGGGTGGGTTTTTAGAAGGTGATTAAGTCATGAAAGTAGAACCTTCATGAGTAAAATTTGTGCCCTTATAAAACAGACTCCAGAGAGCTTTTTTGCTCCTTGTGCCATCTGAGGACACAACGAGAAGATGACCGCCTATGAACTGGAAAGTGAGCCCTCACTAGATATCAAATCTTCTTGTGTCTTGATCTTGGAATTCCCAGCCTTCAGAACTGTGAGAAATAAATATCTGGTTTTTAAGTCACTCCGTCTTTGTTATACCAACCTGAACAGACTAAGACAACATTCACATTAAATTAGAGCCAGCAGCAAAAAAGGCCAGTGAACTTAAACACAAACTGTGGAAATTATATAAAATTATGTACAGACACAAAAATGATGGAGAAATAAACAGAGCATCAATGACTTGTTGGATAATACAGGCAGTCTAACATTCATGCAATTGCCATCTCAAAAGGAAAAAAGATAGAGAAGAGATAAAAAAAAAACATTTGAAGAAATAATAGTAACTTTTTAGGTTTGAAAGAATCTATAAATCTACAGACCCAAGAATCTCAACAAATTTTAAGCAGGGTAAACCTTATGAAAACCACACTAAAGTACATCTTAATTAAATTGTTGAAAACCAGTGGTGAAGAGAAAATCTCAAAAGTATCCAAAGGAAGTAAAGACAGAAGACTTCACTGTGGTAAAATTTAGATAAATACAATATTTGTGATTAGTAGTATTCAATTGACTTAACACATTTAATATAGATTATAATACATTTATAGAATATTAACCTCCACTTTTGAAGCATTTTACCATTAATGTCTCATAAAATCATCATTAAATTACCAAGGGAATATAATAGCTGTGAAAATATGTACCAATAATGAACATTGGAAAAGAATGTGGATCTTGTTTCAAAGATTTGAGGAGTCTACAAGCTATAGAAGAGGGGATAATGTATTGGGGAAACTATATTATCCTTTAACTGACTGCATTTAAAACTGTAGCCTAATTCAGAAAGAATTGAAAAAAAAAACCATTACTGTTACCTAATTTTGAAGGCAAGAGCTGGATAAAAGTGTGGGTACACAGCAGTTGGTAAGAAGCATAACTTGATCCTAATTAAGTCTACCAACAGAAATTTCCTGGATGCCAAGGTTTATGCAGTGGAGGGAGCCTGCTGTACAGATTATTCTCATATTACACTTTTAGCTAAATCAGGGAGACAGCCGAGGGTAGTTCCCAGTGAGAGCTGTCAAGCCAATGAGAATAATTTTATAGAAAGCATTGGGACAACTCCATAATTACAGACAAGAAAATCTTCAGCAAAGAAGAGGAAACCCATGCTTAACTGCATCCAAGTGCAATGTCTTTGATCATTAACTTTCCAAAGTAAAATAATAATAAACATAAGTTTTTCTCTTGCTTTTGTGATTGACATAGGACCGTTTCAATTTCTTACAATCCATCTCAACCCCACAATTTTTCAGATAGAAGCTTCCCTTTCTACATTTAAGTAAACCAAAAAGTTGACTAATGCCCTGAAAACTGTACACTTTTAAATGAGACTGCTCTGAGGAACTAAAACACATGCCCACCTATAAAACAAACTTGCTATAAGAAATTAAATAAACTTTTAAAAGTCCATAATCTGTAAATGTGTTAAACTTCAATAAAACCAGAGTAGGAAGTCATTACAAATCCAAGAAACAGACTTAGAGATTAAAAATATACTGCTGCCTTTTGAAAATGCAATTAAAGTAAAAAACAAAAACAACCCCCCCCAGAGTATTGGATTCACTTGTCATAAATTAGTGCTTTGAATTAGTAATTTTATCCTCCAAAATTAAACAGAAAAAATGTAATGATAATTGAAACAATGAGATTACATGAGAACACAGATGACTAAGTTTATACTGCCAATTCTTTTCTATGTGTCTGCAGCAGCAGGATATTTTAAGATAATGTCTCAGTGTTTCATAACTTAAGTGATGACAGGTGCATTGAAACTTCCCAAATTGACATGCACAGAGAAAAAGAATGACAAAAGGCAACAAGAATATTCAAGACTGTGGGGCAACTTCAAAAGATATAACATACATATAATTGGAATATAAGAAAGAGAAGAAAGAAAACAGAGCAGGAGAAATATTTGAAATAATAATACCAGAACTTTTCAAAATTAATGACAAACATCACAGATCCAAGAAGTTCATAGAACACAAAGCAGGGTAAATACCAAAAATCCACACCTAGACATATCATGTTTAAACTGCAAAAAAACAAAAACAAAAACAAAAACAAAAAAACAAAGAGAAAATCATGAAAATAGCCAGAGGGGATGATAAGGGAATCTTACTATAGAGCAATAATTTTTTGGTAAGAATTATGGCTGGCCTCTTGTCAGAACTATGCAGGCAAGAGAGATATTAGCAAGAGAGCCAAAGAAAGAAGACATACTTTACTCGTATCTACCTCCCCACCAACAACAATAATTTGGCATCGATGCACAGACAAAAGTGCCTTTGTGGGAGCTTTGGGAACCCTGTTAAGATGTGAAACCTTGCTGCAATCTAAAGCCAGGAGAAGCTGTTTTGATAATGAAGGCTCAAAACTTAGGCAGTTGACTCACCAACCATAGTCCCAATCACAGATCCAGAAACAGCTCCATAAACCCTGAGAATTTGGTTACTGCCCTACTTGGCTTTGGTTCTGTCACCAGCATCACATGTCAAGGGAGATTGGAGGAGCCACACTCACTTGTATGTTGAGTAACAGGCCTATAGAACTCAGTGCTGGCTGTGGACCCTGAGGTGGTCTGTAAACCAGCTCCAGCCTCTCTTGGCCACATCTGGAAGGCTGTAGATTCTAAAAGCGTCCTGTAACTGGGCTCTGGCCTATCCCAGCCACAGTCCACAAGCAGTCATGCTGACACAGGGACCCAGCAAGATATATATCTGTACCCCTTAATATCCTGAAAGGGCCCTATGTAAGGCTCCAGCTCCTCATAGCCATAGTCTTCCTGTAGACCTAAAATGGTAGGATCTCAGCAGTAGATATATCCATCTGTGCCCCCAGGGATCCTGAAAGTGCCCTTTATTGGACTCCAGTCTCCTCTCAGCCACAATCCATGGTAGGTCTGCTGGCAAAGGGAGTGGGCAGGGGAAATTCCCAGGAGATCTACAATTTGCCCGACAAGGAATTCTAAATAATTATCTTAAAGAAACTCAATGAAATGTAAGATAGATAAACAATGAAAAACATTATGGATAACAATGCATTAACAAAATGAGAGTTTTAATTATAAAGTAGAAACCATAAAAAAGGATGAAACAAATCCAAGGGCTGAAGAATACAATGAGAGAACTGAAAAATAATTCAGTAGAGAGCTTCAACTACAGACTTGATCATGCAGAAGAAACAATCAGTGAACTCAAAGACAGATCATTTAAAATTAGCCAGTTAGAGGAACAAAAAGCAAAAAGAGCAAAGAAGAATAAAGAAAGTGCACATGAATTATGGGAACATTATAAACATTATAAACATGGGAATCCCAAAGAGAGAAAAGAGGCAGAAAGGTTATTTAAAGAAATAACAGCTAAAAATTTACCAAATTAAGAGAGAAATATGGACATCCAAGTACAGGAAGCTCAAAGAAACTTAAACAAGATCAACCCAAAGAGGATCAGTCTGAAACACATACAATCAAAATATTAAAAGTCAAAGACAAGGAAAAGATTTTGAAAGTAGAAAGAGAAAAAGAGTGATCATATACAAGGGAACCCCCAGAAAGGTATCTGTCTTATAGTTTTTCTCTGCAGAAACTTTGTAGACCAAGAGATGGAGGGATCCTAGAATGGAATGCAGAATGTGACAAAAAATCTGTCTGTGCTACCAGTGTATTAAACAATCTCATTGAAGAGGGTGGAGGAAAACCTCTTGACTTAAGTAGATGAGTGGAATCTATAGGACCAAAGGCAAAGCAAACTTTAAGTAAGCACTGTGCTCTGTTCCAGTGTTAACACTGTTTACTGCGTGTATGAGTTAACAATTCTGAAGCCACTGTAGGTGTATACTGGATTGAACAATTGAGTAAATAAATGGCACAATGGGAGCCAGGTTTCTCAGTGATGGATTTGGAGGTTGCAGATAATGAAGGCTAAAATAATCCATGTGAAAATGGATTAAACTCGGAGACTTCAGTGTGAACTTACATCTAGCTTAGTATAGTACCAATGTTTACATATAGAAATGTTTATAGATATGCACATACATATGTTAATATATATACATGTATTTCCTTATTCTGTCAGCTGAGGAAGCCTAGAAGCAATGACCCCTAAGTAACAATGGACACCTAAATCTTGATTTCAAATAGCATTCTCCATTAAAAGAAAAAGGCCTTTTTTGGGGAAATGGCTGATTCCAGCATTAGGTCAGGGAATATTAAAAATGAGCTCAGAATATCTTATAGTATCAAAAAGTACCACAAAAAGTAAGGAAGCAAGGAAGTGTTCAAAAGCAAAGCAAAACAAAACAAAACAAAACAAATTCCCAAATCCCAATGATCAATACTGGTTCATTAATTGTGATGAGTGTACCATAATAATGCATGAGGTTATTAATAATGGAAGCTGGGTGTGGGTGTATGGGAACTCTCTTTACCGCCTTCTTAATTTTTCTGTATATCTAAAACTGTTCTAAACTAAAATGTTTATTTAAAAAAAATCTGTTCCGGGAGTAAATTTTTTTTTTCTTTTCTTCCCTCTCAGTAAAATGCTTTCTTTGATTTGTAATTCTATCGTACATGTCATTTATATATTAGCCTAAAATAGAAAGGCCACCAAGATAGACTCTTACTAATGTAGTTTGTTACTGAATATACCCAAGAGAAAAAGATCAATGGGAGAAAGAATGTCCTTGTGATATTACAGTCAGAGACCCTGCAGAAAACCACAAAATTCTTGGAAAATTTTCCTATCAGGAGAGTATAGAGAACCTCATGAACCAGCTGGGAGTGGGGCTGTGAGTTTACCCTTTTAGGCAAGTACAGAGGTGATTCTTATTCACACTAAAGATAATGAATCACTGATTTATCATGTGATGTGCTCCTGGACACATAATATATATAGTCTCTCTAGACCCTCTTTAATCTCTATCCCTGGGAAATAGTCATTTAATCTGAGGTTGCTATTCAATCTAACTGAACCATGACCAGCTCATATTTCTTCATCTTTTCTTAGAGGTTTCTATAAAGGACCTTGCCTATACCCACAACCTGCCTTACAAAGAACTTATGACCAATAAGTTTCCCTGACCCGGGTGCTTGGGGTATAGAGATCAACAAAACAGACCCGCTCCTCATCCTGATAGAGGCTACAGTCTGGTGAGAAAGACAAATATTAAATAAGTAATTATCCAGACAACTAATCAATTGTAAAGGTGAAAAGTGCTATGAAAGACTAAGGATATAACAGGAGAATCTGTCCAATATTTGTGTTTCCAGGTGGAGAGGGGTCAGGAAAGGATTCCATGATGAAATGGTGTTGAACCTGAGACATGAGGGATGAATTGGGTTAGCTGGATTAAAGCTGTGGAGATGAAGGAAGTGTCGATCAAGAGAATGAGAGGTTTACAGGCAGAGGGAATAGCGTGTACAGTAGCTCTGTGTGGGAAAATCCACTGGATGATATCACCTTAGAGACATCGAGATTGAGAATTAGATTATTCATTCAATCAAAGTTGATCAGATTTTTATTATGTGCCAGGTGTTTGGATGAAAAGAGGTCCTCTGTGTTTGGAGCACAGACAGTAAGGAGAGGAGGAAAAATATACTAGTATTAAGTCACTTAAAACTGCATTTCATAAAGTTCAAAAATTATACCATTATAATCTTTATAGATGTGTTTTTCAGATGAAATGGTCTCTTGGATTTTTCACTCTGTTTTCTGCCTTTTTGAATATTAGAGTAGCTGATGTATTCACCTGAATTTCTCAAAAATGAATGTCCATCATATATCCTTCAGCCAACTCACTGTCAAGTTATTTTACCATTCTTGCGGTAATTCACCTGGTTGAAGACAACTGGCCTCATTTTGAGATGTAACTGTGTCTCTTTACATATCTTATGTTCTGGCTTTCCACTCCCTCTTTTTGGTGTGTTCACTCTACTCTCTATAGTTATTTGCCCTGCAGGAGATTACAAATACAAAATACTTAAGTGTCATTTTCTTCCTCATAATACATAAACATTTCCTCAAGCTGATGGTTTCTGCTCGAAAAAGCAGAAATTTTAATCTTTATAACTTTAAATGTATTGTGAACAAGAATTCATGAAAACATTCTTTTTTAAAAAATGTTTATTTATGTTTGTTTATTTATTTATTTTTGCAATCAGGAGAGGGGCAGAGGGAGAGGGACAGAAGATCTGAAGCAGGCTTGGCTGACAGCAGAAAACCCGATGTGGGACTCAAACTCGAGAACAGTGAAATCATGATCTGAGCTGAAGTTGGGCACTTAACCGACTGAGCCACCCAGATGCTCTTTCTGAAACCATTCTTAAGTGCTACTGTTTTGTCAGTGTCATGAATTTGTCTTTTTAAATCAAGTGTATCAGAAAGCTTTGTGGAAATATCAGCTTTATTGTTTCTGCTCCCATATTCTTCCTCATCAGAATCTCTTCCAAATGATGTAAGCAGAATTACATTTTTGGGAGCATTTTGAAAACTTTTGAGGTCTTTCTTCTTAGGATCTGACTGCCTGAATCCATTTTCACTTTGTTCTCAAAGCAATAAAAAATACTTCCATCTAAAACATAAAGGATGTTGGCTGAATGTGCCCGGCATTTTCTCTTGTTGTTATTTTAAAGGTAGCATCGTTTCCTGCCTTCAAGGTTCTTGTCGCTTCTACTTTAGTAACCAATTTCTCCTTCTTGGTCATCATTAAGTTCAGAGTAGCAATTTCCCATGTTGCTCCCACAACCCTTTAAGAAGTAAAACTGTCAGCGGAAACAATCTAGTCACTAACTATATTGATAGTCCAGGCTTTCCTACTAGTTTAGTAGCCTGAGAGCATTTTTTGTAACCACTTGGGTAGAAGTATTATGGCTGTTAACTTAGCTGTAGTTCAGCACCATAACTCATATTGTATTCTATGAAAAAAAAATTATAGAAAAAAATGAGTTATTGACACTACAGTCTGCAAGCTTCTACATGATTCTGACTGTTTTCCTCTTCAACTTCAACTCATATTAATGCTCTGCTCACACACCTTCAGACATGATCTGAAACACAGCAAGATTTTTTTTCCCTTAGGGCATTTGTTTATTTACTTCCCTCTGCCTGTACACCTTTTCCCCAACACTCTGTACAAGGATTTCCTTCTGAATCTTTTCAGTTTCAGCTTACCATTTTCATGTCTACAATAATCTATTGTTTATCTCCTCATACCATTAATTATAGCCTAAAATTATAATACTTATTTATGTGAGTTTATTGTATTATACCAATGAGAAAGTAAATGCTAAGGGTAGGAAACTTTTGTGTCTTTTCATTACGACATGCTCATTTATACATGTGCTCATGCATAGTAAATCTTCAATAAATAATTGTTAAATAGGTAAATAAAAGGTATCCTGAAATGTTAAGTTCTTTGCAAAAATGAATTAAATAAGTGTTGAGCAGTTCTTTGTTGTACATAATTACTGAATCAGAACAGGCAATTCATACTTTTCTTGAATAACCTTTAGCAAAAGATCATAGAGAAGTGATTTTGGTAATGACAGGCGAAGTAACACTGACCATCTAGATCATCTAGGAAAGTAGACAAAATTGCTCGAAGAAACAGGAAATTAACAAGGTGGTGAAGAATTATGAAATCAGGAATAAAGAGAAACTCAGAGAAGTAATCCTGACATTTGGGCAACAGTTCACATTGGTGGAACAGCTGCCAGTTCTAAGAAAAAGTCTCAGAGGGTGAGAGCTGAGCAAGACTTTAGTCTTATAGGACTATTGGAAAATTTGGTATCAGAATTTAACAGAAGGAATAGCACTGGCAAATCTCCCACCTTTAGGTGAGAATTTGAAAGCCTCCATCCTAGAATAGGTTGAATGAGATGTAGAAAAGGCCATAAAGAAATCCACTCCTTTTAATTCCTACTAAGGGATCTAAGTAATCCATGATTACTAGCTTTTCTGACTGAATGGGTCTCACAATAATTTATTTAACATAAGTAATAACATAAGTAATTGTTTAATAGATGAATTAAGAGTATCCTAAAATATTTTATTGTTTTTCCAAAATGAACTAAATAAAATAGCTGAAAATTTCTTTGTAAAATTTTTAAGTTACCCAAAAATATGAGTAAACTTAGCAAAGATCAGAAAGCAGTAACAAAGAAGCTAGCAAAAGTAATTTCACTGTAGGGGAAGTTATTGTCATCATAGGCCTCAGGTTATTTCCATGACGTTTCATATATGATGTTTGCATATATGAATTCAGTGAAAAATGGAGTAACTCATGAAAGCAATCATCATGATTTAAAACCAAAAAGGACAGAAGCACCTAGTTGGCTCAGTCAGTTAAATGTCTAGGACTCAAACTCACAAACCATGAGATTATGACCTGCTTGCAATTCTCCCTCTCTCTCCTTCTCTCTCTGCCCTCTCCCACTCTTTCTCTCTTTCTCTCTCTCTCTCAAAATAAATAAATAAACTTAAAAAATACTTTTCCCATTTTTCCTTCTATTAACTTTTAGTTAAAAAATCACTTTACTGTTATTTAGGAGATTATAATATACATCTTTGATGTTTAAATATAATGTAAATTAGCAGCTTTTTAACCATATGCCAACAACCAAAAGACATTAGAACATGTAAATTCTATATATCTCTATGTTTTATGATTTTTTTTGTTTTTAATTTTATATACAGTTTAGACAGCACGTGATATTATTAGCTTAGAAAGTCAACATTCACTTGGATTCAGTTACATACTTATCTTTCTCATTGCTCTGTTTTTACTTCCCTCTTCTCATGTTTCCATCTGGGATCACTTTACTTTTGCCCAAATGACTTCCTTTATTTTTTCTTTCAGGTGAATCCGCTATTGACAAATTCTCTCAAGTGTGCAAGTACATATGTGTGAACATATATTTGTTCCATCTTCATTTTTGAGAATATTTTTGCTGTATATAGAATTCTAGGTTGGAAGTAATTTTCTTTCACTACTCTGAAGTTGCTATATTTTATTTTTATAATATTCATTGTTTCTATTTATAACTCAGATTTTGGTCTTATTATGACTCATTGAAGAGATTGTGCCTCTTTTTTGGCTACATTTAAACATTTTCTTTGTCTCTACTGTTTAGCAGTTTTACTCTGATGTGCCAAGGTGTGTGTATGTGTGTGTGTGTGTGTGTAGTGAATGTGTATACGTATAAATGAAATTAAATATATATTTAATTAGTGAGTTAAATTCACCAATAATCAAATGAATATAAGGTAATACAGCAATAATAAAGCATTTTCCTTCTATCTTCATAAAGAGGATAAATTATCCTTCTTATACATCACATTCTAAGGCTAAAAATGTGATATATATTCTAGACAGCTCTTCATAAAATATTAAAAAGTAAATATTTGAAATCTAAAGAAAAGCTGCTCCATATATTGAAAATGTGAACAACCAGAACATATACCACCTATTCTAGATATTGGAAAAAATCTAAATGTTCTTACATGCTAAATGAGAGCTGTTACCTTTTCCTAGAAGTAAAATGTTCAACCCTGTGAGGATAGCATATGTGTAGTAGACATATTATGATATCATTTGGCAAATTATATTTCCAGTTGTCCTTTATGGCGAGAGTTTCTGCGTTATATTTTCATTACAAGTATTTTCGCTCCAATATAGTAATTTTATCTTCACAGGAAGAGATTCGAGACTTTTATTTTGCTAGCCTGAGAATGGGACTTCTGGGTACTCTTTCTTAATGGGTTATGCAAGTTATTACCAGCCTTGTCTATGCTTTAGTCCAGCAATAGCACAAAGATATTTCTGTATTGCTTTTTTTCACAGTGTAATAGATTCTAGTAAGATTCCCATGAGTTAGATTCTGTGGAAACATTTTCCTTAATAAGAAAAAATGCATGTGAAATTAACTCGCTTCTCAATCCTACTGGCAGTGATGAAACTTGATGTTTAATGATATTCCCTTGAGATCTGGACTGCACATTTCTAAGACTGGGACAAGACTACAATTAAATTTCTAGTTTCCCTTACTGCCCAGAGGGAGAGTTCATCCAAGCCAATCCAGGCACTGCTTTCTAATAATTTCTTTTGCATCCACTATGACAACACAACACAGTTTACTCTCTTATAACCATTGAAGTCAGAACTTTCATCCTATGTCTAACAAAAATTCCCAAGTTTACAATTTCATTTGGTGTTCTGTTGTTCACATGAGAAATGAGAGTTTAGGATATTTTTTGAATGAATGGAAAATGCAGAAGCATTTGCTTTTTACTGGACATTTTTTTCTCTGTCCTCCATCTATTGGCACTGTTACTCAGGGCATGGAAGCAAAACATAAGATGATGGTTTAGTGATGATTGACATGGTTGATAGGAGAAGGCTTGAGGAATTTTAAGGCTGGCAATTCTGCTCTCTGGTCTTAACTTTTTAAAGGGTGGATTCTAACTTATTTCTTCTGTTTAAAATTATACATTCTCTAGACCCCTAGGTGAAAAACCAGAAAAAAAGATAGATATAAATTAGATTGTGAATAACTTCACTTTCCATAAAATTATAAGATTTAGGAGAGAGAAAATATCAGGAAAAAATTGAGCCATAAGTAGTTGCAGTATCTTAGCATATGCAAAGGAGGGTTCTTTGCTTCCTTTTGATGTCTCCACTGCAAACCTATCATTTCATTAAGAAAAGTGACATGCCCCCCTGGATTCTGGTGACTGATGCTGGCAGTAACCAAGTCAGGACAGTCACTATGCAATGATGACTCTGAGCAGAGACTTGAGTGATGTAAAGAGCAATCCAGGAAAAGATCCATGAGAATAGCAAGTCAGGCAAAGGAAATAGTAAGTGAAATGTCCAAGGCAGGAGCTAGTTTAATACTTTAGGGACTAGAACTAAAACTACTCTTTGGAGTGTGTGGCTATATTTGCAGCATCATAAGAATCCTTGTGGTTTCTACCACGATCTACTGGATCTATTGCTTTTGAAGAAGCTCTGAGCTTCAAGAGGCAAGTGTCTGACTCCCCTGGCCTGCTGTACTGGAGAAACTATGGGGAGACATCCCACAGAAAGATCCTGAAACTATGTAAGTGGCAAATTCTCAGTCAGCCTCAGATGATCCAGCCCATAACCATTTGAGTCTTTTCATCTGATGCCACAGATATGATGGAGCTAAGGGTGAGGCATCTTTGCCGTGCTCTAAGTACCTGACCGACAGAACTGTTACAGATAATAATAATAACATGGCTCTGGTTTCAAGGCACAAAGTTCTGGAACAGTTTGTTAGACAGCTATGATCAGAACAGAATTTGGTTCTAGAAGTAGAGGGCTGCTATAATAAAAACCCAGAGTATCTGCCATTGGCTTTGGGATACAGTGGCAGACCAGAGCTGAAAGAATCTAAAATAGACTGTTAGTAAGAAGCTGGAAATAACCTTGGGGGTAACTATTGGCAAGCCCTTGGAGGAAAGTGAGGAGAAAAAGAGAATCTTGTTACGTAGTGGCAGAAAGTTTGACAATATTGTTGTCTATTGTTGCATGAAAAATACAAAGGGAAGCCAATGAACTCATGAATCTGGCAGAGGAGATTTTTAGGCAGAATGTACAAAGTAAAAACTAGCTTCTTTTTACTTCCCGTAATAAAATATGAGAAGAAGAGATGCACCAAAGAAGAAATCTCTGAGTTTTTAAGCAGAGTTTAGAGAAATTTTATAAGCCAGAATTTGCTAGATTTGAAAATAAAACCCTTTTCTCAATCTCTCCTAGCAAAAGAATATCAAAGTAGGAAATCAAATTCAGATAGGTCAATAAGATTCTTTGTTAATATCCCGAAAAGGTATAGTTGGTGTGCCTCACAGACACTTTCACATAGATAAAAGGCATCTAACAAATGTAAGGGCATGCCTCATAGACTTTCCCTGTTAAAACAAGGGAACTCCGAAGTCCTCTTAGGGTTTTGTATCACAGCAGTCTTACAGAGGACCCATGGTTTAGATGGACTTTGAGAAAAGATTTCAGAATTTATCTTTTGTTTAATGGAGTATATTATTTGATACATGAAGAAACTAAGGGAATGAAATTAGCTTGGACTGAAAGGGGAAGAGAAAGTACAAAATGAAGCAAGGCTTTTGGACTCTAACCTACTTCAGATAAGAACCAGGCTAAGAAACTTCCCTCTATTTAGGAAGAGTCCTTCTTATTTTTTAACTATAGGTGACTAATATTAGAACAGGGTATCAACTGAAAAATAGTGTCACTAAATTAATTTAGAAATTAGGAGGACATTGATCTATAAACTCCCGAATACCCATCAAAAACCTTTTAGCTTTACAAACTTACCCAATATTATGGGTTTTGTAATTATCCAAGGAAATACCACATTTAGAATTCTTAAGAAAAGGAAGCAGAGATGAAAGCATTAGAATTACATTGTGAATGAATCAGATTGAAACCTCAAGAATCCAATACCTAAAATTCTAGTTATAGAAACTCAGAGTCATAGAGAACAATTTCTTCCACATTGCCCACAATATTTAACAAAATTCAACACAAATATTACTGAAAAAGACAACTTTTGCAAGCAACACACCTGGTTTCAAATCTTCAATTACTAGGGGCTTGATTTCAGGCAATTAAAGTTACTTTTCTCTGTGTACATGCCCTTATCTATAAAATGCAAATGATTATAGTACGGATACTAAAGCACTGTTGTGAGAATTAAATGGAAGAATACATGGAAATCATTTAGCACAGAACCTGGAAGACGGTAGGTACAGATAATGATAACCAGGGTCACCAGTTGCAGTGTAATCACCACTGAGATTATTTTATCAACATCATCATCTTCTTTATTATTATCATCACCGAGCATTGGAAACCAGATACTAAACTGGACATTGGGGGATATAATTATGGCCAAAACAGACTTGATTCCAATTCTTATGGTCTAGTATGGGAGAAAAACAATTGAACAAGTGATTATAATTCTGGTTTCTCAGTGTTCTGATGGTGGAAATAAAGAGCGCTATGTAAACACACAGAATACTGAATTCACAGAGTACCATATATTTTAGTGCATCGAGGAGGCCTTTGAGGAAGGAATCATGTTTAAACTGAGATTTGAAGGTTGGGTAGCAGTTAACATGTGAGGAGGAGTCAGAGGGTTCCAGAAAACAAAACAAAACAAAACAAGACAAAACAAAACAAAACAAAACAAAACAAAAACAGCCTGTGGGAATGTCTCCAGCCAGTTTAAGGAAGAAAAAGCATTTGGAAGAAATGTCCCAGGTGAGGTGGACAGGGACATTTTAAGGAATTTGGATTCACTGTAAGTGCAAGAGATATCCATTGATAGATAACCAATCAAAACAACAAGGACACCTGAAATATCTTTATTCTCGGAAAGACCATTTTTACAGCGGCATGCAGAATAAATTTTGTGGCATCATACTGATGACAGGGAGCTGTTACAGGGCTGTGGATACCTTGCAGGGTAAGAGATATTGACTGCTTGGACAATTAGGAATGGAAAAAAGTGAACACACTTGAAAGATGCTTAGGAGAAAGAACTTTCTGAACTTGGTAACAGAGTTGACTTTGGATATGAGATAGAAAAAGGACTGAGTCATAATGCTTTCCAAATTTTCAACTTGAGCATATTGTGTCACTCAAAGATTTCAGGAGGAGTTGGAGAAGGCTGAATTAGGGATTGAAGTGGTGAGTGATGAGTTTAGTTCTAGGCATTCTGTTTGCTCTGCCTTTGGAACAATTTAGCTAGAGTCTTCAAACATGCTTTTTAACTTGCTTCTACTACCTAATATATATATTTGGTCTTTGCATAAAAGGGGTTAAAACAATCTATTGAAATTATTAGTAGTAAAAGCAGGGAATATTGTCTTTAGGATTAGGGAGGAATGTGTATTGTGAGTATTCTTTTGGCTTACATTTCATTAATAAATTGTGTCACCCATCACAGTAATGAAATGAAATCAAGAAATGCTGCTCTTAAATCAATTTAACTGAATGTTCAAATTTAATTATGGCAATAAAAAGATTCAAGACACTCAGAGAATACTGGATTTTTAAAAAGATTATGTATTTAAATATAGCCTTGAAATAGATGTTTTCTCCTAACAGAAATTCAAAAAGTGTTTTATAGATCTGTAAAACAATTAATTGTGTGTTTTGGTGTGTGGTTTAACATTTTAAGAGGTTGATTTTATAATGGAAATCCATATTGTAGTTTTATATTATTTTTAATTTCTGTCCCCCAAATTGCATGATATTCTATGCTATCCCATAGTTCTATGTCTTTAAAAAGTAAATAAAAATAAAATGGAAAAAGTAGGTTTCCATGGTCTGGTTAAAGGAGAAGAATTTCAGGAATGTTTTCCTCTGTCTGTATCCTCTTTAGAACTGCTCCTTTGCCCTCACTGTTATTTTTACTTCCCTCAATTCCGTTTGAAACCTGCATACAGTAGCTTTTCAGAAGCCTGCTCTTCACCTGTCTAGATGTTTTCCTAATAATGAAGCTAAACTGGTGTGCCTATATCTGCTTTAGTTTTATTGCTAGTCTCTTTCAGCTTTCTCATTCCTTGAGCTCTTACTTTTATTTCCTAGGGAAACCAACCTGATTATTTCCAATCTTTCACTGAACAATATTTGTGATTCCTGGTTTCCATTCTTCTCCTTTTGTATCAAAGAAATACAAACAGTGTCCTTTTCAAATATCTGCTTTACTTACCTGTTTTGATTATGCTTTTATCATACACTGTTTATTTAACAGAAGGAGGAGATACAGATCTGAGATATTTTGAAAATGGGTTTTCAATTCACTAAACAATTGGTATCTTTCAAGTTTATTTATTTATTTTTGTCATGTCTATAATCTATTACCTATTCAAATCATGGTTCTACATATATTCAAATCATGGCTCTGCCATTTACTCTCTGGGACACAGCCATTGGAATTAAACACCTGTGGGTTTGAATGTTACCAGCTGTCTCTTATTAGCTGTGTAATATCGGGCAAGTTATTGTAAAATTTCAGAGTCTTAGTCTCATTAGTATAATGCTGGTAAAATCAGAGGCTGAGGATCGAATGAGTTATACCTAAAACTCTTGGCATTTTATTTTGTGCTTGAGTACTTAAGAAAGTTCTGACTATTGCAATTACTAATAATTCTTTTTCTTTAATCACTCTAACAATCTCTTGACTAATATGAAGAACATGAGTATTTCAACACTTGCTTGTTAGACTTATTGTAATGAATAATACAATTATATATATATATATATACATACACAACTTATCTTTTAATAAATGTTAGCTCTTTTCCTGTCCCATCCCTCCTTGATATATTCTGCAGATGCAATGTTTAGCTGATGTCTTGTCATATTTTTTTTAAACATTCACTTCAATATAGCTTCCCATGGACATTTCCTGAAGCATAGAATCCTTTTTAAAAACACAGATTTCCAATTGCAGAAATTGATGCAGAACAAATGAACTGAATCAGAATCTCAGGGTGGAGACTTTTGCATTTTAAAAAGCCTGTCTGGGGAGTCTGATGCACTTCAAAGCATAGAGCTCTCCTAAGGCTAGGGAGTTACAAAGAAAATGTAAAGAGAGTGAATCTATAAATGTGTATAATGTGGTAGAGTAAGTCATAGAAGTATGAAATAATTAGCAATAGAAGGCAGGAAAGTACTACAAATACAGATCATAAAATTTTAATGAAATGTCTTATCTAGCATCCGTGACCTATTGAGGAATAGGAACATTAGAAAGTAAAGTGCACTTTATTGATATCTGCCAATAATTTAACCCTTAGTGGAGTGGTAGAGCAGTCATCCTAGGAAAACACTACTGCATCTTACCCCTATGTAAGTTACTATGTAAGTTATGATGACTTCAAGTAGTGTGCTGTAAATAATGGGCTGCTCCATTTACTAAGGTTATCTATCTATCTATTAACCTAATCTATCATTATCATCTTTCTATTATCATTATCTAATAAAATTAATGGCTGGTGAAGAGGACTATGACCCAGAATTTTTCATAACAAGAAGACTATTTTCAACTTTTGCTTTCAATACTCATCAGTCAACATCAGCCTATATTCGTGGAAAATTTTTCCCTTCCTTCAATTGTCTTTTCTTAGCACTCTTGCACATTAGTTTTCTAAGTATACATAAGCTCAAATGGGCTAACTGTCTATGTTGATATGCTGGTTATTTATGCAGAGACTCTGGCTCTCGACAAGCGATGCAAAAATATATAAATATTTCTTGCAAATTAAATGACCAAGTTGTAAAATTAGTAATCCATGAATTCTCCAAATGTACACCCATCTTATCATAATTGTGACAAATAACTATTCTGAGTAGTAAAAAAAATTATGTATTGCATAAAATAGGTCATTACAAGATGGTCTGTATATTTTTTAAGTTTATTTATTTACTTTGAGAGAGAGCAAAAGCAGGGGAGGGACAGAGAGTAAGGGAGACAAAGAATCCCAAGCAGGTTCCATGCTGTCAGCACAGAGCCCAATGCGGGGCTTGAACTCATGAACAGAGTGATTATGACTTGAGCCGAAATCAAGATTCAGATTCTTAACTGACTGAGCTTTCCAGGCACTCCAGTACATATATTTTTAAGTTAAAGTAATTTGAGAAGGATGCAGACTTATTGAAAAATTTCTAGCATTTTGTTTTCATTACATCTCTGTGGAATATCAGATATTTGAGCTAGTTTTAACCTCAGTACACAAAGCAGGATGGTACAACAGATAGGAGTTGGGATTGTCTTCAGAGGATACGGTTATGGTCCTGCTTCTGTCCATTATTAACTATGTTATTTTGGTGTGAGACTTCTTTATTTGACAATAAAAATTACCATAAGTAGATTGCTAAAATGTGCCAGAGACTTTCTTAAGTGTTTATTAGCCTTATATTATTTAACCCTCATATTTACTATAGTGTCATCCTCCCCATTCTATAGAAGAACAAATTGAGGTTCAAGGAGCTGTGCAATTTTCTCTAGGTCAGATATCTAGTGAGTAACACTCAGAAGATGAACTCCATTTTCCCTACCTCCATGGCCTGTGGAATTAACCACTGTGAAATACTGCCTCTCAAAAATTTATGAAATGAGGAAAATATATATCATATATTGATTTTCTTTTAGAATTCACAATACATGATATAAATGTTATTGTTAAGAAGGCAGGTAAGTAAGCTCATTTTTTTTTACTTTTCAGATAAAGGGAGCTTAGAGGAGGATGGATCAGTTTGGTAAATAAATAATGCCAATGTAGCCCAGCTACAGTCTTTTTGAAGCTCATAATTTGTGGGTCAATGCCTTTGGGCTAAGTTTAGCTGGACAGTTCTTCTGGACACATGCATAAGAGCAAGGCAGTTCTGCTTCTGGGAATTAGCTGTGAATCATTTAGGGGCAGAGGTAAGAAGTTTTAGCTGTCGAGTGGCATTTTATTTCCTTTAGGTATTTATCCTTGCTCTGTTATATCCTCTGACTTGTTTCCTAATGGTGGTTCTCTTTGTATCAAAGGTGTGTGTGTGTGTGTGTGTGTGTGTGTGAGAGAGAGAGAGAGAGAGAGAGGTATTCAGAGAGAGAGAGAGAGAGACTGGTATTTATGCCTCTCATCATCAAGCAGGCCAGCTAAGGCTTACTCTCATAGCACTAGAGTAGGGTTCCAAAAAAGAGATGGCAGAAGTATTCAAGACCTTTTGAAACCAAGGCTTTAAACTGGTACATCAATACCACTTCATTCTGTTGGCCAAGGCAAACTACAAAGTCAGTATTCAGGGGCTGGAGAAACAGAGCTGATGGGAGCAGATGCAAAGCCACATTACAAGGGGGCCTATCTACAGGGCGGGGTGGGAAATTGTGGCCATTTCTTAATCTGCAAAGGCATTTTGCTCTGAATATATCACTTTGTGAAGATGACTAATATTCGACAAATTCTTATACTGAACTTTATAAGAGTTAATTTGTTCAACAGTTAAACTTTTATGAGTATGTCATTGTGACAGTCACAGTGTGGCTTAATGAGATCAAGCCACATTTCTGGTGGTGATGCAGTGCTCAGTTTCCATAGCCTTCTGTGATGCTGACTCAAGGATATAAAGGAAGCAGCATTTCAGTTGCTTCTCCGCCAGGGGTAATGTCCATATGATCTTTTAAATCCTTGCGCCACACAGACCAACAAAGGAAACCACAACTGTTTTTTCCACCTCAGTTTTCCATTGCCATCTTTCAAAGATTTGCTTTCTTTTCACTTTTATCTGTCTTTTACAGAAGCATCAGGGAGTTAGCTAGCTAGAGGGGTTTTCTGTTCTCTCCTGTCTTATATAATAAAGACTGAATATTTGTTTTAGGATCTTCCCCTCTTATATTGACCAGAAAAAAAATAAAAGAGACCGGATTTCATTCACTGCTTTATTTATCAATTCTCCATTGATAATGCACATCTCATCCTTTAATCTGTCCATATTTCTTATTTTCAAACTTACATGTTCTTTAATTTCACATCTAATCCTTTATGAATCACAAGGAAAGTCTGAGTTTTTCTAAAAGACGATCTTCTTGTCAATGTGATTATTTCTAGATAGCCTATATAAACTTAGACACAAATTGATTCATTAGACCTTTGTTTTTTCCTTTCCCCTCCATGATACCTTCGCATTATTTCCCCCTTTCCTTTGGTTTCTCTAAAGATCCCTCATAATACAAATTTAATTTTATCAAGCTAAAGGCTTTCATTATTGATTTCTGCCATCTATATGAGTTATATTTCTGGAAGTCTTATAATTTAATGTGAATATTTCCTCCATTTAAATTAAAAGGAGTAATTTATGTAAAACATTTTGCACATAGTAAGATCTCAGTAAATGTTATCTATTATTATAAATGCTTCTGCTACTACACTTACTATTGCTAATTTATTTTAAAGCAAACTATATGCCTTTTTCTCCCTATTGAATTTACATTAAACTATATAAGGAACCATCTAGACAATATGAGAACACACGTTATAATTTGAATATAATTTTTCTTTGGAAATTTACTGGCAACTGAAATTTACTATCACTGTTATTTTACCAAATGTCTTAGTGATTGATAATAGTGGTAAACTAGAATCACTCCCTCAGCATTTAATCTCTACACTTTTGAGTGTGAATATGTGTAAGTAAAGCAAATTGATGTTGTCATAAGGCTGGGTCCATATAGCTGTTCCTTAGGTTATTATTACACATTTACTGTCATACTGTTAGTAAATTTCTTACAAATGTATACATGCCATGTTTTCTTACATTAGTTTAGACATCGATAACCTCTAGACACCTTTTAATTCTGTACTTTGTTTAGTCATCTATTGTCATAACAGATAGGTGTTTTATTAAGGAACTATTTATATTTAACTGCCCATCTTGCAGTTCTGTATATTGTGAAAACTTTTTTATTAGTAATTCATAACTCTTGTACTTTCCAAACTCTTGTACTTTCCAAAGCACAGTGTCAATATCTGTATCTGGTTTTTGAGAGAGACTTTCTCCTACATACAACCCTGTGTTTTACCTACTCCATGGACTTCAATCCTTTTAAGCTATACCTGTGGAATAGAGTCTCTCTCTCTCTCTCTCTCTCTCTCTCTCTCTCTCAGTATACATGCAGACACAGAAACACACACTCTGGTGGAACTGACATGTGTTGAATTGTATCCTAGCACAACCCCTTCAAAAAGAAAGAAAGAAAGAAAGAAAGAGAGAGAGAGAGAGAGAGAAAGAAAGAAAAATAGATAGATAGATAGATGTTGGAGTCCCAGCCTCCAGTACTTGAGAATGTGACCTTATTTTGGAGATAGGGTTCTTAATGACGAGGTCATTAAGGTGGGCCTTATTCGGTTATGACAAGTGTTCTTATATAAAAAGGATATTTGAACAGACACAGACTTGCATAAAAGGGAGAATGATGTGAAGAGACACAGGGGTAAGATGGCCATCTGCAAACCAAAGAGAGAGGCCTGGAATAGGTCCAATCCTCACAGCTCTCAGGAGACCATACCATAATTTCTACCTTCTACCTCCAGAGCTTTGAGGTAATATATTTCTACTGTTTAAACAGTCCAGTTTGTAGTACCTTGTTATGGCAGCCCTAGCAAACTATACAAGACCCAATAAAATTTGAGAGAGGAATTAGGCAATTAGATAATTCCTTTGGTACTCGGATATCTGTAGCTCACCTCTGTAGCTTCTGATAAAGAAACCTGAATTTTCGCTTGCTAGAGCATTATGTTCCTGGAATAAACTTTTTAAACTTGTTTTGTTTTATATAACCATGATGTGGGGACTGGAGACCTACATTTGACTGGAAAGAGCAAGCCAGAGCCATGTGTAAGACGCGAGAAACAAGACACACTTGTCACCTGTAAGTAGACCTCTCTCTCCTATCAGCTGTCATTAAGGGGAAAAAAAATGGAATTGGTCTTAAGAGATGCTCTGTCACTTGTTGGGAGGGGTGGGGCAGTGGGAAGAGAAAGGGTGTGGAGCGTGGGGTGTAAATAAGGCAGGCAGAAGCTCCAGAGAGGGTGGGGATAGAGCTTCACGGAAGAAAAATATATGAACCTGGTTGGTACAAGAGAGCTTCCCCAGACCCACCCACCCACCCACCCTTTCCTGAGCTCTGTGCTCTGGCGCTGGTGGTTGAAGGCGGGTGGTGCGGAAGGGACCGCTCTAGCAGCGGCTGCTTTCGGGGGAGAAACAAAACGGGCTGGTCCAGGTCGGAGCCGGGGGACTTCCCCTGCGAGTGGGTGAGCTCTCCTGACCTGCGGCCGGCTCCGCCGCGGCCACGGCCAGCCGCGGTGCCCGCTCCCGGCGGGGTCGCGGAACGCCGGCTGGACCCGCCCCGAGCTCCATGGTTTGCCCAGCCCTGCGCGATGGTGACTCTGGGCGCCGAGGTTGGCGCGGGGCGAGCCCGCAGCTCGCAGAATGAAGGCGGGGAGCGCGGCCGGCGGCCGGCGGGGGCTGGCTCCGCGACCCCAGCGCCCGGAGGAGCGGCCCAACCGCCTGAACCCGGAAAACGCCAACAAGTAGTTTCTCGTTGGAGAAGGGCTGCTCGGCTGGGTGTCAGGACTCAGTCCGGCTGCCCGGAGAAGCTCGTCCACTCGGAAACCAAAGCAGAACCACTTTTCTGTCGGTCTCGTTAAGGTATCTGGGGGCGGGAGGGAAAAGGGGGTGATCTGCCAGGAAGGGCATGCTGACCCTGCAGGCGGGCATCCCCCCCACCATTCCGCAATAGGAATGTGGAGGTGAAGCCCTGGGGAGAGGTGGCTGGGAGACTGGAAACGGGGACGCGGTCAGCTCAGGGATCCCAGGGGGTGTGCCTCCAGCGGCTTTTCCCAGGGCCTCGCCCCTCCTAGAAAGCAAGCCCCCACTCTCCATCCCCCATGCGTTTGTTTTTCATGGGAAGGGGGATGGGTTGAGATTCGTTGGTCACTCGTATTCTCAAAAATGGATCCTAGTTAGTGGTTTCCTTTCCCAAGTAATAATATTAACAACAACAACAACAACAACAACAACAGCAACAGCAACAACGTGAAAAGGAAATTGGATCAGGAAATTAGTCACAGGTCTCCTTGGTGAAAGGCAACAGCAGGGAGGTTTTTGTGCTTTGACTTCTGCGTTCAGTTTTTTTTTTTTTTTTTTTTTTTTTTTGCCTGGTCCGTGAGGGAGAGTGGAGGTGAACCGAGAACAGGGCACGCAAAGGGCACTCCCTGAGTGCTGGGGCGCTGCGAGCCGTCCAGAGTACCGAGGGTACGCGCGTAATGGGGGCTCCCAGCCCGGTCCGGGGTTCTCGCCCAACACTGCCAAGTTGTTTCCGCAGGGAAAACTCCTTGCCTGAGAGAACCGCCTCCAGGCCAGGGGTGGGGGGCGGAGAGAGGGTCTAGGAGAGCGGAAGAGAGGGGCCAGGGCAGGGGGAGAGAAAGGGGGCAAGGGAGGAGGGGAAAAGGTTTAAGAGGGGTCTGGAGAGAGAAGAGGGGTGGGGGTTAGGACCTAGAAGCAGGTTATTTGTGAGAAGGGACGGAGGGGAGGGAGGTGAAGGGTGGAAAGATGAAGTAGAGAGATCAGAGCAAGGGTAGAAAGGCGGGAGGCCGGGAAGAAGGTGTCCTGGAAGGTCAGGGAAGCTTGCACGACCTCCTTAGTTTTCTGGAAGCCTGGGGAAGGTGTGCTGCTGGAGGCGGGGATAGGGCTGGGCGCGCGTTTCCTCGTGGGAGGGTCGTTTGCCCCTAGCCGGTCTCCAGCCCTGCATCCTGGGACTCGCGCTCGGAGTGGGGGTGGGGGTCACGGCGCGGCTCTGACGGCCGAGATCTTTAACTTGGCGCTGTGTTCGCCTCCCCCCAGTCATGTCTGAGCCACAGAGATGGGCAAGATCGAGAACAACGAGAGGGTGATCCTCAATGTCGGGGGCACCCGGCACGAGACTTACCGCAGCACCCTCAAGACCCTGCCCGGGACGCGCCTGGCCCTTCTCGCCTCCTCCGACCCCCCGGGCGACTGCCTGACGGCGGCGGGCGACAAGCTGCAGCCGTCGCCCCCTTCGCTGTCGCCGCCGCCGCGACCGCCCCCACTGTCCCCCGGGCCGGGCGGCTGCTTTGAGGGCGGCGCGGGCAACTGCAGTCCCCGCGGTGGCGGCCGCGAGTTCTTCTTCGACCGGCACCCGGGCGTCTTTGCCTACGTGCTCAACTACTACCGCACCGGCAAGCTGCACTGCCCCGCCGACGTGTGCGGGCCGCTCTTCGAGGAGGAGCTGGCCTTCTGGGGCATCGACGAGACGGACGTGGAGCCCTGCTGCTGGATGACCTACCGGCAGCACCGCGACGCCGAGGAGGCGCTCGACATCTTCGAGACCCCCGACCTCATCGGCGGCGACCCGGGCGACGACGAGGACCTGGCGGCCAAGAGGCTGGGCATCGAGGACGCCGCGGGCCTGGGGGGGCCCGACGGCAAGTCTGGCCGCTGGAGGAGGCTGCAGCCCCGCATGTGGGCCCTTTTCGAGGACCCCTACTCGTCCAGAGCCGCCAGGGTAAGGCCAGAACCGCCCCCTTCCCTGCTCCTCCAGCACCTTCCCCAACTCTCTGATCTTTTACACCGAGGGCCTCTGGGGTACGGGAGAGGCTGGGAGGGAGAGGGAACAGGGCTCCCTAAGGGTGAGATTAGAAGCCCATCTGGTGCAAGGTAAACAAAGGGACCCTGGCCGCCCTCCTCCCTTCCCCTCCATCTTCCACCTCTCCTCAACTCAAACCGAGACTTACTTTAGCAGATGGGAACTGAAGGGCAAAGGTCGACCTCTCTGTGCAAGTCTCTCTGGAACCTTGCCCTGAAACTGGTATCGAGCTTCATCTTGGGTTTTGTTTTTTCCCCTGACTCATTTGTTCCAACTTTCCCTTTAGTTTGGCTGTTTCTTCAGGCCTTCTGGTCATTACGATTTGACATTCTCAGTGAGGCCTGACACTCCACATCTGACTCACTCAGCTCAGTGGCTCCAAGTAGGGATCTAATCTAAAGACAGGAAAGGGAAAATGGAATACACCTGTGTGGCTGGGTGGGGAGAGGGTGTGCGGGGGGGGGGGGGGGGGGGTCATTTTGTGAAGAGACTCTCCTGAGTGCTGTTTGGGCCTGTCTCCTTCCAAGGGGGAAGAATGATGAATTGCTTGTCCCAGTGAGTTGACCAGAGAGCCCACCTGCACATTGAAATTGGGAACTTGGTCCTTTTCCCCTTGAGCTGTATCTATGTTTTCTTACAGGTTGACTATGAATTGGTCACTTCGGTGATGCTCGTCTAGTCAGATTGTCTAAATCTGGGCAGTTTAGATCGTTGCAAACTTTATTTTACTCTTCAGATTGTGAGTCCACCATTTTTTTTTTTCAGTTTCTAGCTTGAATGACAGTTTAAATTTAGTCCTTAACACTTCCCAATTAATTTTTCAGACTCCCTACAAGGGACTATAAAAGTAACCAATACTGGTTTCTCCAGTGTAAAGGGAATAAAAGAAATATAAATAACCAAAAAATTATACAGTGTGTGAATGGTTTTTAATTATACATGAGCATGGAGGACTGTATTTAGTTAAATCTTTGAAACAGTGTGTGTCTGGTTTGTTTCTGACACTGGGAAAAAATACCCCCAAGGCAGCTTCACTAGGGCTCTATCCTCATTATTGTCTTCTTCTGTATGTCAGAAGTCTCTGCATCTGAGATATTGTGCAACTGTCTATTTAATAACTTGCCAGAAGATATGCTTCTGATATCACTGTAGAAGTCTGAGGATAGGTTTTGTTTTCAGTTTGAAATAGAATATGAATGAGACAATTTTAAGCATTGCTCTTCTGTTGAATCTGGCATTTAAATGCTTACATAAACTTTAGTATGTCCACATTATCATATCTGAAAATGGAATTAATAACTTCAACTCTGAAACCTTCTTGTTAAGACCATTCTATAAATTCAACAGGAGTTGGATTTCAAAACAAAAACAAAAACAAGTGCATATTTACTTAAAGACTCATGACTATTACATCTGTGGGTTTTTTTAATTTTGTTGTTGTTGTTGTTGTTGTTTTGTTTTGTTTTTTTATTCCAGCTGAGTGCCACAGTGTTCTTTTCACTTGGTGGCTAAAAAGATAATCTGAATTTGTTTTCAGGCTCATCATGTGATTTTTTTTTTTCCAGATTGCGTGCTATAAAAAAGACAGATTGTTTTATTATCTTTCCCCATGGTAATGTAATAGATTTTATTGTGGGCTAGATTGGATAGCAAAAACTTTAAGATGGTATTTCATTTTTATTATTGCTATGAAATTGATTTTATTGATTATTGGTCAAAGGGTAGAATATTAACTTGAAAACAGTTTTACAAAAATCTTCCTAAGATTTCATTGTAACAGTAGTAAGGGTTTGACATATATCCATTTTAGGTGAGGAAAGAACACAGATGTATTAGAGATTAACACAAGGTCGAAGACCCATTAGAAGCAGAATCAGCTGAGAATCACAGATCTGGAAAATTTCCTTGAGGTCACTTCATGAAAACCCTTTATTTTATAGATGAGGAAAATGAAGACTGCAGATGCTAAGTGATGGCCAAGGTCATACAGCAAGTTAATAGCAGATCCAAAATTATGCTGGAGGTCTCATGACATCCTCCCCAGGCCCTTTTTACCACAATCACTGATTATAACTGACTGGCTTATGAAATCTCTGCAGATTGTGTTGCTCTTGAGATTTAATGCAGGATAAGACACTTACTAGAATTCTAACTTTGAAAGGTCATCTATGACCTTTGGTAGAGGTCTTTGGTAGAGTTTTTACCCTGCACCACCCAACATTAGTGTGAAAATATGGGATTTGAATTAACTTCTTGAACTGTCTGAACTTTGCATGTTTATTGACCATTTGATATGTAATGTTTTGCTTTCTTTCACATTGGCTAACATTTGTGGGGCTTGTCTTCAGGGAAATCCCTTTACAAGTTTTTGGGGATTGCCTGAAAAAAAACGTAATCAAAAGTCACCATTTTACTGAAATGTGATTTAATATTTTTATATGAACACTTTTAGTTCAGATGATGGCATGACTTAATGTTATCTGACAAGTTTGATAAATAGAATTACATTTGGAGGTCACAGGATGAAATTAATATTTTGCATGGACATGATTCTAGGAGACATAAGTCTATTATCAAGTTGTTTGCTTCAGCTGTGATCTTACTGCCACAAGTCTCATTCTTAATAGAAGTTAAGTATTTAACTTTTATAAACCCTCTTTACTTTTTTTACATTAGTTCATCTTTTATTGATATACTTGAGATGAACAATTTTAACTGTCAGAGTTCCTATTTCAATTTGTTATGCCTGTCATCATCATCTTTATCTTTTCCCAATATTGAGGAAATTGGATCAGTTGTATAATAGATATTTTTTATTTCTAACTTTTATGATCTAAAGTGCCAGAATGAAACCACAGTGATAGGAACTGGATAATTAGTTGAAATTTGTAACATTGTTTTCTTGCTTTTTGTTTTGGCTGGTATTTCTCCCTCCTCTATTGCTTTAAATGTATGATGTAGATACATATTCAAAAGGTCAAAATTGTTCATGTTAACTTGGTAAGAAAGTTTATATTTTATACTTAAT
The DNA here is from genome assembly GCA_028646485.1 of Cryptoprocta ferox. Taxonomy (NCBI): domain Eukaryota; kingdom Metazoa; phylum Chordata; class Mammalia; order Carnivora; family Eupleridae; genus Cryptoprocta; species Cryptoprocta ferox. Next base: position 40,744,504 of record CM053571.1, read on the forward strand.
TGAGTTTGTAAGAATAGTATTCCAAAATAGAAATTTATAAAATATCAAATATAAGTTGTCATGGAAACCTGTTCTGAAAAAAATGAGATCAGGAAAGAAAAGGAAAGATTATTCTGTTTATGCCATTGAGCGATATTTACAAATAGCAAAAATCAAGGATGCATAGTTGTATTTGTGAAAATGTTATGCATTGTACATTTTCAATTTAATATCTAAGTTTAAGAGAAATGAAGGGTGTATGTGCTTTCTTCAGAAAACATTATATCATAGGTAAGTGGACAGGTGCCAGGCCAAAATTCTTTGGTCAGACTTCTAGAGTTTTTAGAAGTTAAAAAAAAAGAGATAAGGTCAACATACCAGAATCAAAATATTTTAAATAATTTGTTTCCAGTATTAAGGTGTTGAAAGCAGTTATAAGTTTCTCCTCTCTCTTCATTTTGCTTATTTTGGGGGGAGAGAGTAAAGTCTATTGAATTAGGTTATACTTTACGGGGTGGCTCTTCCTTGGTGACTTGTTTATCATTGGTTAGCTGATAGGACATTTTGTTTTTCTTTTACCTTTAAAGAGCATAGAAAGAATAACTTCCATGGAACCACATTTAAGATATTGGCTTTTTGGTCTTTGGGTCTAGATCATTTCATATATGTTCTCTGGCCTTTACCTAATATATCATTATGTGCACATCATCCTGAATCATATACGGGCTATGATAGTGAATCCATAATTTTTTAGCTTTTGAAAGTGCTCACCTTATTAGCATTTTAAATTGGTTTAGTTCCACAGAATTATTAAAATGTACTCCTTGAAACTATTAAAATTTAAATTTCAATATATAGAATTGGATTCAGAATTGTACATACTTAATTTACTTTTTATGGATTATTTTTTTCTCTTTCTCAAACCATAAATAAAATAGGAAAGAAGTGATCTAAATAACTGTTTCCTAGCTTTAAGTGTAATGCTTAAGTTAAAAAATTATAATAAGGTATGGACTATTTGAGTCACATATTAAGATTAAAGAGAATAAGTATTAATTTTTCTCTTGTAAGTATTGCTGAAGTTTAAAGAAATATTGGCCAAATATAGCTTGTTCATAAAAAATTATTGTCAATTATTAGAATTTTTAGAATATTTATTTAGTCAGTGAATATTGGTTATGCAATCACTCAACTATGTCAGCTACTGGGAATACACGGAGAAGATACAGTTTTTTGCCTTCAGTAAGCTCACCACGCTAAAAACATTTCCTAAAAACATCTATTAAATTAAGAAATGCAAAAAAATTCCAGAGTTATTATAGATAAGTTTTCTTAAAAAAAAAAAAAAAAAGGAAATATTGCCCGACACATTCAGGAAGGTATTTTATTTAGAATTGATGGTATTAAGTATTGTTAGTCTTTATTTTATTATGAAACTGTTATCTTGGTTTTTCTGTTTTTAAAGTGATTTATTGGCTCTGTCTTTGCAATATTATTGGACAGTGTGATGATGGCTGTACTTATACAAAACAACCAAATTATTTAGGGTGTGGCCAAGTGTCTTCATCCTTTCCAATTTAATTAAAAGTCACTGCCAACTATATGATAATACTAATCCAAACTTAAGACCCCTGAAAAAAGTCTGCTGTCATAGTCTGGTGTTTTGCATTTGCCCATATAAACATCTAAGTGTCTTTTGACTCTTTCCAGGCAACTAATTGTGCAGCTCACAAATTAATTAACTTTATGCTTATATTCTGAGTATTGGCTAGGTTCAGAGAGTACCTAATTCAATACATCATTAAAACAATCAAGTAAGTTCTTCTTTCCTGAAGTCATTATTGCACTATATGCTAACTAACCTGGATGTAAATTAAAAAAAAAAAGAATCAAGTAAGTTCAACAGAAAATTATATTTTCAGTTGTGTATTTGATCACAAACTAAGTGATTTAATTCATTGCTGAGTATTAGGCATGCCAAAGGGGAATGTAGTTGGACAGATTAGGTATGACTTTATTCTGTGATATTTGCTAAGAGCTCATTTGTAGACTTGAGTTGACAAAACTAATGCAAGTCAAGGAAATTTTTCTTCTCTGTTGAGAACCTGATTTTCAAAGCAGCTGAAAACAAGGAATGTGAAGCCTTATATAGAAATACGCAGGTCACCCTTTCCCATTTGATGATATATATCATTATCGTTTATTTTTACTACTACAAGAAATACAGTTTCAGGTCTCATATTTTTTGAACTTCTGAGTCATATCCTTTTATTATTGGAACCTTTAAAAATATGTCTAAATGAAATAGTAAAGTGATAAAAGATAAGCACTGATCTCCAGAAGGAAATATGTAGTGGCAACATATTATGTTTAGGCGACATAGCCTAAATTACAATAACCATCAATATATTATACAAACTTAATCTATTTCTTTTTGAAGTATGAAGGACACATTTTCAGTATGAGGGACATAATTTCAGACTCTTTTTCCAAAAACAGTCTCTCATATAAATATATATGAATAGATAGCACTGCTTTTACTTTTCTTATATGTTGAAGGGTGGTGATTAATTTTAATATCATATACTCAATATTTTCACTGAAAGTGACTAAAATGTGGGTGTTTAGAAGGAGGAGAGAGCAGGAGTAGAGAATACATGGAGGCAGCATTGGAAAACTGCCTGGGTGGGATATATGAGACCCATGCACTAACCTAGATTTCACAACCAGCTGTGTGACCTTGGAGAATTTACTTCATCTTCTTGAGTCTTGATTTCCTTTGACTTATTCTGGAAAAAAGAAAATGAGGATGACACATTGGACTAGCTATATCCAAACTTCTTTCCAGCTTTTAGATTTTGAGGTTTGGAGGAAAAATAAGATACTGGTTGCTAAAAACACCTGGGAGTGGGGCGGGGGAGGAACAAAATGTCTGCCTTCATTGTGATTGTACTCTAAGGACCATTACACTAATGAGGTAAACCAGTATTGATTTTTTTTTGTTTGTTTTTTCACATTTAAAACTTTCTGCCCTTTTTTCCCCCTACAGCTGTTGGGTAGCTGCTGCTCTGGTTACCATAGAAACAGGTTAGCTCCTAGCTTCCTGTTTCCATTGAAAACAGCTTTCCCTCAACCACATATTGATCTCAGGAAATCATTTTGCTGTGGCTCTGTCATGAAACCCATAAAGATGATTGGCTCCGTCATTTCCTAAATGTAAGATTCAGTGCAGGTGTATATCCATCCACCACAAGGATAACTGATTAGATAATCTCAGTTTTATTTTCATTTGAAAAGTGTCTTGTCAAAGACACCATCCTTTTCCCTTTCCTATATTTTATACAGAAAGAAAAGTCTATTCACTTGAGGATTTACAGATATGCCTAACACATTTAAGTGTTTACAAAATAATGTCAAATTATTTAGTTCTAATCTCTTTCACAACTCATTTTATCAGAATAAACAGAGTGAAACAGAGTGCTGTCTAGCACACTTCAAATAAATTTATATTTTAATGTACTCACTAATGAAGAATATTTAAAGGTAAATATATATGTATTATATAGTGTTCTATATTTCTCTTTTGGGAAAATAGTTTTTCTATTTCAAGATATACATGTTTACATAAAAAGAGGATACATTCATTGTTGTTAACATAGATGCATACTCAGGGAATATGCATTTTTTATATTTTATATAAATTTTATATTGGTTTATAAAATTTTTATATGGTTAAACAATGAAAGAGTTTTGTAGGAATATGGCTTAAAGTTTTGATTTGAGAATATTAGTGTGTGTGTGTATGTGCATGTGTGTATGTATTATACATATATATCTAAAATACCTGCTCTTTAAATGAGATTGATTACTGGTATATATGACAGACCTCTGGTGTTCATGAGACATAGAATTGGAAGGACACTGGTGATCACCTGGCACAATTCCCTCAATTCATGGCAGAGGCAGCTGCCTTGTTCATAGCTATGGCTAGCTTGTGACAGTAGCAAGGCTAGAATCTAGACCTGCTGACTTATGCTGCTCTTCCCATTCAATCTCAGTTGCTTAGTCTGGACTGTGTTTATTAACATTAGATGCGAAATCTTTAGCTCTTATGAAGCAGCAAGCATGTTAGGAATAGTATGGGTAGGGTCTGCCCTCTTCCCTATTCTGTTGCTCGGGAATAACAGGGAAATTGATACTGTTTTATGTATTCACTTTATTTCCCGACCCTCCTCCAGGTGCAGCCTTCCATTGCTGCCTTCTCTACCAGTTCTACATCCTACTGCTCTACTACCTTTAAGGCCTCAAAACTAACCTGCTTATGCATTTACCTCCTAGTATTTCCCTTTATCTCTTTGTGCATGTGTGCCTTTTATAATATGTTTTTCTACTCTTACATGATTGATTGATTGGAATTTGCCAGTGCAAACTTAGTTCACTCTATCAGTAATGGTTAATATATTTTATAAAGCATTGTCTTCTCACATGTAATTAACCAGATTATGGTGGTTTTACTCAAGATAACTGGTGAATCAGTGGAGTGAAAGATTTGGAGCTCTTGTTAAGATCTGCAAATGAGATTGGATGTTGTTGTGACGTCAGTAAATACAGGGCAGAAAATCTTTTCCTTTAGCCTTTCTTCAGTGGATAGTTTGTCAAAGGTGGTGTTTACCAGATGGTGATGAAATGTAAAACAGCATTAAAATTTTGGGGGTGTTTGAGAGAATGAATTTTACAGGAACCAAAACAGAAGAACTTGGGCCAAAATGTTGCTGGTAGTATTGGGAAAAAGACACTCTAAATAATTTCTGCAGGCAATTGACTGGCCTTTTCCTTTGAAAGTTCATAATACTAAGGACATCTTTGTAATCTGACATTTCCTTAGTGTTCCATGTATTAAGAAAATCCTGTGCAGACACCTCAGTAATGTCTTCTTCATTTTCTGTTTGAAGACCCTGGTGATTTGCTATCAGATCTTAGAGTTTTGCTATTCTTTATGTATCTTACAACAGTGCTGACATCTATGAAAATTGATGCCAAGGTCAATATAGCCTTTCTTGGCTGGTGTTCTGTGATTTTGTCTCAGCAATGGAAGGTGTTTGCTCCTTTGAGATGTCTCTATGGAGAGTTACAGAGATGAAAATATGCCACCTTTTGGCCTTATCTTACACCAATACTTTGTCCAGAATTTTTAAGTTGTTCACTAAATGATAAAATACAAATACATTTTTAAATAAAATAGCGATTTAAGTAATTTTGTCAATATATCCAGATAATATTGTTAATTCTAAATTTAAGACAACATGTTTAACCAAAAACTGTTTGGACCAATATAAAGTTATTTTTTGAGTAGTTTGTTAGATTGGGTTCAATGAAAACAGAAAAAATTGTTCAGAATTTATGTAAAATTTGTGTTTGCATTTTCATATTATACAACAGAAATGCAAATATAGAGTTGCTTAATTTGATATTTTTATGTTTATTGATTTAGGGTAAAATGCTATTTGCTAAAAGTGAATATGGTATAATAATTGTATTGGAAACAATAGCAAAGTAATCATAGCAAGAATTAACTTCCTTACTATTTTGATGTATTAATGTGGTTAAAATTAGTAAAATTTATATTTGAGAAAACAGAACAGTACAGTTATTATAGTTTGATTTATCATTTGAATTGCCCTGCTTCTCTCTTGAGGTAAGCAATGAGAAAGCCATTATGAAAGTTTCAAAAATATCTTTAATGAAACCTGTCTTTCATATAAATTGAGTAGGAAGTGGACAGAATGGAGCCTTAGCTGGCCCTTTTTTGGGAAAGAGAATGTAAAGTGCAAGTATTTTATTTAAGCTATTGGAACTTTATAATCAGGCCTGAGTAAACCTATGACAGTCATATAAAATTTGAAGGACTATTATATCTGTATCATGATTGATAAATACTTGTGAGCTTATGCTTAATTTCCAGGTTCATAATGGTGTTGATGGTGCTTTGATATTTAGAGTACAATGCCAGAGGAATAAAATTCAAGAAAGTTAATGAAATCAAGCATATTTTAATGCATAATAGGCTTCAACTACATTCAAAATAGATTAGTTTCAATGCAAAAACAGCACTCTTTAACTGAATGTCTGAATTCCTTCTGTGAGTGTGCTGTTCAGTTTTTAGTTGTAATGTGCATAGTCTCTGTTCTTTAGTTTTTTGTTGTTTTTTTTTTACCAAGTATTGGTTTTCAAAATCTGTTCACTCTTCTGTTTATTTATCAATCATTGACTTAATTCATCTCTGACTTCTCTATCTTAGATGGTTTCTTGGTAACATTATTTCTGAGTAGGTGACTTTGTGCTTCAGTGCTGGGTTTTTATCAACAACCTTTTGTGTTTCCTCTCCTTTGGTTGTATTGATTGGCTGATGAAATAGCATGTTGTCATCAGGTGTTACATTTCTCTCTTAGCTAAACAAACTGGAAGAGAACCAAGCACCAAAGACGAAAGCTTTAAAATGCTTTTGAATCTCTCAGCTGACAATTATTGAGCTTCAATTACTGGCCAGGACTGGTTTGTACTGAGAATGCAAGATGTGTTAAAATTTGACATTTCCCTTTAAGACACTTGTATTCTGTTGAGAGAGAAGACTTGGACATCCATAGTTATGATTCAATACATTAAACACTGTAATAGAGACATTAGTATGGTATGAGCACACAAACTGGAGATAGACCCACCTTCCTCTACAGAGGACATGACATTTTAGTTAACTTCCAAATGATAAGTAAGTGTTTTCCAACAATCAAGAGGAAGGTCAACAGGGTAGTGTGCAAACCTGGAGGAATGCCATGCCATGTGATATGGGGTAATAGAAAGACCGGAGAGCCGGAGAAAAAGCTTGAGAGGTAAGGAAGATTGAAACTGGAAGTGAAAGGATCTGGGCTTATAAAGGAGATTTCCTGATAAGATGTGAGATGCCCAGTCCAGGGCAAGACTGAACACTATTATTTGGAAAACATAGTGTATTGCAAAATAGTGGTTCTGAATCTTAGATGTGCCTAGAAATAATGTAAGATGATAACTAGATTTTGCTCCTTGGGTTTCACTCCAGAGATTTGAATTCAGTAGTAGGATTTGGATAAGATTCAGATCAGGTGATCATCTTTGGAGCTGCAGTTGGCTCCTGGCCCAGTACATGCCAGTACTTTGATATGACCATTGCAAGAGCAAATACAATTTAACAGTGAATTAGTATAATAATCATGCTTAGACCATTATTTCCCAAAGTGCATTTTATAGATCTGCAGTTCTATAGGATATTAACAGGGGTTGTTCCTCAAAAGAGTTTCATGGACAGATGAATTTGGAAGCCAGCTTAATAATTTTTTTTAATTTTTATTTTTGAGAGAGTGACAGAATGAGTCGGGGGAGAGGCAGAGAGAGAGGGAGACAGAATCTGTAGTAGGCTCCAGACCTGTCTGTCAATACAGGCCTGATGCCGGGCTCCAACCCCCAAGCTGTGAGATCATGACCTGAGCTGAAGTGAGATGCTCAACTGACTGAGCCACCCAGGCAACCCTGGAAGCCAGTTTAAAACAAAGTTAACTATATTTTTATTTTTTACTTGTATTAATTATTATTATTATTATTATTATTGTTATTATTATTATTTTACTACAGATCTTTTTAAGGTCAAAGAGTTGAAAGACTGGCTGTCTGACATTTCGTTTTGAGGTGGGACAAATTAATGCTAAGGGCTAGACTCAGCTGGCTGAGTGTGAATCCTGACTCTACCACTTGCTGTGTAACTCACCAAGTTGCTTTTCTAAGCCTTTTTTTTTTTCATCTGGACTGAGAAGTAATAATAGTGTCTGACTTAAAGAATTGTTATGAAAGTAGACTGAGTATATTCATGTTAAGAATCCATTGGGCACCTGGGTAATTCAGTTGTTTGAGATCTGACTTTGGCTCAGGTCATGATCTCACGGTTCATGAGTTTGAGCCCCGCATCAGGCTCTCTGCTGTCGGCCAGAGCCCACTTCAGATCCTCTGTCCGCCCCCCTCTCTGTACCTACCTTGCTCATGCTCCCTCTCTCTCTCTCTCTCTCTCTCTCTCAAAAATAAATAAACATAAAAAAAAAGTTCAGCATAGTGCCGGGTTCTATGTCAGTTCTATCATCATCATCATCATTATCATCATCATCATCATCTATCATTCTTTAGGGCAAGCATTAGTTTTTTGGGGGGGATGGTATTGTTGCAATATCATAACTTAAGGAAAGTTTTGGGCATTTAGAAAGTCCATGAAAATATAAGTTGACTGTTTCTGAGATTTCTCATGTGGATACTGGATAACTGTCTGGAAATTGTAGGTACTCAATTTTATTCCTCAACAATAAGTAGTGGTTAATTAGAACAATATCTAACAAGTATTTATTATATACGAGGCATTTTGCAACTGGCAACGTGAAGGTATATTTCCTGCCCTTAAGAAGTTTGTGGTCTCCTGGAAAAGAACAACAAAAGGGAAGTGACAGTGCAATGACATGAGATCTCCAGGAGAAGCATGCACAGTGTATTCTGGAAGTTAACATAGTCTTGCCAAAGTTGGAAAAAAATTCCTGGAGAAAATATGTCTGTCTTGGTACCAGAGGATGAAGAGGAGATAGCCAGACTTTTCAGATAGAGAGAAAGCCTGCATGAAGTTCTAAAAGGGAAAGAAGGCATGGTCTGTTCAAGATACCGTAAGTAACTCAGGACAGCTGCAGGACTGTGTAAGGGATCGGGAGGTGTAGCAGGAGGCATAAGCTAAGATTGGATCAAAATTTTGGTAAACTCTCTGAGAAGGTCTGGTCTTCCTCTGGTAGTAATGAGGGAGCTTTTGAAGGATTTTTAGCAGAGCATTGGCATACAGATTTGTAATTGGAAATACCATTCTGAAACCTTTGTACCTGACGAGGGGATTTGGTTGGCGCTGAGGAGTGCAGTTTGTCAGGAGGACTATAGTTTAGCATGTTATTGCAGTAATCCAGGTAAAAGATACTGGGGGCCTGAGTTAGACAGTGGACAGACAGATGAAGTAAAATGAACATAGTTAAAAGTGGAATTGTTGATTGATTAGGTGCAGTGAATGAGGCAGAGAGAGAAATCAAGAATGTCTTCCTAGTTTCTGTCACACAGTGAGACAAGAAAAATCTTCTGACTTTTTTCTAATCCAAGATTCTGTGATTATATGATTTGAGAGTCTGATTTATCAGTAGTTCTTCTTTCAGGAGATTTAACACTATATTATTTTGTATTATGTTTTGTGAGTTTTCTTTTATATTTCAGTACCAATTACCCAATTATAGATGGCCATTTCATAGATTTTATGGGTGAAATTAGATACAAGTATGTCCAATAAAATTTTTGGTTATAATAACTTACCACCTTTTTATGGAATAAGAAGTCCTCTCTATAAGAAATGTTAGCTCTGAATTGTTATTATTTTGGTTTGAGGCCCAAGAAAATATTAACTTTTGCATAATTTGTACAAAATGGAACTGACTATCTAATGTAGACTCCAAAGCTAGAAGCATAAATTGAACTGGGTATTAAAATTCTAATGAGATTCTGTGGCTCTAAATACTCCTTAGAAACTTACTTCAAATAAATATTTCCTTTAAAAAAAAGTCCAATAAGAAGCAATTGTAGTGAAGAAGCAAAGCAAAAATGAAAGCAAGGAAGAAGATGGTGACTTCAGATCTAAGGCAGAGTAATTCCTTCTAAAGCATAAATATACCATGCCGTTTTCTTGCTTAAAATCCTGTTATGGCTAGCATATTGAGGTACACTTTGTTTTGCCTGGCTCTTCAGAATCCGCTCACTACCTATGTTTCTAATCATACCTTTTATAATCTACCAGTAAAATACCACTGAAGTCAGACCACATGGTTTGCTATTCCTGAATTTCGGGGCTATGTTCACGTCGCTGTGCATTTGCCTACACTGTTTTTACAGCCTGGAATTCTTTCTCTTCCTAGCTTTAATAGGTTTACTCAATCGCTTTTCAGCATCCTGTATAATTATCCAGTCTTACTTGACATCTTCTAAACTCTCTCACACATAGTTGGTTTCTTCCTCTGAGTGTCCATATCACTTTGCAAACACGGTATTATAGCACTTAACTGACTAGATTATTTTCCCAGAGCTACTGTAGCAAATTACTACAAGCTTGATGTCTTGAAGCAACAGAAATCTATTCTCTCACAGTTCTGGAGGCTAGAAATCTGAATTTCAGGTGTCAACAGGATTGGTTTCTTCTAGAGGCTCTGAGGGAAATTCTGGTCCATGGCTCTCTCCTAGCTTCTGGTGGCTGCTGATAATTTTAGGGGTTCCCAGGCTTGTAGGTACATCACTCCAATCTCTGTTTCTGTTTTCACATGCCAGCCTTCCCTCTTCATTTCTGTGCTTCATTTAGTTCTTCTTACAAACACACCAATTGTTGGATTATAGCCCATAATAACCCAGTATGACCACATCTTAACTTAGCTAATTATCTCTATAAAGAAGCTATGTTTTGAGGTTTGAAGTGGACATGAATTTTGGGGAAATACTATTCAAACTGGTACATGGGCTTCACCATTTTGACAACACATTTATATTGTCCAATACATCTTTTTATTTTCTGATTTCTCCCTTTCTGTATCAGTGTGCTCTCATTTAGTGGATACGGTATATAGAATGTCTTTAGGAATCTTTCTGAAGATACTAGTTAGCGGTTTTTTAAAGTTCTTTCACATTGCTGGTATTAACTCTGATCCATTATGGATATTTTTTTCTATTCTTTCAACTTTGTTCTTTTTTTATACCATTGATTCTCTTCACATATCTTTCCCTTTGAAAGAGGGTAGGGGTTGATTATAGTGTTATGTGGGTATATAGACAGGATCATGTAGAAACCTAGGATTCCCTTCAGAGTGGGTGGGCAAACTAGGAAGCCTCTCAAAGTCTAAGAAAGGATGCTCTATTTGGAGAGAGGACTTTACTGTATTTTAGTTAATGTGGAGTGACTTTTCCTTCTTTTTTTCTCCATGGACTTTGAGGAAATCTGAGGTACTTAGAAATTTGCTTCACTTTCCTCTGTCACGTCAACACACCTAATTAGGATCTGTCTTCTCCTCTGTTGATTCTCGACTTAATTTAGAGAGCTGTTCTTGTGGGCTTTATCTTGAGGGCACAATCTGTAGCCAGCAACAGGTAGGGGACCTCCAAGTTGCTCCACAGCCAGCTCCTTATCCTGGTGCCTGTTGCCTCTGAGTTTAAGTTTTCTCTGGATTTCCTTGTGAAGAATTGGACCGACCCCAGGAAATGCTCTCTCTTGCATTTATATTGAATTCCATTCTCCTTTTCTCCTCAACCTGCATTTCCTTTATTCCAATGGTGCTTCCTCTAAATCATAGTATTTCTGGTACAAGAATAGCAATGTTTCCTGCTTTCCATCCCTGTGATTTTTTTCCATCATTTTTAATGAGAACTTGGCCAAGGAGATGAGGTTTACTATCTTGCACTAGAATTTAATATGTGTATAAGCTTCTTGTCCATACTTGCTATGAACTTGTGCCATTTAGTCTTGTTGTTATTTGTTGTTGCTGTTGTTGTTGTTGTTGTTGTCCAGATTTATAAACAGCATCTGGTAGTTTTCTCAGTGAGCTTTTACCACCACTTAAATAATTCATAAGTTTCCTTGTCTACAAGGATGCGCTTCTCTATGATTCTTCCCTACAAAGTCGATGTGTCTTCTTGTCTTCTTTGAGTCCACCTGCTTTACCTACTTTTATTTATTATGGCACCTAAATATTTAATCTAATGAAGGAATTCAAAGCCTAACTGTAGTGTATGACTTTACCATTGCTGTAAGAAGCTTATTAGACTACCATTATTACAAAATCCTAGAAAATGGTCACTTGGAGAACAGTGACACTTCAATTTGTCATCTGCCCACTGAGAGTACATTCGTAAGAACGTGAACTTTGATAGTTTAACAGACGTTTGTGGTACTTAAAGTTCCCAAATAAAGTAACAGCATTAAGCTGAAATAATGTTTACATATTAGGGCATTTTAATTTTTCACACATAACCTTTGCCAGTGGGACCAAATGCCTAGTCCCTATTATGTAGAGAAGCATATGACTGATGATAATAGATGGCACTGATTGTCTCACGAATTACATGGAAATGGGGCCTTCACTGAAGGATGCTGTGTCCTAAGAAAAGATACTGAAGAATGGATGTTGTGGCAGCAAAGAAATTAGCCAAGGAGAGCAGAAAAAAAGATTTCAATTCATCACAGTATTATCTCATTTCATTTAATAAAATAAAAATATCCAAGGTGAATTTTCTCCATTGTATCTAGAATACACTTTATCAAACTAATGCAGTCATGAAGACCATTATATTAAAACCTAATTTTGTCTGGATATTTCTTCTGAGGTGTGGCAAATAAAAGGACTGAGAAAGACATTTAAAGAAACATATGTGCACTCTAATGGTCATGCAAATAGAGGGAATAGAAAAGCCTTCATTTATACAAATATACTCTCTATATTATAGAGATAAGGTAAAACTGTATTGTTTTTAGGCAAAACATTGAGAGATAATGAGGTAAAAATGATAAAATACATTAATATTCAAAACGCAGCCATATTAAATTTATGTTTTTAAGATTGTCATTACAGTTTATTTACTACTATTTTTGCCTTTTTTTCTTTCCAGCTTTATTTAAATTCCAGTTAGTTAACATACAGTTAACTAATATTAAATTAGTTAATTAGTTAATGTTAAAATAATTTTAATTTTGGGTGTAGAATTTAGTGATTCAACACTTAGTACAACACTCGGTGCTCATCACAGTAAGTGCCCTCCCTAATCCCCATCACCTATTTAACCCATCCTCCTCCACACCTCCTCTCTGGTAACCATCAGTTTGTTCTCTATAGCTAAGAGTCTGTTTCTTGCCTTGCCTCTCTCTCCCTGCCCCTGTCCCTGCGCTCATTTGTTCTGTTTCTTAAATTCCATATATAAATGAAATCATATGCTATTTCTCTTTCTTGGACTGACTTATTTTGCTTGGCATAATACTCTCTAGCTCTATCCATGTCATTGCAAATGGCAAGACTTCATTCTTTTTTATGGCTGAGTAGAATTCCATTATATAGATGTGATATGTATACCGTATATATACATATATACCATATATATGTCTATATATGTATATGTCTATATATAGAGAGACACACACACCACATCTTCTTTATCCATTCATCAGTCAATGGACCCTTGGGCTCTTTCCATAATTTGGTTATTGTATATAATGCTGCTATAAACATTGTAGTGCATGCATCCCTTTGAATTCGTATTCTTGTATCCTTTGGGAGAATATCTAGTCATGCAGTTGCTGGATCACAGGGCAGTTCTATTTTTAACTTTTTTTAAATGTTTATTTATTTTTGAGAGAGAGACAGAGTGTGAGCAGGGGAGGGGCAGAGATAGGGGAAAAACAGAATCTGAAGCAGGCTCCAGGCTCTGAGCTGTCAGCACAGAGTTTGACACGGGGCTGGAACTCACGAACAGTGAGATCATGACCTGAGCCGAAGTTGGACATTTAGCCGACTGAGCCACCCAGGCGCCCCTATTTTTAACTTTTGAGGAACATCCATATTGTTTTCTAGAGTGGCTGCACCAATATTTTTATTTATTTTTTTATTTAAATCCAAGTTATTTAACATATAGTATAATAATGATTTCAGGAATAGAATTTAGTGATTCATCACTTAAATATAACACCCAGTGCTCATCAAACAAGTGTCCTCCTTAATGCCCATCACTCATTTAGCCCATCCCCCCACCCAGAACCCCTCCATTGACCCTCAGTTTGTTCTCTCTATTCAAGAGTCTCTTATGGTTTATCTCCCTCTCTGTTTTTGTCTTCTTTTTCCTTCCCTCCTTCTATGTTCCTCTGTTTTGTTTCTTAAATTCCACATATGAATGAGATCATATGGTCTTTCTCTTTCTCTGACTGACTTATTTCGTTTAGCATCATACACTCTAGTTCCATCCACATTATTGCAAATGGCAAGGTCTCATTCTTTTTGATCATCGAGTAATATTCCATTGTGTTTAAATACCACATCTTCTTTAGCCATTCATCAGTTGATGGACATTTGGGCTCTTTCTATAATTTGGCTATTGTTGATAGTGCTGCTATAAACATTTGGGTGTATGTGCCCCTTCAAATCAGCATTTTTGTTTCCTTTGGAAAAATAGCTAGTAGTGCAATTGCTGGGTAGTTTTATTTTTAATTTTTTGAGAAACCTCCATACTATTTTCCAGAGTGGCTGCACCAGTTTGGATTCCCACCAACAGTGCAAAAGGGCTCCCCTTTCTCCATATCCTTGCCAACATCTGTTGTTCCCTGGGTTGTTAATTTTAGCCATTCTGACAAGTGTGAGATGTTATCTCATGGTGGTTTTGATTTGTATTTTCCTGTGATGAATGATGTACAAGTAACATGTTTTTATTATAGACAATTGGGGAAGTATAAAATATACTGAAGAAGGAAATAGCCCTCTTATCTTCCAAAGACTATTATAGATTTAGTATAATTATTTTATTTTTATTTTCTCTAAGAGAATTCTAACCATTGGGGTATAGAGAGTTTAATCTTTGTTACCTGGAACACAGTACCTTTTTAATTTTATTCGAATCTGGATTTATATCTCAAAAAAAGAATGTCATTGATTACCTCATATATATCCTACAATTTCATTTCAAATGTTATTAATATATATTTTATGTTTAGTTGGTATTGTGAATGAGATATTGCTCCCCGTTACATTTTAACTAGTTACTGATGGCATATAAGGAAGCTACTACTTTTAGTATATTAATCATAGGTATAGGTCTTTTACTGAGTCCTTATTGATTGAAATAGTATTGCAGTTTATTGTTTTTGATTTTAAGTATGTGGCACATATGTAAATGATAATTTATTTTAAATTTTCTAATAGTTATAACTAATATATACTTTATCTCTTTATTATTGTTATAGGTATATAATTTATAACTATTTATTTTCAGACATAATTTTCAGACATATTTGTACCTGTTTAACAAATTGCTACTTCTGCTTTCTTCTCATTATTTCCTTATTTTTGAGTCAATTTGAAAATACTTCTCTGTGATATTGCCATATACTTTTACATTTATTTTTCAGGAATGACTTGCATTCACATATAAAAGTTATCTTGGCTAAATAGAGAATTTTTGGATTTCATTTACTTAAATCTGCGGTTTCTGTCTGAGATTTAGAAATAATAAAGTGTACATAAAAGAGAGGATAGGGAGGTTCCTACATGTTGTCAGCACAGGCAGGAGCCCTAAACAAACCTTGGCCCCCCAAAAGGACATGAGCTAAAATATAAAGTGGGATTTAAGAAGGAGAGAAGTGTTTAATAAATGGGAGCTGGCAGGATGGAAGGCCTAGACGTAAGGGCGCAGGGCGGAGTGGAAGAACTGAGAAGATGTCTGTGACCAGGGGTTTGGGAGCAAAGGGGAAAGAAAGGCAGAAAGCAAACGCGGACGTATGAAGCTACCTTGTTTTCACATCATTTTTTTTAAAACAAATCTACCTATTTGTATAGATTCACTCTTCCTTTTTCTATTTTCTTTGTCATCTTTTATCAGTGTTGTGTTTTCCTTCTTACTGTGCATTCTTGCAAAAATTTCTAGGTAGTCTTCTACATTTCTGATTATCTCTTACTTTTTGTTTGGCAATGTCAGATTTGTTCTTTTCTATAATGAACAGAAACTTTAATTTTCTAACATGTTTTTGGTTCTTGGTACATTTTTTTATTGGATTGCTTGGTTCTTTTCTCATTTAGATCGGTTCTCATTTTTTCATTTTTCTTTTTCAATCTCCTTGCTTTTGTTTTTGTTGAATCAATCAATATCTGTGTCTCATGGTCAACTTGGAGCAGATGGTTTTACAGGGAGAACTTCACTCTCATATCAAGATGCTTTTAATTTATCTCTTGCTTCAGATTGCACTTCTAGTACTTCTATCCTTATCCTGCAGTTCCCTTGGTATTTCACACACACACCACACCATACCACCTGCCCCTGCCCTCTCTGTTAACCAACAGAGATGGTTCTATACCTACTATTGGAATGTAGTCAAGACCCAGAATTGTCCTGAATTTCCTCACTTATGTTCTAGCACAATCTCCCTTTCCTTATAATCCAAGTATGTTCTAGTGTATTGTGATGGCTAAGAGTATAAATCTTGGTTGGCATCAGACAGACCTGGATTTGGACATGGTCGTGTGACATATTAATTGCATGACCTTCGATAATGTAACTAACTTCTTTAAATTTCTGTTTCATTATTTGTAAAAGAACCTAGTCATGAAGTGGGTATATGTGGATTAAATGATATGAGAACTAAATAAAATAGTGCATTTAATAAATGTAACAGAATTCTAATATAATGTAAGCCTTCTAGAAATGGTAATTACTATTATATGATGCTTAAGGGCAAGCTGATGTGCAAAATCTTTAGTCTAATGGTTAGTGGCATCTATCAAGTGCTTGTTGTATGTCTAGGTCAGAGACAGGAGAGCTTCTATCCATTGGATCATAGGTAGAAAATCCAGGAGGATGTGGTAGAGAGTTTTGAAGATTATTTGCATTTTTGTTAATAGATTGTGGAGAGCACAGCTGACAACTTTCCATCATTGTCTTGACCATAATTGCACTAGGTTTGGACTGTGAAATCAAGTAAGATGGCATTCCCAATGCCATTGCCTGCTTCTCTGAATGAGGTGTAGGGAGTGAATGATCAAGCGGCACGAGGGAGACTGAGATCACTTTTGTTTAATGAAGTATCAATGCCTAGGACAGATTGGTACATGTTAGGTACTCAAAGTGTTTCCTGACAGACTGGTTGACTGATTATTTCATATGTGGATGATTTCATATATGTCCCAGCATGCAGCACTCCAAAGACAACTTGCAAATGTATCTCTCAGGGAAACAATTGTAAGCCTCTTTCTTCCTTCAGCTCTGTGGCTCCCTGGAATGATTATGAGACAATAAGGATTTTCCATGGCCCATTGTTACACTGCTGATATTGGAGAACATGACCACACTGACAACTCTCTCCACTTGCTGGGCAATCAAAAGAGTGACAACTAAGGAAAAATATAGTTGCAGAAGTAGAGTTCTGCATTAAGTACTTCCCATTCTTTGGAAGATTATTCGTGGAATGATTCTTGTATAATGTGGTTTTCCTAGTCAGATATAAGAACTGCACCAACTATAACTTTTAAGCTCAAGGGAGTTTTCAGATTTCCCTAATCCTGGTCAACATTTACTCCTTCTCAACTCCCATATCAAAAGTTTGTGCAATATTGCTATGAACATTAATTCTTAACTGTTCTCATCAGTAGGTATTTTATTAATCCAAACTCTTCCTGGATTCTGTCAGGTTGTTAATTTTTGTTCTTAATCTTCTGGGCTATAGTATGCCTTTATGGCTGTAGTGTTACCATAAATAATACAACTAGCTAGCTTTGAACTACAGATAAACAATAAATAAGTGTTTTTAGTATAAATATGTGTACCAAATTATGGGTCATTCTTATGCTAAAAAAAATTTTGTTACTTATCTGACATTTAAAGGTAGTTTGACTTGTTAAATCTGGCAACCCTACACTGTGGTTTCTTTTCTTTTCCATTTTTTTCCTTTGAGAAAGAGAAAGAGAGAGAGAAAAGCACAGAGGGAGAAGGAGAAGAGAATCTTAAGCAAGCTCCATGCCCAGTGCAGAGCTCAAGCTGGGGCTCAATCTCATGAACTGTGAGATCTTGATCTGAGCCAAAATCAAGACTTGGAGAGTTAACCAATTGAGACACTCAGGCACCTCACTTACATTGTGTTTTAAAGAGAATTTAGAATGAAATTTTTGGTTCTCTCATTTTTTAGTATTTCCCACTATTTTCACATTAGTCTCTACCCAACTTTTCTGAGTCTACATATTCATGGTGCTGTACAGTGTCTACTGTATCTCTAGGTCTAATTTTTGAAGCAATTAGTGCTCAAATAGAGATCGATTAACTTCGCAAGCCATCCAGTGACACTACTGCCAGAATAACAGCAGAGATGGTTGAGTTCTTGCCAGAGGTGATATCTGTGGTCCTAGAACTGGAGGAAGGGTAAAATTTAATATCATTTTCATTCAGATGTTATTGAACCAACATACTTTTAGTGACTCTGTATTTTTTTCTTCTTGTGGGCTTTTATGTGACTTCTGTTTGCTTGTTGATAGCCTCTTTGTAATACATTTTGCTCAAAAGAAGTATAATTATTGCAAAAAATAGGGCTTTAATCATTACTAAATAATTGCACACAAAGGGGAACTGTGAATGTGCTATATAGAGATACATGCTTTTACCAAAGGTGTGTTTGTAAATATATGAGTTCTTAACTTCTGATAATTTGATTTCTCATAATTTTCATTTATATTCTTTAGGCTATTATATTTAAATTATTGCTTATGGTATTTTCAGACAGGTAACAGTCAGTGGGTAATTAAACTTAAATTAAGCAGTCTGCTCCATGATATATTCTGAGCAAGACTGTTTCTTGCCTCTGACTTCATTTGGTTCCACAGTCATTCCCTTTGGCCTTCACTGTGTCTCTTCTGCAAATAGTTGTCTTCGTAAGCAGTGCCAGCATGCCTCACTGCGAGGTCCCCATGATTCAGTAACTGAGGAACAAGCAGGTGAAGGAAAGCAGCCGAGAAAATAAGGACAAAGAAGGAGGTTGGAACAAAAGAGCATATCCCATAACTATTATTCAGTAAGACTGATTTTCTAGTGTTTGGTAAGTTGTCTCTTGAGTCAGTTCCAACAGAGGACTTCTAAAAATGTTTTAAACAATGTCAATGTCATTCTAAGGGCATAATCTTTCCAAACAGAAGTGTGTTCTTCAGTACGCAAGTCCTTTGAGATGCTGCATCATAAAAAACAAATTCTGCTTGAGAAATGAGTCACACTCTACCTCCACTTGTTGGTTCATCATTTATTTTTTATCCTAAAATATTATGTATTTCTAATTTCTTTCCAGTGGTCACTTACGAATTTTATAAAATAATTTGAACATAACAGCTTTAAAAGCCATGTTCCTAAGGTGCAGCAGTGTGTGCAAATGAAGCTTCTAGCACTGAAAATGTAACATGTTGAGAATTGCATAGTCTTTCTTCTTGAAAGGATTTACTGAACTTATAAAAACGATCACTTCTAATATCAACTCTAATGCCCCCCACAGTGAGAAATTATCAGTGAGAAAAATTAAATACCCAAATAAATTTTCATTATTCATTGATTAGATATTTATTCAGCTGCATGCCTACTAAGTGCTACTGGTGCTGAAATTGTCTCTAGCCTGAAGAATCATACAGTGTAACTGGGGTTTGGGGGTGCTGCACATGGGTAAGCAGATAATTACACAGTTTGGTAAATTCATGAGAGGGATACACCGAATGTCTTAAGAACCCTTGGAGTGAGCATCTGACCCAGACCAGACCTAGGAATCAGAATGAGTCTTAAATGACAGAATCAACATAGGCTGAGGACTAAGAAGAAATATGTTGCCGGTAAGGGGAGCAACATTGGAAATGTTTCGACTTTGAGGACACCCCATAGGTTAATCATTTTGGGTTGAGTAGTGTGCAGAGGCATGGAAGGAGTGGTGAGGGAGAGTACAATGTTTTTCTTCAAAATGCACTAGATTGTTCTAGAACTCAAAGAAACTTGAAGAAAATTTCCAAGAATGCAGGATTTGTAGACTCTTTTGTTCTGTGAGACTGCACTGAAGGTATACCTCTATTTTCTTTACTGGCATTACAATGAAATTGGTATCAATAACCAAAGTAACATTTAGAGACTATGATAATACATACTATAAAATACATGTATTATCATAGTCTTCTATAAATTCAGAAATATATAGACATTGAATAAGTGTGTGAACTAGTAAATTCCATAAATGTAGTTGCACGTGTTACCATTGTGCCAGTCAAAGGATATCTTTCATAATTCTATCCCTTAGTATCTGATCACATATGTTATCTGTTACCATTCCTATAAAAAATTACATATCAATTTCTTCTTGAAACTCTTGATTCTATTTCTTCTGTGAGAAAATTCAACAGATCGTAAATCATTTCAGATGTGGAATCTATCCTTACCTCTCCATATTTGTTCTCTACATCTTTCCAGCTCTATACCTCTGCTCCCTTCACTACATTCCTTTGTTCATTAATGAATACCTACATACTAAAAATTTCCCATGAGGGTATCACCAGTCTCAGCCATTGCTCAGCCTTGGTTCTGAATAGTGAGAACTGGGCATGTAACTACCACAAGCATTTCAACTCTGTTTTATCTCTGTGGATTCACAGATCATTTCACAAGCAAGCACTTAGGTGCATGAGTGGCTCTTCAATCAATGCATCACACAGGACTGGATGAATATTTTGAATATAATCTTTCCCATGTGCTATGAGATAATTAAGAGATCACTGTGCCTGGTGACCCTTACATTTCCTTAATTCAAGAAAAAAAATATTGTTTGGCAGCACATAATATCAAGCAATATAAAGTAGTGAAAAGAAGTGCCTGGTGGAATTTGACTGGGGTTCACATACCAGCTCTGCCAATTCAGTTACTGACTTCCAGGAAATTACCTCTTTTTTTTTCTGAATATGGAGATGTAGTAAGAATTAAGTGAGAAAATATATAAATTGCCTTCACAAATAAGGTACTCATCCAATTGTTGATATTATTATTAATGATTAAATTCAGTGCTATTTATCTAGGTTTCCTTAGCTTAGCCAATCAACATCTATGAAGACTCTCAATTAGATGATTAAGTTAGCATAATAGGTATCTGTTCTTGAATAGAACAACAAATATCCAGATCCTACAAGACATTTGTATTTTTGAAAAAGTATTCATCCTTTGTGTGTCTACAAAAATGGACTACGCTGTTAATGAGGCTATGCAAGATAGTACATATATATAGCCTCATTAACAGCATAGTCCATTTTTGTAGACACACAAAGGATGAATACTTTTTCAAAAATTCTTGAAGGAGATTGTGGGTTAGAAGTGGTATGAACAAGGATGTGCATGAGCTGTGACATGAAGAGTATCAGGTGCACCAGTGGTGACAAAGAGAATGAAGTTGAGTAAGGTTGGAACTCTGAGCATCTGAGGGGGAGATGGACAAAGAGATGCAAAGGCAGATGGGACTGTGGAGAACCTGGTAAGCCACGTAAAAGGATATTGGACTTTATCCTAACAGCGATGAAAATTTAGTGAAGGATTGATTTTTAGGAAGATGAGTGACAAAATCCATTTTAAATTTTAGAAATATCATTGTTACCATTTGGAGAATGGATAGGAGAAGAACAAGAATGGAAGGAGAGCTACCAGTTAAAGAGGCATTACACTAATCTAGGCAAGATTTT
The DNA here is from genome assembly GCA_028646485.1 of Cryptoprocta ferox. NCBI lineage: Eukaryota > Metazoa > Chordata > Mammalia > Carnivora > Eupleridae > Cryptoprocta > Cryptoprocta ferox. The sequence goes on from CM053571.1 coordinate 40,766,034, forward strand.
TCTGTTTGAACATCTTATTGTCATACACCTGACTGTAAGTTTTTGCCTGCATGAAAATGTATACAAACCTGAATAATTATAGGATCCTTAAAAACAAAACAATGATTTACATTTTTACTGGACAATCTAGATTTTTTTTAACTGGGAAAAATAATAGCAGCTTCAGTTTTCTTTGATCAATAAAATATTTTAAGACAAAAATGTTATTGAATTTAGTTTCTAATTCCAGGGTAAAACAGATTTGTTATTAAAGTTGTGAGGCTTCCCTAAGGCAAACTGACATTCCATATTCTTACATTCCCATTATGGTGAAAAGACAGAGATATCATTCAGTTAGACTTGAAAAGTAGCATAGTGATTATGTTAAAATTTGTAACATATGTAGATAATATTTCAAAGGCACATCAAAGCCTTACAGAAATTTCAAATGTATATTGCTTTTATCTCTGGGGCCTTGTCATTTCCAGGTCTTTCCAGTAACTGATTATTTTATTTCTGAATATGTCAGATAATTTTGATGCATTAGGCACAGTGGTTTTTGTATTTTTAACATTTTGGATTAGACATGGAAAAGAAAGCTTAATATTTTTATTATGGTGAGCCTCTCTTATAATACACTAGAATTTGTTTTAGAAAGGATCATAGTTATGGAAGCTCCTACTTGTTTACCACAAAGGATTTGTCAAATTGAGGCTTGAGGTCTCTGTGTAGTTGTCTTTTAGCGGAGAATTTTGAGTTGAGGAACACCAAACTCTCCGTACTATGTTACTTTGTTACAATGTAAAAAACCTTCCAGTAGTAGGGTCACTCCTTTTAGTTAATGCCCTGTGATTAACAGAATGACTCTGTTAACACATGTTTGTTTCCTGAGAGGGGTAACCCATTGGGCTCTTCTCAGCCACAAACACTACCATGAATTAACAATCAGATTGCTCACAACACCATCATTAAGGGTCTGGAAGAAGTAAGGATCAGAGAACAATCTGTTTTGGGATAGAAGGTTGGGATGATAATACATTAATTCTGTCTCTACTGCTATGCTGTTAGATATCTCGAATCCCTAGCATCCAGTAGAGTGCGTAGCATAAAAGAGCCAACAGTCTCTTGTCCTCAATTCTCAACTCCCCAAATCTCTGGAGACAAAACATTTTTTAGTAACTGATTTGAAGTAAAGCATGTCCTGAAGTGGGGTGAGACTATTTATAGTTTTCTTTATTTATCCCACTTAGTGTGAATGTTCTGATTGCTGCAGAAATATTAATGCACTTGATTATGGGGCACTGACCCAGACTCTGCTGGAGGCTTCACGTAACGTGTGTTAAAAGTTCCATATTGTCTTTCTAAAATCTAAAAAATTTGGAATTCTGAAATACAGCTAGTCCTCAGGGTTTGGAGTAAAAGACTGAAGATCTTAAAACATCTCACACATTCAGTACCCAGGAGTCAGGCGGGCATTGTGCATTTATACATATCACCTTGTTAACACATGCCTGAGAGGCAGCTGTTGCACACTGGCAAGAGCAGGAATTTGAAAGTCAGGCTGCCTGAGTTGGAATTCCAAGTCTTATCACTTACCCACCTGTATGCCTTTGGGTATGGTCCTGTTCCTCCTTTTAACTCGTTTTCTTATCTGAAAATCAAGATAATATTTCCTTAATAGAATTGATATGGGGATTAAATGATTTAAGAGACTTGGAACTATGTTTTCACAGAATTATTATTGTTAATCATTTTGATAAAACTGTGATAGATTCATTTGATAGATGAAGAAATTGAGATCTGATGAGGTTAAGTAACTTGTTTGTGTTCACATAGCTGGAAAGTTATTGAGAAGAGATTGAATCTGTATCTGTGAGGTCACCAAATCTGCGCTTACGGGATCAAGCCCCACATTGGGCTCTGTGCTGACAGTGCAGAGTCTGGTTGCAATTCTCTCTCTTCCTCTCCCTTTTCTCTTCCCCCAATCACAAAATAAATAAACATTAAAACCATTTCTTTTGTTCTCTGAATGTTTATAGACAAAATACTGTGTCATTTCCAACAGAAATCCTAATTTTTAATTGTACTCTGATTCAACCTCAGAATCAAACTATTTAATTATGTAGTAGTATATACATTATACATTATTGGAACATATGGATGAAACTTTTTAGAATGATAAGATTTAATTCTTATTCCTTCATTGTCTTCTTCTCTTTAGTATATTTCTGTTTTTCATACTTAATTGTGAAGTGAGATTTCTGTTTGATTTGTTTGATTTCTATAGGGATGAAACATTCACACCCAAAGATAGAATAGCAATGCACTGGGTAGCCATTGCCTGATCTACTAGCTCATTGCTCATAGTTTTCTCTGCATGATTTGTTTTTTTTCTCTTATCTGAATAAGGAGAGCTGAAATGTGCGTACCTTTATGAAATGGCAGTCTTATTTTGTATTACTTGCTTCATGATGGCAATTTAGATCCTTCTGTGTCAAAGGCAAAAGTGTCTTCTTTGTGCAAAGCTGTATTCTACATGCGTTCATATATATTATCTCACTTTTCTTCACTGCAGTTCTGTGATGTTTTTTTGAGGGTGGTGTATTTGTGTTATTGTTACTCTTTCTGTTTTACTTGATTAAATTCTCATTTGAGGGTTACAGGGCTCTGAATAGTTCCATGTTTACAAAGTTTGTGTGCTGCAAAGCTAATTCCAAACTTGGGGTTTTTTACTCCAAGTTTACTTTTTACTCTGCAATGAGGTCTTTGAAAAGATTTTTGGTAGTCAACAAAACATAATTTCAAGAAAGAAACTTTCATGCTGCCTTCACCAACAGTGACTTTACTGAAAAGTATGATGTCCGTTACATTAAGAACTTCAAGAATCATTTTGCCATCTCTGTAGATCAATATGCCAGTGTAATTCTTATCTACCATCTGATTTCTTTTTGAGAAGACCTAGTTTCTATGAGTAGCTAGTAGGCCTATGCATCTGTACTAATTCATGTGGTTCATAGAACTGCATCATTAAGCATAGATATGGATTGTGGGGAAAGTGGAAGAGTCCAATTAGTAGTTCATGTTTGAGCAACCATGTCTTCAATGTATTCTTGGGGATAAGTTACATTACAAAAGTGAGAGGAATACCAGTGTTCTCACTGGGTACTCCACTTTCAGAAAGACATGAGCATCAGTGGTAGGCCTCATCACTCAATTCTTGGACAAGGTATTTAATCTGTCTGTTTTTCACCTTTAGTGTGTTAATGTATAAGACAAGAACATTACTGTTTACCTCTGTTTCCCACTTCCTTTCCTCATAAGAGAATCCCAATTTTGTTCAGCCAGCCACCATGCTCTGTGGATAGCTGTATATCTCTGATGATACTGACCCCAAACCAGGTACAGTGGTGGGCTGACTGGTCCAAGAACAATCCTACTCATTTTATAAGTAAATAATTCACCAAAACAGTGAAGTTTTAGGTCACATCCCCAGGAAACATTTGGAGAAAGCACCCTCCTTCCAAACAGTGCATTTTAAGATGAGAACTTAGTTTCCCTCTTTGGCTGACATTACATCTGGATGTGATGACTGAAGCTTTTTTTTTTTTTTTTTTAACATTTATTTATTATTGAGAGACTGAGAGAGACAGAGCATGAGCTTGGGAGGAGCAGAGAGAGGGGGAGACACAGAATCCGAAACAGGCTCCAGGCTCTGAGCTGTCAGCACAGAGCCCAATGCTAGGCTCGAACTCACAAACCATGAGATCATGAACTGAGCTGAAGTCGGACGCTTAACTGACTGAGCCACCCAGGTGCCCCTGAAACTTTTGTTTGATGAAGGATGAATAGCTTTTAATAAGAATTGCTAAATTTATCTTCAAAGAGATTATATAAATTTACAATATCACTTGAAATGAATCTGTTTCTAAAGTTGAAGTGTTAGGGATTCATTGTTAACTGAAGGCACAGTTCAATCAAATCAATAGATCATACCTACTGTAGTAAGGAGGATGGGTTTATATAAATTTGGGCAAGAATGGCAGTAGGGAGTTAGGAAGCTCCACCAGTGATTTATGGGGCTCTCATGGTTTCAGTTAAGGCAGTGCTAGTAAATATTTGAAATGTGTTTAGGACGTAATCACAACACAATGTTGAGGTGATTATATGTAGAAAGTGAAAGAGTCAAATGATTCCTAGGTTTTGGTGAGTGACTAGTGTCACTAAATGAGATTAGGGTTATAAGAGAAAGATGATAAATACAATTTAGGCATGTTGAATTTGGGGTGTTTTGGGGACACGCAGATGCATGCATTTATTAGGCGTTTGACTATATGCCCGAAGCTCAGATGAGAAGAAGGGCTGCAGTGGAGTAAAAGACCTAATGCAAGCATGTAGAGTAATGAGACTAGTACCCTAAGAATAGAACCCGCTGACATAGCAAAATGTAAAGAGTGGGCAGAAGAGGAGTCATAAAGGAGCTTGAGAAATAATGGCCATGGAGAAAAGATATGGTCATACAGGATATGTCCAATCATCAGACTGTTGGTGTAAAACATCTATAAAGGATCCAAACAAAGGTCAACATGCCATGGATAGTTAGGAAGTCCAATAATATAAGGCCTGAAAAGTATTTATTCAGTTTATCAACATAGTGATCAATAACTTTTGGATGAGCAGTTTCTATGTGGGAAGATTGCATAGTTCCGTGAGCTGAAGTGTCAGTGTGAAGAGAGAAAAATAGGAGAGTTTAGTATAAAATACTCTTTCAAGAAAATTGCCTCAGGGAAAGTGACAGGGTTTTAGTAAGAGAGACTTGCAGATTCAAAGAACCATCCATTTGGATTCAAGGGAGGATATTATTTGAGTTTGGATACGAGTTGAATATACTCACACACAGGAGAAATCAAGAAATAAAAAAAAGGAAAATAAGTTTTGAAATGAGTCATGGAAAAGGCAATGAAATGATTCAGAGTAGATGCTCAATTAATATTTCCTAAATGAATGAATAAATAAATATGGGTAAAAGGATCAATGAATGGTATAAGAATCATATAGCCTCTGAGAATAAAGATAATTAGATAGTATTAAGTTTAATATAGATAAAATTCTAAATGGGCCAGAAGATGAACTGGTTCATGTCTGAGGCATTGATTTTTATGATGAAGTAGGAGGCAAAAAGTGGCATAGGGCATTTGAGAAGATATTAAAAGCTTGCAACTTATATTAAATTAATTTATATTTAACATATATTAAATTAAATTAAATTAAATTAAATTATATTATATTATATTATATTTACTAATATTAAATTACCAAGAAAAAGAGAACTTATCAGGAAGAAAAATTGTCACACAATTATTATAATATTGTCTGGGCTTGGTGAGCTTTCTCAATGAACAGACATGTGTGGACAGGGGTGAAGAGGAGAGTAAGACAAATCTCTTGATTCTCATCTTTTGTCGCCAGGATGAGAACTATTGGGGATTGCCATGGAATATGATATGTTGTATTCTTTTTCCTCATTGTATAGAGTTGTTACCAATTCTTTTTATGAAGGGATTTTAATTGGAAGCTGCAAGCATGTGAATCAGTTTGTTTATATATATTATATATAATATATATATATAATATATATATGGTAAAATATACATACTATAGAATTTGCTATTTTAATACTTTTTAAATGTAAAGCTGATGGCAGTAAATATATTCATATTGTTGTGCAACCATCACAACCATCCATCTCCAGAGCATTTTCATCTTTCCCAATTGGAAATTTGTACCCATTAAATACTCACCCCCTTTCCCCTCTTTCTCCAGCCCCTGGAAACCACCATTCTACTTTCTGTCTCTATGAATTTAGCTATTCTAGAAATCTCAGTATATGTCCTTTTATGACTGGCTTGTTTCATTTAGCATAATATCCTGAAATTTCATTCATGTTATAGCATATGTCAAAGTTTTCTTCCCTTTTTAAAAAAGGCAATATAATAGTTCATTGCACATGTGTACCACATTTTGTTTATCCATTCATCTGGCTTTTGTTTTTTTTAAACTTTATTTATTTATTTTGGGAGAGACAGAGTGTGAGTGTTGTAGGGGCAGAAAGAGAGGGAGACTCTGAAGCAAGCTCTGTGGTGAACTTATGAAACTGAGATCATGACCTGAGCAGAAATGAAGAGTAGGATGTTCAACCTACTTAGCTACCCAAGTCCCCCATGTTTATGCATTCATTTGTCGATGGGACCTTGGATTGCTTCCATACCTGGCCACTATGAATAATGCTACTATGATCATGGGTATACAAATATCTGTTCAAGTTCTTTCTTTCTATTTTTTTTTTTTTTTTTTTTTTTTTTGGATCTCTACCTGGAAGTAGAAGTTCTGGATCATATGGTAAGTCTATGTTAATTTTTTGAGGAATCACCTTACCATTTTCCACAGTGGCTGTATCATTTTACATTCCGACCAGCAATGTACAAGGTTTCTGGTTTCTCCACATTCTTGCCAAAACTTGTTAATTTCTTTTTTTTATAATAACAATTTAAAGTGAGTATGAAGTAGTATCTCATTGTGGTTCTGGTTTGCATTTTTCTAATGACAAGTGATGTTGAACATCTTTCCATGTGCTTCTTGGTCATTGTATATCTTCTTCGGAGAAATGTCTGTTCACGTCCTTTGCTGATTTTTTAATTCAGCCTGTGTGTGTTTTTTGTCATTGACTCATAGAAATACTTTATATATTCTCGATATCATGTCCATATCAGATGTCCATATCAAAATACTTTATGTCATTCTGTATGCTGCTTTTTTACTCTGTGGACAGTATCCTTTGAAGCACAGGGGTTTTCTGTTCTGATAAAGTCCAACCTATGTATGTTTTCTGTGCTTTCGGTATCATATCCAAGAAACGATTGCCATATTCAACATTGTGAAACTTTTCTCCTATATTTCTTCTAAGACTTTTATTGTATTTTTATCTGTTTTAATGATAAACCATCACATGGATTACACTTATGTTATAGTTTAGCTTTTTTTCTTTTTAATTAGGAGTATCACAATTCCTCTTACACTCTGTTGCTAAAGTAATCTTGCTAAAGTAGAACTCAGATGATATGCTTACTGACTTCAAACCATCAAAGACTATTCTTGTCTTCCAATATTTATGCATTCATGCATTTGAAAATATTCATGGAAAACCTTCTATGTGCAAGTTGCTGTTTTAGGCACTAGAGATGCAACAATGAATAAAACAAAAGCCTTTACTCTGGTGGCATTTGTATCTTATTGGGGGAGCAGACAGTATAAATGGTTAAATATATTGTATATTGTATGGTGAAGAAAGAAAATATCTGATAAAAGATGAGGGTTGCAATGTCATAGCCATCAGGAAAGGCTTCTTGGAAAGGTAATATTTGAGCAGTGACCTGAAGGAAGTAAGGTAGCAAGCTGTGCCAAAGAATGGAGGAAAGTGTTTTCAGGTAGAGTCAAGAGCGAGTGCAAAGGTTCCATGCTGAGAGTGTGCCTGCTGCTTTTGAGGAACATCAAGGAGGCCATTTGGCTGGTGTGGGTAAGAGAAGAACAATAGTAAATGAAGTCAGAAAGTTTGCAGAGCACAAGATCTTATAGGGCCTATAGGCCAATTGTAAAGACTTCAACTTTTACTCTGAGTCAAATAGAAGCCATTGAAACATTTTGAGTAGAAGAGTGACATGATCTGGCTTCTGTTTTAAATTGATTACTGTGGTCACTATGTGAGAGTGGGAGCAAGGGCTGAATGAGGGTTAGGTGGCTGTTGTAAGAATATGGGCAAAAGATGGTGATTCTCACCAGGGAGGAGGTTACAGAAGTGAGTTATAGCCCAACCTACCTGTCTAGTCAAATTCCAGCTCAGATGAGAGGCAGGGCTGGAGTGGATGATACTGCTTAGGGCAAACATAGAATAATGAGAGTAGGATCATGGATGAAATCCTAGGAAATAAAAACATGTAAGGATGTCTGCCATGCCAGGTTCATGGTGTTTCAGTTAAAATAGACTTCCTGATCTTTGAATATTCTGTACTTCTGACCTTTGGCCTCTTGCCTGAGTATTTGCTTATCTTCTCTATATGTCAAAAATCTATTAATTATTTAAAATCCATCTCAGATACTACTGCCTTCATAAATAGGGTTGTCAGATTGAGCAAGTAAAAATATGGAAGGTACATTTACATTTGAATTTCAGATAAACAATGAATAATTTTTTTAGTATAAGTATGTCCCAAACACTGCATGGAGCATAGTTATACTAACTTTTTTCCATTGTTTACTGAAATTCAAATTCAACTGGACACCCTGAATCTTATCTGGCAAACCTATTCATAAACCGTTCTTGAACACTGAAGTTAGAAGTCATTTTGATCAGGATAGGTTATGTTATTCCACAGTAAAATTGAACTCCAAAGTCTTAGAGACTTTAGACAGCAAAGTTTTATTTCCTGCTCATGCTACATGTATTTTATGGGGTACCAGAGAAATACTGTTAAT
>CM053571.1:40774638-40856876 GCA_028646485.1 Cryptoprocta ferox
CTCTGGGCTGGAAGTAACAAACACCATTGCCGCTTGCAACTCATTGGCCAGAAATAGCCCCTTAGGCCTTTAAACCAAAGAGGAACCAGATGCTTAGTCTTACCAAGTCCTGGGAAAGGAGCAGGGATGGAGTTATGTAGAGAATAGCATCCATGATGTAATTCCTAGATACAGTTCCCCATAAGTGTAATCTCCCTTGTCTTGAACCTGATGGGAATTTATTTATAATTCTCTAATGATACTTATCTTATTTTAACTTACAGCTTAACCATCTTTGACATATTTAATTCTTTTGAGCTAAGAAAGTTTTTGAAAGGCAGATCCCAGAATTATATTGATAGAGAGTAGAACTTCAATACATGTGTGTTAAATTTATCTTAACCGTTTGTGCTCAAGGTCAGTTACCTACTCTTGTCCCAGCCCTGTGTGAAGGTGTGATTTCATCTTAAACTGAGATGCCTGCTGTTGTGTTCCTCATTGGTACACAAGCTCTTCTCTCTCATTTGCCTGTTTCCTCTTGCTGTTTTCCTGGAGGTTCTGCGTGGCAGGCAGAAAGTAGATTCCTCTGCCTCTGTACACTGTAACTCCTCTGTTCTTTGCACCTCTTTATCACTGCTAGCTGGGAAGAGTTAATCTGGTATTAATTTCTGTTTCTTAAACTTCTTCTTCTCTGCTATCCTTTCAACCAGACCAGAAAAATAAATGTTCATATAGATAAGTGTACAAAACCGTAGCTGATTCATACAGGGAAATATATTGACTACTCAAATGAAAAACTTCTTTTTGAATCTGTTTGGAATACATAACCAAATTTTGGTGGGTTTCTGTCAGGAATAGACTTCATTTTTCAACAACCAAGAAGACAACTTCCAAGAGCTGCCAAGAAGTGGGGAATGGAAGGAATTTGAGGGATTCAAACTCCCAAGTGAAGGCTGGATTTGAATGACCACTTTTATATCATAAAAGGAATAGATTAAGGCCACTGATCTGTACTATGTCAAAGAAAATCTATTTGTGTCACTCTTAGACTATATAACAAGTGTTGCAAGGTTTCCATTTCTCTTTACATGAGAATGAGGCAAGGTAAGATAGGTTTTTGCTGCTATTTTATATTTACTAGGGAATCCAGTCATAGCATTGAAAGTGATAAAGATTATTATTCTGTAATTATTATATTCTGCAACATTTCAACAATTAATTTTTTTATATCAGCACCCATTTTATGACACTTTAGCCATGTATTAATAATATTTAAGAATTCTGATCAAGTTTAATTAATGATCTAGAATTAAGTTTGTTATTGGTTCAATAACTTGATTAAATTAAAGGACTAGTTTGGAAAAATGTTAGAACTATGAGGAAGAAGAGTATTCAATCCAAACTCAATCAAAATCTTTATTAAGGAAATTGTAAAATGACTTTGGGGACACCTGAGTGGCTCAGTCGGTTAAAGCAACTGACTCTTGATTTTGGCTCAGGTCATGATCTCATGGTTTGTCAGATCGAGCTCCACATCCAACTCTGTGCTAGACATGGAGCCTGTTTAAGGTTGTCTTTTTCCCTCCATTTGCTTTTTCCCTGCTTGCAATCTCTCTAAAAAAATGAAATAATAAAAAATAAAAATGACTTTGTTGTTGTCAGGAAGGAATTAAGGATATACTAAAGATTGAAGAAATGAAACTCAGAAAATGAAGAAATGAACGCAAACTTTTTTTTGCCTTGATGCTCAGTGAAGAGAAAGTACAAATAAGTTTGGTTGGTTAAGAACATTATATATCTTTTGATTTTATAAATTTTAAAAGAGAATTTTTATTTTGTATTCTAAATGACATTGTCATTATCACTAGAAATGAAACCTCATTGAAGGTCTTGTTATAAATCTTTTTTTAAAAATGCTTATTTATTTTTGAGAGAGAGAGAGAGAGAGAGAGAGAGGATGAGAATGAGCAGGGGAGGGGCAGAGAGAGAGGGAGACATAGAATCCGAAGCAGGCTCCAGGCTGCAGGCTCTGAACTTTCAGCACAGAGCCCACTGTGGGGCTCTAACCCACAAACCCTGAGATCATGACCTGAGCTGAAGTCCAATGCTTAACCAACTGAACCACCCAGGTGCCCCTTGTTATAAATCTTAAATAATTTATACTAGTTCTTTGATTATTATTAATTCAAGTGTTTTTCAGAGTTGCTTAGTTTTATATTTGTTTTGTGCTAGTCAGTGATTTATGTATTTATTCCGAAAATACTTTTGATCTGTGCTCAGTATGTGCCAGGGACTGTGCTGGGTGCTAGAACAGAACTTTGCCAGCAAAGAACATCAGAGCCTCAGACCAAGGCAATCTTAATCAGCTTTATGCTTGAAAGAGATTAATTACTATTAGTTATTTATGATTGCATTGTGTTCTAGGTTTCAGAGAGGGAGGCTACATGTAGTAAATTAATTTCCCGGTGGAGAGATGACTTTGACAAAAAATGTTTGCTCTTTCTCTTTTGGCACCTTTCTCAATGGAATAGTGATGATTAAAAACAACATCGACCTGACTCTGCAAAGGGAAGTCTTTCTGTTAGTCATTATTTGGATTATATTTGGAAGCAAATCTTTACAAATAGTTACAGCTATGGCCTAAACAAAGTAAGAGAAGCTTTAAATGAAGATTGTGTAAACTTTGCTTCCAAAAATACTGAAACATATTTTTAATATTTATTTTGGCTGATTAAATACATTTGAACAGATTCTAGCCAATCATAGACTGATACATTATTTACAACAACTGATTACAAAGTTATTTAGGGATTAGTTCGATGAGGGGTGTATATAAATCTATGTATTTGATATATTTGAGCAATTTTCCTTCTGCAAATTTGGTTTTAGTCAGAAACAGAAAATGCAGTTGTCAAAATAAAAGAAAATGAAAACATTATATTTTTCATTTGTGAGTCTCAAAACAATTGTGTTTTGCTTGATTTTTAGTTAATTGTATTTTTCCTAGTAAATTTATATGAAACTAACTGGGTATGGAAGCCATGTAATCGATAATTATGTAGTACAACAATTAGACCAAGTCTCTGGGTCTGCAGCTTGGCACCCCCACTTTTCAGCTCCTTTATGACATTGGGCAATCAGCTTTCCTGACTCAGTTCTCTATTTTGCAAAACAGGGCTGGTTATACCTGTTTGCTCTTCTTCTGCTTTAGTAAAAGGCTACACACAATACATGGCAATAGACAAGTGCTTGATAAATAATTCATTACTGTTATAATCTATAGTATATATTTACTATTTACACCTTCTAGTCTGACACATATTAAATATAAATTAAAAACATATATAAAAGTCATGATAAATTTTTTAAATGGTTGATTGATTTTCCTAACATAGACATGCCTTTCATTCTTTCTCAAATCATTCATTAAAAAAAAAACAGTGGTCATTTTGTCAGTTAAGGGAGGGTGAATGATGAATAGCAAGAAGAGATTAGATTTTTGGAGAGAGAGATTCCAAATTACTTGGCTATGGAGCTCATTTTGGTCTTTGGCAATCTCATATTATACATTTTTAACAAAGAGTTGTCATTCAGATATGGAAGATAAAATGCAAAGATTAAAGGAAAATTGGAAATTATGATTGAGGATTTAAGATAACTTTTTTATGCATTATAGATTAAAGGCCATCAGGGAGTCAGAAAATCTTAAGATACCATCACATATACAACTATGACTAATTTTTATTATAAAATAGGAATTTTGTGAAGAGAGAAGTTTTTAAAAATGAAAATAATAAAAAATTTATCCAGTAGAATGTATGATTTAATAACTCAATCTTTCTCAGTGGTACTTTTGAGAAAACAGAAGAGTCAAAAGCATAGAGCTGTAAACACAATTCATCAGTTACAACTCAGATTGGTCAAAGACCTCTCTGCTAAGACAAGTCTAGTTGTCGACCTTTACTTATTTATTTTTAATTTCATGCATCTTTACATATGTTAACCTCAAGGTTATTTTCTCTGTGCAGTTTCCTAGTTACGTCATTCCACTATTGATCTATGATTTTCTTCTTATGCATTATATTTATGAATGATTTTCAGCCTGTACGTATCACAATTTCTCAAGATAAAAATGTGACCCATAAAGAGCTTTTACTTTATATTTTGGGGGAAGATTCTAGATTTTTAAAAAAGATTTTATTTTTAAGTAATCTCTACGCCCAACGTAGGGCTTGAGATTACAACCCTGAGATCAAGAGTTGCATGCTCTACCAACTGAGCCAGCCACGTTCCCCTAGATTATTTTTAATTCTTCAAATGCACTCTTTTTCATGTTATAAATGGAAAAACTAATGAAGTATTCCATGCTTGTTAAATGGAAAGAAAAGGGAAAAATAAAAATACAGATAATAGAGTAAAAATTCACTCAGAAACCTATGCTTGCTGATAATCACCACTACTATGTGGATGTATATTGTTTTATATTTTTCACGTTTGCACATTTTTACCAGATGTCCACAGTAATACATACCTCACTGTTTTATTTCACAAAAGTTAAATCATGTTATAATACAGCTTTGTTCTCTCTCTCTCTCTCTCTTTTTTTTACCTAACAGTATACATATACTGTCATTTCATGTGCCTGAATATATATAGATCTCTGTGGTAATTTTAATGGTTACATAATTTTCCATAGATAGCTGTATCATTATTCAACCAATTCCCACTTTGAACATTTATAATATCTGTGAGAGGCAATAATGAAAGAGCATGGTTAAGAGCATGGTTCCTAGCTCTAAACTTCCTTGGTTCAAATATCAGCTCTATGACTAATTAATGAATGATCTTGGGAAAGTTTCTTACTCTATTGCTCAGTTTCCTCACAGGTAAAACCGATATTATAATAGTAGTGATCTTAGGGTTGCTGTGAGAATGTAATGAATTAATGATAAAAAGTGTAACATTTGTGAAGTTAAGATTAATCTTGGGGTGTCAAAGCAGAGTGAAATCTCATATGCTCTCTTATTTTGATGCACCAAAATCCTGCTAGTGGGAGAAGCCTAAAACAAGCATTCTACAAATATTACCCTTAGACACTGAAATCTAGAGATCGATTGAATCATACAGAAAATACAAAATATCCCTTCCATTTCATGTCCTTATTGGATTAAGTAATTAGCCCCTCAAACTATCTACCTAAAAGATTTTCAACTAGTGAAAAGATTTTCAACTTCAGCCTATATGCTTTTTTTCCAAATATACAATATTTGATATATAAATGAAAACTTAAAAGACTAGGGAGGCTACAAGAAAATTAAGGGAAAAATAGACAACTAGAGCAGACACTCAGATAATCCAGATGCTAGTGTTAGCAGACAAGAACTTTAACTACAACTAATATACTAAAGTTAATAAAGAAAATATGAATTTAAAAAATAAAAAAACATGGAGAATTTCATCTACACTTTCAAACTATAAGAGAGATTCAAATGGACACTCTACTCTTAACTTAATTCTAAATTAAGAACTCATTAGGTTGGATTAACAATAGAATGGAAGACAATAAATAACAATAAGACAATAAATGAACAATAGAATGGAAGACAATAAAACAGCATCTTCAGAGAATGATAGAAAACGAAAACCCGCTGGCTTAGAATTTTATTTTCAGTGAAACTTTTCTTCAAAAATTCAAGAAATAAATACATTTCTGTGTAAACAAAAGCTGAACACATTCACTATCAGCATACTATTTTTTTAAAATGTTTATTTTATTTTTGAGAGAGAGAACATGAGCAGGGAAGGGGCAGAGAGACATGGGGACAGAGGATCTGAAGTGGGCTCTGTGCTGACCACAGTGAGTCTGATGCAGGGCTGGAACTCAGGAACCCTGAGATCATGACCTGAGCTGAAGTTGGAAGCTCAAAGACTGAGTCCCCTAGGCGCCCGCCACTATCAGCCTACTAAAGGAAGTTCTCTATGCCTAAGGAAGATACAATAAAACCTTGGATTGCAAGTAACTTGTTCTGGGAGTGTTCCACAAGAGGAGCAAACATTTCTAATAAATTTTAACTTGCTCAATGAGTGATGTCTTGCAATATGAGTAGTACGTGACACTGAATGTCATATGATCACAACTGAGCCAATGGTTCTTGAAATTTGCTTGGATATACCCGTGCTTTGGATTACAAGCATGTTTCAGAACTAATAATGCTTCCAAAGCAAGGTTTTACTGCATTCCAGAAAGAAAGCGTTGAACTTCAGGAAGGAATGAGAACTGGAAATGGGTAAATATAAAAGAATATTGACTGACACCACAATAATATGCATGTGTTTTAGGGCTCTAACCTTTGTAAAAGTAAACTGTAGCAGAACGGTACTACAAAGGGCAGAAGGAGGAAAATGGTGCTATTCAATTTAAAACTTTTGAATTATTTGGAAAGAGGCAAAAGTAATAATTTAAGAGAACTTTAAAAAGTGATTGAGGCATAGTATAAACTACATAGTATAAACTCAAAAAAATAATGTATTATGATTAATACATACAAAGATGCCTAACTAAAACATTAATAACTACATACAGAATAATTTTAAAACATACTTTATTAATCCAAAAAGGGGGCTGGGTAGAATTAAGGGAGAAAGAAGTAATACTAAAAAGAGAAGTAAAATAGCAAGAAGATAGATCTAAAACAAAATATATCAATAGACACATTATTCATATAGCTAAATATACTGACATTAAAATATTAGTTAACTGGGGTGGCCTAGGTGGCTCTGTCAGCTAAGCGTCCAACTCACTGTTTGTGGAATCGAGCCCTAGGTTGGGATATGTACTAACAGTGGGAAGCTTGGGATTCACTCTCTTTCTCTTTCTCTCTCTCTGCCCCTCCCCCGTGCACACGCTCTCTCTCAAAATAAATAAATAAACATTTAATAAAATAAAATAAAATATTATTTAACTAGGTTTCAAAAATAAACAAGATCTAACTATATGCCAGACACTGTTCTCTGTACTCGTTTTTTTTTTTAAGTTGATGTATTTATTTTGAGAGAGAAAGAGATAGAGTGAGTGAATAAGGAGTGGAAAGCAAGGGAGAGAGTGAGAATCTCAAGCAGGCTCTGCACTGTCAGCTTGGAGCCCCCGATGCAGGGCTTGAACCTACTAAACCATGAGATCATGACCTGAGTCAGAACCAAGAGTTGGATGCTTAACTGACTGAGCCACCCAGGTGCCCCTGTTCTGTGTACTTGTATATCAGCTAAGAAGCCATTCCTTAACCCAAGATCACAAAGATTTACCCCTGTTTTATTTTAAGAGTTTTATAGTTTAACCCTTACATTTAGGACTATTATTCATTTGGAGTTAATTGTGATATATATAGTCCAAGTTAAAAGACCAACATCCTTGTTTTGCATGTGGTTATCATAGCACCACATGTTGAAAAGACAATTATTTCCTCCACTGCATTGTCTTAGCACCCTTGTTAGAATCAACTGGCCATAAATTTTAGGGTTTATTTCTAGAATTGCAATCCTATTCCTTTGGTCTATATATCTATCCTTATGCTACCACTGCACTGTCTTGGTTACTGTAGTTTTGTCATTGAGAAGTGTGAATCTTCCAACTTTGCTTTTTCTTAAAATTGTTTTGGCTATCCTAGGTCCCTTGAATTTCCAAATGAATTTTAGTATCAGCTTGTCAATGTTTGTGAAAAAGCCGGTTGGCATTTTGATAGGGATGTTGTTGAGTCTATAAATCGATGGGGAAGTATTGTCATCTTAATAATATTAAGTCTTCTAATTCATGAACATGGATTTACTTATTTCATTTAGTTAGAGATTTTTAAGCTTAAAAATATTTGTAATTATCAATGTACAAATCTTTCACTTCTTTTCAATTTATTCTTAAGTAATTTAGATGCTATTTTAAATGGAATTATTTCTTTAATTTGATTTTTGAATTGTTCATTGCTAGTGTATAGAAATACAGTTGGTAGTTACATATTTATTTTGTATCCTGCAAACTTCCTAAACTTGTTTATGAGTTATAACTTTTTGAAGTGGATTCCTTATCATCATGATCATGTCATCTGCAAATAAATGCAGATGACATGATCTGCATTCATTTCTAATTTGGATGCTTTTTATTTCTTTCTCTTGCATAGTTTTCCTGATTAGAAGTTCCAGTTGAATAAAAGTGGCAAGAGTGGACATCCTTGTCTTGGTTCTGGTATTAGACTTTGTTCCTGATCTTAGGCTTCTGCTATTAAGCATGATGTTAGCAATGGGCTTTCTGTACATGCCCTTTAACAAGATAAGTACATTTCCTTCTATGCCTAGATATTTCAGTGTTTTTATTATGAAGGGATGTTCGATTTTGTCAAATGCCTTTTCTGCATTAGTAGTGTTTGTCCTATATTCTATTAATAGAGTGTATCACAATGATTAATTTTCAGATTTAATTTAGCCTTCTGTTGCTGAGCTAAATCTACTCAGTCATGATATATAATCCTTTTTATATTTTGTTCAATTTAGTTTACTAGTATTTTGTTGATTTTTTTTTTCTGTGTTCATAAGGAATATTCTGTAGATTATTTTTTGTGATATCCTTTTCTGGTTTTGGTATCAGGGTAATAATGGTCTCACAGAATGAATTGGAAAGTGTTCCCTCTTCTTCTATTTTGGAATAGTTTGTGAAGAATTGGTATATTTTAAATGCTTGGTAAAATTCACTTGTGAAACTATGTAGGTTGAGGTTTTTTATTTTTTGTGGGGGAAGATAGTTTTAAATTTTACTGCTTCAATCTCTTCACTTGTTAGAGGTTTATGGAGAGTTTCTACTCAGGCCATTGATAACATATAGGGACAAAATCATTAAAGGATAAATATTCTAAATACTTCTAGTCAGACTCAAAGATATAATATAGACCTCCTTCTATCAGTTTCCCTTAGAATTTTTAATGAATAAACCCCATGGATTTGTGAAATATTACTAGGGAACTGTCTTAAGATCACTATCTTGATCTCAACAAGTTAGAATCACTGAAAAATGAAATAGAAATGGAATAGCAGCCATGGCTTGGCCTAAGCACAATGGTTATAACTGCAGTAGGTTGATTTACCACCTTTGGTGGTAAATTTAGGGAAGGACAAAATTGAAAAACTGACAGAATTTGTTAAAAGAGCTTTTGAAGTATTAATAAATACCCAACAAATATCAATTCTATTTTGAATAGTTCATGCAATGAATATATTTTTATTTCAAACATTTTTGACCTATGAATAATACATAGAAAACTGCAGGCACCATACTATTGACAATTTTCATAGATCAAGAATAGATTTTGAGGAGAAATAAAACTGCCATTGTGATAAGCTAGTGTTTAAAGGACTGTAATCTATTTACTCAGAGAACATTCGTGTCTTTCTTGCAGATCACTAGTGAGCCTGTTACCAAAATTCTACCTAGCAGCAGTTTAATCCAGAGGAATGCATTCCAGTTAAGGATCAATAGTTATGCCCAAATGTGTTTAGTGAAAGCCTGCAGGGATGGTGGCTACTGGCAAAGGATCAGAAATCCAAATGGCTTCTAGGAACTGGTATTTCCTAGTTAGTGCACACCATGAAATATATTCAAATATGTGTGGGGCTGAGGGTAAAATTTGGCCTGTGAGACTTCCGATATTTATATAATATAACCAGAGTACTCCTCAAAATGTATGCCGATTTATTGTGAACAAAGTGACGTGACTCAAATTCAGTTTTAGATGGTGGTGTGTGGAGCTGTACCGAGTATACCTGGGCAGGCCCAACGCATGTATTTGAGTATCACATAAAGTCCAGACCAGTTTCCTCACTGAAAATATATAGGAAAAAATACAACAACAACAACAACAACAACAACAAAATATCAGCCTAATAGTGTTCAGATGTGGGTCTGTATTCTCAAATGACTAATGAGAAGCTAGCTAGTCATATAAGAGGGAGCTTAAATCACGTATTAAAGGTAACCCTTTAGGGGTTCCTGGGTGGCTCAGTTGGTTAAGCATCCAACTCTTGATTTCTGCTCAGGTCATGATCTCAGGGTCATGGTTGAGCCCCGAGTTGGGCTTTGTGCTGGACATGGAACCTGCTTGAGATTGTCAATCTTTCTCTCTCTCTCTCTCTCTCTCTGTCTCTCCCCATCTCTCCCTCTACCACTTGTGCTCTCGTTCTCTAAAAAATAAATAAGTAAATAAATTATCATTTTTTAATGTTTATTTATTTTTGAGAGAGAGAGTCAGAGTGTGAACAGGGGAGGTGCAGAGAGAGAGGGAGTCACGGAATATGAAGCGGGCTGTGAGCTGATAGCACAGAGGCTGATGCGGGGCTTGAACCCACGAGTCGTGACACCATGACCTGAGCTGAAGTTGGAGGCTTAACAAACTGAGCCACCCAGGCACCCCTAAAATGGTAACTCTTTACAGAGACAGTTTTGAGAATTCCTGACTCCAGGTACCATTCTGTTTTTCTTGTTTCATATTGTTCTTAAAAATTCTAATAAAGAGAAACTACCTTTTCTCCACCTGGGGTCTGTCTCACAGTAGCAGCAACAATCTTTGCAGCAAGTCTCCTGGCAATTCTGAAATAGGGTCATAGGAAAAGCTTACTTAACAGAAAGTCTAGCAAAATTATAACTGTTTTAACATAAACACTTAGCATTTCAAATTTTTAGGTTTCAGCAAAAGAACTCATCTTTTGCTTTACATAATTTAATCTGTATTTTTCAAGTTGTTGAAATTATAGTCTCCAAGTGTGGTGGTGAGATTGTCGAAATTGCACTCAAGATTATGTCACCAGCTTCTTTAAAAACAAATGGAACAAAAATGGTTGGAATGAGTAAGTAGCTGTAGGTATTTTTTTACATGGACAATGGACAATGTATCTATCCCATATTTTTGAAGTTTAACAATCCATAGAAATATGTGTGCTTAAATGCTATATTTACTGCTCATTTATTCTCCAACTGTAAGTGGCTCGTATTAAAACAAATTATTAATTTGCAGAAACTTAAATGCGCTTGTTCCAAATGAGAAGTGTTCTTTTTCACCATCTGGTTGACTGTAAGCTTAGGAATCTCATTTGAAAAAATAGATTTCTCCCAAGAACTTTTTGTTTATTCCCCATAATAATTTTATAGTAATATCTTATCTGAATATGACCTATCAATCCTTTCCCTTTGGAGTTTTTGGTCAAGGAGCTATACATATAAAGGAACAACAGACAAAGGGAAATAAAACATCAGCTTTAATAATTAACTGAAAACCACATGAAAACGGTAACACCCACTTTTCTTTTCTCATCTCTTTCCCCTTGATGGGCCTCTCCAAGAAGCTGTAGTACCAGCCTTGGGGTTTGGGGCAAATAGAACATGCCACCCTCCTCTCACTGAACAGTAATTCTCATGCTCAGGCTTGCCAGCATGAAGAAAGAAAGATGGGTCTGGATCTGTAGACCCACTTTTACAACCAATCAAATAAGTCTGCTTTGTGAGGACAAATTACAGAAGGAAAGATTCTCCTACCCTTCAGTACAGGAAATAAAGAGGAAGTAAGTCATACCCTTAGCCTTTTTAATCTCTGCTAAAATATGTCCCAGATGGGCACCGCTCAAAGGAGCTGAAAATATTCCCTTCCACTAATCTGCAAATAGGGAAAGGGGGTGAAGTTACCTCTTCCAAAAAATGAAGCCAAAACAAAAGGAGAAAGAGAGGTTTTCTGATGATGAGTAGGCAACACAGATGTCATTAAGTCTGTTCTCTCTAGTCAAAAATCAAACATTTCACAGGCAAGCCTCTTTTTATAGGGTTTTAGAAGGCTTGGTTATCTGATTTTAAGGATGTCACTTAAGGTGGAAAATCAGTCAGAACAAACGGATGTAATGATGTTCATCATATCAAGACATAGCCTCTGACAGTGTAGGAACAAGGGAAAAGACAACAAAAGTATATAATTGATAAATAATCCCAAAGCCATAGCCATTAAGTGTCATTTTCTGTGTTTAAAGAGTTCCATAAACCTGAGCAGACCGTTTGCTGATGGCCCCAGTATGTCTTGAAAAAAAAGTCATCATTTAGATCGAAAGAAATAACCTCAATTATTTAGCAAAATTCAGTAAGCAGATCTGGAGTCCATATAGCCAAATGTTTTATAAATGAAGAAATTGAAATGAAGTATTCTGTCAAAGAAGATGAGAAGGACATTTAATATATCTTGGAAAGATGTTTATATGACATTAATTTTTTTTAACAAAAAGCTTATTTTTGAGACATGGAAAACTTAGCCATACAGAAAGGCTCGCCAGTATGGAAAGAGAAAAAATGAGAGAGATAAATAGATGGGGGTGGGGGAGGGAGGGAGAGAGAATGTTTTAGTCTGTTCAGGCTGCTATAACAAAAATATCATACACTTGGTGACTAACAAATGACAGCAATTTATTTCTCACAGCTCTGGAGACTGGTAAGTCTAAGATTAAGGGGCTGGCAGATAGAGGTGTCTGGGGGAGAGCCTCATTCCCAGTTCATAGGTGGCAATCTTCTTGCTGTGTCATCACATGGGAGGGAGCCCTCTGGGGTTTCTTTTATAAGGACACTATTCCTAGCCATGAGGGTTCCACCTTCATGATGTAAGCACTTCCCAAAGTCCTTTCCTCTAAATACCATCACGTTGGGGATTAGGTTTCACTGTATAAATTTTGCAGGAACACAGACATTCAGTCTGTAGTAGACAATGAGAACATGATTGTAAAGTGTTTGTTTTTTTTATAATACCAAATACTACCTCATATAGCATTCTGTTCAAGGTGGGTCCAATCACTGTTGGTTGATTGCATGAATGGTGTACATGTTGGGGATATTATAAGCACAGAATTCATAACTTTGAAGGAATTTAAGTTACTGTATTTCAGTGCTATTAATATATCAATTCCCTCTATAGCATGTTTTTCATATTTCTACCTGCACATTGCTTCTTAATTGCTACTGCCTCACCTGCCCCATGGAAGTATACCATGGATAGGGGAATAAGGCTGTTTTTTCCTAGTAAGAAAATTTAGAGTAAAAATGTATTTCCCACCCAAAAACAGTATTGCATGACTCCAGGAGGGTGCAATTCACATTCAAGTCCATGTGAATTATACTCTCTAGACTTGGGCAGTGGCCAGTCTCTATGACTGTATGTGGCAGCTCTAGATTGTAAAACTCTCCAGGCCATAAGTTTTAGCAAGGTGATCAGAGTAATGCTTTTTCTTTCTTTATAATGCTGGAGGAGAAGATGGCAGTAAACTTCTCTACTAAGCAGAAATTGAGATACCTCAACTTCATGATGTTAAACTTTGCAGAACTTCATTCTGTAAAAGTCTATGATTCTGGATAAAGCGAATTTTTCATTTAAAAACCATCAGAGTCTTCCATTTGATACACTACTTTCATGTCTTTGAACTCTTCATTTCTACACCACTACTTGAAAATAGTTTCCCATGTGGCTTTGGGTAAAATTAATTTGTACTTGAGTGGATGTTATTTATATTTTGAAAGTGTGTTTGTAGGAATGAATCTATAAATGTTTACAAAAATATTTTAGATTTAATAATCCTATTTAATTCTGAAAATACAAAGTTGCACATAAATTTATTACTGTTGCCATCATGGCTCTTTTTGAAAGTAAAAACAAACCTGAGTTTATACTTTGGATATCTAAGTGTTCACTAATGTCTGCAACATGAGACCAAATTTATGGACTTGCCTACAATCTTGAATTATATGGGCTCCTTGATACTCTAATATGTAGTGTTCCCATTTCACATAACTTAGTAATTAATGAGAATGAAACAATCTGTTTTAGTGTATTTTAACTTTTATTGTAGTTTCTGTTTAGGAATAGACACAAAACACATAATTCTGTTAAATCCATTTTTGTCTCATTTGCTTTCATGGGAGATGCAAAATTTCCAAGTCAATAGCAAACCTGAAAATTATATTACATGCTTTATTTATTTATTAATTATTATTATTTTAGTTAACATATGATGCAATATTGGTTTCTGGAGTAGAATTCAGTGATTTAATACTTACCTACAATACCTAGTGCTCATCACAAGTGCCTTCCTTAATACCTCTCACCCGTCTAGCCCATCCCTTACAACTTCCCTCCATCAACCCTCTGTTTGTTCTCTATTGTTAAGGGTCTCTTATGGCCTGTTTCCCTTTCTTCTTTTTTTCTTTTTCCTCTTCCAATATGTTCATCTGTTTTCTTTCTTAAATTCCACATATGAGTGAGATCATATGGTATTTGTCTTTCTCTGACTTATTTCACTTAACATAACACACTCTAGCTCCATCCACATCATTGCAAATGGCAAGATTTCATTTTATTTGATAGTGTCAAATAAAGTGTCGTATACACACACGACATCTTCTTTATCCATTCATCAGTCAGTGGACATTTGGGCTCTCTCCACAGTTTGGCTATTGTTGATAATGCTGCTATAAATGTTGGGGTCCATGTACCTCTTTGATTATTTATTTTTGTATTCTTTGGATTAGAGGATTGCAATTGCTGAGTTGTAGGGTAGTTGTATTTTTAACTTTTTGAGAAATTTTCACACTGTTTTCCAGAGTGGCTGCACCAGTTTGCATTCCCACCGACAGTTCAAGAGGGTGCCCTTTTCTCCACATTCTTGTCAAAACCTGTTGTCCCTTGTGTTGTTAATTTTAGCCATTCTGACAGGTGTGAGGTTGTATCTCATTGTGGTTTTGATATGTATTTCCCTGATGATGAGTGATGTTGAACATCTTTGTGTATGTCTGTTTGCCATCTGTATATCTTCTTTGGAAAAGTGTCTATTCATGTTTTCTGCCCATTTCTTCACTGGATTATTTGTTTTTTGGGTGTTGAGTTTGGTAAGTTCTTAATAGATTTTGTATACTAAACCCTTTACCAGATATGTCATTTGCAAATATCTTCTCCCATTCCATAGGCTGCCTTTTAGTTTTGTTGATTGTTTCTTTTGCTGTGCTCAAGCTTTTTTTTTTTTTTTTTATCTCAATGAAGTCCTAATAGTTCATTTTTGCTTTTGTTCCCTTTGCCTCTGGAGATGTGTCTAGAAAGAAGTTGTTCTGGCTGAGGTAAAAGAGGTTTCTGCCTGTGTTTTCTTCTAGGATTTTGATGCCTTTCTGTCTCACATTTAGGTCTTTCATCCATTTTGAATTTATTTTTATCTATGGGATTATGTCCAATTTTCCCAACACCGTTTGTTGAAGAGACTGTCTCTTTTGTATTGGATATTTTTTCCTGCTTTGTCAAAGATTAGTTGACTGTGTAGTGGGTCCATTTCTGGGTTCTCTGTTCTGTTCCACTGATCTATGTGTCTGTTTTTGTGCCAGTACCATACTGTCTTGATGATTACAGCTTTGAAATATAGCTTGAAGTCTGAAATCATGATGCCTCCAGTTTTGTTTTTCTTTTTCAGAATTGCTTTGACTACTGGAGGTCCTTTCTGGTTCCATACAAATTTTAGGATTATTTGTTCTAGCTCTGTGAAAAATTCTAGTGGTCTTTTGATAGGGATTGCATTAAATGTGTAGATTACTTTGGATAGTACAGACATTTTAACAATGTTTATTCTTCCAATCTATTAGCATGAATATTTTTTCATTTCTTTGTGTCCTCTTCAATTTCTTTCATAAGTGTTCTATAGTTTCAGAGTAATGTTACATCTTTTAAAGCTGTTTCTTGTGGTTATTATGGCCCACTATACATATCACTTGTGAAATTGTGATAGTGAATTTAAATAAGATGTTAAATGCATGTATTTATGATCTTAATGAAGCCTTTAGTATATTTATGATTAGCAAATAAGATTCTGAATACAGACAATATCAATGTGCATTTGACAATGTTATCAGAAAAGCATGCTGTTTTTAAAGAAATAATCCTCATTTTTTTACACGTAGGATCCTGTTTTAGATGGCAATTATGATTCTAGATTTATTAGTAAATGCTGTGGTATAGTGGGTAAATTATATGAGTTATAATTATATGACCTGCAATATCTGTATTCAAATCTTGACCTTGGAACCTACTTGGGTCCCCAGCTGTGTGAACTTGAGCAAGTCATTAAATTCTTTGGCTTATGTTGAAATGATTAATGTAGTTAATAAATATAAAATATCCTTGGTCAGTTTATAGCAAATTCTAATACTGCTTTAATTTGTGTGTGTGTCTGTGTGTGTGTGTGTGTGTGTGGCAAATATATTAGTTTGCTAGGCTTCCCATAACAAAATACCACAGACTGGGTGGCTTAAACAACAGAAATTTAGTTTTTCACAGCTCTGGAAGCTAGAAATCTAAGATCAAAGTATTAGCTATTCTGGTTTCTTCTGAAGCCTCTCTCATTGGCTTGTAGACAGCCACTTTCTTGTTGAGTCCTTACACCAGGTACATCCCTGGTATCTCGTGTGTCCAAATTTCCTCTTCTTATGTGGACATCAGTAATATTGGACTAGGGACCACTCTAACAATTCCATTTAAACTTAAATGGTATATTGCTTTTTAAAAGGGCTCTATCTCCAAGAGATACTTTATCATCACTTTCTGAAGTGCTGGGGGGTTAGGGCCTCAACTTATGAATTTATGTATATGGAGGGAAATAATACCTCCCGTAACAGTAACTAAGAATTTTTTTTTAAATCATGTGTTTATTCAATTATATATTTTTCATTTAGCCCTCACTTATAGAGAACGTATTCTGGGACAGACACTTGTGATAGGTGCAGGGGATTAAAGGTGGTCAAACACTTTCCCTGCCCTCAGTTAACTCATGGTATAGTTACAGTGATTTGCAAACTTGATTGCATTAGAATAACCCAAAGGACTTTAAATGCATAGATATCTGAGTATGTGGGGATCTCCAGGAGTGAGCTTTAAATACGTAGTTATAAAAAAACTCTCTGGTAGATACAGGGGTTTGGCCATTGCAGAAAATGGAACTATATATATATATATATATATAAGCCGCTCTGTAGTTGGTTGAGCCCTTTTGTGATCATTATGCCTTCTAGTTCTAATAATAGTCCAATGAGTTTAGAAATTGAGCTTAAGAAAGTCTCATGTGCTTTGCCTAAGATTACACATCTGGTTTGAGTAGGGGGTTGGACTGGTCCTTCTCACTGCATTTCCCCAATACAAATAAATCTTTAATTATTTCATGAGATAATCTTAAACCACTTGACTTGAGTCCATTAGGGTTTTGTATACAACTGCCTGTCATGCTAGTATTCCCAAAGCAATCAGTGGAATATTTCATATGCTTTACTGGAATTTAAGGAGTTTTTTTATTGGGAGAGAAACAAAACCAAAGCAAGACCCACACTGTTTTGCAACTTAGAGTTCAGTTATACACATAACATTTCCACTCCTTACCTCCAAGCCTTTTAAACAGGAATTTTTGTCATTCCTGTTGTGTCTCTTGGGTCTGATTAGGACAAGACCAAATTAAATTTTTCTTAGTATTGACTCTATACCTTGATTATATTCAAAGTCTCAGGGGACTAAAATTAAATCTGTAGAAGAAGGCAACCCTGCTGTTTAAAAAAAGCCTCTTAGATGGCCTTTGCCTTTGAAGTGTTACTAGATCCATTTTCAGATAAAGCTTTTCAGAAGGTTTTTGGGCAGAAAAAAAATCAAAGTAACTTTTTTGGCTGATGCCTTGTTACGGTTTTCTCATTTCATAAGACTCTGTTTCCAGTGCTTGAAAGCCAGATTGATTTTTTGAGTAAATGCCATGGGAAATGTCATAACCATGAGGAAACCTTGTTTTGGATTTCAAAGCACCAGGCCTTCTTTGGTAAGGAAAAACCAAGGTTACACCCAGTGTAAAGTTAAGGGATATAGATCGATACTTTGTTTTCGCTATTAATTAAAAGTGTGTGTCTACTTTTTTCTTTTTTTTGAAGCATATCTAAAAATATAATCTTCAGTCCAACCCTTTACTCAAACTGAGTGTGTAATCTTAGGCAAAGCACGTGAGACTCTTAATCTTCAGTGATTTAATTAATGATTTCCAAATATATGTATGGTTTCATTCTTTTTAAAGGTGGTCAGTAAAGTTGCTCAGATAACTTTTTCCCACTTTCAGTTAAGACAAAGTTAGATTCCATTAGTTCAGAAAATTAGAATGGCATTTTTTGGTTTAAAAAGCAACATTATTGATTTTATAACTGTTCTTTTCACAGCTTGAGGTTTGGTGGATGACAGACTTATTCAGAGAACAGATTAATAAACCAAAAAATTGGTAAAGTTTATGTATCCATTACTGAACACTGAGAAAATGTCAATAAGTCTCCTACTGACTTCTATTGACTTCAAATGTAAACTGTGTAAATAAGGCCCAGAGGATTCAGTTAATGACAAAGATTGGCCAAATACAAATGCAACTTAAATAAGTGACCTGTCTGAGCAACTTATGACTTAAATGGTCCTGACATTAATAAAGACTCCCTTCCATTTAATCTAATCTTTGTAAGAGAGAAAGTTTCCAGAGTGGTTGAACCATAGGTTTATGAAGTTTGAAGTTTCCATTTAATGTTTTAAGTGATAAGGTAATTGCATTGCTGATTCACAGCACAGAGTTCAAGCTCTCAAATCAGAGCTGCTGTCAATTAAGACCACCACTCTCAGTAGTCAGCATGCAGGATGTCTCATTCAAAGTTCAGCAGCTCAAATTCCTTTTCTCCAAGGAATGACACACCTTCTTTCTTTCTCTTCTTCTATCATTTTTGAAGATTTCTCTTTTTCTATCATTTTGAAGGTGCTAGTTGATTATATAACGTTACTCAGGCACAAATGATAAGAAGCTGAACAAGATTGCTAAACTATAGTCTTGATGCTTGGATGCCTGAGACCAAAGCACTGGATATGGATCAAAGAACTCCTTGAGGGTGGATATACTGGTTAAGGTTGGATTTGGCTACATGAAACATAGAAATCTAAAAGACAAATTAAAGACTTAATTTTTCTGATTTATCAAGAAGTCTTGAAGTAGATAGTTGCTGGCATAGCAGCTTCTGGATGTCAAAGCCTAGATTTCTGCAATCATTGCCTTTCCCTCATAACCACAAAATGATGGCCAGAGCTCTAGCTGACCGGAGGACTGAGGACAAAGAGTGGAAGGGGCAATCCAGCCAAAATGAGATTCTCACCCAGTGACTCCCACTTACTTCTCGTTATCCCTATCATTTCTACCTTCAAGGTAACTAGGAAAATGTAGCGTTTTCTTTTAGCTGGGCACAGTGCTACTTCTAACAAAACTGAACCTCTGACAGTGAGGAAGAGGGAAGATACAACCATCAGGTTCTGCATAGGGAGGAACCAAGGCGGCACCTACAATTGTCCCTAGACCATGGTGGACTCAATAAGTATTTCCTGAACTAAATTGATTATTATGGCATAGTTGATAACTTACACAGCTTTAGTTTTGGCTAAGCCACCCTCTGGCTCATAAACACATTAGCCACTTTACTGGAATATGAAAACATGATGGACTTATTTTGGTATGATAATAATATTGAAAAAT
Organism: Cryptoprocta ferox; assembly: GCA_028646485.1. Lineage (NCBI taxonomy): Eukaryota > Metazoa > Chordata > Mammalia > Carnivora > Eupleridae > Cryptoprocta > Cryptoprocta ferox. The sequence goes on from CM053571.1 coordinate 40,794,232, forward strand.
TCTAAATGGGCTTATGGAACCCATGATGTATAAAAATTGTAAGCTGGAAAGTTTGATAGGGTGTTAGAGTTATCTGGACAGAGTATCTGTAGCTATAATTTCTCTTTTGAGTTTTTATTATGTGCAAGACACTAGATTAAGTGCTTTGGATAGTTTATAATTTTGTTTCACAATAAACTTTCAAGGTTGGTATCATTTAAGATGAGAACACTGAGGTTTAAAGAAATTAAGTGACTTTCTTAAGATAATATAGCCACACAAAAATTAGGGTTTGAATCAGGATTCACTGATTTTAGAGCAGTATTGGCAAGCCTTTTCTGTAAAGGATCAGATAATATTTTAGTCTGTGGTGACCGTACTCAACATTTAGCATGTTAGCAGCCATTGGCATTATGTAAAAGAATACGTGTGGCTGTGTTCCAATAAAACTTTATTTATGGACACTAAAACTTGAGCTTCACATAATTTTTATATGTATGAATTGTTATTTGTCTTTTCATATTTTTCAACCATTTAAAAATGTATAAGTCATCCTTAGCTTATGGATTGTACAAAAAAAATGGGCAACGAATCGGATTTGGCCTATGGATCATAGTTTGCTGACCACTACTCTAAATCTTGCGCATTTGATCCTGGTGCATTATCTAAATCTAACTACTACAGATATATGCAACTGGAATTTCCCTATATGTCTGTATTCTCTGTGACATCTACATCCTCACAGACTATAAGGAAAAAATATATAACCATCTCCTTTGGTGACTTGAGATCAGACTATTAGAACATCCTTTCTAAGCACTGAAGCCCAACCCCACCTCCTTTAAATAAATAGTGCTGCATTACAGGTACTTATTTCTTGTTTATGTTCCCTGCTGACAACATCTTCTTCATTTTTGGTTGTAAGTGGTCCCATTTCTTTGAGATTTCCCATTGTCCTCATCTGTAAATGATACCTGCCTCAAAACCTTATTGTGAGAGAAAATGATAAACTGTATCTAAAGCGCTTAGCGCAGTGACTTGAACCTCCCTAATCTCAGCATTATGGAAACCATGCTCTGCTTCTCTTCGACTGCTCAGGCAATGTCTAACAGTAATTCTTCTCTCATTCTCTCCCTAGCTAAGCACCCTCTCAAATTAGAGTCACCGGAAGACTTAACAAGCCTTCTCATTTTCTGTCATGCTTGGCTAAATATAGCACATGAATGCACACATAAGGGCTATATAAAGCCTTGCCAACCTAAAGACAATTCATCTTCATTTTGCCCTATCCCAGCCAGGAACTCTGACTTTGATGGAAATCTACATGTAATTGGTTGGGACTCCATCTTTGTGCAATCATGATGGTACTGCCTTCATTCTCTTGAATGATCATGAGTCTATTCTTTGTCTTACTTGTCTCTGACATTTGTTTAAAGCTGGATTTGAGTCCAGCTTTGGGGGGCGGGGGAATATTGCTATTCTAGTTTTCTATGTTTCTATTTTGTTCTACTGCCTCCAAATCATCTGTTAAATAGTAGAATGCCTGAGAGAAACTCACTTCATTATAGGCACTGTAGAACATAATTTCCTCAGTTTACATAATCAGGCTCTAATTCAATTTGTGTATTGATAGTTGTTTCTGCAATATCTTAGCCAGACATCATGAAGACGGGCAGTTTTCTTGGGACAGAGACTTAGAAGACAGGATTGAATCTAGCAGCATCTTTCCATTTTCCTGAGCTTGTGTGGGCTTCAAACTGATGGTAGTTATGGAACTCTCTTTATACTTAGCATACAGCCCAGTGTATCAGTAAAAAAGTGTGTTGAAACTTGAAAGGTACTTCTTGATAGAGTCAATAAAGACAGGAAAACTGACAGAAACAAATTTTAGTTTTTCAAAATGCTTAAAATGTGCAAGAAATCTCACAGAGCAGTTGCCGTGTTGTAACTACTGTAGAAAGCCACAAGCATTTCCATTATCTATTTATATACTGTGTATTTAGTTTTATAGCACAAGTACCATATGATTTATGAAATGACATCAAATGAAAATAGCTCAGAATTATAGAAGCTTTAAGTGATTTTTCCTCTCCTACTTATTTGGGTGACCAGCTCACACATTTCATGACTCAAGACACACCATTGCCAGTCAGATTTCTTTTTAAAAACATGATGGCATCTATCTATGCAGCAGCAGCACCAGATGGGCTTAGGAAATTTAGTCAGTCTGATTTATTGTAGCTTATCTTCCACACACCATAAATGCCAGAGATGTAGAGTCCTACATGCCTCACATTTGCCAAGGTGTAAAGGCTGCATAAAATGAGAGCCACTGACCCTTCATGAGAGTATCTGGCTGGGAGTCTGGAAATAGACAATGATGAGGACAGGTGTGACGATCCCTGGAAAGATATCCCAACCAAGATGTCCCAAATCTCAGTTGCTCCTTCTGTAACAGCCAATTTTGTCTAAAGAATATGGCTGGTTTGAGATCCCAGTCTTTCAGATGCTCCCATCTAAATCTTCCACAAGTATTTCTCCTGATGCAACAAATTTAGTAGTTGTATGTTTGCCAAATAATTAAATATCAGGGACTCATCCACTTCTAATATGCTCCAGCCAGTTCTATCATGAGACTACTCAATGGAATTAAAGTAAGTTTCCTTTATAAAGAGTCCTGATAGTAAAATTAAAATTTTATTGTGAGCTATACCATAGTATATACATGAGAGTACATAACATTGCTTGCATACTTTAAGAAAAATGGTAAAATAAATATCATTGCTACATCACTGAGACTAAGAAATGGAGATCACTTGTCTGTTAGGAACCTTCCATGCCACCTTCTCCCATCACATATCACCATCTTACCCACCAAATAGCTATTATTCCAAATAATAGTTCTTTTATAGGCATCCCTAACCAGTAAATGGTTGAATGTTGACCTTTTGTGGACTTTAAACATATGATATCATACTGTATTTATTTACTTTTTACTTTACTTCTATATAGTATTTTGAAATTCATTTGTGCTTATTGTTGCTATTTTTCCATTTTCCTCTCTCCCCTGTCTTTTGTGATAAATTGAATTTTCAAATGTTTCTTTCTTATGATATATATTCTTCTATAATTTTTGGAAGTTATGTGTTTTATGACCATTTTTTTTCTAATGATTACCTCAGCACACTTAACATGCATACTTTACTTGAAGACTCTGTTATTAGGCTATGTCTTTATTCTTCTCTGCAACAAATCAAATGCCTTAGAATTCCTTACCTTGATCACTCTTACAGCAACTTATATATATTATTATTATGTTTTATGTAATAATACTTCTGTATTATCATATTATTATGCAGTATTTTAAGAACTCTAGCTTATTCACCTCCTCACCCCACACAAGCATACAGTCAGAGGTTTTTATTGATAATTTATACAATCAGTTTGTCTAGATTTGCTCACATATTTACCAGTATGTTATCTTATCATTCTTTTTTTACATCTCAAATCTTACATCTGGAATAATTTTCCTTTGGCCTGAAGGATATAAATGAAAATTGGCTTTAGTGAGAGTCTTTTGGCAATAAATTTTCTCAATTATTGCTCATTTGAAAATGACTTGAAATGTCCAAAACAGGAAATAGAATTGTGTTCACAACTATTTGCTCTCAGTAACCTAGGGGATTCATACTTTTTTGGCCTCTATTGTTGTCCAGAAACCAGGAATTATTTTAATAACCATTCTTTTGAAGATTATCTGTGCTTTTCTCCCTGGAAGATATTAAGATCCTCCCATTTATTTTGGTAATTTTTATTTTACTGTGATGTGTTCAAGACTATATTTCTTTTTGTTTTTCTGTTTAGGATTCATACAGCTTCCTGGATCTGAGGATTGAGTCTTTCAACCATTGTCTTAAAATTGTCTTCAGCATTATCTCTGTGATGAACGCTTGCTCCACTTCCCTTTTATTGGCTGCTTGTTTTGACCGATAGTTGTACATGCATTAGATTTTCTTCCACTACCTTCAAGTCATATTTTTTTCATTTTCCCTCTCTTTGACTGTTTGCACCATGTTCTGGATAACATTTATTCCAATTCACTTGACATTTATTCCAATTCACTAACTTTCTCTTAAGCTAATGCTTTTAGTTGATCTGTCAAATAAGTTTTATTTCATTATTATATTTTTCATTTCTGTCTGTATGTCTTATTTTTTGTTTTCCAAATCTGTTTGATTTCTGGTCATATTATCAAACCTTGCTTTCTTAAGGATTGAATTGCTTTAAATATGTGTTACATAAATACCCAATAATTCCAGAGCCAGTTGTCTGTTTTAAGTTTTGTTCTATCTATCTATCTGTCTGTCTGTCTATCTATCAATCATCTATATATCTCTATTCACTCTCTTTCTTCCTCCCTTCCTTCCTCTGTTATTTGCTTACCAATATATTACATTCTGCTGGTTCTTATTGATTGTGGCTTAGTTTTTGTATAGGTTGTGAATTTTGACTATGAGCTATACATTTCTCTTGGAATTTTATCTGTGGGAATTCTTTGATGTGTGGTTTGAAGTTGAGCTCTTCCAGAGAGGGTTTATATTTGTTTCTGCCAGCCATCTGGCATTTCACCAATCCAGGACACCTTTAAATTCTTAACTTGTGGACGTTGGGGCTGAACATATGGTATGAATACCAACTGCAAACCTGTGTGAAAACTAGTCTGTGGTTACAGCTTCTCAGGGGAAATTTCTTTTTCTCTTCACCCACATCCAGGATCTAGACAGTCATGTTTGTCCAGTGTTCCTTTCAGATAGAAGGGTTTATTCCTTCTATATTCAGTCTTCTATTAGTGTCCCTGCATTGTGAGGATCTTGGGTTTTACCAATCTTGTCCTTCTATCCAGTTATCAAAATAGACACTCAAAGTCTTCTGGTTTTAGGCAAAACTGTTAAGGTAAAAATATCTTTGGTACTTGTTAACCTCCCAGAGTTCTTGCTTCCTTTTTCATATAAGTTCAGTGATGTGTTCAAAATAATATGTATATGTATGTAATAATTTTAATCCTTCAGCAAAAAGGTGCATGCAGGGTATATAATCCAATGTACTGGTGGAAAAAAATATCCTGAGTGTTAATTTAAGAAATGCAAGCGTATAGAAAACTGAATCTACCTCTACATTTTACTGTAGGGGTTTTTAAACTTATGCTTTACATAGCTCAGTTTTCATTATAACATTCATTTCATTCTTGTATCCACATAAAGATAAATTTAGTGAGTGAGACTTTGTTGATATTCAGGAGGGCATTATTTATTAAAAGTGAATGTATAAAATGGTGATGTATTATTTATATTAAATACAACCATAAAAACTTGATTAGAATAATGTGCTTATATAACATTTGCTTCCTGAAGACTGTATTTCATATGTATATGCAAAGACGCATTTGGCCAGTAAGCCTTTCTAAGATTAAAGAAACAACAACTTTCATTTAAAATCAAAAAGTTGTGAGGATTACACAATTTCTTTTGTTTTCTTTTATGAATGATATATTTATGGTACCCATAAAGAGTCATTATTTCTATGCTTAGATTCAGTAATAAAAATAGCTAACATTTTTTGAGCACTTTTATGTGCCAGGGCTAAGTTTGTAAAATGTATTTACTAAATTAGTTGTCATAATTCTTTAAAGAAGTTGCTTTTTAAAAAATGCTTATTTATTTATTTTGAGAGAGAGAGAAAGGGTGCAAGTGCAAGCTGGGGAAGGGGCAGAAGGAGAGAGAGAGAGAATCTTATGCAGGCTCCTCGCTCAGAGCATAGCTGGAAATGGGGCTTCATGTAGGACTCCATCCCATGACCCTGGGATCATGACTTGAACTGAAATCAAGAGTTGGATGCTCAACCAACTAAGCCACGCAGGCACCCTAAGGAAGTTACCTTTTTTATACCTGTTTTACAGATGAGAAAATGAGGTCAGAGAGTCTATGTAATTCACCTATGTTAACACAGCTAGTGGTAGCCAAGTCTGAATTAGCACACAGGCAGTCTGGTTTCAGAATCCAATTTTTTCTTTTCTTTTCTTTCCTTTTCTTTTCTTTTTTCTCTTCTCTTCTCTTTCTTTTCTTTTCTTTTCTTTTTTTTCTTTTTTTCTTTTCTTTCTTTTCTTTTTTCCTTTTTTTAAAGTTTATTTATATAATTTGAGAGGGGGAGAGAGAGAGAGAGAGAGAGAGAGAGAGAGAGAGAGAGAGAGAGAGAGGACATGACTGGGGGAGGGGCAGAGAGAGAGAGGGAGAGAAAGAATCCCAAGCGGGCTCCATACTATCAGTGTGAAGCCCAGTTCAGGGCTCGAACTCATGAACCATGAGATCGTGACCTGAGCCATGATCGCCTAACACACTAAGCCACCTGGGCAACCCTCAGAATCCAATTTTCTTTCATTATTTTTAAAATTTATTTATTTTTATTTTTTCTTTATCTTTTAAAAATTTAAATCCAAATTAGTTAACATATAGTGTAATAACAATTTCAGGGATAGAATTTAGTGATTTATCACTTACATCTAACAACCAGTGCTCATCCCAACAAGTGTCCTCCATAATGCCCCTCACCCCTTTAGTCCTTCCCCCAACTTAACACCCTGCCAGCAACCCTCAGTTTGTTCTCTATATTTAAGATTCTTTTATGGCTTGTCTTCCTAGAATTCAACTTTTGTAAATGCATTATTACAGTGATTCTCTAAGTGACTTGAAAAACTGAAGATGTTATTTATGCAACAATTTATTTTTTCTTTTGAAAAATATTTAATGAACACTTACTATGTCTCCAGTATTTCCCAAGGCACTTGATGGAGCTCACAGTTTAATAAATGGATGGCCATGCAATCAAATAATTACACTATAACCACAAAAAGATATGTGTATATTAATGGTGCTTAGAAGAAAGATCAAATCATTCTGTCTGTGAGAGTTAAAGCATTCTTAAAAGTGGCCTTGACACTGCCAAATGAATAAATTGGAGGCATATGCCAAATGAATAAATTGGAAATGGTGGTGATAATGGTTCTAGCCTGGAGACTAGAAATTGTAAAGGCATAGCAATATGTTATGTTTCATAAAATCATAAGCTCACCATTACTAGTGAATATAACGTGTGTTAGTGTGGATGATAAGGGTATAGTGAAAAATGGAGTAAACTATTAAGAAAAGGTAATTGAAGTTATTTATTTTTCTGAATCACCCAAATTAATGAGGTTGAGTGGCTTTTTGAAATTTTTAAAATAATTTAGGTAATAACATAAAACCTAAATATATCAATATTTACTTAGCAGAAACAATCTCCAGTAGGTTCTGGATAGAGATGCAGAATATTGCTTGAGATTTGAGGTATGCAATCAAATGCCTTCGGTGGTCAGGCATGTAACAGGCAGTAGTTTATAGTAAGATACCAAGGAGTGTTGGACACTGTGGCAAATTAAAATGTTCATGGCCAACCTAAAGATGTCCAAATTTAGTGTTTTAAAAGCCCTGAAGCTTCTAATTGAATAAAACAGGAATTCTTACTCAATCTGTTGCAGCAATCTTTGGTAGCAGCTCATAGTTAAGATGCCCAAAATTTCAGCAAGAAGATGTTGAGTTTTTTTCTGTCCAATTTTAATAACCACATATATATTTTGACTAATTATTCTCTTTTTTATATTATTAGATAATTATACTAGACTTCTTATTTCTAGGCAGATAATTAAAATGCCTTCCAATGAATACTTTAAATCCTGGAACACAGGTCAAAATCTAAATGAAAACAAACATTTAGCATTTAGTTTATAAATATGAAGCACTAATGAAGAATAAGATGCCTAATATGAGATTTGAACCAAAATGTATATGGAAATATATGACACGCCTAGTGATTGTTTATTTCATTAGTATAACTTCTTAGAAGACTGGCAAAGAAAACTGTCTTCCGCAGATGAAGGTTCCAGCTGAACTGGAAACTATTCTCATTTTCAGTGGTGTGCATTTTCTTGGCTTGCCCTATGTTACTGAACAGTTTTGAAGGAGAGGTGAATATGTGGTCTTCAGAAGACCAAAACATAATGAGAAATAGGTAATGCATAGTCTTAATTTGTGAATGGAAGTTTGTGGATCCAGGAGTCACTTAATTTTTCACATTAATATTAGTAATACAAGGAGTAAAATAAACCATAAAATAAAATGCATACCTTACCCACGCACATGCACACACACACAAACACACACACACAGTTCCTTCAACTTTTCCACACCATTGCATTTAAAAAAATATATTTCTTTATTTTGAGAGTGTAGGGGAGGAGCAAAATGAGAGAGAGAAAAAAGAATCCCAAGTAGGATCAAGATCTGCTCTTGATCTCCACAGAGATCTTCCTCTACACAAGCCCTTCTGATGTGGCGCTTGTTCTCAGGAACTGTTAGATCATGACCTGAGCTGAAATCAAGAGTTGAACACTTAAGCAAGTGAGCCACCCAGGCACTCCCACACCATTGCATTTTTAAATGAATGGGTAAAAGATTCCTTAAATTGTGTACTTGATTCATTGAGTTACTGGGAATTGGCCATTCATCACATGTATACCACATTCTAATATTTTGGTAGACAGTGATTAAGATGATAATCAATTTTCAATTTTCAACCAAGATTTTTTTTTTTTAGTACTTGGGTCATCATAAAGTTATTCACACTCATTTACATCATGAAATGCAATATGATGTAAAAAGTGTTGTAAGAAATAAAACCATCTCAAAAAATGTTTGTGTTGGCAGACAAGAAAAATCCTCAAACATTTTAGTTGGAATTGAGGCAAAAACCTGAATTAGAAATGCTGACTCATTCTTTGTTCCCTAGATAGATATTAAGGGAGAAGTGAACCAAATTTTTTTTGCTATTCTTTGAAGAATTGGTCCAAAATTTGATGAGAAACTATAAATCCACAGCAATGCTTGCCAATGATCTTGTGTTATATTTTTGGTAAGAGCAATTAAATGATACAATTTTACTTCACCTATGAAATAGAATATAAAATACACATAAGAAGTCTTTTTCTTCTTTAGAAATTTTTTAAATGTTTATGTATTTATTTTTGAGAGAGACAGAGAGAGAGAGATAGAGAGAGAGAGAGAGAGAGAGAAAGCAGGGGAGGGGCAGAGAGAGATGAGGACAGAATCCCAAGCAGGCTCCCCACTGTCAGCTCAGAGCCTGATGCGGGGCTCAAACCCATGAACTGTGAGATCATGACCTGAGCCAAAACCGAGTCCAGCACTTAACCAACTGAGCCACCCAGGCACCCCTCTTCTTCTTCCTCCTCCTCCTCCTCTTCTTCTTCTTCTTCTTCTTCTTCTTCTTCAATTTTAAAGTCTTTTATTAAAAAGTTTATTTATTTTATTTTCATGTGCAAATGACTTTAAATAAATTAGAATCATGGGTTGATTTAGTGTAAGGCCTCCATCTTCTATATGAATATGATGATAAGACAGTAAAATTTTATGAATACCCCATTTAGATAGAGACTCAAGCAGCATGGAAATGATAGATTAATGGATTAATGGTAGTTTAAGGATTAAATGATAAAACATTGTCTTCTTTCCCATGAATAAAGCCATTGCAGGATTCTCTGTTTCCTGAGTCTTGGTAATGCAACAGCTATGCCAAAGTGACTAATTCTGGTGAGTAAGGAAAAAAGAATGAGGTTGTAGGCCATAACATTTTATCTCCTAAATAAAAATAAACACAACAACAAAAGACCTGAAGCAAATATGACACAATTTAAGTACACATTTATTGGGGGTGGGCATGTAAGTGTTCATTATACTATATTCAATATTTTCTTATATTTTGAAATATTTTACAGTTACAAAAAGACGTAGAACACATATATTGCTCTATTTATCAAAATATACAGTAAGCAGGACTCTGAAAATTATTTTTCTACTATCCTTGACATTGATGAATTCCTTTAAGTTTTTATATTCAGTTTGGTCTAGTATTCACTACTAAAAAATATGCTCATCAAGGAAATATCAAACTGTATTAATTGGGCCATATGAAATAAGATTAATGATTTAGGAAAAACTTAGGATGGTGATCAATATCTTATACAACTCTTAAAAAGATACTTGTCATTTTGATTTTCTATAAGAGAAAGAAAAATAGGTTATGTACTTAGTAAAAGTGGCTTAGCCACACTATGTAAATAAGCAGTAGCTAACATAATTTATAGAATCTATGCATACTATCCTAGAAATCATTGCCCAGATCCTTTTAAACTGGGAAGTTGCACATCCTAAAGAGAACATAGGGAAGTTTTAATAAAACATTAAGATACTGGTGGATACTCAACCAATTCACTGATTATACCTGCTCTATCACATTTGAATGCCTGATGAGCCTACCATGTTGCATTTTAAGGATATTTGAGGATAATACCTATGTGTTTCAATAACTTGTATTTCAAAATATATAGTGCCTTGTTGATATTTTGACATACTAATTTAAAGAACTAATTTAAAGTTGATAATTAAAATAATAAATCATGGTTATATTCTTCAGACAGTACATTTGATGAATCTATCTTTTTACACTAAAGCTAGTATTCTGCTTTTTCCCCTTCTGGTGACAAGTAAAAACTATTATAATTATTAACACAATGTCAGTCATATAAAAATGGGTATTCACCATGAATTGCAATATTTTCTTAGGCAAACTTTTCTCCTACGCAATAATTCTTTACTTTCTGTATGTCATTTTTATTTTCAGATGAAGAGAATGTCTACATGCATATTAGCAAAAATATTGCTGACACTTAAATTAGTTTTATATGCCTAATGAACACTCCCATCAAAACATATCATACATAATAGGAGTTTTCAGGCTGACTTACAGAAGATTATGTAGAAAGGTTTTCTACTATTTTTCAGAATGAAGCAAAAATAAATCAAGGTGAAAAATATAAGAGCTCACTGGGTACTTTGGTTAAAGGCAGTTATGGAAAGAGAAAGGCATGCAGAATAAACTTGAGAACCTAGTATCAGATGGCAGTGAGGATTCTAAGCCAAAAAATCAGAGATTCTACTAGAACTTTTTGATCAGGTGAAGGTCAAGAAGAGTACAGGATCAAAGACAGAGTCTATTATTTTAGGAAGAGGTATGCAGGGCCTGAGTCTATAGATGGGGATCTAACAAGTCAAATCTTCAGGAGGGACAGGTAACTAGAACTTCATCCAGATTAGTTACCAAACTCATCACCTTCCTAGTCCAGTGAGGCAGCTGAGTGAAGAGGTGCTTATGATGGGTGCTCGTTGTCCTCTGAGAAGGTTGTCGGAGCAAGTCTTTGGTGCTTTGTCACAGAGGTGGAGTTTTAGAGACTAAAAAATACTGTGTCTGGATGGGCACTAGGGTATGAGTTATGAGACGTGATTATGGGAGAATAAGTGGGTAAAGGGCTACTTTGAGGCCTTGAAGGTTATCTAGACCAACCCCCTCACTTTACAGGTGAGAGAACTGAGGCCTGTTCAGCTTTAAACACATATCTTAGTTGGTAGAATCTCCTGGCATTAGATCTTAGACCTAACTTCCAGAGGATGTGTTCTTTGCAGTCAAATGCTCTACCACTGAGCTGTATCCCCCAGAGGGAGTGTTCTTTGATCAACATCATTATTTCTGTAGACCTTGCAAGACTGACTTATCATGAAGCTGCTGAACTGTGTGAACAGGGATTTGTACCTCCTCTCTGTTAGAAACAGAGTTGATTTCAGAATGGGGAGTGGACTCAGGTTATTAATGGGGGCTAAAGGATGGTGGCTTTTAAAGTAAAAGAAGTGAAAGGGTCTAATGACTACATTGCTTTGCCACTTCTCCCATCAAGAGGTAGGTGTCTGTGTTCCCTTCCTTTGAATATGGGCAGGCTGACTTGTGCCTATGAAGTGTCTCTCTGTGACTTCCCAAAGCTTCTATGTTTTTGTCTGGGATTTCTCACTTTTGGAATCCAGCTACCATGCCATGAAAAGGCCCAAGCAGTCCATGGAGGGTCTTCCACATCCATGACTGCTCACCTGACAGTCTGCACCTATCTTCAAACTATATGATCATCTTGAAAGTGGACTCTCCAGTCCTTATCTGAACCTCCAACAGATGATGTCATGTGGAGCAGGAGTAGCCTGTTCATCTCAAAACTACAGATCCATGCTGTAATTCTAAGACACCAGGTGTTGGGGGTAGTTTGTCATGTCAGGTACAGTGTGCTTGCTTACTTGAGTAGTAGTGATCAGTTGAGACCAAATATTCAAGAGAGCTTTAAAGACTGTTTCTCATACAGATTTCACTGTTTATACTATTTTTATTTTTTTAAATATTTACTTATTGGGGTGCCTGGGTGGCTCAGTCGGTTAAGCATCCGACTTCAGTTCAGGTCATGATCTCATGGTTCATGAGTTTGAGCACCGCATCAGGCTCTATGCTGAGAGCTCAGAGCCTGGGGCCTGCTTTGGATTCTGTGTCTCCTTCTCTTTTTGCCCTCCCCCACTTGGACTCTGTCTTTCTTTCTCTCGAAAATAAATTACCATTAAAATTTTTAAAAAATATATTTATTTATTTTTGAGAGAGAGACAGAGACAGAGAGAGAGAGATGGAGAGAGAGAACGAGTCGGGGAGGGTCAGAGAGAGAAAGAGAATTTCAAGCAGGTTTCGCACTGTCAGCACAGAGTCCAACACAGGACTCAGACACACAAACTGTGAGATCATGACCCAAGCTGAAATTAAGAGTTGGAGGCTTAACTGACTGAGCCACCCAGGTGCCCCTTATTTTTTTTTATGAGAAATCTGTCTAAATAGCTTAACAAGAAATTCACATTTGCAGAGTCATACTTTCCAGGACCACAATTGTCTTATGATTTTTTTTGTTTTGTCCTGAAGTCAGACTGACTTGGGTTCAAATTTCAGATATGCCAATTATGGTGGAGTCTTTGATGAGTTATTTAAACTTCCTGCCTCAATTTCTTCACCTGTGAAATATAGCCAGTGACTCTCCTGGGATTATTTTGTAGCAGTTGTACAGGAAGTTTATCTAAGGATTAAGTATTCATGTTCTTGAGTCTGACTTGGATTTGAATTCAGACATTGACACTTATAAGATGTGTAGCCTAAAGCAAGTCACTCAACCTCACTCAGACTGAATTTCTTCATTTGTAAAATGAGAACAGTTATAAGTACCTACTACAGCGTTACATTTTTGTGAGGATAAAAGAAATAATCCATGTAAATTATGTTGCACAGTATGGTACATAGTAAATGTTTAATACATGATAGTATTATTTATGAGTTATTATTATTATTATTATTGGAATTAACATCTAATAGTCCTTGAAAGCACACAACTATTTCCTACTCTGGTACATAGTAATCCTCACTAAGGAGTATTGCCCTTCTTCCAGCTCCTTCTTAAGACATCACGGGTCACTCAATCCACTATAATAAATATTCGTTACAACCTTACCCAACATGGAAACCTTGCTTTCAAAGTGAGAGGATAGATTCAAACTCTGAATAACTTTCAAAGTTGAATAAACTTTAAGAAATGGAATGCTCAAATGTAAATCATTAACTCTGCTGAGTAAAGATGAAGATCTAGTAGTCATAATGGCTGAGAAGCTAACATTAGTCAAGAGTATAGAACAGTTAGTAAAATGCCAGTACATGAGGATGTTTAAAACTAATGTGCCAAACGACTACTATTACTGCTACTGTAAGTCGTACTTGCTAACCATATTTTATACTGGTTATTTTAAGCTCATTCTAAGTAAATATCAATTTTTTAAATCCTCAAGACAATCTAATGTTGGAAAAGTTAACTGCATTATAGCTGTCTCTGGTTAAGCAAAACCTAGGATTAAGGAGTCTCCCTCCCTAGAGATGAGTGTTGACATTTTTTAGAGGATTTAGAAGTGTAGTGAAAGTGGTTCAAAGGTTTGAAAAGAAAACATTTTGAGAAATAGCTTAGAAAACTGCAAGGAAGAGAAAAGTAAGAGATCATAAGACCAGCCCTCAAGTGTAGAGACAGTTATGTGATTGTGGAAAGGAGGTAACTGGTATTCATAAAGATTGCCCAAGGACAGGAACAAAGACAATGAGGTCAAGTTTTAGCATGAAAAGTATAGGTTAGACACAAGAAAGGTCTTTCCCTCAAGTGACCGTTACTAACTGCTGAGTGGAACTAACAGAAGAAACAAATTATTTTTTTCTTTTCACTTCTTTTAAAGCATCGGTATAGTTTTTATTTTTTGGAATGACATTAAATAATGTTCTGGAGGAGATAGACAATCTTTCATTTCCCACCCCTCCCAGCTTTCTGTGTCTAAGGCAGTCATTCCATTTAAAAAATGGTAAATTATATATCTATACTTCTAACCTTTATTTCACTGAATTTATGATTATTCATTTGTCTAACTTCCCTCCCCACCTCCCCCTTTTTTTTGCCTACTAAGTGTCAGGTATTTTCTATCTGCCTGCCGTTTAATTGTCCCATTTACTCTTGAGCAGATGTGTATACCAAATGTGTCTCCACTGACATGTACTTCAAAGGACATTTTTTAAAAGTGATGAGATTTAAGTCAATCACATTTGCTGAATGGTAGCAAACAAGGTCAAAAGTCAAAGATGGGGGGAAGGCATTAATAGGCTTATTTTAAATTTACTGGTGTTAAATTTTACTATTTTTATTATTCCTTTTACTAGTTCACTACATTTAATACTACAGTTTATATATGATTCTTTACAGTTTACAAAACATTTATAATACACTTTTGATAGATTGTGATTATCACAATGGTCCCTGATGAATCATGTCTCTGGCATCTACATCCTTGTGCAATCTTCTCCCACAGTGGTGCTAGGCTTGACCATGTGACTTGTTTTGGCCAACTGGGTATTAATAAATGTAATGCAAGCAGAGGCTCGATAGATGCCTATGGTGACTTACTGTCTTGGGACATGCTAGAGAAGTCACGTAGGAAGAACACAAGTGCCCAGAACAAAAGTCTCAGCAAAACACCAGCCTGTGAGTGAGACCATTGTAAACTATTCAGGTACAATATATCCTTCTCATGAATGACCATACGGGACACCAGTAGAAGAACCCTCAGCTAAACCCCGTCCAGGCAGAATACCAAGCTAATATATGGTTTTGGTGTAGATACCTAAATTGTAGGGTGACTTATTATAAAACTGTAGGTAACTGATACACATATTGCCATTCAGAACATAACAGAGATGTCAACCCTGTGAAGCAGTTAGGGAAGATGTTGGCCTAGTTTTGGATATGAGGAATCTATGGCTTTAATATGGGTTGCTATTAGTTCTTCTTCTATGATACTTTATTAATTTTTCAGCAGGTTTAAAAAAAAGTCTAACAACTAAAGACTCATGGGTTCTTCAGAAATTAAAAAAAAAATCTAAGATAAAATAGTCCTATTTCCAAAGTCAAAATTATTTTGATAGTTTAAAAGATAGCTTTACCATATTTCTGCTTAGACATATCCTCCTTGGTGCTGGAGAAGAGTTATATTAGCCTCTACCAGAAAGTGCACTTAGAGAAAAAGATAGAAAGCCTGAATAAGGGTAGTATTTATGGATGTGGAATAGCAGCTAGAGCTGAACTAAATTCACACAAAAATTCTTGTCCACATACGACAATTTCACCCTCAATCGTGATCTCTTTTTTAAGAGAATTTTGTGTTCTTCCTCCTGGTTGCCAAATTGTATTTTACTTGCTGCTGTTTTTAAAGCAGAGCATCACTTACAGTTTCATCAGCTTATTTCTAACCATAATTCACAGCTTCCTTTGAGAAAGAGGTAAAATTTTGGTTCATGTTTTATTCTTTTTCATTTCCTTTCCAAGGCTTGGCCTTATTATTATATCTGGGCCAAGTTGGATGCTTGGAGCGACTGCTTTTTGTACGGCAGAATGAAGTGAAGTGAATTGGTTATTTTAACTCTAAAGAGAGCAAAGGCAGTCAAGCTGGTCTTAAAGATGTAGACAGTAAATAATGTGATTTATCAGGTCCATGAGGTCTTTAAAACTTCATACTAGAACGCCTTCATTGCTTTGGCATTTTCTCAGGTGAGTAGCCCTGGTATGCATCTCCTTGAACCTTTTCTAAATAAGATCCCCCCCCCCTTTTTTTAAGTATCTTTGCAACCTCCTCTGCTTTTAGTCCCTCTTTCTGATTTTTTGTTCAAAGTTCAAAGTCTTGGTCAACTCAGTCAAAAGCAATAAAAATGTGTGTTGTCAAGTTTTAATGTTTATAAGGATCACCTTGAAAGTCTATTAAAACATAAACTTGCTCTTCTGAAAATATTCTGATTCAATGGATTTTCTGGAGGGGTCCAGAAATCTGTTTTTTGTTTGTTTATTTTGTTTGTTTTTAAACAGGCACCCAAATAATTCTGAAACAAGTGCCCTAAAAATGTAGTTTCAAAACTTCAGGTGTATAGATATTGTTATTCTCTCCTTCCAATTGGTATTGGTAATTCACACTTCTGTATAAAAAGATATTTTAAGACTTATAATGAGAGTGAGAATAAACAGTGGTAGAGCTTTTTGCGGTGTTTATAAGACAAGTAAATGACTGAACAGTGGATTATTTCTCTTGGCAAAGCAAAAATGCAACAGCAAAGAATTCAGATGGTTGCTGTGCTCTCATGTCAAGAAATATTCCAGATATGCAATCCTTCTAAAATAAGCATTGCTTTTGAAAATGGAATTAGCAGGATTCTGTTTATGTCCATACCAGTAAGTAAGTCCACGTGTGGGCAGAGCATGGATGACTGTTGATTAAGGAAACCCATTCTAAGAAGCCACTAGATATCCATAGTGGGCTTCTAGTAATGCTCAGAATCTTGATGAAATACATTTTACTCTTCAGGAAATGAACTTAACACTGTATTTTCATTTTGGTGCTATTAAAATAAATGTGAACTGCTAATAGGTACACTTGTGTGTTGAGGTTAAATCAGAGATATTGCTGTTCTGCTCCTTGCTAGGCTGAAGAGTTGAAAAATATTCAATGGTGATGAATATTTGTTTATGGAAATATGAACTGAGCAAGAGAATTTAAGTTGGCTCTCTGTCTTCTTTATGTCTTTTTTTCCTCCCAAAAGTCATAATGACTGTAAACCATTCTTCATTCAGAAATGGAAATGATCTGTACAAAAATGTTTTAGTGTAAGGATGCATGTGCAAACAGTGCATTGGGACAAAGCATTAATTATAATCTTGCTGTTTTTAATGGATGTGATTACGACATGATTTTGTAAGCCATCTTTTTTCAGAAATATCATTAGTCCAATTTTTTTATGATGAAGAATTTGGTTATGACAAATAAAGTATATTATATAGATCATGTATAGCTGCACATAGGATCCTGAGACTTTGGGAAGAAGCCAGGAACACAGATGCAGTTGTGAAAAAGTATTTATTATATAGGTGGTAGATAAAACTAGAAGGTTACATAAGACTTCCCAGTAGGTGTGCACAGAATGTAAAAAGAATCAAGGATAGAATCCTTGAGGAATTAGTATTTATAAGACAAAAAGGGAAAACACCTACTACTGGAAACTTAAAAGGAATGGTCAGTGAAGTAGGACAGAGCTGAGACAGCATCTTGAAGGCTAAAGAAAAAAGAAAAGAAAAGCTCTTGCCAGTCAGTTAAGCATTCGACTCTTGATCTCTGCTTAGGTCATGATCTCACAGTTTATGGGATTGAGCCCCGTGTCTGGCTGTGTGTTGTCAGTGCAGAACACACTTGGAATTCTCTCTCTCCCTCTTTCTCTCTGCCCCTCTCACCTCAAAATAAATAAATTATTTTTTTAAAAAAGATTTAAAAATAAAAAAAAAGAAAAGCCTTAAAAGTATCCATTAGACTTAACAATTAAGTGGTCACTGGTGTCCTTGGCAAAGGCATTTTCAGGAGAAACTACAATGAATTGAACAATAACAACAAAAAAGGAAGACAGCTAGAGTAGGCTCTCACTGCAAATTTGATTGAAAAGGGAAGAGAAGAGAAAATTGCAGTGGATTGGGAGAGTAGTAGTGGGAACATACTGAGTAAAGCAAAAGTTGTTTTAAAGAATAAGAGGAATTTAGGTTAATGAACCTAATGTAGTTTCCTACCCAATGTATTTATTTCATTGAAGGTGATAGTGAAGAGAAGGGTCATATATACAAAAGAGAGAAAGGATAATAGATGGAACTAAGGTCCAGTTGTTTTGGAGAAACCTGAGTGTTTAAACTGACAGATTAATTTTCACTGGAAGGGCACCTTTCCTCTGAGATTAGAGAAAAGAAGTTGAACATAAATTTAATGTATATAATAAAAAATGCTTAGTTCTTTCTCAACTGATTACAAACTTGTCAAAGGAAGAAACCATATTAAATTAGAATATCATCATACTCCAGGTACATGTAGGGTGCTATTATTCATAGAACACAATGAATGATAGAAAATGTGGACTTATAATGAACCTGCATTATTCCAAAGAGCTAAGGTAAGTCACTGGTATAAGGAAATGAGTGGGCAGAGATCATGTCCACTGTGAAAGTCATAATTCTAAGTCATTTGTCACAAAACCAATGTAGAGTTTCACAATTACAAGACTGTTCTGTAACATCAGTATTATATCCTAGCTTGTAAATTCCTGCTTAGGCTAAAAATATTTATTTTCAAAACAGTGTCTGAAGTTTGTGTATATGTATGTATGTAATTGTTATTTATTTTTATCTAGCTATTTTTAATTTTTTAAATTTAATTTATTTTTTTAAGTTTATTTATTTATTTTGAGAGAGACAGAGACAATGTGAGCAGGGGAAGGGCAGAGAGAAAGAGAGAGAGAGAGAGAGAGAGAGAGAGAGAGAGAGAATCCCAAGCTCTGACAGTGCAGAGCCCGATGTGGGACTCAAATTCATGAACGGCGAGATCATGATCTGGGCTGAAACCAAGAGTCAGACACTTAACTGGCTAAGCCACCCAGGCACCCCTATCTAGCTATTTTTTAAGCCTCTCTTATTTTCTCTAGAAAGGACTTAAAGACATTAAGAAAGTTAGACATTCAGTCTACATACAGTAAATGTTTCAAGGTATGATTGAAATAACACAGACCTGCCCTATAACAAAGAGGGACACATTAATTTAACTACCATCATTATTACATTCACAGAGCTGTGGGTGCATAATGGTTAGAAATTCAGTGGCAGATTTTTTTTAATCTTACATATTTTGCCAGAAACAAACACTTGGAATGTTGCCTAATGAACCCAGCTTTTCTCCATCTGTTTGGTCCTGGATTTATTCCCATTTGCTTTGTAACTGTGGATAGGGAAATCTAAGGAGAACAGTTATTTGTAACCCTAGGTCATAAGAATAGGGAAAATCTTGGCTTAGTGACTTGGGCTATATAACATTTGAGATTGCAAATAGGAAAATGTTTTGTATTTATTTAGAGGAAAATGGTCTGGTATTGGTATGAATGAATTTACTAAAAGTCATTCCATTTTGTTATTGTAATTATAATCACATGAAACCTGGTTGATCAGACTAGAGGACTAGTTGAGGAGAACTCTAGTATGAATCTGAATTTTAGAACATTTAAAGCAAATGTGATTTTTATTACTTGCAAATGCAAATTGCATTTAATATTAAGAAGAGGCTTTAAGAAACACTATTGTAAGATGATTATAATTATATAGATTAATTATCTGTGAATAGATGTCTTTAGAAAGACTGATACTGCTTTAAAAAGTTTAAAATCTTAGTGCTTTGAAAAATCTACCGAGTCTATATAACAGACAACTCAATATGTTTGATGGATCTATTAATGGAGAATAACAGTGCTCTCTCTTCCTTGGTAGGTCTATTATGAATAGATTAGGACTGGCAAAATTATTGTAAATATGTGCAATGGTACATCAAGACATCTTCCAACATTGAATTTAGACAATCACTCTCAAGTCATCAAAAAGATAACCTTAAGTCAATTTGCTGGAATTCCAGCGTCATATTTGAAATAACTTATATTCAGTAGACCTGTATTATTCTTGTTTCAAAGAACACAGATATTGTACCTTCCTTTATATGTGTGTCTGTATTAATCATGTGCTTTCATGGTATGAGTAGAAGCACAATGTAGCTATATCTTTGGAGTATCACAATACTTATCAACAAGCAATCACTTAATATCTATTATAGGCCATTCATTATGCTTTAATTTTATCAATTTAAGTGGATATGACTAAACCTGTCAGGTGACTCTAACAATTGCCCAGCTACATTTTAATTACCATTGGAGATAATGATAGGCTGCTTTATATTTGCATGGCAAGTTTTATTTGGTTAAACACATTGCACATCACAACACACTTTTGGAGAAAAGTAGGATAAATATGAGTCAATACCCACTGTTTTACACTTTTGTAATACTCCTCTCCTTTCACTTCTGCCACATTTTTTTCATTTTTATTTTCTTCCTGTTTTTAAAATGTTATTATGAGTGTTTTAGTTATTCATCCCTACTATTGTGTTTAAGGCAAGAACTATGTCTGAT
Source organism: Cryptoprocta ferox (assembly GCA_028646485.1). Classification (NCBI taxonomy): domain Eukaryota; kingdom Metazoa; phylum Chordata; class Mammalia; order Carnivora; family Eupleridae; genus Cryptoprocta; species Cryptoprocta ferox. The sequence continues at coordinate 40,814,830 of CM053571.1, forward strand.
AGGCTCATCATTCTGCAACTGCTATTTAGCCCAGTTTCTTGCACAGGGCACATTGTTGGTTGAATGAATTCTCATTTTATCAAATAATGAATTAGAAAGAAATTAAAATGTTTGCTTATGTCTGTCTCGAAGCAGAACCCGAATCTATTTCTTTTATTTGTGGGTCTCATTTCTCCCCTCCTGCATTGGGCCATTTCCATACTTTTTAGCCTTCTATCAGAGTGCCCAAAATGGCAACCAAATTTACATGTGGCACTTAGTGACTGATACTTAATTGTTGAAGAACTCTCACAGAGAAAATAATATGATTAGTCATTTCAACTGAGTGAAAATTACGAGAAATGATTCAATTCTAGCATTAGAAATATGAGGGAATACCTAAGGTTTTACTGGAAATGTCTTAGTGTAAACTTTGGGATTGGTTTGAGAGGCTTCTTGTAAATATTCATTTTATGAAAATCATTACAAATGCAGTGGATGTTCATCTGTCCTAAATGATGGGAAAGTAATGCCATTGAGCTTCTGAGTTTAGCTACAAATCCTTCTTAAACAATGAGCAATCAATATGAAATACTGGTTTACAAATCATTCTGTTAAATATTTCTTAATTTGTATGATACCATACCAATTTGTATGATGGCCAGATCTTGAAGTTTTTTTAACATTAAAGATAATAGACAAAAATATAAATTTGTATAGGTTCTTTGATTTTAAGTTATTGGATCTTATATATCTTTTAAAGCAGAAAATATCAATTTAAGGATTTTTATTACTGAAGGCAATCCGAATAGATATTTCTACAGTAATGGATGAAGTCAGGAAGTCATTTATAACTTTGAGCAAATGTTCATATTTTTCCAGCTAGTAGGAGTTCTTGGGGGAATAAAATCCAATGAAATAGAAAATTCACTGTTGGAAGTCTGTAATGCAGTGTTGCTGAAATTCTCACCATTTGTTTAAAAGATCATGATCTTGAGATGATGCCTCCATGGGCCTTAGACATGTTGAAAATCTCTAAAGGAGTCTTGCAGCCAGACATGAGCAGTTGATTAATTAGGAAAAAGTTTGGCACTCTGGTCTCAATGTAAGTGGAGCTCACTTTCTTTTGATAAGGGACAAAAACTTGGATTAGGGCAATTTTGATGAATTACACTTTTCATCTGAAACAGGAACTAACTTACATTGCTTGTTGCATTTGGAGAAAAAAGATACTGCAGTTTGGGGAATTATCCATCCCCTAGCACACGTTCTTTCTTTCCTTATTTTGTTTTTGTCCAAAACATCTTTAGAAAAAGATGTACTTTTGAAAAGTACAGAAAAGAAGATTTTATTTTAAAATTGTCTCAACATTGCTCTAAATATATGTTTAAGTGAGAGTCATCTTTTAATTTAGTTTGTTTAAAGATTCCAACACTGTCTTTAGGCATCTTGACTCTTCTGCCAAAACCTCACAGATGAACTCAAGGTAGATGAAAGTTAATCTGCACTAGTTTCAGTGAAGACATTTGGTGTATCCGAAACTGAATCATGTTGCAATTTAGACAGGATGACCAAAAATGGAGTAATTATTATGATAAGGGAATTACTAATGAATGAGGATTTGGATAAAGTTTATAAAGGATGAAAAAATCACTTGTTTACCAATTTTTAATGTCTTTCCACTGTATTAAATAGGATTACCAAATAAAATATAATGCCTACAAATATCAACAAGAAATATTTTGAGGTCTTGGGGTGCTTGGGTGGCTCAGTCAGTTATGTGACTGACTCTTGATTTCAGCTCAGGTTGTGATCTCATGATCATGAGATCAAGCCCCACGTCAGGCCTCAGGTGCTGAGAGTGGAGCCTGCTTGGGATTCTCTCTCTCCCTCTCTCTCTCTCTGCCCCTCCCGTGCTGGTGTGCATGCCCCTACAATATTAAAAAAGAAAAGAAATATTTTGAGGTCTTAATGCATTTAGTTGTATATCACATGAAATGTGTATATTCTAAATATAACTGGTTAGCTTCCTCTCCCATTTAAAAAAAACACTTCTTATTTTGCATTCTTTAATCTTTTCCCTAGAATCATTATTTCCAACTTTCTTAAGCTATAAAATCTAACATCATCATGGGCTCTTTCCTTTGTGCCATTCTTCAGATTTAATGGTACCCCATCAGAGGAATTTATTTCTAGAGTGATTTATAAATGCAGTCTTTCACCTTGTCAAAAATTTCCACCCCATTAAGATCCCCATTATAATTTTTGTCCTGTAATCCTTCTTTCACACTGTTATTTGGTGATTCTTTTAATTACATAACTAACTGATTATATCCCTCTTTGGAAAAAAAACAGCACAAAAACAATTTAAAAGTAACAGGGATAAATTCCTTAGAATGGAATTTATGATTTCTGACTTTCTAAACTCATTTTCCAAAAATCTTGATTTTCTTTTATCTTAACTATACCCAGGCCACAGGGTAATGGTCCTTGAGAGAAGAAAAACAAGTAAGGTGAGTTCTACCACTGTCCCAGATGACTCCCTGGAGATAGTTTCTAGGCTACTGGGCAGGCAGAGAGAATCTAAAAGAACCCAATAATCTCTTTCATTAGAGGAGATGAGTCTAGTGTGAGGGGAGCCCAGGGATGCTGTAATTTGCAAAGCAAAATATGAAAGAGGATGGAATTTCCCACATTGTTTTAGATATATGCAAATTAGGTTTTTCCAATTTTTGTTTGAGTATATGCATATGCAGGGAAAGAACTCCTGGAAAGTGGATTGTGAAACAACCCCAGAGGTCATATAGAACTGGGGATAACTCCTGCTCCAACAGGGAACTGTAAAAAGACCTAAGACTCAGGGAATTCAGTGGAATCATCAAAAGTAATGCAAAGAAGCAGAAAAATCAATGATGGAAGCAAAATAAATATAGTAAAAACTAAGTTACAACACTAATAAGAAAGATGAAAGGAAAACCTACATATTGAAATAAATATTTGTAAATTGTATATCTGATAATGGACTTCTATTCATTCATGATACATAAAGAACTCTTACAACTCAATAATAAAAAGGAATTCAATTAAAAAAAATGGGCCGAAAATCTGAATAGACATTTCTTCAAAAAAGACATACAAATAGCCAATAAGGTACATCAAAAGATGCTCAATGTTGTTAGTCATTAGGGAAATGCAAATCAAAACCACAGTGAGATAATCACTGAACATCTAGAAGGATGGCTATAATAAAGAAGATGGACAGTAGCATGTAGTGATAAGGATGTGAAGAAATCAGATCCCTCATTCATTTTGGGTGAAAATATAAAATGTAGCCACTTTGGAAAAGAGTTTGGAACTTCCTCAGCTGGCTAAACACAGTTACCTTATAGCCTAACAATTCCAGTCCTAGCTGTATACCCAAGAGAATTTGAAAACATATGAAAACAACTTGTACATGAATGTTCATAGCAGCATTATATTTTTAAAACGTTTATTCATTTTGAGAGAGAGAATGTGTGCGTGCACACAGGCAGGGGAGGGGCAGAGAGAGAGAGGGAGAGAGAGAATCCCAAGCAGACTCTGTGCTGTCAGTGCAGAGCTCAATTCAGGGCTCGATCCCACAAACTGTGAGATCATGACCTGATCCAAAATCGAGAGTTGGATGCCCAACCGACTGAGCTACCCAGGTGCCCCAAACATTATTCATAATAAGCAAAAAATGGAATCAACTCCAATGGTCATCAGTGATGAGTGGATAAATAAAATGTGGCATATCCATATAATATATGATTTGTTCACAAAAACAAAAAAACAAAGTACTGATACATGCTACAACATGGATGAACCATGAACACATTATGCTAAGTGAATGAAGCAAACCCAAAGAGGTCATATATTATATGATTCCATTTATAAAAAAGGTCCAGAATATGTAATTCCATAGAGACAAAAGTAGATTAGTAGTTGCCATGGACTGTGGGGAGGGAGAAATAAGAAGTGACAGCTAATGAATATGGAACTACTCTTTAGTGTGATAGGAAATCCTAAAATTAGATAGTAGTTACAATTTTACATTCTGTAAATATACTGAAAGCTATTGAATTGTACACTTCAAAATGGTGAAGTGTATGTGAATTTTTTTAAAGAATTAAATTAATAATATGAATAGTCTGAAATTTATTAAAGAAATTGAATTTATATCTAAAATAATCTTTCTATCAAAAATATTCAGATCCAGATACCTTCACTGGTAGATGCTATAAAACATTTTGGGAAGAAATAATATCTCTTCTACAAAAAATTCTTACGAAAAATAGAAGAGGAGGGAATGTTTCCTAAATCATTTTATGAGACCAGTGTTATTCAAAGCAAATTCAAAAAACAGATTCAAAACAAAATAAGAAAGCTATCTATCAATATCTCTTGTGAGTATAGACTACAAAAATTATTATCAAATATTGGCAAATGGAATTTAACAAAATATAAAAAAGAATATATCCTGACCAACGGGTTTTTTTTTTCCCCAGAAACGCAAGGTGGGTTTATTATTTGGAAAGAAAGCAGTGTAACTCACCATATCAATACATTAACAGAGGAAAATGATATAATGTTCTCAATAGATGTAAATAAAAAGGAATGTGTAATCATGACAAAAAGTTTTTACAAGTCAGTCACAAAAGGAATACTCTCAATCAGTTAAAGTACATATAAGAAAATCTTATAGCTAGTATTGCACTTAATGGTAAAAACCTGAGTGCTTTCCACTCAGATGGGGAACAGTTCCTCTTATGACTTCAATATTTTACCACCTTGGGAGAGGGCTGACTTGGCTTAGTTCACATTCGTGGAATTATTGAGCCACTTGACTCAGCCACTGGTGGAGAGCTGTAGAGAGTTCTGTCATGTTTTTATTCCTGCTCACTATGTTTGCTCATCCCTCTCTTTTCTACTGTTTAAAATAATGACTTGTGTTGGGTTGTGGAGAACATATAGGATATTCTTTGCCTTTCCAGATCCTTTCCCCGCCTTCTTTGTGCTCTAGAGTTGTGTTCAATGGGCTACATTCGTTGCCCACTGTATTTCTGTAGGGTTCAGCCAATTGGAGGAACTAGCAAGAGGCCAGAAGGAGAAGATCAGAAGTCGTATTTATTCCTCCATCTGCCTCCCTGCTGGACCTTAAATTGGCAATAGCTCTGCTCCTTCGCCAACTGCTTCTCCCCTAAAGGGGAAGCTTTCCCTGATTCTGTGCCTTCATTTGTCTCTTCACTTCTAGGGATGGTACCACTTTCTGGTATTTCCAACTCTGGGTTGATTCACCATTCCTTGTGCATTTCCTTAACTTTTCCCACACCTTTGTAAATAGCTCCTCATTCCTTCATTAAATGATCATCAATTATCCATTTTGATTGGGCCACTGCACTGATAGAGAGGAATTATGATATCATCTAGTTCAAATGCAGAAAGATGAATTAAATTTCAAATACATCTGGCTCTGACGTTAATTTTGCTATTATTCATGTGAAAATGTGACTGAAGAGGCCAAGAGATCACTGGTGTGTTTATTCCAGGAGCCTTTTCCTAACTCACTGGCTAAAGGTGTTTCTGGGGTCAATACCCTCTTTGGGCTCCACTGCGCCCCTTCCCCCTCCTCACTTATTTCCTACTCACCATATTAGTACTTGCTGAGCCAGGAAATACAGCTGATTCACTTGGCTTATATGTGCCATTTTCAACATGCAGAATGATTACTGACTAGGTCTTAATGATCCCTGTGCAAGTGAAATGTAGTTGTTACTGGGAACAATTTGAAACATTTTAGAGCATCTGCATTCAGTTTTAGTAGCTAGGCTATTTCTGCTCATTATGATCAACTTGAACTTTGTAGAATCAATGGGTTTCCTCAGCACTTCTTTAATTATGATGAAATATATTGTCCTCAGGGTTAAAAATTTTTCTTTACATTTTAGCTGATTGTGGGAATGCGTATTTTAAAGAAAATCTAATGAATAATCAGTCATAATCACTGTAATATAAACACCGGAAACATCATTTTCCCACTCATTTGGGAGAGCAAGTAATTTATTATAAATGAGTTAGAAAAATGTCAATTTAAATTAGTTTTCTCCCCATGTTGTTTGAAAAGAATACACAGAATTTTTTTCTTGCTAGAACTGGGTCTGTTGATTCTAAGGGTTATTGATGGGAATCAGGTGCACATCAAAACCAGTGCTTACGCCTCTTCATTTTGACTTGCTTTTGCAGTCTTGGTGTTCTACTCATTGATTTATTAATTCTTATAGCACCAGAACATGCATTATAAAGATTGAATTTTGTAATTATCATTTGATTATTAAAACCAATAAACATTTTCTTAACTTCCATTTTTAATATACTTTGGACCTGCATATAAGAGCTAGACTCTATTTTTAGGTACTAAATTTCAAAATTACATCAGATATAGTAAAATCTGAAAGTAAAATTTTGACATTTTATGTAAGAATACTCCTATGAAATGCAACTGCTAAATCATAGAAATTTTACATGTATTCTAGACATGAGACTTTTACATTGTATTCTAGAGGTCATATTTATAATTTCAGAATCCTTGATTCAACCATCTATAATAAGTGTAAATTAAACTCCTTGGTTACAAGTAGCTAATTATTAAAAGAAGGATTACTAAGCATTTTGATATCTGGATAAAAATGAGGTATATAATACATTTGGTGAAGTCTAAAGTCAATCTGTGTAGTAACTTTATTAATCTTTCTTTAATAATTCAGCATTTACAGTGATCCAAGTTTCGAAGCAACCTCATATGCTAATTAATCAACTAGAGGATGTGGATGTCAATGTAAGAGGGAGTCAGTGAGGAATTAATGAAAGCAATACTGAGCAGAAGTGATAATGCACTGACAGGTAGGGAGCATGGATTAGCAAGGGAACTGTCACTAAATTTATGTTCCATTTCTTCAGCAGTGTTGTGGAATCATTTAATTTGATTGAATGAGTCTATTTTAAAACATGCCAATGCACCACTTTGTGAACAATTATTAATTGTACAATAAAAATATACCATATAACAGTTTCATTTTGCATTGAGAATTTTCATTCCTTATATAATTTGATTTCCTTAACATCTCAGTGACAGGCCAGAGAGATAGCAAGGGCTAAAAGCAAGATTTCTTTTCAAAATTTATAATTTTGCTAATAATAACTATGTGTTTCACCCTAACATAAGGAGTTTTCTTACTGAAAGCCTGCTGGCATGAATTTTGTTTTGTCCAATATATTTTTTAAATATTTATTTATTTTAAGAGAGAGAGAGAGAGAGAGAGAGAGAACATGAGTGGGAGGAGGGGCAGAGAGAGGGAGAGAGAGAATGAGCCACCCAAGCACTCCTGTTCCAATATTTTTGTAATACAAAATATGAAAAACTTGAAAGGGATTTCACTATGATCATCCGTATATCCACCAGCTCCATTTTGTACATGCTGTCATCTATCTATCTATCTATCCATTTACCCAACACTTAATCTATCCATCAATCAACTTATTGTTGATATATTTCAATGTAAACTATAGACAAATACACATCTAGCTAAATATTTCAACAGATGTATTTGATTTTTAAATAACAATAGCTAATATTTGTTGAGCCCATACTATATACCAAACACTAAGCTAAATATGTTACTTGCAGTATTTCACTGATATCCCCCAACAAATCTATGCAGAAGGTATTGTTTTTATTAAATCAACTTTTCAAGTCAAAATACACAGCCTTGGAATGGAGACATAACTTTCCCAAGGTTATGCTTAGCTGTAGTGATTTATCACTTGCAAAACTGATTGGAAAACTTGTACAGGTCAAACAGTAAACTTTCTCTGAAATTATGTCTTTGTGGTAGGGCTGGGATTTGAACCTAGAAGGTCTGAGTCCAGAGCCAGGGCTTCTGTATTAGTTTTCTGTTGCTGTTGTAATAAATGATCACAGTGTTGGTGGCTTGAAACAGCATTCATTTATTACCTCACAACTCCATGCATGGGTCAGAACTCCATGCAGAGCATGGCTCATTGGGTCCTTTGTTCAAGATCTCACAAGACTGAAATCAAAGTATCATCTGGGCTGAGCATTTACCTAGAGGCTCTGTGAAAGAATCTGCCTCACTCAAGAGTTAGCTATATTCAATTCCATGTGATTGTAGAACAGAGATCTCCTTGACTTAGCTGGCTATCAGTCAGGGACCATCTTTGCTTTGAGAGGCTGCCTGGTTTCCTTCTCCACTTGCCACGTACCCCCCTCCAACAATGAGAAGGTGAGTTTCTTTCACACTTTGAATCTAACTTTTTCTTCTGCTTTATCTCTTTACCTTGAACCAGAGAAAGTTCTTTGCTTTTAAGGGCTCATGCAATTAGATTAGACCCACAAGATAATGCAGGATATTTTCCCTATTTTAAGGTCAGTAACCTTATTTACATTTGCAAAGTCCCTGTTGCCATGCAATATAACATATACACAAGTCTGAAGACATTGCAGGGTAGGGAGGTTGTCATTCTGCCTACTACAACCACAATAATGTGCCATTTCTTTCAGTACTCTATTTTATGTTTTAAAGATATTTTAAAAAATGTTTATTTTATTTATTTTGAGAGAGACAGAGCATGAGCAAGGGAGGGGCAGAGACAGGGAGAGAGAATCCCAAGCTGGCTTGGCACTGTCAGCAGAGAGCCCAAGGCAGGGCTTAAGCTCATCAACCATGAGATCATGACCTGAACCAAAGTCAGGAGTTGGACGCTCAACTGACTGAGCCACCTGGGCACCCTTATTTTATTTCTTTAAGTTTATTTATTTATTCTGAGAGAGGGAAGGGGAGAGAGAGAGAGAGAGAGAAAGAGAGAGAGAGAGAGAGAGAGCAAGCAGGGAGTGGCAGAGAGGATGAGAGAGAATCTGACAGTGCAGAGCTAGATGTGGGCTTGAACTCATGAACCACAAAATCATGACTTGAGCAGAAATTAAGAGTTGGATGCTTAGCAGACTGAGCCACCCAGGTACCCCATAGTCCTCTATTATTAAAAAGGATTCTTGATCATCCAACAGTTTTTTAAAAACATATTTTACTAAGATAAAGCATAAAAATGTAATTAATATTTGAGAATAAGATCTATAAGAAATTATTATAAAGCTTATATTCACCTTTCAATTTCTGGGTAGATTTTGAAAACCAAATGTATTAAGATACCAATAAAAATTGTGGTCATCTTTCCTTTGAAGTATTCACTTCTTTATCCTATGAGTCATTTTGTATTTATTTGAGGCATTCTAGCTGGCTTTGTTCCATCACATGTCTGAAAATTTATAATTATCTCATCTTGTTTATTTTGGTGGCGAATATACAAAGTACCGCAACTACTCTCAAGCCTTGGTTAGGGCTTTTCTCAACATATGTATTCTAGTTATATGCTGAGGAATATTCTACACATCATTGCATTGGTGCATCCAAACAGTTATAATTCAGAAGGCACAACAGATGGGATTGATTTTATTTGTGAATGGTAGATGTTGGTCATTCATTCAGAATTTCCAGTGAGCTGATATGGATTCTAGGGTGGACTAAATCTGAACTTCCCTGCCTGGCTTTTCTGTCTTACATTACCGTGCCGAGCATATGCATTTTTTTATTACTATGAGATCTTTTATAAGATATAAACCCCCTACATGGTTTTATTTTTATTTTTTAAAAAATTTTTAATGTGTATTTATTTTTGAAAGAGAGAGAGAGAGAGAGAGAAAATGAGAGTGGGGGAGGGGCAGAGAGAAAGGGAGATACAGAATCCAAAGCAGGCTCCAGGCTCTGAACTATCAGCACAGAGCCCGACATGAGGCTTGAACTCACAAACTGTGAGATCATGACCTGAGCCAAAGTCCGATGCTTAACTGACTGAGCCAACTAGGTGCCCCTATTTTTTTTTTAAGCTTTTTTATTTATTCTGAGAGAGAGAGAGAGACAGAGAGAGACAGAGAGCAGGGAAGGGGCAGAGAGAGAGGAGAGAGAAAATCCCAAGCAGGCTCCATGCTATCAGGGCCTCGACCTCACAACCGAAAGATCATGAACTGAGCCCAAATCAAGAGTAGGATCTGCCACCATGTCCATTGACCCATGGCTTGCTTTTATAAGATGGTACTTTGGGATGAAATACATAACTATAAGAAAGAGCAAGCATAAATAGTTTAGGAATATTTTAAGTTGGTACCTTGGCAACCTTAGTATGATCCATGCTTTAAATGGCTCTTCAGCCTGCTTTTCTTTCTGTCTTTCTTTCTGTCTGTCTTTCTTTCTTTCTGTCTGTCTTTCTTTCTTTCTTTCTTTCTTTCTGCCTTTCTTTCTTTCTTTCTTTCTTTCTGCCTTTCTTTCTTTCTTTCTTAATGTTTATTTATTTTTGAGAGAGACAGAGTACAAGCAGGGGAGGGTCAGAAAGAGAGGGAAACACAGAATCTGAAGCAGGCTCCAGGCTCTGAGCCCTCAGCACAGAACCCGAGGCGGGGCTCGAACTCAGGAACCATGAGATCATGACCTGAGTTGAAGTCGGGCGCTTGACCGAGCCATGTAGGCACCTCTCAGACTGCTTTTCTTACTTGAAAATAACTTGGCTTGCAGAAGTCAGTGAAGACTTTCATATTTGGTGACAATTTGACTTGAGTTTCATAAATCAATATCAATTGAAATGCTAAGGGGCATGAAGCTATGTATCTGATTAGCAGGTGAGAGGCTAATTGCATCTTCTGTGGAGAAAACGTGGAAATAAACAAAGCATGAATCAATAGCTAATGGGACTCATAACTGGTGACCATCTGATTGTACGCATTTCCCTATACCTCCTGTATGAAATTCATGATTTTAAAGCTTAACCTTCTTTTTGAATAACATAACGAGGCACTGAAAATCCTCTTGAGGCTTGAATATTGTTTTATTTTTTCCTATTGTAGGATTTGATGGACAAAATCCTGGATGTGATTTTCTCTTCCTCTTATGAACAGAGATTGATATTGGGTATGCATAAATGTAAAAGTCTAAAATTCCTTACATGTAAATATGAGCTACTTTTTTCGGTAACAGTTCATTTCTTTGAGTCCCCAAATGAGGAGAGTAGGTTCCTACACTTAAAACTACAGGGAGCTTACATTAAGTATTCAGTTGTTTTAAACAATCCCTATTTACTAGTGGAGTTTGTTGATTTGGTATTTTAACTCAGTTTATAAGTTAGGTGTTAGAATCATGGAATTATGAGGAACTTGAAGAGGTCCACATACACCAGTCTAATCTTCTTGTTTTCCCCTGACATTTTTAAAGCACATTTAGTATGAAGTTGGGTTGTAAGAATTTATTTACACCTTTCAGTCCTCACACTGCCTCAGTCAATGATAGTGTTCTGCAGAAATAAGGCTATTAGATACTTACATACATATCTTTTTTATGTTAAATATATTTCTACTTCAGAATGAGTATAATAAAGGGAAAAAATTTCCAATGTTGGCCACAGAGAATGAAACATACTGAGTTACTTTCATTATTAGTTAATTTTATGATTATTATTCCAAAGATTTTCTTTTAGCATTCCAATGCTCATTATAAAATCTATATTGTAAATATTTTCAGATTAAAAATATTTAATAAGGAAAGTAGGCTAATTAGGAGAAAAAGTAATAGAAAATAGATTGCAGAGGGTAGTCTGTAATAAGAGTCTTCCATGATACGGTGTTTGAATCAAGGACATCCTATTACATTACTAGAATTTTCCTTGCTAAGCCACTTTAATATTAAAAGGATGTTCATCACTATGACCTTCATTAATGGTTTTGGCTTGATATGTTTCCTTCTTAGTTTGGAGAAATGTCATATCCATATATTTTGATGATTATAGTCTGTTCCTCTACAGGTTAAGACTATGAAAAATCTTTAATATTTTATTCAAAGATGACAGGGGAATTCCATTAGCAATTCCCTAATTGATAACTTATTTGAAAAGCTACATTGAATTTTAAGATAAAAATATTTCCTTGTGATTTTTTAATGGATTCAACCATCTTCTCATTACATTTGTCTTCCAAACATGCTCACATAATCATCTTTATTTTAAATGTTAAATTCTATTTTTTCCACTTGCCTCCTCTTTTTAGACAAATACTGTTTGGTTCCCCCCCTTTTCTTTTCTTTTTCATCATTTCTGGTTTTTATTATTTTCATTTTTAAGAACAATGTGTTTATTTGCCTCATCATCCTCTTTGATGCTTTCCAATTTGGGGGTGAGAATTTATGTGTTTTGATTACCTTGTAAAGGATTAGCTTCTTTCCCATCCTTTTTCTTTATATTTTCCAATTGACATGTTCAATTATTACTTTCAAACCATTGCTAGAATTAAATAAAACAGACCACTGAGACTGCCAGTTTTCTCCATAGTTCCTTAAAGCCGTAGGCAATTTTCCTTAAATATCAAGCTCCTTTCTCTCTTCTTGTCAACAGTTGGAGAACTGACCTTTTTCTCTAAAAGCAAGTGAGGGATCCTATAATTTTCAGTAGTGCTTGAATTTAATTTGAGCTACATTTTCAGCTAGTGCTGTCATGTAGTTACTAACTCTGCCTTTGTTAAAATGAGGCTTTCACCAAAATACAGAGATTGTTGCTACCTGTCTTCTGTAATTTCCACAGTAAGTTCTCATTCATAAACCTTTGAGACAAGTGCCAGACCCAAAACATTAACTGAGACAAACTGGAAAGCAGAATTCTTTAACAATATACAGTACATTAACTAGAGTAGGAAACGCTTAACACAGCACTGTTTTAGCAGACATGAGGGAAAACTTTTTAAAAAGGTTGGTTACTATACATGAGTTTTTCTTTTAATATGTCAGGGTCATTTGGAAGCGTTGGCCCTCTACCATGTGATGTATGAAGACTGGCAAGTCCTTCCTGCCCCAAATGCTTCTCCAAAGTCCTGTTTCTAGTTCTCTTTACTGCTAGATTAAACTTTTGCTAACAAAAATCTTATCCTGAACTTTTTTGCTAATAATCTTTTGATGGCTTCTTGTAGGATTCAAGATAAAGGGCAGACTCGTAAGCTCAGCTTATGACCCTTTATTTTCAGCCTTCTCTTTGTGCCTTGCACATTGTCCAGAACCATTCTGACAATGAGATGAGGTTTCCTTTCTCATCTCATGTTGTTTCACACTTCTTCACGTGTATAGGATTTCTTCATGTAGTCCTGAATGTCAGCAATATCCTCTTTCTTATCACCAACTTCCTCATTCTACAAAACTCAGCTCACTTGTCACATTACACATGAAACCTTACAGAGTGTTTTTTCCCAAACTCCACTTGTGTCCCTAGTGTCCTGTGTAAACCTGTCTTTTATGATTGACCACTTCACTGTAATCAGTGATGTCTAATTGCCTAACTCTTCTGACCATAATTTTTCGAGATGTAAAAATGCCTTATACAAGCTGTAATTTTAGCACCTTCTACAGTGTCTAGCATGTTGTAGGTGTTCAGTAAGGGTTTGTTGAGTGAATGTGTGAATGTATAAATTAATGGTTGATATTTAAAGATTGGAAATTCATTTTTTTTGTTTTAAAGGTCTAATTTACCAAGTTATTCTCTTTTAAATGCACATATCATAAGTGAGATAACACATTAACTCACTATTAATTTTATACCCTTCAGTGCAGCAAATTTCCACTTAAAACTAATTCCTGTACCACTGGGCTAGTCTATAAAGATACTTTACTTTATAAGAATAGTAAGGCCATGAGGTTGAGACAAGAGGGAGTTCCCTTTTATTCTTGGCTCCACAATCCACTAGGTAACTATTTTGGCCTTGGTTCCCTTATCACTTAGAAAATAATATCCATGAGGTTATTTTAAGGAGTCAAATGAGATCTATCCATGCATCTATGTGTCTATGTTCCTCTCTGTTCTCTATGTCTAAATAGTAATATTCAAGAGGAAATTTATATTTGAAAATTTAATTTCCCAATGGGTGAGTCTAGGAATGGGAAAGCCCAGAATTCTGATAAGGAATGAGAAAAAGAAATGAATTTCATTTGAAGATTCAGGTCAGTAGCCTGAGTATGTGTGAGTTTTGATAGCAGTGCATCTTGTAAAAGAGTAAGAGGAATACAAAAAGAACATTTGACACATAAAATGGCAATGACATAAAGCTACTTCACAGTTCTCCCCATGACTGACCCTAAACATTCTAATGGTCTTGGCTAAGCGCCTCATAAAAGGTAATACTAAAATAGAAGTCATAGAGCTATGACTCATGTTCAGAATGATCACTTTCTAAAGTAGAAAGAACCAAACGTGAAAGATTCTGCCATTCCATAAGGATATGCAAATAGTGCAGTTAAGAAACCCATCTGCTCCTTTGATTCTTCTCTTGGGTTGGCTCTTCTGTTCAGAAACCTAGTCGCTTACATTTTATTATAAATATATTGAAAAGTTTCTATCAAGATGAATAACAATATAATCATATGGCCCTGAGTGCATGGTACATTGGCTAAGGTAAGTTGGTCTGATTTTGGCTCAGGTCAAACACAGAGATTGTTTTCCAAAATACTCAATTTAGATGTGTACTTTTGTGTGTTTTGTTAATCCATATCACCCACACTAGGTACAAACTGCTGCAGGAGAATGTAGCCTCATGAGTCTGACGATTGGCATAATTATTCCCCACTGTGGGGGAATATGCACCAATTACATGAACATATTTGATGTTCTTTGCCAGCTTGGTCATCATTTTTGCCTACAACTTTTGATGCGTTTTGATTAAGGTCCACTCAATAGGAATCGTAATAAAGATATCAAAGATGGTAAATTTCAGTGAGAAGATTATAAACATTTTTGCAGAAGATTGTAATCACTAACGAGAATGCAAAATATTTTATATTTTTAAAGTTTTATGAGCCTGCTAAGAGGTAGAGATTTAATCACAATATATGCAAATTCAACATTTTAAATCCTTCTTCAATACATAGAAAACATATTTATCTTCAAAGACACCTGTGTCATGGCCTATTTCTACAGAATCATGGGTCTGCAAGCAATCCCCAAAGCTCATTTTTTGTCTCTGTGTATCATTAAATATTTAAACTATATCAGATAGTTAATTCTTAATAACCTGTTAAAGCATCTTAAAAGCCCCTCTACCAACAATTTGTATTTACAGCTTATAAAATTCCTCTCATTTCAACCTAAATTCTTGATCAGGCCTCAGTGAAGGTATAAAACAGCTGGTTCCTTCTATAACATAAATCTTCATAGACCTTAAGATTATGATCAGGTAAAACCCACAGCCTTTTAACTGAAAAAAAATGGTGTAAAGGCATTTTGGGGTGTATAAATCCCCTAGATATGTTTTGTGAAGTGGGAATAATCATATCTGTGGTTTTTTTGTGTTTTTTTGTGTTTTTTCTTTTGAAACATAAAAATTGATCAGTAGAGGAGAGATTTTTTTTTTTCTGTCCTTATATACAATATGAAAATTGATTTGGGAGAATAAACATGATTTAAGTTCATATGGAACTAAACTTGTTATACATAAAAGAAGTTGCATGTAGCAAGATTTGAAAGGTTTGGGCTCTTCTATGGATTTTTTTTTTGTATTATCTTCTTTCAGCAATTGTAAGTGAAATTTATTTTCTAGACAAGATGAAGGGGATATATATAAGGCTTTAGAAAGTGTAGTGTTTACTGAAGAATGGCTTCATTGTGTTGCAAAAGTGGTTTTCAATTTTGGGTTTTGACAAATAACCTTTGGAACCTCCTCCGGTCAACTTCCTTTGTAACCAATGTGTCCAGTGCTGGCTGATTTTGAACTTTCTCCTGATTTCTATGTGATTCTGAGAGATGTTCACTGATCCTAGGGTCCCTGAGAATTAAGCCCCTAAAGGTTCAGCCAGGGTAGGAAAGAACTGAAGGAGAGAAAGGAGGTGGAGTGGAGTACATCCCAGAGACAGAACTCTAGTCAGGCTGTGTTGGGCTGACAGGCAGCTCAGGGACCCTGGTACCTTTTATCCCTGGCCTCTATTGGTCTAGAATCAAGACCTTAAAGCTTGTCCTCAGATGTAATTGGAATCTTCCCATATGAAAGGAAGGATGGATGCTGCTATAATGGTTTACATTGCAGGATAAAGAATTTGGGAAGAGAACTTTAGGCAGGACTAAGGATTACAAACATACTGCCTATTTAGCCCTAAAGGAAACATTTGGGAAAGGTACTTAAGATGGTGGTGGGTAGATGCTAAGCTGTTTGTTTTGCTCTTCTCCTTAAGTGTATTTTTAAAACATTTAATTAGAAGAGAAGTATTCCATTGTATCTATTTTTGTACTATTAAGAATAGAATTGGTTTCAAGTGATAGTCTACTAAGATTTGTATAACACTGATTCTGTTAATTAAAATAATCTTAGTGTTTAGCCTTAATCTATGCAGTAAAAATTGCCTTAAAAAACTGAATGTTTGTCATATGTGTCTCTTCTATACCCAAATTCGAAGCTGAAGTCTTATGAAACTACTTTCACTGTTGTCCTTAAGGTGTACCTTAAATTCATATAATGATGTTAGAGAAACATTTATCCTTTAAAAAAATGAGCAAGGTTTATATGCCAATCTTCAATTATTTATTTACAGAATTATATTTACTCTTTGAAGGAATATAGTTAATTCAATATAATTGTTTGATTTTGTTAGGGATTTTTGCATCTAGAATTTGCTAAACACTCAATTTTTTTAAACATAGTACTTGATAAAATATCCTTATAAATTATCAAGGCAGATTGGCCTTAGACCTGAATTAAAATATCCTCAGATTAAAATAAATCTGAGTTTCAAACAATAAATTTCTTTTAGTAAAACTAGGACCTATAACACTACCTGATATTTTCCCAGCTTTCTGGTTTTAACTGGTAACTGATGTTTCATTGTATAATCTAAGCAAACATTAGATAATAATGAATAGTCCATAGATGAACACGACAATTTTCTACTTGCTGCCTTGCTTTGATGTCTTTCAATTGTATTAGTCCTATTTGCCCTAACAGATCAACTAAGACAATTCTCGAATTTTTCTGTTTTATTTACTAAAAAACATACTTAATAGATTTTCATATGTTTTGACATGACCTACTTTGATACTGAAGCTATGTAGAGGAGGGGAATCCTCTTTTCTTTATGTTAAACATGGGATTATTCATCAGTTCATAAGAATTAAATTTAAGATCACATAACCATAGATGGGGAGTTGGGACTAGAATATTGTTCTTTGGATCCTGAATTCTGTGATCTTTTTATTACATGGTCATTCTTATGTTTTGCTTCAAAGATGTGTGAGCTAGGTTTTCAAAGATGTGTTGAGACTTAAACAATGGAATATAAAGTTTAAAGACCCTTAGGATATGTACTGCGGATCTGAGTTTTTATTGAAATTGTGTCATGGTGTATGCTCATTCAGCTTAGCTTTTTCAGTCACTTAACACAGCCTCAAGAAACAATTTCATTCATGTGAATATAGATTACAAAAAGATAGCTACCATTTACTGAGTATGTGTCAGACATTAGGCAACAAGCTTGCATCATTCAATACAACACTTGAAAAATTTCTAATGGGGGCATACTGGTTTTTGTTTTTTGCTTTTGTTTTTTAAGTTTATTTATTTTGAGGCGAGAGAGAGAGAGAGAGTGAGAGAGAGAGAGAGAGAGAGAGAGAGAGGGAGGGAATCTCAAATAGGCTCCAGGCTCAGTGCAGAGCCCAACATGGGGCCAGATCTTACTAACTGTGAGATCATCAAGAGTCAGATGTTAAACTGACTGAATCACCCAGGCACCCCAGAGTGTACTGTTATTAACCGGATTTTACAGGTGAGGAAAAGTCAAGAAGATAGTAAAGCCAGTGAACAGCAGCAACAGAATGAAAACCCATATGTTGGACTTCAGAGTCCTCAGCTTTGAACTACTATTCTCTGCTCTTCAGATTTTTAAAAAATAAAACTTTATGTTGATAAATCATTATATTAAAAAAAAACCACTCATCAAGGAAATTTACTGGAAAATGTTAGTTATAACAAACAACTCGTAATTCGTACTCTATTTCTTTCAACATTGGTAGGTGTAGTGGGAAGCTTAGGGGTTTGGATTCTCATCTAAATGGGTTATAGAATGGGCCCTGTCTCTTTCCACCATATAAATGGCTCTGGGACTCCATTTCTGCATCTGTAAGACAAGATCCTATGCCCATCCTATAGGATTGTTGTAGGATTTGGATGACAAATCCTGTAGGGTGCCCCTGGTCATGATTGTATGAAACAGATCCTGTTTCTCTTCTTCCTTCACACTAACAGTGAACTTTATTGAACTCTATCCCTGAGTCTAGGAGGGCAGAAATGGCTTCATTCTCCTGGTTAAAGGACTAATGTTCTTGCCTTGATGGTGGTGGTGGTGGAACTTGGCTTTTGATTTCCCCAAATGGCTCTCTCTTTCATGCATCATCCTCTTAAGTACTTTGGATGGGTCACTGCAGGATATAAGCCTTGAGCAGTGTTGCCTGGCTGCATGTGAGAATTCAGGTCACTCACTGTAGACACCGAGTCAGAGTTCAAGAACTAACAACCCAGAGCTCTGTGTTCTGAAACTTTATCATGAACCTGCAGAGGCCTTGGGTGAGATCGCTTAAACACAAAGGACCTCACCTTTCTCCTCTATGAATTAGATGTAGCCAAGGATCACTGGGAATATCGGAAATGGAATGGAGAATTTTCCTCTGACATTACAACTGAGCTGACAAATGACTAGCACTTATTTTAATCCATCAAATATGGCCATGGGAAATGAATGCTTCTACTCCACAGGAAATTCCAAAAGAAGTAAGACCAAGCTCTCTGGGCATAGCTGCAGAGAGTATCTGAATCACATGGCGAATATTAACCAAAGTAATACAACATTCTGCTTTCAATAACTAATCAAAAAGCACAATTAAACAAAGAGTGATTATGGTCCTGTGACAAAGGCAATTGCTCCCTCAGGGACCTTCTTTGACTCCCTCCCACCCCTGTATTTTTTCCTAGCACTTATCACAGCTTTCATTTTCTAGTTATATGTGTGATTACTTGTGTAGCATCTGCTCCTTCCCGAGGGTATGGATCATGTCTTTTTTTTCACTGCCAGGTCCTTAGTATCTCTCCCTACGCCTGGCCCTACACTAAGTAAATAATTGTAGAATGAAAAAGGAGACTTGTTAGCAAATTGTCCTAAATCAGCTGACTTGGTAGAGACAATTCTTGGCTCCTCTAAGATTCACAAAAGAGAGAATTTTGGAAACAAAGCAAGTGCAATGAATAGGAAATCCATCAAAATTATATATATATTTAAGAGCCAAATGGGGAAGTTAAAAGTACTGGTCATAGAGGTCTATAGCATTGGGAACTAGGGGTGAGATAAATTAAGAACTGGAAACATTATAAGGGCTAGGAATGGAACAACAGAAGGCATCAAGGCCAATCTTGGCATGGTGGATCCTGTGGCCCACAGAGAAATGTACACAGAGGTCTAGAGTAGATAGAAGCAGACTCTGTACAGAGGCTGCTGTTGGGGAATTGCTCATATCAGCTGCAGACATGAGTAGAAGGGATAGAATCTAGCATCTCCTGTTGTTAAAAATGCATAAAGTATTTTTTTTTATTTGTCGTTAGAGCTAGTTTTTAGAAAATGTTTCAATGATTAAAAGCAAATGAAAAGACGTATGCAGCTAAGAAATGGGAGCATCATCTCAAAGCCTCTGAAAAACACACAGTGGAGCCCCTCTCTAGTCATTCCCACATCTCCTCTCAAAGACATCATTTCTGAGGATCAGCAACTTCTTTTCCTGGCAGGATAATTAATAGCCATGTGCCAAGCAATGCTTTGTAAGAGACTTTCTTTGTTGCCAGCATCTTTCATCAAATTTAGCACTTTGGTGTTGGGCTAAGAACAATTCTTTGATGGCTCTGGCCTCATTTGTGGCCACAGTCCAAGCAGAGCTTTAGAATCTCAAAAGGGTGCCATTCCCTAGGACTTAGGAGATAGTGTACAGATTTGTTACAGCTGCAAACAGAACTGGCTGGGTTCAAGGAATGACATCATAAAGAAGTGCTGCTACATGCAATCCCAGCTGTACGTCCTGCTTGATTTAGAATATGGGGATGAAGGAGGCTAGCAGGTGGAGGCCACAGCTCCTGGGGGAAGGCCAGGACAGGATGCTAAGTATGACAAGTCTCTTTGCCAGGATGCCCAGGAATCTGTGGTCTGCGCTCCAGCATAAATCGATCCTAAATATCGATGAGACACTGCTGCCATATTGTGGAATTTCTGCAACTATTAAAATGATAAAGTATTTGGGGTTAATGGGAAATGAGTTGGTTTAAATGCATCTCCATTACATGCAGATGGCTAGAAATATTGAACTGAAGCTCATAAGACACTTAACTTTCTGTTTTGCTTGTTTATTTATTTGCTTCTGTTTATTTATTACATTTAAATCCCCAGCCTTCTATTAATCCCCAGCCTCCTATTAATTATAAGTGAGATATAGAGGATGGGCTGGAAGTCCTCCTTGAAAGCTTTATGCAGGGTGTAGTAACTGTCTGAGTCATTTGATCCCCAATTTGGTTTTACAGTGGTATTTTAAAGCCAATTAGAGTATATTCTTCATTTAGTTGTGATGTCATCCATTTCTAAAACTGTCATTTATAGAGCTGTTGTTGCTTAAGAGAGCATGATAAACTCTTTCCATACATTGTGTTAATCCTCAAAAAAAGGCTTTGAGGTGAAATTCGTTATCCTCATTTTACATGTAAGGAAACTGGAAACTGTCACATACAGAGAGATGCCAATCAAGTAGCAGAGTTGGGGCACAGATCAATCTACGGAGCTGTTTCCGACCTCAAAGTCTGTGCTCTTAACTCCAGCATTATGTAGATTTCTTGGGCAAGAGAGCCTTCACTTAACGCAAACAGTGGAGAGTGATGGAACCAGCCTGACTTTGAATGTCAGAAGAAACTGGTTTCAAGTTCTGGCCCAGTTGGCCAGTTACTGGCTGAGTTTTCTTGGTTAAGTCACTAACTTCCCTGAACTTGTTTATTCATCTCTATATTGGATATTATTATTATTCTTATCCTATGTCATAGTATTAGTTTGAGGATCATATGAGGCACTGTATGGGAAAGTACTTTACAAATAATAAAATAATACATAATACTAGTTATTTTTAATCAAACTCTTTTCCTTATCTCCACTAGAGATATCTCACACTTTCTTGCTGTGCTTACGTTTGGCAGAAGCCACTTTTCAAAGAAAACTTAAAATTTGAAGTTACTTGTGAAATGGCTCTTTGGCAGTTTTTCCATGGCATTTTGTTGTATTCCTGGAAACAACTGTGGGCAGCCTCATGTCCCAGAATTGCAGTTATCATGTTGTGCATTGTATATATTAATCGGTTCAACAGGGCCGTTGGGTGAAAAGTAAATGCCTAAAAGGAAACAGTGAGAGAGGATGTCAAGCAGACAAGTTCCCTGTAACATTTCAATGTTGTTTTATTCTTTGTTATTTCAGTTTCTCGCTATATTTAGGTGGACCCTCACCAGGCCTGGTAACTTACAGTAAAGTTAATCAGAAGTAAGGTGCAGGTACTATATTTGGCTTATAAGCAAATTCCCTTCTCCGGGGCTCTTTCCTGTGCTTGAACATTGGGAAAGCATAAAATTCAGGGAGATCATATTCACTTCTTCATTAGATGTTCTCTCTCTGACAGTGTTTTAAAGGGATGTAATGCATAACACAGTCTCTTTCCTGGATGATTGCACTGGGCCCTGAATGTAACTTCTGCCCCTTTCTTACCTTATTTTCTACATATTAGCTAGAGTAAGTTTTCTAAAGTTTAAACCATATCCGACTGCTTCCCTGCTTAAGGTCAATTTTCATTGTAACCAGAATAAAATCTGTCCTTTTAACTTGTAATGCTCAGACTTTGCTTCTGACTTAAAACCTCCTGCTTACTCACAGCATTTCAGCCACTCTGCCCTTCTGCTCTTCACCAGCTTGTTTCAAGACTTGATCTTTGATTTTCTTCTGCTTGGGATGCTCTTTCTCCTGATTCTTACAGGGCAGCTTTCTCCGCATTGAGGTTGACATTCAAAGGTCACTTCTTCAGAGAGGCCTTCCCAAAGTACATTCTATAAGCCTGCCACCCAAAGTAATCTAGACCCTACTGCCCACCTTGTTGCTTTCATTTTGCTTATCAGTAGTATCTGAAGCTATTTTACTTATTTGCTTCCATGCACATTATCTTTTCTCCCCTTTAGATTGTTAGCCACTCCACAATAACGATTATGCATCGTCCTCGGCTGTACTCTGGGGGTCTGGCACAAATAAGTCATTCAGTAATGGTTGTCAGTAAATGACCAAAGATCATTTAACTGAGAGTTCTTGGTCTAGTCACTTTTACTGTCTGAGATTTGTCTTGTTTTATGTGTCTAAAAGGGATAATAATACCTCTTCCATTTATTCCCAGGGATTTTGTGAAGCTCTCTACAAATATTAGTATTGACATTTTGAAGCCTTGTGTTAGGATTGAAGTTACAAAGATAACAATAGGTCCTGTTGTGAGGAAAGTAAAGTGTAGTGATGTAGGCAAGTACATAGAGAAATAACTTTGGCCCACACTGATTACTGTGCGGAAATACTGAGTTGCACCTTTCTTTCCAGGGTGCCATTCAATTTGTAGTATGGAGTGCCAAACTTCATTGCCCTAAAGTTCATTCATATGCCCTTCATAAAAAAAGATAAAGGTAGTATAAGTTCCATATATTTAGTTCATTATACTATGGAATATATTATATATATTTTACTCTATATGCTATTATTATTATTTGTATATTTTATGAATATGAACTTTAATCGTTGCCCTCTATATCTTAATCCTTCCAGTCTAGGAGTTCCGATTTTTAGTTTATTCTCATATATTGCTGATTTCTTCCTTTTTTATAGTCTTTGAACATCCTTCAGTATTACCATTCTTAAGGAGCAATGATGAAAATTGTAGTAAAGAAGTTGGAGATGTCAAAAAACATTTGGCTGTAAGAGTCATTTGGACTTTCCAAGACTACCCATGGTCCTAACAATTCTTACAAAAGAAAGTCAGCATTACAGTCTTTTTTGGGATAGTGGTTATAGGTAATTTATGTAAATTGTCTTTTTTTATTGGTGGCCAGCCTGTTGTCAGTGCAGCTTGTTTCTTTCCCGTTTTTTCCTCCTTTGTATATTTTGAAAGGAGCAGGCAAAAAGAATTCAAAACAAAACATTCTCAGAGTATCAGAAAGAACAAGAAACATTAAGCCTTTAAACCCAGAAGTTCTTAAAATATGGTGACAAATGTGTAATTAAATCTGGAAATTCTTTTTGTCTTCTCTTTCTTTTTTCTTTTCTTTTCTTTTCTTTTTTTGACTGCAATGCAAAAAAAAAAAAAAAAAAAAAAAGCCCAATTACCAGTGATAATGAAAGTCAGGGAGTAACTGTGTCCAAAACAGAAGAAAAAATGTGTCGCTATATGAATGGAATCTTAGAGAGACAATTGTAGAGGAAAGCTTTCTTATGCTGGGCTGGAAATTATAGCTAGAGCAAATGAGATGCCGTCCTTTAGCGTTAGAAAATTAAGGCAAGGCTGTTTCTTTGGAGGTGGGTGGGCTTCAGGGAATAAGTTGTATCAACCATGAGTTGCAGGTGTGTGTACAGGGACTCAGCCTGTGGCATCCTCTGAGGGGGGTCCAGGGTGAGATCACCAGGACAGACAATGTTAGGAATGGGATATCTTGCAGCCTAACCCTTCCTATGTTACTGTTTTGTTCCTTTTGTTTGTTTGTTACCTAGTGATCTGTATTTCAGGATGAAATACAGTGTTTTGTCTTTAACTCCTACCGTTTGTATTTAGCTGTTTTAAAATGCTGGTTTGCTTTTACAGGATTTTCCTCTACTGGAATGTGTATATTCATCCAATTCCCTCAGAATATTCATTTTATTTGAATCTAAATTAAAAAATGATATTACATGAGTTGGAAGAATTCATAACAGTGATTTTTAGTAGCTGCTTTTATAGTCTGCTTTTTAAAATCTAATAATATTTAGTTTCACTTTATGATCGTGATTATGATTATTATTTTATAGTGAGAAATTCCAACAATATCACTGGGAGAAAATATTCTTTGGATGTTCTCTTTGAGGCAGGGAGCATGAAGTCCTGGTTGAGCTCCACTGTTTCTATGGTTTCTTTTGGACATTCCTCTTAAACATGTAAATCTAGATTCTTTAGCCAGCTTCAGAATTCACAGCTCAGTAACTCCCCAAAACAGTGGGACTGAACTATATTATGCTCCCTTTTTAAAGTTATAATCCCCCAACCTTTGGGTTCTGTGAAATGCAAACAACCTTTTTTATTCCAGCAAATGGAATTAGATGGGTTTATGCTAAAAAACCTATCACTCTGCATAATCTAAAGCACAGGTTCTTTGACAGGCTAGTCACTTAATATTTGTTCAGCACTGTGCCAGGCACTGTAGGGAGCTCAAAGAAAGTAAATTATAGTTGCTGTTCTCAAGGTGCATGTAATTTTTTTGTATAGTTTAAATAAATGTATTCAAAGAATTGAATCCAGGGATGTGTTTCAGGTATGCACAGTATTGTCATTATATTCATTTTTCTGGGGAAGGTATCTAGGGGTCTCATTAGATTCATAAATAATTATGTGTAGAAAACAAATTAAGAATCACACAAATAGAGAAATAAACAGGTGCCAATCTGTGCAATTCGGATTCTAAGTGTACCAGGCATTCAGAGAAGAGACATCAGTGTGACTTTCATTAATTTAGAAAAGCATTATAACATGCTGGGCCCTGAGGAATCTGATATCCAGAGGAGAAGGTGAGCAGAATTCCAGACAAAAGCATTGAAAATCATCTACCTCTTAAACTTGGAAACAAGACATAAGACACACTGTATTTTTGATATAGAATCATAAATGAATAAATAGAATGAATGAAATATATGAAGTTATATGAAACTGGGTATGAATTTTGGCTTTGCCACTTACTAGCTGTATGGTCAGAATCTCTCCGAAGCTCAGTTCTCTCACCTGTGAAATTGAATAGTAATATCTAATCTCATAGAAATCTCATAAATATTAAATGAGATAATATATAAAAGGCTTCTGGCAGAGATCCTGGTTCATATTAGAAATTCTATAAGTAACAGTTCTCTTCTCTTTTAGGTTCTAAGTGTGATGACATTTGGCACAGTACACAATAAGTGGCAGTGAAAGGCAGGAATGGAGCGTTGACTGGGGTTTTTAAAGAAGGGTCTTGGAAGCATGCAAAGAACTGATTGGATTCCAAAAGGCAGAAGAAAATTGGAGGGCATTTGGGGAGAGAATGATACAAGTATAGATAAAGGAAATACTATGACGTGAGTAACTCTTGGAACAGAGAAGATTCCAGATCCTTTGCACAAGACTAGAAGATCCAGATCCTTTGCACAAGCATGGAAGCAGACTTAGCTCCTCACATCATTTAGGCTTTGATCAAATGTTACCTCTTTGGGATGTAATCCCCTAACTAAAATATTGTCTTCTAACATTTCCTTGGCCTGATATATGTTGCCTGAAAGCACTTACCCAGCAGTACATTATAGAACACAGGCTCAAGAGGGTGAGTTTTAGTCTACTTTGCTACCTACTGTATTCCTGCTGCCAGAGCAGTGTCTGGTAGTTATTAAATATTTCCTATGTATTCTTTGAACAAATGAATGATGCCTATAAATAGAGTATTTAGGTATAAGAATCTATTATATTTGCTGACAGTAAGAAGGGGCCAATTTGGCAACCATCCACAATTTTATCTTTTGATTTTAAATTTTTTTGTTTAGGACTATCTTTTATTAAAACATACCTACCCATAACTGGTTTTGAGTCTCGAAGCCAAAATGTCAAAAGAACTCTCATTTTGGTTGAATATTTTATATACTACTCCATCAGATTTTGAGTTTTTCATTCAGTTTCAAATTAAAAACTGAGTTGAGTGAATTTCAAATGTAAATCAGATTAATTAAATTTTCTGATTTCCCTTTTATCCTTTTTTTTTAATGTTTATTTATTTTGGACAGAGAGAGAGAGACAGCATGAGCAGGGGAGGGGCAGAGAGAAGGAGACACAGAATCTGAAGCAGGCTCCAGGCTCTGAGCTGTCAGCACAGAGCCCGATGCGGGGCTCAAACTCACGAATGTGAGATCATGACCTGAGCTGAAGTTCGGATGCTCACCTGACTGAGCCACCCAGGCACCCCACTGATTTCTCTTTTATCTTAAGACGTGGTCTGGGGAATTAAACTTCATAAACAGTGTGTGTGTGTGCATCTGTGTGTGTATGGGGAGTTACTTTGGGTAAGCTCAAAGTAGATTTACAAATAAATAAGCCATAATTAAGTTGGATTCTGTTGATGAAAAAAAGAAAAGATCTCTTTCTGGAGGAGATGTTGAGTGGCCAGATGCCCCATGTCTTATGATCCAAGATAGAAGGACCATAGGCCCTGTGCTGAACCATGGACAAGACTAACTTCAGGATCAAAATACAACTATATTGTGAATTTACAAAAATGAGTTTCTGAGATTTAGGTGACAGTTTCTTATAAATGGTGGGCAGCCCATGTATTCTTAGTTATGCTAAACTCCATTGGAAGAGAAGGTGGGTATGACATTTGGAGCTGGAGGCAAAGGGGTTAGGGGGTGCTGTGAGGAAGTTAACAGGCCAAGATTTCTGGCATAGGATGGTGTGATTCTTTAATAAATACAACCCCTAAATTCAAGAGCATTTTGGGAGATTATACGGCACTAAATTCTCCATCTTTTTTTCCCCTTGGAAAATTACAGCGGAAATAGTGGGTGTTTGTTGTTGTTGTTGTTGTTGTTTTTAAAGGAGAACACAGAAATAGTGGTTTTAATGTCTGGATGGTCAGAGTCTGCATATCCAAATGACGAATACATTAAGGTTGAGAATTCAGCGTTCAAGAGATAAAGCTCTTTTATTATAAAAATTAAGTACATTTACCTTGCTGGTCTAAATTTCTTGGTATGAATATTGTGATTAATGTCAGTACCTTAATTTTGAAGCATTTAAATTTGTCAAATGGTGCACCGTTACGTGTATATATATATATTCACCCTGAACACTGAAGATACTCAAATGTTGGGAGATATATAATTATAAGCATGATTTTCTATCATATAAAGTGCTTCTTACTTTTGGTGTCTTCTGAACTACACTTGGTTGCTTATTGCTTAAGCAATAAATTTTAAATTTAATTCAGGTTTTCTAGTTAAACTACATTGATTCTGCTTTGTTTAGATTGGGAATTCTTTTATGGAATTTCAGTTTCCTGTCATTAGAATATCAAGGCAATGCTGATTGTCAAGAAAAGACTTGATATTTGTATACTCTAGGCCACATTTGCTATCAGTATCTCTGACATTTTTAAATTGTTAGTTTTAGCATGATGACTTCAGTATTTTGTCCTTCATATGGTTATAATTAATCAAAAGTAACATACTTACAATTTCTTCTAGACTCTTGGACTCTTCATGCTGAAAACTGGATCAAAGATAAACAAAAGGGAGAAAATGGGGAAAGGAGGGACATAATAGAAGTTTTTGATGAGGTAGAATAGATATGATATGACCAGATTTGAGACAGTAATAGAGCACGGGGACAAGGCAATTGTAGAAAGAATTGACCAAAAAAAAAAAAAAAAAAAGAAAAAAGCACAAAAATTTTTCAGTATTTAAAAAATTGTCTGGCTCTTAGAAGTCTTATTAAAACTTAATGTAATTTTCTTTGTTATCAAGGAGGAATTATCTTTATGCTTACTTCAGAGAACTTTACTTCAATTAAAATATTTTTCTTTTCTTAATATTTGATCATTGGAGAATAATTTGTGAATAATGAATAATGTTTCATAAACATAAAGTAGAATTAGATTCTCTTCTTTAAGATATTAGTAATCTTTTGTGATAGTTTTTTTTCACATTACATAAAGAGATAAATTTAACCAAAAAGTAATTATAACATTTATAACTTATATAGCTTATATAACATAAGCTTTTCAAAAAGGAATTAAAGATACAAAATCTAATGTGATTTGGATAGAGAATTCAAAATTTTCATAAATTTTTAATCTTATCTAAAGAAAGTCTATTTTTTTTAAACAACACAGTGTATAAAAATTTTCTAATTTTCCACACAAAATGTATGGGATAGCTTGTTGAGGAACTTTAAAAATGAAATCACTGTTTGCTTTTTCTGTTTTTTATAATATTCTTTGGAGCATTAAATTTTAGGTTTAAGGTGGAAGGTGAAAATAAGTGGCCCATGGGCCATGTTCAGCTGTAGATTTGCTTTATTTGGCTCACAAGTTTTAGTTAATACAGTATTGTGTCTTACTGTATTTAAAAATTTTTAAGTTAATTGCCAAGTAATTTGATGTAAAAGCTAAACAAAATAAAACAAAAGTGACTATGTAGATTTATCTATGTGCTTTACAAGGCTTATACCCTTTAGTATTATGTTTGTGTTATCGTAGTTAATTATAAAATGTAATTAACGGACACTTTGACAATAAAGGCAGTTAGCAAAGAATATCAAAATATATTTTGGAAAGTAGAAGTTCCCTTTTTATTTTGTATTTCTTTTATTTTAGTATTTATTTTTATTAATTACATCTTTCTTAGTCTATTCATTTATTTTTTATCTTCCTATTTCTTACGATAAGTACTGAACTATTTTTTTCAGTTCTTATTTATTAATAATGATGATACTCAGATTTGTAAGATTCCTTCTGAGTAGATCTTCAGGTATTTCTAAAATAAATTTTCTTTTTTTTTAAAAAAAAACATTTTGTTAATTTAGTTTTGATTAGCTTTTTTGGCCAAGGATTAAGAAAAACATTTAGAAAATGCCCTTTTAGTAAGCTTGTCAGTTATCTTTCATCATTTCTAAATTTATTTGTTGATAGCCTATATAATTTATTAATTTAAAAAATTTAAAAATATATTGTAAATTTTTGATTGCCAAGTACATGGAGCATTTTTATAAATATTACTTGGTCCTAAGACATGAATAGAAATTCAGTACTAATAGTATAAAACATTATTAGATAGATTCAAAGATGAATAAAAAATATAGGTCAACATAACTGAGCTTTTAGTTGTGTTTTTCAGACCCCTCATTCCTTAATAAATCTTTTTACTCTGTATTCTGTCCTAATCGGAAAGACGTAAATTGACATCTCATACTATAGTTGTATATTTATCAAGTTTTATGGTACTTTTATCAAATTTAACTTTTTATATTTAACTGAAAAACTTATAAGATCTTTGTAAATTATGACTTTTATGATTACATATTGTGTCACTTGTCCTGTTTAATGCTTGGACTTGACACTACTGATATTGCCACTTCTGTTTTGCTTCTGTTTGTGTTTGTCTAATAGTTGACCATCATTTTATTTTTAGCTCTTTGCTTTATGTGTGCTTTAAAAACAAAAAGATGGAGTTTGGTGTTTTATTTTGTTTGTTTTTTTTTTAGTGGCCTCTCTTCTGTAAATAGGGAAATTAGCCAATTAGGTACAGCCACATTGTATAGATGTCAGTGTAACTGTTGATAGCTTTATTGTATGATTTTTATTTCTGCTTTCTGGAATTTTCTAGTTACTTTTTATTATTTCTTCTCTTATAAACTGATAAGAAGTTTCTTCCCTTTAAACTTACAAATCTAGTGCTTTTAGTTCATCTTTCTATTCTGCTGGTGCTTACTTTCGTATTTGCATTGTTACTTTTCAAATTCATATTTTGTGATTATTCTAAAAAAGAAACAAGTGCAATGTTCCTCCATCCACAAAAGAAGATAACTCTTTAGAGTGCAGGTGTTTCCCACCTTTCCCAAACTTACTTCTAGTCTCTAGAATTTGAGGAGATAGATTAATATTCCTAATTCAGATTTATTAAGCTTTCTCTTTTAATGTATCACTTTAGATTTTAAAAATAGGGGATGAGGACTAAGTAGTGCACTTGCCATGATGAGCACTGGGTGTTGTATGAAAGTGTTGGTTCACTAAACTGCACCCCTGAAACTAATATTTTACTGTATGTTAACTAAGTGGAATTTAAATAAAAGCTTTAAGGAAGAACTTCCTCACTTAGTGACAATGCCAGATTTTGGCAACTTTCAAAAACAGCTCATATCCTACTGCTGACAATGAAAATTGGCTTTACCTTGTAGAATGACTATTTATTAATATACAATAAATTGATATACTTACCTAAATATATTCCCTAGAGAAACTATCACACCAGGAAATATGAATAAAAGTTTTCATAGCAATACAGCTTGTAACTGCTAACCACCAGGATTCTCCGAAAGGAAAATAGACAAACTTTGCAGTGGATTCTTGCAATAGATTGTTATCCTGACGTGAAAGCAGATCATCCACAGAAAAACATGCATAAATTTAAGGAGCATATTATTATTGCATCAAAATAAGTTCCAGAAAATTGCATATAATCTTAGTTTTTATAAATCTTAAAAAACAAGAAAAGCAAAGACTATATCATATAGAGATACCTATGTTTAAAAAAAACCCATAAATTTAGAAAGAGCAAGAAAATGATATTGGTCACTGCTGGTACAGTGAGGCAAAGAAATTGTAGCCTAGAGTCAAGGTGTGGGGACGGTCAGGTGGTGGTTCGCAAGTATTCATTTTCTTATTGTGCTGTCTTACTTTTATACATGTAACATATTTTATAAGTAAAAACACTACATTAAAAGATCTCAGAAAAGGAAGGTATATTTATTACATAGCATAGATTTATCTATGTGCTTTACAAGGCTTATGGCTCGCCATTCTTTCCTCTCTTCTGCCCCTATCCCATAGTTTCCAGTCTTGCTCAGTTGATTTTTGGCACCTTCTCATGTATTTTTCTCAGATGGGATTACATGGGTGACATATTTTCAGAATCTCTGCCTATCGAGAAATATATTTTTATTTTTCCAGGTGATAGGTTTCTTGTCTGGGTATGAGTTCTTGATCACAGTCCTTTTCTCAACGGTCTGTGAATATTAGCTTCTCCCTTTTGGGACGTCAGGTAAGTTCAAAGGCTAGTCTGATGCTTTGTATTGCCAAAGTTAGTTACTTTGTATGGAGAGTTGAAAGAGTTTACCTCATTTTAGAAATTCAGAATAATTTACAGGAATACATATAAAAAATAAGGTTTTTCTTTTCCATTAGTCCTTTCTGGGTTGTGGTGAATTTTTCAATCTGCAGCTCAAATGTTTCCTCAGTTCAAAAAACATTTTGTCTATTGTTGGCTTGATTATTCTCTCTCCTCCATCTGTTCCTTTTCTTTCATCTGAAACTCTTATTATTTGCATATCAAATCTCCTGTATTTTTTTCCTTTAGACTCAACATTTTTCCCGTGATTTTTTATATTCTTGTATTTTTTTCCGTTTTGAGATATTCTTGTTCATTCATCTTTGCCAATTTTTAAATGTTGTCATCTTCACTTTTATTTCCTATACTAATTTTTTTTTTAATTCCAGATTACTTTTTAAGACCTAAGGGATAACCTTATATGGTCTTACTGCTCTTTGTTAGCTTCAAGTTATTATTGGATTCTTAGTGAACTATTGAAAATAAAAGCTTTTAGTTTGGGATCTCCTGCTTGAAATTCCTCCCATAGGTGTCTGGGTTCCATTGCCTGTTGGTAGCCATGAAGTCAGGTTATGAGGGCTCATAAGTGCTGGCCAACCAGGGAAGGCTATAAGCCCAATAGATTTTTGTTCCTTTGTGTCTTCAGTGAATAGACATGGACTTGAAATCTGATGAGGCACCATGAAGGAGCTTCTCAGATGCTCCCAGACCTGCTGGCGGCAGAGGGGAGGGGGGCATTATAAGCCTTAATACCCACTTAACTTCAAAGATAATTAGCAACATGGCCTTAATTATGGCTCCCCTATAGGTTCTCAGACCCTACATGAACATGACCTCCCTAAAATAACTCAGATCGTCTCAGAAGTTATATTTGGGTGAACCAGGGTTCACATAATCACCACAGGCCATTGGTTTCTGGACTCCAATAAGACACAGTAGAGTGAACAATTTA
The DNA here is from genome assembly GCA_028646485.1 of Cryptoprocta ferox. NCBI lineage: Eukaryota > Metazoa > Chordata > Mammalia > Carnivora > Eupleridae > Cryptoprocta > Cryptoprocta ferox. Next base: position 40,847,089 of record CM053571.1, read on the forward strand.
TCTTCCATGGCTGTTGTCTTGAACCATAGAACACAAGGCAGTGTGGTGGGAACATTAACGTTTAAGTTCAGGAGATGCTGTGTCTCCAGAATCTCCCAGGTCTTTCTAAAAGACTGATTAATTACACATAAAAGATAAGTACCACTTATGAGGTTTATTATGTTAGTTTTACTTTTAAGTCTTCACATCAGTCCATCTAGGTATATAATAATTGCCCCATTTTAAGGGAAGGAGCTAAGGTATAAGTAAATAAGTAACCTGCCCACAGTTGCATTAGGAAGTGCCTAAGATTTCAACTAGATTTGTCTAGATTCTAAACTTTGTACTCTTTCCAATAGATAACTCTCTTTCCAAATTACCTTAAACTTGATTGCAGAGAAATTGTGAAAGTCCCTCTTTTCTTTCTAGCACATATATGAAAATATTACTTTGGAATGATATTTACTGCCAAGTTTAATGGCTGTATCTAATAGTTTGAATTTCCCCTGAACTGCTTTAGGAAAAAATGCTTGAATGTCCATGCCCAACAAAACTATCTCAGCCTTGAAACTATCTCATTGGATTGATGAACACACTGTTTCCTCTTTGGTTTAGAATAGATTTAAGCCAAGAATCCACTTATAAGAAGCTGTGAGGGCTTGTGGGGGAAAGTTGTAATTGCTGGGTTTGTGAAATTCAGCATCTGTTTTGGAATGGAAAGTGGAGTTAAAGGCTTAGTCACGGTAAATAATAGTCCCAGTTCTGAGCTTCCTTTTCAAATAATTGCTTCTAAGGTGAATGGTTAAACAATATTGGAGACATTGTTCTAGAGGCTTTGGAGGGCTAAAAGGAAGAAGATCAGAGGGTCTCTTTTTGTGGCTCCGAAACAGTCTTCAGTTCAATACACATGAAAAAGACATGATAAACATGAATATGCAAATATAATTATTTTACATAGCTATAATCAGAAATAAATTTTAGTCCCCCTATTCTTTCTTCCTCTGATTTTTTATTAAAAATTGGTCTCAAACTCACTGCCATAAGATAAGGTATTAAGGAACAAAGTAGTTGGAGAGGTAGAATGGCTTAAGAAACATGGATGTTTCTGAGCTTATTAAAACTTATGAAGCAGGAGAGAGAAATGCATCATTAGAATGAGGTTAAAAAAGATGAGGCAAGCAAAGGTATGATCATGACAGCAGATATCTCATCTTGTGTTGTTCCAGACCCCTTTCTAAATACTTTGTTCATATTATCTTGTTATCCTGTAATAATATTATTATTATCCTATAACATCCTATTATAATTCATTAAATTTAAAACAGATTTTTTTCCTATTTAGTAGATATGGAAAGTAAAGATCAGAGAAGTTAAGTAGGTTGCCCAAGGTCACACAGTCTATTGCATATATGTTTTTTTAAAACATTAGTAATTCTGAGTCAAAATCCAGACTGTAAATTAATTTTCTTGGATATATTCAGTTAGCTGTGGAGAGGTCATTTTACAAAAAGGTGGGTGGAAAATAACCCAAAACATGGTAACAGATATCTTCTTGACATTTATTTATTAATTTATTCAGCAAACATTCTTACTATTGATTAAAGTAATGTGTCAGCTCCCAGAGGTCATGGGCCGAAGGACAGTTCCAGTGACTTTTTTCCCCCTACTCTGCAATTGTTTTTCTTTTTTTCTCTTCTTTTTCTCTTTTTTATCTTTTGTGAAGTGAAAAAACAGGATTTCAAAGTAAATTAGGTTTATATGCAGGATTCTGCTTGTACTTTCAAAAAATAAGAGTGTCTGGAGAGCTCTATGTTTTAATATGCGTTGGGTAAAAGTAATTCTCTTGTAGCTTTTCCTGAATATTTTAGAAATCAATGCCTTAGGCCTATTTTTCTCCATTTGCTCTTCTGCTTACTTAAAAATTTATATTCTTTATGGTTTCCATCATGACATTCCTTTTACTCTTCTGAATTTTACACTTAAAAATTATAGCTATGTTACATAAAGGTATTTGCGAGAAACATATTTGAATAAACAGATGCATTTTGTTTTCCTTCCACTCTTCAGTTGAAACCATAAATCTAGAAGAGATTTGAGAAGATTGACTGGCCATGCCATTAATCAGAGATTAGTTTTAGAGAAATCTTTCTGTTTCTGACAGAGGTTCGTAAAATAGACTAAAACACTTTGTATAATACATAAAAGATGGAAAATATTATTTTACTTCTATGTGTATTTGATTTAATAATACATTTCATATTCAAAGTTCTTAGTAATGAGCAATTATCCCCACTCTTTCAACTCTTATCATATCCTCATGTTATATTCTCTCTCTCTTTTTTTTTTTTTTGGTTTATCTTGCTAACGTAAATGAAAAAAAAATTGCTGACAGAAAATGGACTTGATTCTAAAAACTATTATTCATTAGTATGTACTGGTGCTTGCATAATATTGGCTTTCCCTAAATATTAACATGTGCTGAATTAAAAGTGTATTTTTGAAATTGAATGTATGAATTGTTTTATTGCTGATACCAATTTTCTCCATAGTAATGTCAGGATCATGACATAATTAATGGACTCAGCCCTGTGCCTACTACATAACTGATACTCAATCAGTATTAGTGGTAGTGGTGATTTTTTAAATTACTTTTTGTTTTATTGTGAAAATAGCACCAATATGAAAGAAACCTGTGTGTGCACCTATCTGCATGGAGTGCCCATATCCTCATCCTTTGCTTTCCCTCCTATTCCTATGAATGAACTTTTCCACCTATCTGAGAACATTCTCTACTTGGGTTAAGTACATGCATTTATCTCATCTCCTCAGTGACACCTCTCCAACAATTCTCCTTTCCCTCTTGCTCTCTTCTTTCATTGCTTTCTCTTTTACCACTGGAATAATTCTCTTCAGCATAGAAACATACTACAATTTGTTTCAGCCACAGCCTTATTTCTCTGCTCTCTTTTATAGTAAATTTCTCCAGAGTTCCATATTTCCTCTCGTGTTCCCTGTCCTACCAGTCTTGCTTGAACCTACCGCTCTTAGGCTTTCAGCCCTCAGTTTCACAGAGAGTACTCTTTTTAAGATCACCAACGACCTCTTGCTGCTAAAATGAATGTGACATCATCAGTCCTTGACAACACCAACATTTGTCAACAGCATTTGGTACAATTGATCATTCATTCCATCCTGCTCTAAGCATTTGCTCTACAGATCATCTAGTTTCCTTTCCACCTTCTGCCTCCTTCTTCTCAGTCTCTCCTGCTGTTTTCTTCTCTGCCCAATGTCCTAATGATTGAGTTCTCTAGGAGCTTAGTCCTCAAAACTTCACAATATTCCCCTCTGTAGGTGATCTTTTCTAGTCTAAGATATTTGAATTCTACCAGTAGGCTGTGCATATAGGCCTCTTCTCTACACTCTACACTCTTGTATTCAATTGCTTTAATTGATGTTTCTTCCCAGTTGCCTTACAGCTTCCATGGCAGGCTTAACATGCACCCAAATGAAATTCTGGTGATCTCTACCCCTGCTTTTCTAAAATGTCTTCCCCATCTCAAAATATGGCAACTTTATCCTGTAATTTGTGTGGGCCCAAAACACTGGAGTTAAGTTTAACCTCTCTCTCTCTCTCTCTCTCTCTCTTTAAATATTTTTAAGTGTTTATTTATTTCTGAGAGAGAGAGAGAGAGAGAGAGAGAGAGAGAGAGAGAGAGAGAATGCATGAGTGGGGAAGGAGCAGTGAGAGAAGGAGACACAGAATCTGAAGCAGGCTCCAGGCTCCGAGCTGTCAGTATAGAGTCCGACATGGGGCTCAAACCCACGAACCATATGATCATGACCTGAGCCAAAGCCGGATGCTTAACTGACTGAACCACCCAGGCATCCCATCCTCTCTCTTTTTTACTCCCTATACCCTATTCCTTAGGAAATTCTATTTACTGCACCTTCAAAATTTATCTAGGATTTGATACATACTTCTATATCCACCACCACTACCCAAGTCCAAGTCAGTATCATCTCACTTTTACTTGTACAATAGCTTCCTACCAGACCTCCCCACCTTGACATTTTTCTTCCTGGTCCATTCTTGACCAGAAAACCCTTCAGCTCAAAATCCAACAATGACATCTCATTATTCTCAAAGTAAAAGCCAAGTCCTTCCAAGGCTCTATGGACCTAGGTTTCCACTTATCACTGATTTCACTTCTGTTAGTCTATCCCTTAGTTTATTCCACTTCTGCTACACTGGTCTTCTTTTACAAGTCTTTTTTTTAATGTTTATTTTTTTGAGAGAGAGACAGAGTGCGAGTGGGAGAGCAGCAGAGAGAGAGGGAGGCACGGATTCCAAAGGAGGCTCCAGGCTCTGAGCTGTCAGCACAGCTCAACGGGGCTCAAACTCACGAGCCACGAGATATGACCTGAACCAAAGTCATATGCTTAACTGACTGAGTCACCCAGGTGCCCTTTATACTGGTTTTCTTAATGCTAATCATAGAGGTTAAGCATTCTTTAGCTTTACGGCCCTTGCACCTGCTGTTCCCTTTGGTAAAATGCTCTTCCCCCCAGATATCTGCATGTTTCATATGTTCTCCTCCTTCAGTCCTTTCTTTAAATGTCATTTCTGCAGTAGGGAGATTTAAAATAGTAAATCTTCACTCCCTGTACACGTAGACTTTCCTACTCCACTGATTTACTTTCTTATTCTCCAAAGACTAACATGCTATACATTTCACTAGTTGATAATGCCTGTTTTCAGACTTCCTCACTAGAATACAATTTCCCTAGTCAGGGACTCTGTTATGTTTTGATCCTAGCTTCATTTCAAGCACCTAGATCAGGGCCTGATGTAAAGTAGGTGCTCAAAAAATATTTGTTGAGTAAATTGATTGTAATAATTGTCATTAATTTTGAGAACATGCTTTTATTACTTAAAGGGCAATACAACCTAGTGGTGAGATTATTGGGTTTGGAACCGTACCTTCTTGGTTTGAATCCTGGCTCGTTTACTTTGTTTGACCTTGGGCAAGTTATTTAACTATTCTGTATGTCAGTTTCTTTATGTGTATATACTGCACAGGGATGTTATAAAGGTAAATAAGCTGATGTTTGGAAAGTATTTGGGTATTTGGAGAGCATTTAAAATAGGACCTGGTAATATAAATCCAGGGTAATAGTTTATTATTACTAAATTCATATAAGAACTAGACATATTTCAAAACAATGCTCAGAAATAAAATATATTGTTATATTTTGATTACATTTTATATATTGCTGTATTTGATTATATTATCATTATACTCAACCATTAATGTTGATTCTCTCAGGCCATGTTTTGGAGGAGAACACACTGTACCAATCCCTGCATATAAGTGTTACATTGTTCAATAAATGTGGGGTTTTGGAATCAGATTTTTGGTCCCAATTCTCCTACTAGCTGTGTGGCTTTACGTTACTAATGTTAAATTTCATGGACCTCATTTTAAAATGGGATATTTATGCATCGTAAAGCTCTGGCATAATAAGCAAATGTGATAACAGATATAGAGTGCTCTGCAGAATTGTTGATATTAAGTAAATCAATAACCCAATAACTCTGACAGTGAAGAATAAGGATCAGTTCCCAGAGCATATAACTATTGCTTCAATATGTTACAGAAAGTTACTCAACTGGTGGAATTTTATAAATGGCTATATTTTCAGGTTTCAAGACAGTGGATAAGGACAAATCATGGCCTTTATTTAATAATTCTACTCAACAACAATAAGGAAAAAAAAGAAACCTCACACATTTGGGAACCATAAGAGTGGATATAGAGCCCATACATCCATTCTGACTCACAGTTGAAAATTTCCAGTAACATTCATTGGCTTGTTTTCCACGGAATTGGGTTTAACCCTTTTAACTGTCTTCATTTAGAGAGCCTCTGTTTGTCCTTGGAGATTATTTTTTCAAGCAGTTCAGTACCGTCTTAGGAAAAGCTGGAACATGTCTTCAACATTCTCAGTCTCCTGCCCTGTCGTCCTGGCTGTTTGTCATGCTGGCACTTGCTGATGCATCTCCATGTCCCAGTGCTCTTCTCCCAACTATGAAGACCTGCTTTGAGGAAAGTGTTAGTCACAATTTTTTATATCATATATGAGGTTCCAACCAAAACATTCCATTTCATATATTGCTATTTGAAAGAAATTATCTTGTAAAATTGAAGGCATTGCCCTCTGTTTAAAAAAAGTCTATTGTCATAACCATGTACATGAAAAGGATGTATTCCATAGGCAGTGGGCACTTTCTAAAAACTTCTGAAACTCACAATGTAGGTGAGAACTTATTTTTTTCTGCACTGCCCCTAATTACCTCCATTAAGATACAATTCTTTCATCTTAAAAACTAAAAAAAAAAAAAAAACCCAAACCCAACATGCATGTATATATGTATATGTAATTAGAAATGTGTTTGTACATAGACATAAACATCTATAATTAGAAATCCTACTTTTCTTTGGCCACTGGTAATAATATATGGGGGGAGTTCTAAAACAATACAGACGCTGAGGAAGAGTCCAGAGAACATACAGTTTTTACTGAAGGCCATTTTGGCTGCTGGTGTGTTTTCTTCCTGGGGTAGCAACTGGGGCTCCCCAAAATTAGAAGTACATAACTAGTGCCAATGTCACTTTAGTCATCTGATTAGCATGTAATGATTATATTTGAAAAACTATTCCAAGTGATGGAATTTCCGTCTGGAAAAGAAAAGAGTCAAATCTGCCCCACTGTATAATTCTTTCTTTTGTCCCTACTCTCTTTTTGAAAATAGCTTATTTTCCTTCTCTCTTGATTCCTGTGAATACACAGAAAGATGGCTATTTAGAAAAAGCTGCCACCGCTACCTCTTAGAAAAGAGCTGCTTGTTTTAGGAAAATAACCTGATTTCTTCTTCCCTCATAAAGAGGCTGGGTGAGAATAAAGATCCAGTCTCATTGGCTAAGAGCTTCATACACTCTCCATTGATGAAATCATGCTATGAAAGCACAGCATGAGAGCACTGCACGTGAAGAAATTATTCTTGACATATCTTTTGAGCCATTGACTTTCTTGTGCTAGTCAGTCCATCGAGATGTATTATTATTATTTCCCATTTGATTATGTGTCTGCATATGCTGTCAGTTTGCATTGCTGGGATAAGCAGTTTGAACTTGATGATTTGGTGTTTTAAATGCCATCTCTTCTTCTTAAATGAAATCTCATTTTCTAGCAATTTCAAGGCTTGTTAAATTTGGCCACAGAAGAATATATATGCAATTTTTATTTTCCCTTTCTGCTCTCATCCATTTCTCCTGGTGCTGAGAATAAGGAAAAACTCCATAGCATTACTAGTAGCACACCCAATGCTTTGAAAATTTGAATTAAAGTGGATAACAAGGAACCTTTAGTTTGGGTCCTTTTGATTTCCTAAGATTTCCTAAGGAAGAAGTATGTTTACATTAGTTAGCTCTTAGGAAGAAAAGGTGATCTTAGGGATTAGCTAAATTTCCTCTTTTTTAGAGATGGTTCTTTTTGTGGAAGTCACAGTTTCTTTATGCTCACACACTGAATCAACTAGTTCTTGTTTATTGTTGTTCTGCTAAATTCAGAGCTGCACCCTCAAAGAGTGTAACAGACCAAATGGCCAACTCTGAACCAAGATGTGGCTTCTGGGCAGATCACATCAAAACATCCTTTAGGTTTTCCCAGAATAATTCCAACCTGTGATATTGCCCCAGAATGAAATAGCAAGTCTCTGAACACTGTGTGACCTGGAATTTAACCATTCTCATCAAAGTGAAAAAATGTAATTAGAATAGCCATATTTTATCAAGTAAAACATGATAAAAACTGCCCTCTTATCTATGTTGGATTGAATTTTTGAGTAGGTATATGGCACATGGGTTATAAATCTCCCTAATTAGAAAGCTTATCTTACCAGTTTTGTATATGTGTAAGGTTTGCAGTCCCAAAGCAAAGGACCTAATAGTAGGTGGAAAAGTCTCATGTCCAAAATGCCAAATGAGTCTGCCACTAAGGTAACAATTCACAGTTGAAATATTGATTTAAAATTATCAATACTTTTCTAACGGAGAAGAGGAAACATTCTCCATTTATTTGTGGTTTCTTTCCCTAAAAGCAAATTATCATACATAATTCAGTGTTATAATTTACTAACATGCCAGAATGTGATTGAGGATGTCTTTCAACCAGGCCTACTCAGGAGGACAAGGCTGATTTCCTTGTCCAATACCATAGAAAACAGTGTGGTATGTATATAGGCAAAACTGGCTACATATTCTTCCAACACAGAGATACAACTACTGTTGTCCAGAAAAATCAGGAATCATCATAAGTCATACTATATTGAAAACATACAAGACACATTTATTCTTCTTTAAGTTATTAGGTAGTGAGTTCTCACTCGTAAGTTATATCAGTAAATATATGTTAAATATATTTTTATATATGATAAATGTATGTAGTTCTAAATATTTCTATATCATTTAATATTTACTTGTTCTCACTAATAGAATGGTTAACCTTTGAAATAAAAAACAATTTTTTTTCAAAAATATAAAACAGTAACTTTGCGAACTAAAAATGAAGTAATGTATGTGAAATTACTTTGAAAAGTTAAGGAATTTTACAATTTTAAGATCTTCTAAATAATATAATCTGAATTCAATGTCATGTCATAGTGGCTAAGAAAGCTACATTTTCTTCCTTTTCATTTGTCATCCAATAGAATTAGGCATTTTAACATTTAAAGAGCCCTTAAAAAGAAATTGAGTGCCATTGAGGTTAATTGATTTGGTCAGATTTGCAGAGGTGATAAGGACTTAAGTCTCCTGACCCCCATTTAGCAATATTTCCATATAATTTTCACTTGTGACCAGACCCAAGATTAGAAATCTCATAAATAAAAGAAGGATAGGAATTTAATGCAATGTGTGAAAACACCTAAAGCTTCAGAAAAAATTCTTAGTGCAAATGGCCAAATACGTGAGTTAAATCCAATTAATCCAATCTGTAGCAATTGCCACTTAAGCATTGATCTTTTTGTGGTTATACTGGGGTATGATCTTGCAGTTTCACAGTGATCTTGATTCATAGCCTCTAGAAAAAACACTCCCCATTTGTTCAAGTCATTTGGAAAGAATGTATTTTCATGACCAATATCAAATTGTCCATATGATCCCACCCAAAAAATACAGATTCATGTTTATATGGGAGTGGATGCCAAGGGAAACTGAAAAGCTATGCACCTTTTTCCCCCTTATATATATCTATCTATTTATTTATTTTTTTTACAGACCTAAATTTCTTTATTTATTTTTTTGGGTGTGTATTATTTTTTTTACTTTTTTTAATTTATAGTTTATTCTCAAGTTGGTTTCCATATAACACCCAGTGCTCTTCCCCACAAGTGTTCTCCACCATGACCATCAATCATCCCTCTTCCCCTTTCCCCCTCCCCCTTCCACCCTCAGTTTGTTTTCAGTATTCAAGAGTCTCTTGAGCTTTGTCTCCCTCTCCCTAACTCTTTTTCCTCCTTCCCCTCCCCATGGTTCTCTGTTGGGTTTCTCCTGTTAGACCTGTGAGTGAAAACATATGGTATCTGTCCATCTCTGCCTGACTTATTTCACTTAGCATGACACCCTCGAGTTCCATCCACGTAGCTACGAATGGCCAGATTTCATTCTTTCTCATTGCCATGTAGTATTCCATTGTATAGATGAACCACATCTTCCTAATCCATTCATCAGCTGATGGACATTTAGGCT